>JAYDZK010000056.1:57352475-57364700 GCA_034509185.1 Euphonia xanthogaster | reverse complement strand
CCCCCACCCATGGAATGCATTAATTATGCAAGCATCCAGACAGTTCCTCCTGCAATTCCCACCTGGTGTTCTTATCTCAGGACAGATCATATTCCAAGACTGCACGGGAGAGGGGGTTGGTGTATGTGGAGGACACACTCCAAGACCCGACTATTTTTTGTCACCATCACGGGCAAAGTTGATACGGTAGAGTAAACTTTGCTAATGAGCAAAATCATGAATGGTGAGCTATTCTGACTCCCTGGTGACCCAAATCTTGAGCTGCAAGGATGCTTACTTTGACCGAAACTGCAGAAAGATAGGTAGGCAGCAGATGCACAACAGCCTGGTTTGTACTTTTCCTTCCCTCCCCTGTTCTTTCCTTTTTCACATGTGTTTCCCTTCGATTTCTGTTTGAGAAAAATCTGCTTGAGATACTAAAGCTGCCTTTCGGAGAGCTGCCTTGATGCTGTTAACAAACATCCAAAAAGCTGTGTTAGAAACAGCAGGGCATTGCTGCAATTCCATGTTTCCATGTGACCAACAGACAATATGCTGTCCTGAAAGTCTCTAGCAATGAATTTGCTATTCAGTGCCAACACCAGAGAGAGCCTGAGTTCCTTTCGCCTGCAGCTCTTGGGCTGTCTTTGTCACTCTCCCATACGGCCCTGCCTCTCCGGGGAAGGACTGGGCTCTGTCAACAGCTCCAGTAGAATTTCCAGCCCATCTCTGTGAACTGAATAACTCTCTTTTCTCAAATAGAAAACACAATACTTTGTCTTTCTTCCTACATCTAAGCCTGTTAAACAACGTTGTTTTTCTCACATAGACTTTAAACAGTGAATGCAAATTGGAGTTTTAAACTTAAAGCCTGACTTTTCTGCATTCTAAATATGTTTATCCTTCTTTTTTGCCTTACATTTTTCTGTGTTTAACAAAGGGTTTAAAAGATTTCCTGTGATCCATATTGCCATAGGAATAAACGAGCATTTGAAACTGCAAAGCCTATCCAAAACTTGTTTAGCAATATAGTTTTGTTCCAGTGACACAGGGCCTTTAATTCATTTGACCCTCTGGGTCTGTTTGCTTTACTGAAATTTGACTCAGCAAAGTTAAATCCTCTTCTATCATTCTGCAAGACAACTCATTTTTTGTTTGGACACAAACCAATTCACTGCCAAAGCTGCATCATCAACTCCCACCCTAACATTCCAGTTAGTGCTCCTAGGGCTGAGGGGAAAAAGAAATGGTGATGGTTGTATAGAAATGCACCTAATTTCTATGGGATGCTCAGTGAATACCAGAATAATAGATGGTGTGTTAACTACTGTGTTTACCAACACTCTTTTTCCTTGGCGTAGTTTATGTATTTATGTAAGGGGATGGCAGTCTACTGTCATTTTATTGTGCAAAATTCTTGACTGGATACCATGAAGTAATTGTTTTTTCCCCCAAATTTATTTTTACTTGATATTTGGGAAACTGTTCTGTAATGACAAGCTCTGGAGCAAAATCTAAAAGACAGGGCATCTTCTGTATTTGAAAGATTTCTCCATATGACTGCAAATAAGAAAATTATGGAAATATCTATTCGCTTTATATTCCATATTGTTCAATTAACATGATTTTCTCTTCCCTTTTGCCATACAATCCTGTGCAGATTTTATTTTGTCTCTGGTTAATTTTTAATATTTATATCTACTTATTATCAAACAAAACAGAGCAATCAGTTGTTTAAGGAGGTGCTGGAACAAATCATTACAGGAAATGTATATTTATTTCCATGTTCAGGCTATGGAAGGCTAGCCGGGGATATCTCTTTCCACTTAAAAATGTTAAGCCCATTGGAAAAAAATTAGGAGTTGGTCAAAAAAAGGTTTTTCCTCTTTTTTTTTCCCCCCTCCTCCTTCCTTTTGTGTTAAACATTAGAGTCCATGAAAAGCAGCCTATTACTGTAAGCCATAAAGCAGTTCTTTCCCTGTTTCAGAAAAATCTGCTTGAAATGTGTGCAGCCTTTTTGATCTTCAGGCTCCTGGTCTGGGCAAACAGATGGAGTGTTTCTACCTGGGCTATTATTTTCTTTTCCTCTTGTCCCCTTTGAGCTAAGCCATGCTCCCTGTGCAACCCAAGAGGGAAGGATTTTTGACCCAACACAGAGCACTGGCTCTGGCTGAGCAGATCACAGAAAGCTCTCAGTACTCTTCAGTCCCAGCACACCAGCTCTGATGGACCCCAAAGCGTAGGTGCACATCTGCCTCATTTCCCTGCACTGCCTGATTGTATTTCCACCCTCTGCCAAGCTGGTGATGGCCACAGAACCTGAAGAGGGAAAGAGTGAAATACTGCTTTCACCAAGACATATATGAGAGGTAACTGTTGGTCGCTTTGAAGTCTGAATCCCTCCATTTTCAGTGGCTTGCAATATCACTAACACAATTTCTTTTTTCCACTACCTGTTAAATGGAAGAAACCCTTCTCTTTTATTTGAAACATTGGTTTCCTTCAGCTCCCTGTGTTTCCTCTACAAGTCCTTAGGCATTTTTCTTAATATAACTCTGTGTCTCAGTCCTGCACCTCACAGGTACCACATAGGAAGAGTGAGGTATATCTGACATGACTCCTGTGACTCTGATCTGACACAGCCCTGTAATGCTACTGGGAAGTGATTGCTACATAGCAGTCAGCACCGAGCCAGCACAACACTGGGGGGCAATCTTAGAGGCTGCAACAAGAATGCAGCAACATCGGGAAGAAGGCAGTGAAGTGTGGCAAAATGTGAGTAAAGGAATGGAAAGACTGAAATGGAATATTAACAGTAAATGCACTCAGGAAAAAATATCAGAGGGTGAAGGCTCCTACTCTCTGCAGACACTGGAAGTAGATACTGACAATGATAATATATAATTGTTTTTTTCATTTGTTATACAAAAGAATGTCCGTAAGAAAAACGAGGTAGGAAAATGAAAGGAACAGATTAACAAATGTACCTGAAACTGTTGAAAGGTATTGGACTGGCATCATTCCAGTGGCAAGAGCAGGAATCATTAACTTGAGCTATTTAGCATTCATATCAGGGCAAAACTGTAGAAAACTACAGAATGGAAAAAAATTCTGCACTGGTCTATCGGATAACTATAAATAATTTAAATCAACTTCTATCTTATCTTTTACAAATCAGTGGACAACTGATTATGCCATGATGTAGTTTTATCACAGCTGCCTCCTTTTATCAGAAAATGGTGGGGGGTGTTAAGCTAATGTACATATCTTTTACCACTCCTATTTTGGTTGTTCAATTTTTTCCTAGGAAAAAAAGAGTTGTCATGTTCATTGCTTGATACTGCTGCTATTCAGATCTGGTTTTACATTAATTCTTCTTGGTTTGTCACTCACGTGTGATTAATCAAGCAGAAACTAAGAAATAAAATGATGTATTTTGTAAAGGTGAACTAAGGTTTCAGTAACTGTGAAACTGTGGGTAGGAACACTGTGACAGACTGTCAGGAACTCCAACTTGGTGTAGTTCTAGCTACATTGTGGAGTTATGCTGAACCATATTTTCTGAGAATCTGAATTTTAAGTATCCTGGCTATGTTCTTCATAATGCAGTATAATCTCTGTAGAAATAATAACTTGGGAAAATTTTGCTTTGGTCAATATCTGAAATGAAAATTATGTCATTAGCTGTGAGCTGTCTCCCAGGGCAAAAATATACCCAGTTATTACTTGAGACCAGGAAAAAAATTGCAATATTCTCCTTATTTTAATCTTTTACTAAATTATGATAATGGCAAATTAGAAAATACTTCTGAGTTCCAACTTCAATTTAACATTTAGTATATCTGTCTGCTGCACATTTAATATTATTTCCAATTTCAACAATATGTGAGATATCTCAGTATTTGAGGTCCCTCACAACAGGCCCATGGGACAGAAAAATGCAATTTCTGTGCAAATGCAAACAGAGCTATAGACTGTTTTCCCCAGGGAAGTAAGTGATTGATACATGTGTATATACATAAAATATAGATATTCTGTTATATACATGTGTGTGTGTGTGCATATCTATAGACTCAATCCAGTTGTGTTTAAGTCCAGAATATGTCCCTGATGCATGAACCATAATCCTTGATCCTATCTCCTGAAATGTCAAATGATACCCTCAAAAAATATATTAAAATTCATTATACTCTAGACATATTACTAAAATATTCCTGTGGGGTATGACTTGTTTGAATAGAAGTACAAGAAATAAATTAGGCAGTTATTTACTTACATATTGCCCACAGTTCTATAGATTTATGAGGAAAACAAATCTGGAGTGCTGCATTGCACAACTTCGTAACGCTGCAGTTAGATTTTCTCTTGTATTTACAGACTGGCTTATTTCAAAATCTATTCAAGCACTGGAAAATCATAAATATGCAGCTCCACAGATCTGGAGGTCAGGTTCCTGTGACTGTAACAAATATTTTCTTTTGGCAAAGCTCTCCAATTTAGGGTCAAACTCTGCTTGCTTTTCTTGTGTTTGATTTGGGATGGAAATACACATGAGCGAAGGAACAGGTTTTGTCAGAGTACTGTATGGCTACACAGTGCTGACTGCTCCAAACACAAGCAAAAATATGTACTAAGGTTGTAATATAAGAGGGGTAGAATGTGACAATATTTGGTAGAAATATTTCTAAGAGGTCTATCAGCACCTTCATGATTTCATAGGAAATCTAACTAAAATATGCCTGATATATGGCTATTTATCCCTCCTAACCAGAACCTCTGAAGGCTCATAGTTGAAGCCTCATTTTGACTCCTCTATTAGTATTAGAAATTTTAAATAAAATGAGTTAACAGATGTAAAAGCTGGTATCAGTGTTAACACCTTCAATTTCTGATCATGAATGCAATTAAGAATTGCCCCTTTATTTTAAATGCAGAAGAGAGCATGACTGAGAAGCTGGAAAGTGAGGATCATGGTACCATCAATGCTCCATAACTCTCTTGTGATGGGGCACTGTAGAGCTGCTACTGGTGCAGTCATTGATTTTTGAAGATTCTCTTCCCTGCAGCCAACCAAAGCATGATAACCCCCTCCCCCACCAAAAAGCTGGAACACACAGCAGTGCTGTGTTCAGGGCATGACTGAACATTTGAGCAGCTGACGTGGCACCACTTCATCCCTGGCACTGCTGCCAAAAGGGTTGTGTACCACGTCATAACCCCAGGAAGGAATTTCTGTACAGCTGGAAATTGCATGTGGAAAAGCAAAGGCAAAATGAACCTTACCTATCTCCCCCAGATATCACCCAAACAAAAAGATTTTTAAAAAAGAAGTGCTCTTAGATGTTCAGCATTTGCCTAGATCCATAAATGTCTTGAGGTAACCCTGAGCAAAATCTGTGGGGTTTAGATATTATCAATCCAAAGTTCCTATATATATAATCTACTCCTTTTAATTTCATTATAATACCCTAAGAATTAATACCATAAATAGTTCCATTATCATGTAATCCCCAAAGAATTAATACCAGAAATAGTGACAGCAGAATGAACAAATTGGAGAGAAGCTTGGGATATCTCATCCCTTATGTCTTGGGGCTGAAATGAGTCATATTGCCATGTCTCCTCTGGCAAAGAAGGCTTTCATGGCTGAGAGGCCAGGTTAGAGCCTTGACATTTCTGTGCAGCAGTCTTGAGGTCTGTCCAGACACGATGGTTGAAGGGCTCAGAAGGTGTTATTCCAAGTGACACAGTCCTGTGTCTATCCACTGTGGCTTTTAACCAGGACTGTGACTTGTTTATCCTCTATTTTATTGTCCCACCCTCTATTCAGGGCTGTTCAGAGAAGTTGCGTAATGAAACAGAAGAGTTCGTTTGGCTCCAGGAGGTCCTGGTGCCTGCTGTCCAACGTGGGTTTGGTTTAGTTGTGGGGACAACACTTGGGACACAATGACAGAGAAACTCAAAATACTCAGAGGCCTTTGAAGAGCTGAATATTTTATTTACTAGCTAGTTACCACTGCAAATAAAAATTTTAGTACACAAGATAAGATTAGTTTTATCTTTCTGCTAGGAAATTTGTAGCATGTTCCTTCGACTTAAATTGATAGACTCCAAATTTTCTAATAAGCTTTGCTTCTTTGAAAACCAACTGTCTATAAACAGCAATATGTGAAAGCAAACCAACCCTTCTTATTTTCCCTGCAGGTATAGTCAGAATCCTATCTCCAAACAACCTTAAAGAAAGTTTTCGATGCTACTTTTCTATTCTTGTTAGTTCAGCATAGCCAACAGTAAAGGCCTTCTTGACATTAGGCAAATGTGCAATGATGCAGCAAAATCAATTCAGTCATACTAATGCAAATCCCTCATACAGATGTAATGCCTGTGTGCAAAGTAGGGCATTTCTGAATATACACAATATTTAAAATTAAGTGAAAGAGAGAGATACTATTCCTCCCAACTGATTCCTTAATGTGAGTCATATAGGTGCCCCTGAAAGCCTTAGTTGAAAGAAAGGGACTTTCTGGTCAAAAACAAGGGTTCATTAGGAGTACTGTTGATCAGGAAGGAATATTATGACCTTTAAATTCCAAGTTGCAGTAGCTTAACTGATGGAATGATACTTTTGAAAATACCCTTTACCTTTAAACTGAGATTATCTGACCATAAAATCACTAGGAAAAGAAATAGATGATTGCATAACTCCATTATATGGTTACTTTTCAGAATAGAAGTGAAAATTAATGTGGTTTTGGTCCTGGGCTGTTTTTAGTAATTTAATGTGATCTGCTGTCAACAAGAGGGAAAACAAACCTCTGATGTTCAATAAGACAAAGAGAAGAAAATGTACCTTATTATGGGTATTCAGTAAAAGTTCTATGGGCAAAAAATGGCACAGCCTGTGAAGGCATTATTGAAAAACAGGTGAGGTCAGTAAGGAATACCAGTAATGAGGTAATTACCATCTTCCTTTGCAGTGTGAAGAGGTCTGGGGATATTTTTTTTCTTTTTCTTTGATTTTTCTTTAATAAAAAATGCTTCACCAAACTGTGAATTTGAAGCAAAAGTTTTAGTAATTTTGTAAGTGTCTTTTAGCTGTTACGGAGGAAAAAGTTCTAAATACTTCATGTATATCATTTATTTAACATAGTAATAAATGAAATATCAAAATCCAAATAAAATATATTTATTGAAAGCATAGTTTTTAATCAAATCCAGGGTATGTTGCAATACTTTTCTTTTAAAAGTATTTTAAATTTGGGGAAACTCTTTCCCAATCTGAATTGAAGCACATTTTAAAACCTGGGATCCTTTTTGTTAAATGAATCTTTGATTCTCCTTGCAGCTGAAGACTCACACTAGGGAAGTGAAAAGATATGCCAGGCTTCTTTTCCATGTACATTCACCTACAACCTGACTATTAAAGCAACATTTTCCTCCCTCAAAAAGGAGACTAGGAAGCCCCTTTTCGGGAATGAAGTCAGGGCAGAATCTCATCCTGGTAGATTACAGTCTCCCAGTAGAGCCAGGTGACTTGAGGAAAGGCTGTTTTGTTCATATATTGCCAGGAGTTGGCAGTGCTTCATTTTGTTCTAGCAGCAATGCTAACAAGAACGAGTAGGAAACCCTCATGAGATAAGGAATCACAGAATATGCTGAGTTGGGAGGGACCCACAAGGATCACTGAGACAGGGCAAGGGAAGTGCTCAGGCAGGTGGGGAGCTAAGCAATCAATTATTACTGAATTTCAAACCCACAGGCAATACAACTATACCCCCTGCTTTATAATTACTGAGATTCAGCAGCAGGAGCCGTGGCCCGCACTGGGCAATTCCCAAGTTCCTTGAAATGAGTCTAATACTCAATGAGGTTACTTGTGCTGCTGCAGAAAGATATTTCTGGCCTTTTACGTGTCAGAAAAGAAACTGGATGTGACAGATTTGGAGCTGGCCTGTGATAATTTAGGAATATGGTCTGCTGGCCTGATTATTTGGTTGAATATCTGGTTTTAACTCATCAGAGGTTAGCTTGCAGTTGCATTCTTAAATTATCAGGGCTGATCTGTGCTCCTTACCCTGGGATGCCCCAGGTAACTTTTCCTGCCCTGAACCAGGTAATTTTTCTTACTCTCTCCTTACTTAAAGGACAAGTAAGTATAGCTTGATGGGTTCTTGATTGTGGAGTTCCAAAAGGCAGCCTAGAGATCTAAGCTATATTCTAGATCAATTCTTAATTCAGCCTTCAGAGCTTGGGAGGGACTATGTTCATTCATTGCTTGTTCCAGATATTTTAGTATGTAAAGTTCTCCTACTTCACTGTTGCTGGAAAGGTTAATAAATTATGTTTGCCTAACCATGAATTCCTAATGCATTCATCTTGCTTCCAGTGAACATATATTTTACAGATTTTGAAAACCAACCACATATTAATATGTCAATTTCTCAAAAGGACACAGACCAGTAAAGGCTGTGTACTCTTGGGACACATCCTCCCAGTGACTGCTTTGTGTTGCTGTAATAGAGTCTGGCCAGAAAGCTGCCAGATCTATGTCTTGGATGACTACTGTGTCAAAAGCATTTTTTAATGACACAGATGGAGCTCCGAGTCTCCTCTCCACTTCCTTCACTGTTGTCACATAAAGGTTAAACTGGGCTGGCACACTGCAAAGCCCTATGGTTTTTAGTCTGTAAAAAAAACATTGGAAAGAGACCGTGTAGTGTCACATGGCTGCTTTAAGAGGAGGAAATGCACATGCTGATGTTTAGTGGTAATCTGGGAAGATTTGCATCTGTTGCATTTGCAAGGCCAAGTGACTACTAGAAAATCTAGAAATACAAGAAAGAGACAAACTGAACCAGGGACAAAAGGAGGAAATTAGAGCCAGCAAGTAAATTCTAAGTGCAAGGAACTTCTAGTTATGAGATCTCCATTGAGAAATTCTTCAGTGCAGCTGGCAGCCATTTCTTTCTGCAGCTGAAGTTTCTGAATGATAACTTTTTGTGGAGCATATCACAGGAATGTACCTTACAAAGGGCAAAAATCTAGACTGCAGCCACAAAGTGTATATCTAAATAGAAAGCAAAATGCTTCTGGCATTTGCTTTAAATGGGATGTCCAGAAGAAGCAGAGGAGGTAGCAAAACAAATTGTAAACAGAAGTAATGAGTAGCACAGCAAGGGAAGAGAGAAGCAGCCTCAGCTTCTGGATGTTCCCTGGCTAGTCACTTTAATTTCCAGCTATCAGCTTGTCACCATCGTCATTCTTTCTTCATTGGTTTGACTCATTGCAGTGAAACACCAGAGAGCCTAACAAGTCCTCTTCCTCAGGAACTGGACAAAACCATCAGCTGTTTTCAGACAAAAGCGAGTACAGCACATATTGCCCTGTGGTGGGTTTGTCTACCTTTTCCAAAAGCCCCAAGCCAGCTCTGCCAGTGTTCCCTGATGGCCAGGTGTGGTGTAGCTGTGGCCAAAAGCTGTGCACCCAGGTCAGTATAAGGGCATGCCACTTCTTTCACTGATCGTTGTCACACTTTGCCTGAACAATGTGGTTGCATTTAAAAGCTTTTTTCCTTTCTCCCTTGTCTACCTGTACTGAGTAGTTCCTTATCTCAGAGTGGTTTTTTCTGTTCCTCCATGCCCTTTTGTTTCTGTCCCAAGTACTCCCAGCACCATCACTAACAGGAAGGCTCTACATTCAAATTCAAATTATGCAAGTTCAAACTTTCATTTTAAATCAGATGCTGTTCAGATGCCATGCAACTACAGATTTTACAGCGCAGTTTGAGCAAGCTTTGCAAACATCCCAAGCAAACAAACTTCGCAGGAAACATAATCCTATTATTTTACAAATCTCTGGGACACTGCCTCACAGGGATCATCATTTGCAACAAAGCATCTACTCAGTTCATTTACAGGGTGATCTTTGTACCATTACACAGTATTGCTATTTTCCTGTGCTAACATCTGTTAGAGAAATAGTTCATACTAGTTACAGGAACTACCTAGTTTGATGAGCTTATGACTTGCTATTACTCCTCACAAATGTATTATTTACCGAGTTTCTGATCATCTTTGCTCTCAATACTAATTAATCATCCTTCAGTTATTGCCTGTTCCTCAACAGACCCTTTCTAATGTCGTTTTCGTTTTTGCTAATTTTCACCTTGCAGAACCTGTACCATCCTCCTTAACTTTAATTCCAGAACCCATTTCATCATTCATGGCATGCTCTTAGCCTGCAAGCTCCTGTCACAATGGATTGTTAGCACATCATCATAGGCTGTTGGATAACCAAACCCATAGGGGGAAGAAAAGAGGACTACAGGACTCTCCTACCACTTGGTGACTCTTAGTAAAGGGACAGAGGCAGCTGGACTGGGAGACAGAAGGTATACTTCAGGAGAGTGCTTCTGGAGGCATTTTTCCCTTATGTGTTGGCAGGTCAGGGATTGAGAATGTATGGCTTGTCCTTTCCACTGATATTCTTAATCAGAGAATGACATTTACCTCTTAACAATTACTCATTGTAAAGCCAAATCCGTTCCTCCTCACCAAAACAACCTGTAGTATTGTTCTCCTGTTACCATGATAAATTATGCATGTGAGACATGCTGAATCATGACAATGCTCCTGTACACAGTCCTTCCGTGTGCTGAGAAATTAGTATTTTGTCATGTACAGCTTTATTATGATCCTCTTTATTACAGGACTGGGACTGATGTTAGGGTCTTCAAGAAATTGCAAGGATGTGGGAAGTATACTAGCTGCTCTGGGAATTTAAGCACAGACATCTGGAATATTCTGAGGAGCTTGGACCTGGTTTATGGTTGATCTAGCAACTAACGTGCTAGATCTAGCTTTGTTTCTGCATGCATGCTTCATAGAAGCTCACAGAATCACAGAACAGTGATTGGGCTGGAGGAGACCTTATCTATTATCTGCTTCCACCTCACCCTACCATGGCCAGGTCACCTTCCACTTCACCAGGTTGCTCAAAGTCCTGTCCTGATAGATAACACAGAGAAGAGAAAGTTTCAGTTCTCCTGAAGTTGCTGGATAGAACTTCAAGACCAACTAAAAAAATGAAAAAAGAATGTAAAAGTGTGCGCACAGGATGATAAAATGTAGCTGGAACCAGTATATAAACTGATAGTGAGGATTACAGTGGCTTTTTGAGCCAAGTTATGTAAAAAGAAGCAACAGCGCATGTCCTTAGAGAAGTTCAAGGAAATGTCATCTGCAATATTGGGGGCACTTGGTGAGTACAACTACCAAAGACCCCTTCAGACAACCCTCTAGGAACATTAAAAGACTTCGAGTAGGAAGCAGCTGCATACAAATTGATTCTATGAAAAGTGATGTTTATGTATCAGCCAGAAGTACACTGTAATCAGTATGTATGATCATGATAGAATAAATAGCTCGTTGTACCTTCTGGACACACACCAGATTAACAGAGCTATCCTTCTGGTGTGTCCAGCACTGTAATAAAGAATGCCTGCTGTCTGATACTCAAAATGGCGTTCGAAAGTTTTGTTGTCTGATTCCAGTATTGGTCCAACATTGCCTTGAACACTTCCAGGGTTGGGGCATCCACAATTCTCTGGGCAGCCTGCTCCAATGTCTCACCAGCACAATACTTAAGGCCTTCGATTCAATAAAATGTTGTGTTTAAACAAGAATAGTACTTTTCCATTGTATCTTTTTAATTGTACCAATCACCAATTAGCTTCAGTCAGGTAACGTGGCTGCATGCGGTGGTATTGGTGTGATCTGTCATGCCAACAAAACTTACAGACTCTCACCCGCACACAGGGCAGGGAGAGCGGTGACCTCTTTTAACACCCTCTCCAAGGGACAAAGACCTCTCAGAACCACAGAATGGGTCAGGTTGGAAGGGACCACAGTGGGTCAACCTCTCTTCTCAAGCATGGTCATTCTAGAGCACATGGCACAAGACTGTGTCCAGACGGTTCTTGAGCATCTCCAGTGAGGGAGATTCCACACCCTCTCTGGGCAACCTGTTTCAGAGCATGGCCACCCACACAGTAAAGAAGTTTTTCGTCATATTCAAGAGGAACTTCCCGCCCTTCCTCTCACCTGGACAGAGCCAGGCAGCCACCTAGCTGAGCGGGAGCGGTCACTGGTGCCGGGGAGCGAGCGGGGCTCCCGGGACGGGGCGAGCTCCGCACCAGCCGCGCCGGCCCGGTTCCCGCGGGGCGGGCGGGACAGCGCTCGCCTCACG
>JAYDZK010000056.1:57322002-57348118 GCA_034509185.1 Euphonia xanthogaster | reverse complement strand
ATTTTGTCTGGGCTGCACTTCAGTGAGTGAGCAGTAGCCCGTAAGGGTAGTGTTTTTAACATGCAGACCCTCATAGTACTCTTCTGGAATTTTCAAATGTGAAATAGGTGTGGGAAAGCTGCGAAGCTAGAGATTGAAATTCTATCCCTTCTCAAAACTTTTAAAGTTGCAAGTAGCCTTGTTTGTTCTTTGTCATAAATCTGTACATGAAATAGACTTGGAATTGGTGTGGGGAAAATACTTGTGAATGTAGCGGCATAGCAAAGTTTTATGCAGCTGTCATCATGAAATCTTATTGGTGTCAGTGCCAAAATAGTAGAGGGAAATTTCTTTTTCTGTAACTCCTCTGTAGCAAACCTGCTAGGAAATAAATTTATATGAAGCTGTTAGAAGCATATAATATTTGGACTATCCCACTATCTAAATTCTTGAGGAGTGTCTGGACTAGCATTTTAAATATATTAAATACATGCTGTTAAATAAGGAATAAATATTTCAGAGTTACTAAACAAGGATTCAGAGGTGTTCATGTTTCAGGTTATTACTTCCCAGAAATATTTACTTGGCAACACAGTTTGAAATTCTCAAATGATGCAATGAAGACCTTACCCTTGACATCCCCTCAAATATGTGGATGGCATCTGCTTTTTTATGAAGTCCCATAGGCAGTCCTTTTACAGATAGCTTCAAATGGTTTCAGCTTCTCATCTGATCTTTACATCTGGACTTTCTGGTGTCATAACTTCATTTAACCTTGAAAACACAGCTTTTGACATCAACGTTAATTTTGTTACTTGTTTCTTTAGTTGCTTCCCTCCTTTAGTTGGATAATTATTGGGATCCTTATTAGTTAGTTTGAAGGATATAATAGCTTAATTTGAGGTTTCTTGTGGTGAAGTTCAATTTTTATTCCATGTCTTGGTAGTCTAAGATGACTTAAGATTCTTTTTCTAAATCTGCTGCTACAAATTATTATTTCCATTTAGTCCTTGATATTGCCACTTGCTCTAAGTGGATTCTCTCCAGCTTTGCCATTACAAAGAGGCCATATTTTGTTTGTGTGGCTATACACTCACACTTTCACAGGCATGGTTGCATCCTTTTCACAAGGATCATCTTGTTTCTGCTGTGGTGCATCAAGAAGTGAATTGTTTAATCTCCAACATAAGGAGATTTGGGAGTGCTAATATTTGGAAATAGTGTATGTTATAGGAACACGTATAGGAAAGATATGTCTAGTGTTCATTCTGTTTTGGATTTGTGGTTACTTTGAATTGAAAATTCCCAGAGCCCCAGAGATTGCATATGTGAAATGAATTTAGCATTGTTACAGATGAAATACAATATTATTGTTTTGCTAGCCTGCAATGGATGAATCTCTTGGTTAAAAAAAAATAGTAAAAGCTTAAAATATTAATATAAGTATTAATGAATAGAGAAATTTATTTTTCTGGTTATAATACCCTTCTTTTAGAGAAAAGTATGCTCTCGAGATATATACAATAGGATATGATACTTACTGTACAAGTGTAATTTGAAGTAGGGATATATTTGCCAAAAGTTACTGCTTTCTCTTCTACCAGGAATTCCATAAAAATCTGGACGCATGCCTATACAGCCTTTATTAAGGCAGGCAACTGCATGTGGGAAATAGGCTTGAATCATGCTTGCTCTGATATATGATTAATGTAAGTATGTAATAGGTGTTTATTGTTTTATGTGTGCAGAGTAGTATTTCTAGGGTAGTTTGGATGCATTTATGTTCCTGCTTCTTTCACCCATAGAAAGTGGGAGATTGAAAAGCTGAAGCCATCAGGAACATCAGATAAGTGTTAAAACAACTGGAGATGCCAAGCTCATTCCAATTCGAAGCCTTAGAGAAATTAGGCCGTACAAGTTATCAAAATAGGTGTATCATTGTGTGAAACATCTTTTCAGACAAAGATCTCTATCCTCAGAGGCCAACCTAGCTCTGTTTCAATACAAAATCAGCTAATTACGTCTCTGGTAAGCAATTAGTTGTTTTAGCAGTGGAAAGGAATTCTAGATCATAAGGTGAAAGGATCATAAGGAGAGCAAATATGAGGTGAAAGGATCATAAGGAAAGAAAATGCATACTAATGTATTAAAAATTCTCAGGTGTGTCTCATTGAAAATGTATTGGGCTGTTTTAATGCTTATAGTAGAGATATCTCTTAGGAAAATGTCTTCTCTGAAGAGCGAGGGAAAATAGTGGTGCTCATGTTCATGAAGAGGCAAGTGGAAGAATGTTTTTGTGGGCTAGTTTATTCCTAGGAAGAACATCCTGAAGAACTACTCAGTTATGCAGCAGGTTTTTAGCTTGGTCTGCTGAATTCCATGAGTGCTACGAAGTGCCCACATTCTCTCAACTTCACCCAGTTTGTTAAATCTGAGAAAGAAATTTTGTTGGAACTCTTGATTCAGAATGTAGTGTTGTTAAAGAAACTTTTCTTTTGTACAGGTAAATCTTTATGCCAGTATTGTGTGTGTTTGCTAAGGTGCTGTAGGAGGAATTTCCATATTATTTAGTGGAATTTCCCAGTAACAGGGAACTTGCAAAGCTGGTATTTTGCCTGTTGCATCTGATCTAAAAACAAGCCAGGGGAAAACCAAAAGGAGCTTTAGGTGAATTCTAAATAGGACTGTATTTCAGGATGAGTAACTGACTAGATGAAAAAATCCATTATTTCTGAAATTGGACGTTTAGGCTTTTAAAAGGTTTTTGCAGTAAAATTATATACTTTAATACAGTAGTACAGTGGTTTGACCTTGGATGGATGCCAGATGCCCACCAATTTGGCAAATTTAAAGGACACAGAAAAAATGGTTTCATAAAAAAATTCCAGTGGTGCTTTTAAAATTTACTTCAGCAATTAGGTAGCTATGGAGTTGTGTATGTTTAAAGTAGCTTGCAGTTCAAATGTGCTTTGAAGGCGTTAGTGCCATAGTTGAACTGACCAAATTATCTGTCTTTTTACCTGCTGGCCAGAGAGTATGTGTAAAACTCTTTCTTTGCCATCAAACAAAGCATGAAACAGTTGTGTAAAGTAAGAAAATGACACAATTTTTTACCAGGAAACAGGATTGTAAAATCAGCTATGAAACTGAAGGTTGAGCCAAGGAATGTCCCTAATTACTTGATACTGTGTCTCCAGTGATTCAAGTAAATGCTTATTTGAAGCTTTTATGTGGGACAAAATTGCATATTACCTTACATACATTACTGACATGATAGAGGACTGATGTGAAACAAGGTTTCCAGTCACTTTTGAAGTTTATCAGTGGGCTATGGGAAAAAGATGACAGTAAGCAAGGCTCAGCTCTTTGAACTGCACTCATGGGTTTTAAGGGCCCTTGTTTGTCACATGGATTTGGGTCATGGAGACATCCTAATTTCAAAAAAGAAATCTGCAACTCTTTTGCTAAATTCTCTGTTAATGGGAGTACATGGACAGGGGAACTATGCCATTTGCCTTCTGAATGCAGAAAGATTTCTGCTTCTGATTAATAACTTAAGTTGCCACAGGCAACTTTCTATTAAAATTGAGTTTCCCTTTCAACTGTAGTCCCTCAAGTGAATATAGTTTGAATTTGAATAAAACAAGACTGTAGTGCAAATACCCTTTGAACTAAAATGATTGCCTAATTTGAAAAGTGACTGTATAATTTTCCCAGTGAGCTAACACATCTGCCTGGACTGTAGCTCGTAAAAAAGAAACAGGGCTATTGTAACATACATGCTGACTTGGAAACCCCCTCCCCCGTATTTTCTTGGATGCCTACATGAGGTCAGAAAGCATTTAATAAAACTTACTTGACTGGCTTCATTTGTGTCTAGGCATGTGCTCTAGAGTGTGAACGTGGTCAAGGATGTGTGGAACTGAAGTTTGTTGAACTAATGCTCTAATCCAGCCCTCACACAAGTTCATGTTGTGAACCTGCTATGTCAGGGAACTTGTAACACTGATGCTCTTAGGGGAGGGAATGCTGGCAGCTGCAGGGGGAATGAGTAGGTGGAAAGGAAGAGGGAGAGAGCTGCAGCACTGCTGGGACTGGAGAATGAGACATTTTAAAGTGGGAGCAAGGTTCTAATTTTAAATGCAAGGTGCAGTGCCTTGACAAAACAGCCCAGCACCAACAAGTCTGTTACTAGAAATAAGCAGCATACAAAATTGTGCTGAACAGCAGAAGTGTGAATTAAAACACTTTTTTTTTTTTTTTTTCCTATCATGGACTTTGCTTTAAAATGAGTAGACTAGTTGCTGAAATAATGTAGGAGTGTCAATTACATGCCCTTCTCGCCAGTTGGTTTAAGAAGGGGTAGCAGCTTTGAATCTTCTTTGCCTTTGGAAAAACTTTGATGATTTGTAACTATTGTTTCAACAGTTTTCAAGTAAAAGTTGGAATTCGTAGCATTGCCCAGCTGATAGTAGAACAGAAAACCATTTTAGTCTGAAGATAGTAGAGCAGAACAGCACAGCCTTGTAGAAATAGGTAAAGGATGAAACTTAGGCAAACAGAAGTCATGCACAAGGCAAGTAGGATGCCAGCTCAGCTCTGCAAGGCTGACAAAGCAGAAGTTACAGAAAACAATGAAATTGTGCTTACTGAAAAGTGGAGGTCAAAGAACAGCCGACTCAAAAGGACACTGGACATTGAGGGCCACTGAAAAAGACCCCTAAAGAACCCTGTAAGGACTCCCAGTAAGGGGTGTGACTGTGTCAAATAAAGTAATGCATATACATCAAGGAAGGGGGGATAAGTAATGAATATGCCATCAGTGTGTATGATAAAAACCTGTTTGCTCAGGGAACTTGTTTAGAGGAAGGATCCTCCAAGGGACCGGTGCACTGCAGTAAAGAGTGCCTGCTTTGTAATACTTAAAACTTGTTAAATAGTTTCTATCTGGCTGGTTTCAGTATCACAGCCCCAAAGTGATAAATTGGGAAGCAGGCAACTCATCAGTTGGACACTGAGATAAAGACCATCTGTGTAGCAGACAAGCTTTGCTGAATGAATGTAGAGCTGTATAATGATGGGCAGTGTCCCATAGCAGGACCTCAGTAATGGCTAAGTGTCTGGGAACTCTGAAACCCTGGGGGTATCATATGTCTGGATTATATTTGTTTCTTTTGAATGTTTACAGATTCCTACCTTTTCTTGCTTAAGCAGTTGGTTTTCAGCACTCAATAGTTCTGTTCCTTATTTGCCTTTGTCTTGTTTGTGGGCCTTTCACACATTAGCAGCTATTGTTCTCACTTGTTTTAGCTTATGGACTGGTTGTTGAGTTTACTAACTACAGACTACATGGCCTTCAATAGTTCAGTTTTATCTTCCCTTTGGGTGTAGGGAGAAGGGACTGTGAGGGTATAGCCCACTGGCTAGCATATACTGGAAATCACTAAACTTAGAGTACTTAGATTGTTTAGTTTAATCAACTGTTAAAGGAACTTTATCTCTTTTAGAAGTTCTAAAGTTTTCTTCAGTCCCTTCTCTATGCAAGAAATTCAAATGTGGTTTCAGAGCTCATCTGTTAAATGTTGTGAGTAAGTATTACCTCAAAACAGACACATAGAATTTTTTCCTTGAATAAACATAGGTGGTGTTCAGATAGTTTATCTGTATGGGAGTCCAGAGATGCTAGCAGCTCTTTCTTCAAATATTGCACTCCAAGTTGTTAAATAGAATGTTTATTTTCTGCTTCACAGCAAAGGCAGAGTCCAGTCTTGTGAAAGAGTGTACAGAAGTTTCTGGAATGGAACTTGTGGGAGGACCTATGGTTTTCCTACATCTAGCAGTGAATTTTAAACAAAAAATTGTTATAAGAAAATAGTCTTATGTTTGTCATAACTCCTGTCTGTACCATAAGAATGACTTGCAAGTATTGCTTTTATTGCTCAGTAAACAAGTGTTTGATATATAGACTGCTGGCACTGGCACCTTCAGTAAAATTGTGTGCATCTTGATGGATTGTGCAGGGAGACAGTACTTTGTTGCCTTTTGCTTTTCAGAAATGGCCTTATAGCTGGACTAGATACAAGTTAGAAGCAAAGACATGATTTGTGGTAGCTCATGTGTCTTCTAGAATATTATCACAGCCATTGACACTCAACAGGGCCAAAGATCTCTCCTCAAAATAATGATTTTAGAAGCTGTTTTGGCAAAATGAAGATGACTTTGTTTATGGGTATCCCAAATGGATTCAGCTGACAGTCCCCTTTGCTGCATTCCACCTTTTGTGCAAGAGCTGAATGTAGTCTGGATTCTTTAAGAAGCTAAATGCTCATCTCACATCTTTTAGAAGTCCATTTAGCAACAATATTATTGTATTGTGTTCCAGTCTGACTGTTTGTATTGTGTTGGCTTTTTTCCTTTTCCCTGCTCCCAGTTCCTTTGAGATGAGGTCAGATTTAAAATGATTTCTTTGCCTGCCTTTTTGACCGATCTAAATTTTTGAGAATATAGTGTAGGTGTTGTAAGCTGCAGGATGTCTGGCTTCAAACTTTTGCCAGAATCACTGTTGTTCTGGCTTAAAGTTGTGGCTAGTTGTTTTTGCTTTTCATTTGTCATTATGCCAGACAAGTAGATAAGGAACCACAATGCCATGGTGGAACGCTTGTGATTATTCCTTAAAAATAAAGAAGGAATAGAAGTACACTCCTAGCTCATTCTCAAGCTGCTATTGGATGCCAAGTGTAGTATTTCCAGAACTTCATCATCAGTCCTTTGAGGCAGTATGGTGCAAGAAGGTGGAAAGAGATTGTGTGAGTGAAGAACAGAAGGTATATAATTGGCACTTATGAAGACCAGTTTTGGTAAAAGATGAATTTTCTTAAGCTTCATTCTTTGTGCCAAGTGTGTCATGCTGGGAGAGCTCCTTTGAATGAGTTCTTCTTTAGTTCTGAGAAAATGGAGGAAACCATAGGAATACTAAATTTCTTCAGTGGATGTAGATGTTCATTCACATCAGCCAACGGGCTCTGGCTCGTTGTTCAGTTACCTACTGCAGATTACAGCAACAGAAGGAGCTACACCATGGGAACATAAGCAGTATCACTGCTGGCTCTGTAACCTGCTGTTTTCTGAAAGCTGTAGGGCAGCTGGTAGAAATCCCTGTTGTTCTTATTTGATCAATTAGTTCATCTCTTCAACCCAGAAGGAATATGTTTTATTAGTTACATTCAGTAATTTTTGTATTAATACAGTGTCAGAGGAGATGATAACACTGCTTTTTAATTAATGCTGGTTCTTGCAGGCTGCACAGCCATGTGTGAATTTCACAATGCATATATTGCTCCAGCTTGGTAATCTTAAAGCTATGGGGGAACTGAAAAAAGCTGGGCACCTTGCTTTTTGAACCCTTACAACAGTGCTGGCGTACTGGGCACATGTAAGAGAAGAATATAAAATGAGCTGGCTTTTTATTCCTGACCATCTACACCCAAAAGTGCAATCCCTGTAAGTTGCAGTATACTTGAGGATATTCTCCTCTTTTAATGATTGGTTTTAGAATATCAGAGGAATTCTTGCAATTGAAGTGGATGCCCAGTAGTGGATAAGAGTACTACTGTAGTTACTAGAAAGAAGTGGATGTTTTTAAGGTGTAATTCCTCTGACCAAGTGAAAAGATCTGCTCTAACAAGGAGACCGCCCATGACCTAACTATTACCTATGTCTGCAATGACCTTGAAGGGAACTTCATGTAACGTTTAGATGAATCCTGCTGAAGGTACTAAAACTTGGCAACACTGCAAAGAAACTTTATCCATTTTTCAGGTGTAAAATTCTATTCTGTGTAATCAGCATAATAAATCAGTATTAGTTTTGTGCTGCCATTAAGAGTTGCTTTTTCATAGATGCAAAAATCCTGCCTGCAGACAAGCTTTATTGTTGAACAGCTTTTAAATATAACATGTAGTCAGAATAGACTGGATTTGGGAGTCTTAGGTTATATTACTTAAATGCATTAAATGGCTTTACTTTTTTATTCCATTAATAATGTCTTGCAGAGCACTCAGACTTTTCTGATATAAACTTCAGGAAATAGGTATCTTTATTTTTTTCTCTTATTAGAGTGGGAATTTTCATCAAATATTTTTTGGTACTTTTCATTGTCTCTGTCCCTGTCAACAGCAAGCTTTAAAAAAATAGATCTGGAAGATTTTAAAATACTGCCAGGTCAAAGTATTTGTTATAGAACAGATTTAATTGCAGCATAGATTCAAAATGTACCTTTAAAAATACTCTGAATTTATTGATAAATACATAAATTCTTCTTTTTTGCTGTTGGGTATCTAAGTGTTGGCCAGTGTACTTGGATAGTAAATCTGCTATTACTGTATTGTCATTGAGAAGAATATACTGAATATATTGAAGACATTACTTAATAAAAAATCTCTTCTTGGTAACAATCAGCCCTTTTTTTCTCTCCACCCTCTCACCAAACAAAATAACCTAAATAAAGGCAGAGCCTATTATTTTAAACCAACATATTTCTATGTACTTTTAAACATCCATTCCCTGCACAAATACTTTACCGATGGAATGTTGATGGAATGTTCCACTATATTTTGCATCACTGTAATCTGTATTTTGAGATAGTTTAAAGGAAACATAATAGAGGTCCTGATGATTTCTGAACTCTGTCCTTAAGGAGAATTTCAGAATAAGTATCCATGTAGCAGAATATGGACAGATGCCATGAACACTGCAGTTAACAAGTTGATGGCTCTGAATATTGACACTTCAGCATTTTAAACCAAGTTTTCCTTTGGAGCTACAGACTGCAGTTTGTTAGGGTGCAAAGATCTGTGTGCCTCAGTTGTGTTCTCCAACAGGAATTTAAAATCACAGTATCAAATTACATGGCATAGAATAGGCAGGTGAGTTGAAATTCATCTGTCTGAACTAAAATATCTTCTGCCATTGCTGAATTTTTGGGATGCTTGTAATATTTTAAAAAGGGCTGGTTAATGTACTGCACAATCCACAGGAGCCCTATTTCCTTCTGGAATAGTAGCTGGAAGCCAGGCAGGATATTACCTTCAAATTAGGTATGTCTGTTTAGGCACCTGAATTGCTCCCCTGAGGCTAGTGGCTGGGAAAATGAGGGCCAAGAGCGTAGTTTGCCAATTCTGTGAGGTAGTTTCCAGTTACTGACTGGTGAACATATTGAGAATGGAAGCAAGACTGGTGAAGAACAGGCTGCAAGGATGCATCTGAGCACTTGAAGAAGAGAGGGAGTAGCATGAGCTAGTCAAAGGCCTTGAGTGGCATTATCGCTCCTGTTTGGATGACATTTATAGTGAAATACTCCGACTAAAGCCTGTTACCTACTGTTGTTCCCACTACTGCTTCTAATTTGGTTCCCTTAATATGATCCAGATTCTTAGAAGTTATTTTTTGAGGCTTTTTTTACCTTTATATTTGCTCAGTGTTGATGGGAATATTAAGGTAGCTGGGGCTAAACACAAGTGGGCAAAACACTCAAGAGTGTCACATGTTGGAGTGTAGTTTTCATCCTTTCAACAAAGAATTAAAAAGAACTAACTCTTCCAGTGCCTGAGAAGGGCTTGGTTCTTTGAGTTGGGACTGGTTCTAACTGTCCAAATTACACTCTGCTAACCTACTGTTTTTATAGCTATGATTTCTGGGTGTAGATGCATTGTACTGCCACTGCTGAACTAACATCTGGTGGTAGATGAGAACTTGAAAGATGAAGACCAGAGTATGAAATGTAATGCTCCAAAGAAATGATTATTAGCTATAAGGCAGGGTCCATCTTCATACCAGAGATTCTAACAACAAAATTTTTTTTATCCCAGTCTTTTTTTTTTTTTTTTTTAATTAATTATAGCATGTTAACATGCTGCTATTTATGGAGAAAGGTACTAATTTCCTTGTTCCAGAAACACATGGGTACAATGGACTTGAGCACTGTTGGCAAGATCCAAGAGTATCTGCAAAATGGTATTTCAGTAGAATGCATAAATCTAAACAGCATTAAGCCCACTTTCTAAATGAAATACTTGGCTGATCAGAGAAAACGGTGCAAGAATATTGCAGAATCTTAAACATCCTTGCATGTTATATGTCTGAATTCATTACATATCATTTGGAAATACTTGACAATTTCAGGACTGGAAAGAATGTATTTTAATTTTGATGAAAGAAATGCTCATCACAGTCAGCAGTGACAATTGGCTTGTTGGCAGATTCTGCGTCATCGTTTAAGCATGTTCATTGCAAGACACTGAGACTTTTTGTTCATCATCTTGTACTTAAACATTGTCCATCCCACAATAACAATGTTTCCTTTTGTTAGCACTATGACACTTCTTATAATTGCGTTGTTGAAGAAAATGCATTGGACAGCTTTGGATGTGAATGTAAACTCTGCCATCAGAATTTCTTAAGGAATTCAGAAGTGGCTGGAGAGTCAATTCTTGCAAAATTTAAAATTTTAGAAGTGTAATACACGCTATCTAAAATGTTTGAAGATTGGGCACATATAGCAGAAACAATGAACCATTTCACAGAGCAGCTGAAATATTTTAATTCAGCTCTGCAGTGCTTTCCAAGAAAGTCAATGTACTGCAGCATAAAAAACTGGCCTGTAACACTCTTCCAGAGGGGGGATTACAGCTAATAGTCTTTGTCTGGTTTTCATTTATTTGCATTTTAAACAATTTAAATTAATTTAAATTAACAATTAATTAATTCTAATTTTAATAAACCTTTTGCTAGATGGGTGGTGGGTTGGAATGTTTATATCTTGGCAGTAGGTGCCAATTTTCCCTTGAGATGTGCCTGCTTATTGGTTTAACCTATCTCCCCTCTACTAGCAGCAGCAGGCTGTCACAGCTAGATGGGAGCAGCTTTTTCTGGAACAAACTGGTTTGAAGAAGTTGCCAATTTTGCAGCACCAGTAGTGGCTTAATGAGAAGCAAGAAGAAAGCAGTAATTATTTTAAAAATTAATTCAGACATTATTTCACAAGATACCGCCTCTCAAATTAAGTTTTCTAAGTGTTTGTTCTTAACTGGGAAACATGACCTGTGTAAATATAACCTGCTTACCCTCAAACCCATGAATTTTAATGAAAAGGCTTGCAAGTATTAATGGTATCTATAGAAAGAGGAAGAGGAGAAAAGAATCTGTAGTTCACAGTAAAAGCACCCTAATTTTCTGTGTAGTTACGTTTAGTCTTATAGCTGGTGCTGCCTTCAATCTCTGACATACCTTTTATTAGTTTTAATTAGCATGTCCATGTTTTAAACATTTTAACTGGATGTGTAACTTGCTGTTAATATATTTTTGTTCTGAAATCTGTATGGTTAGAATTTCAGGCAAAACATCTGTAAAACTGGGAAAGATTGCTGTACAAAACCCTAATTATTTATTCTGTAATGACTATGTCGTTGCAGGTAAAATTGCCAGTTGCTTCTGAGCATTCTATTTAATAAAGAGAGCTCTCTTTCAGAAAACTAGTGGGTTTTTTGGCTGATTTAATCTGAAGAAAGGGAACTATTAAATCCTCCTTTTTTTAGTAAAGCACTTTGCATCTACTAACAAAAATACCCTCTTGGATCTATAAATGATCATCCAGTGGCTTTATTAAATTTGCTCTGAAACCTGTTTGCAACAGTGAAATGAGTCAAAATTGGAGCAAACCAGAGCAGTCTCCTCCTATTGTCTTGGGATGCTTCAGTGGTCTCCAATGTACTCCCAGGAAATTGAGTTTAGAGTTGGAAATAATACTGTATAACCTATAATCCATTCCACTGAATGGCATGAGATGCCCTTGTGGATGCAGCATGTAATTTGTGAAGAAGCCTAAGAATGGGCCATGATTTTTCCTACCTAAAATGCAGTTTAGCATTCCTGGAAAGAGGTGCATGTGTTATGAGCCTGTAGACAGTGGGGGGAAACACTCTCCTCTCCTGGCACAGCCCCATTGAATCAATATTGCAGTCCCTAATCCAGCTCAGTGCATGGCAGCACAAATCCTTCTGTTGTCACAGGATAGAAATGAATGAGCAAGGGAGCCAGCATTGCTACTTTTGTTAGCATTGTGATGTCCTGGCCTGGTTCAAGCAAAATCTGAATGTGACATTCCACAACTGCTTGGTTTTTCTAAGAATGCTGCTCAGAAGGGTGGAGGTCTTCTCTTTTACTCCTACTTAAGAGCCACATGGGCTTGATCCTGCTCCTTTTACAGCTGAAAAAACAATGCTCCTGATGCCAAGATCCAGCTATTGAGATGTGCCTCTGCCCAAATTAGGGGTCAAACAAGATCATATGCTGAAGTCCATAATACAGATTTTATTTAACATGGAATGTCAGGGAGAAAGGTAGAAAGAAATGGAAAAGAGAGCACAAAGAGAGATAGGTGGAAGACAGCCACCACCTATAGATCCAGTGGTGTCTTTTTGATCCTTCTTCCCCCTGGGCTTCTCTCTGTATTCTCCAGGTCTTTTCACTATTCATACATATTAACAAAGAAACAAATTACTGCTCATTGGCTACACAGTGCTACTATTCTGTTGGTTAATTGATTCCCTTGCTTCTAATGCTAATTAGTCCTTGTACTCCTTGTACTCTTCCTCTTGGTTTGAGTTGGTGGTCGATCTCCCCCTGCCGGAATTACGTTTTCCCAAGTCCAAGCTGATTTCAGCACAGTTGCTGAGCTGGCTTTCCTTGTGGCCCATAAATTCTGCAGTTCTGTGACAAATTCTTCTCCCCTAGCTTTGTTAAACACCCCCTAGATCTGAGATAACACTGAGACAACAGCACCCCTTTTATCTTATCTCAGGTTCCTGCTGTGGTGGCTTATCTTGCAGTCCAAGTTCCAGGTATCCAGGGAGGCATTTTCAGGTGGCTTCAGTGGTTGGTGGTGGTCACAGATTTCAGCTGTCCCAGAACTTGGGGTGATCTTTCTTTGACTAGTGATCTGCATATGAGCAGTTGCTTCTTTACACACATTTCCACAGTGGGAATTTTTATCCAGATATGTTACCCAGAATGAGCTAACCAGGTCCCACCTCTGCCAGGCCTGGAGGTAGCGCTACCCTGTCACTCCATTCTGTGCTTATCTCATGGCAAAGTCAACCTGTGGCTGTGACAATGTTTGAGACAGGCAACTGTGTTAACTCCTTACACCTGGAACAAAGGAGCAGATAAAAATGTGGGATCTGCTCACTCACCATCCTCACAATTATAAGGGTGATGTTTATGAAGCTCCTCCCAGCTTAAGTCATATGTTTTCACCTTCCTGTGTTTGTTTCATTAAAGAGAAATAAGAATCTTACAGAATTACTATGACTAATAGAAACCCTGATACTTGAGATTTTTTGGTTAAATTCACCATCCTGAGGTTGACTAAATCTGGGTTAAAACTTATTTGTGTTGCAGTCATCAATTCAGCATTATAACAAAAGCAGGTTTACCCTCACACAGTGGTAGAAGAAACCCCTGACATAAGGCTAGACAGCATAAGGAATTCTAGAAAAGAAAATTCACTAAGATTTTGAGAGTTTTAGGCAATTTTTCCTTTTTTTCCCCCTTTTCCCATGTCACACTAGAAATTCTAAGTGATTTCTTGAAAAGGTAGTTGGCAATATTCTGTTGGTGAAAAGGCACTGGAAATATTGGTTTGTCTTGGTATGATTCCTGATTTCTTGCCTCTCCTTCCTTGTCTTCAAGACCAACTCAAGACAGCTGTGTTGACCTTGATATAAGGAACGGAACATAATGATGCCTTACTTGTCCAAGTAAGGGAACAATATGTTTTAAAGAAATAGATTAAATAATGAATAAGTAGGCACACAGGATGCTCCGCGTATCTGGAACCAGTGGATAAACAGATAATGAGGAGTACAGTGGCTTTTGTGGTAGCTACGTAACAAGACACAGCAGTGCATGCCTTAAGAGAAATTCAGTGGAAGGTCACCTGTAGCACTGGAGGGTCTCAGGGAATACAGTCACCAGAGACCCCTTCAGAGGACCCTGTAGGAACATAAAAGGACGACTCTTACTAAGAGGTAGATGCATGCAAATTAGTTCTAGAAAAGGTGATGTGTATATATTAGCCAGGAAGTACACTGTAATCAATATTGATGATCATGATGGAATAAATAGCTTTTTTGTAAAGTTTTGTGACACATCAGAGTAGAGGAAATAACCTCTGTGCGTCCAGTGTGCTGCAATAAAGAGTGCCTGCTTTTTAGTACTTCAAATTGTGTTAAAAAGTTTCCTCCCTAGCTTATTTTGGTATCAACCCAGAGCACTGTGCTTTGTCAGGATCAAGAATGAGCAGTGAGGGAACAGGGAGAGGGTGGTTTGTAATTGGTGCTGTTGAAAAATGTAAAAAATAGTCTTTTTTGGAAAGTGTGTAGCTTGAGTATTAGGAGATGTGTTCACTCTTGACTGTGGTAAATTGATTTGCTTAATTACAGGAGTAATTCAGTACTTGCAGTTCTGCTAGCTACTTGACTTACCAGAACTGAATTTCCCAATTATCCTTGCAGATGATGATATAAAAAATGTTACAAAAGTTGTAGCCAAAAATGGAATTTGTATATCAAAGGAAACTGTGCAAATGTGTATTGAAATGCAGACTGGTAAAATGGCACTTAGAGTAAAATCAGTCTTAACATCATAGCTGTTTAGATGAAAGTGAAATGCCTTGATAACAAGTGAAAAACTGCTTGCTGATTTTTCAGAATAAGAATTGCTTTAGTAAAATGGGTGGACTTTTACTATAGCACTGCTTTATACTGAGTTGCCAGTTAAATCTTGAGCATCTGTTGGAAGAATCTTATGAAAAAGTTACCTAAATGTTGTATGAAGCAATTAGAATAAGGAATTAAGTTCTTCTGCAGAAAGTGAAATATTTAATAGTTTCTGTACTTTTACATTTTATTGTAAAAATGAAACAAACTGCTTTAAGCCCACAGTGGTTTAGTTAAGTGTGCAAGTGGTGAGTTATATACTGGCGTTGAGTTCATTGGGTTAAACAGATCTTTTTTAAGGCCCTAAATCTATGTTTCCTCTCAAATAGGAGACAAAGGTCTAGAATCTATGTCAGTGTAGACTTGCATGACTGTTCTACTGCAGGCTTTCTGCATGTGACTTCCGTGTCCTAAGTGATTATTTCAACCTAACTTAGTTTCAATTGCTTCCTTTTTTGGTTTTAATGACCATGGTAATTTTCTTCAAGCAATATGTCAGTGCCTAGCATTTTAGAGATTTTTTTTTGGATGTTAAAAACAAGCCACAGCTAATAGGACATTCTTATTTTCTGAAGCTATAAAAGGTGTCTGCTTAAAAATGTTTATATAGATCTTTTCCATTTCAACCTAGTCCACTCCCAGCTCAACCCCAAGTTTTGAACTTTACTTTGTCCTTTCCATTCTTTTGAAAAGACTAATTGTTTAACCCTTTGTGTTACTGGTTCTCAGCTTTCTTCAACCTGGAGCTTAACTATGTTTCTGTCTTAGAATTGTACTCCATTGCATTTTGCAGAGGAGAGGAGGGAGAGAGCCCTGTTTATTTATTCCTAAGTTTTTATTGCTTTCCCTTGCTTAATGTGAATGTAGTCATGATATTAATACAGGTCAGTTCTTCCTCTCTACAAGTCACCTCATTAAATTTGAATGTATTGCATTTGTGTTCTCATGTGACATGGATCAAGGTCAGTCAAGTCACCCTGCTGGCATGTTTGTGTGTGTGTATGTAATACCACTCAGTGTCCCTTATTAATATTCCACACTAATAAGTGTTTACTTTAATCCATTCTATAGCAACAAGTTGTCAATGGGAATATGTTCCCTTTAGAGTAAAATAATTATTTCTTTATAAGATTAAGGCAAATTCCTTATGGCATTGTAACAAGAAAGTGTTTGACCTTGGGTGATAACAAGTAAATGTTACTTCAGTGATAAATGAGAATTTTCTTTTTCTTGCTCACGCCTTATTGACAGGAAAGTAGGATTACATCCTTTCAAAAATATTTATCCTTGCAAGTTGTCTTTGAAATTATTTAATGTATCTTAGTTTGTGCAAGCATAATCAGATTTTCTTTTTCCCCCCCCCAGTCGGTGTTATCCGCTGTCCAATTTGTGGCCAGGAATGTGCAGAGAGACACATCATAGATAACTTTTTTGTGAAGGATACCACAGAGGTTCCCAGTAGCACAGTAGAGAAATCAAATCAGGTAAGTGCATTAACATGTAATCAAGTTAACACCTTTTGGACGTGTGTGCATATCCTTGGCTTCTTGCTGTGTGGCCTTTTTGCTCTTCATATGCAGACAGAACTTCAACTACTTTGACATCACATTGGGTGTACTCTAGAAATCAGTTAAAATGTATGGAAATGCATGTGAAGAAGGTGGTTATGTTACCCTATACTATTTTTAATTGTTGATGTAAACTTGCAGCTTAATAGCAAAAGATAAAAGTAAGGAATAGTCATTAGAATGGGAATTTCTGTACTTTGGACAGGGTATTTGAAGCACTCTTTGAAGCAAAGATTTGAATAACACTATACCAGGAGATCTAAATGGACTTTATCATGTTACTGACAAAACATGGCATTAAATAGCTGGAGTCCTGTTGCCAAGGAAGAGGCTCAAAATGCTAACTGGGGAGGATGGTATATTGTAGGGGTTTCTTGTTTGTATTCCTTATGTAGGCTGCCTCTTCTTCCCTTTGCAGTCAAGTAATAGCCATCTCATAAAAGTTCCTTATCTGGAAGAACAATAATATTGGGGTTTTTTTTCTCATGATTTTTTTTTTCAGGAGGCAAGTGCTAGCTAGTGTGGAAGCAATACCAAGCAAATAGTCACATCTGTGTAGGATCACAACTGAACAACCTCTGTTAGCAAAATATTGCATGTCTTCATTTTTAGCTAGTAAGGGAGTATCTCATGCATCTCTTTACTCAAGGACTTTTTATTAAACTCCAGGAACTTACTGTAAATAATCCAGCCTCTTTGTATGTTGCTGCATTCTTCATAAAAATAGTACAGTAAGGTTGCTGTATCAGTGTGGCTTGCATTCTAACTCATGCCCTAATATTTGGCTGGTGCTCTCCTTTGATTTTGAAAATTCCTCTTTTTCACTTTCCCATTTTAGGGGGAACTGAATCATTGGCTCTTGAGCTGTTTGCTTCAGGGGCAATGTCTTAGAGGTCCTTTGTTGTGCCTTCTGCTCCTTTCAAGGCTTAGCTGGAATTTGTGCTTGCGTGTGGGAATGGCCACATCTCTTGGGAGCAGATGACAGGAGCCAGTCGGGTTTGTGATTCCAACTCACTGGCTATTGAAGGCATATGTGGTGTCATCATCTCTGAGGAACTGAACTTGTGTCTTGCAAGCCATTAAACTGTTCAGATTTTAAGGAATTTTGAAACTGGATTTCTGAGAAATGATAGACCTTATCAGAAACTGAGCTGTGAGTTGCTGGAAGTACAAGCTGTGTTCTTGCAATGAAGGACTGTTTGAACTTGGCTTTTTTTGGATTTGGCAAGGGGAAATGTTTGTTTTTTGTTTGTCCCCTGGGAATTGCAGGATAATATCTGAGTTTTGCAGATGGTTGTGAGATTGACACAGTCTCAATACTGTACCAGTAAAATTGACAAAATGAGTAGTCCCTGGTGAAAATTTGACCATAACTTTTATAGTGACTTTAAAATTAGGAAGAGAAGCAGGAAAGCAAATAATGTTATGCAGAAGCAGTCCTAAATGTTTGGGGTTTTTTTTTTGAGAGGGTGGGGTTTCCCATAGCCTCTGCTTAGTTATATAACAAGTCCTCGAAGATACTGCTTTGGGGAGTGGTGATAGAAATGGATTTTTTTTTTTTCCCTTGGGAGTAGTAACCAATTTTTTGAAGTCTCTGATGACTCCCTCTTTCTCCTCACAGTTTTTTTTTCTTTGCTTCCTGTGAAAGTTTAGTGGAGAATTCCATTCACTGAGTGATGTGAGCATATGTCAGGGAGGTTCTTGAAAGCATTTGTGTTTCCTTCAGATCCCTTCTAGACTTTGGTCTTACTCTTCCATTCCATATTTGTTTTTCTCTCTCCCTGACACAAATCAGCAGGTTTGCACTGTGAAAGCGAGTCTATTCTTCATCTAAGGTCCTTGGCTGAACTCAGCACATTTTCTGTAGCAGTTGAAGGCAGACCAGCAGACTTTGCTGAACCAGCAGAATAGGACATTCATTTGCTTTTTTGCTGACTTTTTTCTAAAAAGATGGAGCTAAATGTTTTGTTAAGATGCCTGCTAAGTGAGTGTGAACCTTACCTCTTGGAAACTAATGATGTGCAGTTTTCCTCATTTAAATAGATTTATTTTGGTATGATAATGAAAATTTTTGTACATTCCTTTGTACCTTGGCATAAGAAAAAAGCTATGCTGTTCTGTAAATGTCTCTGTTGTGGAACAGCAAAGTTAAATCAATAATAGTTAAACTGATTAGTGTACTGTCCAGGGGGGAATGTTATGAGGTTTAAGGATGATACAGCCTTCTAATCAGCCTGTCTTGTTTTGCCTTTGAAGGAGCAAAGAAGAAAGAAAAAATTTGCCATTAGTATAGGCAACAGATAAGAGAAATTAAAGTAGAAAAGATACTGACACTTGCAGGAAATACTGCATCAGAGAGCATCCAAATTCTATCCAAAACGGTGGCAATTTTGTAGGATTTTTTCTACTGAGATAGTTGATTTGTCTTAAGTAGTTTTGCAGCTTTATTTGATTGATTAAGAAATTAGAATTGGAAGCAAGGCATGGGTTTTGTGCAAATATTGTTGTGGCTTAGAACCATTGGTCTGTATCTGTGATTAGCCTTAAATGTGTGTTGGCAGGAAGGACTGTTTTATTTCAATCCAAAAGAGACTGCAAAAGACCTCTTGCAAATGAAATATTTGATTGTTTCAGATTCAAAATAGTACTAATGCTAAAGCAGTTTTTAGCATACTGAATTAAAACTGCAGGAGTGAATGGCATATCATGGAGCCTGGCATTGTGGGAAGGGAAAAATAACCGGAACCCATGAAAGTTCTGTCCATCTATCTATAATCATGTTTATCTTACCTGAGCCTGATTTGGGCAGCTCAGGACACTACTGGCATAGCTGTGCTTTCTAGCAATTTCTGCTGAAAACTTCAGGAGCACAAGAAGTGAGCATGAAGAAAGTATAGAACTCGAATTCCCTTGTACGTGTTCCACAAGAGCTTTTCTAGGTGGCATTAAAGGTTTTGTGCTGACAGCATAGGAAACTTTGCAAAAGAAAAGAAACTTACAGGAAACGCAGTAATTGTGTAGGTTGTGGGCAGCTAGGACATAAATACTTTGAAAGAGCAGATGCTTTATAATTTTTTTCACATTGTGATTTATTGAAAGACTTGGCAAAAATATCAGCTTCTAAAGAGAAGTTTGAAAATAAAAATTAATTATACTTCATTCATAAGAGTGAGCAGAAAGGGGCTTCAGACCTAAGAGAGTGTTGCTGAAGCAAGTGCTAGATTTGAATAAGACTAAAGGGTAGACAAGTGAGGGAAACTGGGGACTTTAACAGAAGAACATGGTGTGTGCAAAGCCATAAAAATAAAAATGAGAAATGTGAGATTGATGCAAGAGAGAGGACCTCAGTGATAACATGGGAGTTAGTGCAGCATACTGAGCCTCTGGTGCTTTTTAGTCTGGGTTCTAATTCTCATAGCTTTTGTGTCCAAAACAGAATGTGTGTAAAAATTATTTTTGAAGGTAAGAATAACATTCTGTATCTTTACCAGTTACTGACCTGAGAGTTTAAAATATTGTAGTAGGAATGAAGAACAGCTGGGTTTTATGTGAGATGTTGGGAATTGTGATAAATGGATATGATTTGTGCTAACTAAATTGTAACTATATCAATATTTTAGAAAATAGTTGTTATAAAATAATAAAGGAAAAGTATATGTGATTAGTGTTACAAAGCAGATGGGCCCCTTGGCAGATGTTACACGTGAAAAACAGGATACAGGATGTAGTATTGAGATAAGCAAGATCCCGAAACAGAATCGGCCTTGGGATGAGCAAAGTTGGGATGATTCCAGGTATGGAATCTTAGTTGTGGTTTTGTCTATCAAATAGTAAGACTTATTTGGAACATAATGCTTACTTATATAACACAGAGCTTAATGCACATGCACAACCTGCCAGGTTATTCAGCGGACAGCGAGGAACACAGCGAGCCTTCCTCTGAAAAGACCACCAAAAAGCCAGGAGACCCCCTAGCAACTAGTGGAGCATGCACTGTGCAGTATAGTGATGTAGAGTTCAAGAATCAAAAATAGGAGGGGATTTATGGAAAAATATTGATGGATATTTATTAGCATACAGTATATAAGTGTAGTTTGGATTCCTTTGTTTCATACGCGAGGCAGGGTGAGAAGCCCTCTCTGTACCCTGATTGGTTTTGCTTATGCTTTATATGAACCTTAATCATACCACATTTTTGTATATGCTTGATTTTATTTAATATACTTGATTGTATTCATTTATATAAAATTGCTGTTCAATTAAAACTGCTGCTAAATTCAATTTTGTTGTTTATTAATTAGACCTATAGAACTTCACTCATAACAGGAATGTAGTAACAAAACAAGGTATCAGCTTAGATCTGATACAAAATCCAGATATTAGGAAAGCAAGTCTGACGGCCAGAGGTGATTCATAAGGAGAATTTAGAGCAATAAGTTTAAGTTTGTATGGTGCCAGAGGAACCACTATGTGTTTTATTATGCTTAAACAGCTTATAAAGGCTGTACCTGTGACCAAAACATCTCTGAAAGCCAGTGGTTTATGGAGGTGGGTGATAGACTCAGGAAGAGTCACAGTATGCTCTTGTATGCCTTGAAGTGATGTGGATATTGATGGGATGGTGGGGTAAGAAGGATATCTTGCATTTTGAGCTGTCAGTACATGGTTCATATTGGGAATTACATATAGTCTCTGGTTTTGGTGATTTTGTATGTGCCAGGAGATTGTTGTGTAAGCATTAGCATCGGTGAGGTTTGGATCCAGTGGGGGAAAGCATTGCATCTAATTTACATTGCTGAAGTTTGGAGTTCACTGAATATTCATCTGGACTACTTTGCTCTCTTCCTTTGAAACCTTTGCTTGTCTAATCTCTTTAATACTCAAAGTGTGTTTAATTGGAAGAGTGGTTACTTATTACAGGAGCTGAGAAGATAGGTCTATTACCTCAACTCTTGCAAGTAAATGTGGTTTTTCTGCCATAAAAGCTTGTGTATTTTCTTAAAATAGTACTTACCTGCAACATGCTGAGTAATTTCTGCTTTCATTAAATTTGACTGAAGGCTGAATGGGCACTTCCTGGGGTTATAAATACTAGAACTTGTAACTGAATTAAATGTAATTACAAGGAAAACTCAATTAAAAATAAATGTCTGTCTGACCAGAATAAAGGCTTGTAGGTTAACTAGGGAGAGTTTTCTTTGAAATCACTGAAACACTGCTTGTGTGAGTCACAAAAATAAGAATGAGTTTTAGGTTTTGTAAGTGCATAACAAATATTTGCAGTAATTATACTTCCATGTGCTTTAGCTGTATGGCTTAATGTAAAAACTAGGAATTCTAGCAAAATCCAATCTATATCTGAAAATGCATATTTCAAATGAGTGGATAGGAGCAAATCTGATGCTACTAGAAGGCATTGCTGTTTTGACAGCTTGAGTTATGATGTCTATGAAAAGCTTTAGAAATCTGTCTCCTGTCCACTTGGTGGATTTGAAGAGTATAAAGGTGGGATATATATTTTTGATACTACAAAGGAGGAGTTTTGATTCTTTTGGCAGCACCTGTTTATTGGTTATTGAATCACAATTTTCATCTCATTCCACATACAGCAGGTCAAAGGAGTTAAAATACCCAACTAAAGCATATTGAAAGAAAGAAAATAGATGAAGCTCTTGGAATCTAGGCAGAATTAATAACTTCAAACATTCTTTGAAGTTATCTAAATGTCCTGGCATGTTCATCTGCCTGATTTTGCTAAAGGTGATCTGCAAAGGCTGTTGTGGGGAGTTGGTTAGTTTTGCTTTTAATTTGGTTCTTGCCTCTTTGTTTGTTTGTTTTTGTTTTGCTTCTTTGACTTAGAGAATGCCTTTTTTGTTCTTTTTTTTTTCTTTTTCTTTGCTTATTTTCTTTTTAGGGCTGTTTTTTTTTTTTACACTAGAAAACCAAATATCCAGTATGTAATTCTCCATTCTGACTTTCAAAAACATGTCTGGGTATTTGGGGGCACAGCACAATCACACCTCTCTGGCCACAAGACTGATGTGAAAACTTTCTAGTGCTGCCCATTCAGTTCCCTCTCCAGTCAGCATTGCTGATGTAACTGAGCCTTGGGCTATGGTGGTGTAGTCGGTCCTGGTTTGCATCACAGTCTTGCAGAGAGTTGCACTGGCACAAAAACGAGGAGACAACTGGCTAAAGAGAAAGGAGGGAGAGAATTTTTTCCCCCAAGAATTAAGAACAGTTTTAAATTTGTTTTGTTTTGTTTTTCAAAATGTCATTGAATTTAAGCGTTAATACAAGTGTTACGCTTTAACCCCAGCTGGTAACCAAGCACCATGCAGGCTTTTTTACTTCCCCCTTTCAGTTATTTCTTCCCTCCCTCCCCACCTCCAGTGGGATGGGAAGGAGAATCAGGGGGAAAAAAAGGTAAAACTGTAGGTTGAGCTAAGATCAGCTTAATAAATGAAACAAAGTATTGATAAATAATTATCATAATAGTAGTAATGAGAGAGAGAGAGGGAGGGAGGAGTAAAGCCCAAGACAAAAAAGTGATGCCAAATAAATTTGCTCAGCACCCACTGACCAGTGCCCAGCCTTTCCCTGAACAGAGATTGGTGCCTCCCACCCAGCCCCCCATGGTTCATGTGCTGAGCATGATATTCTGTGATATGGAATATCCCTGTGGGAAGTTCAGGTCAGCTGTGCTGGCCACACTCCCTCCTTGTGCATGTGCTGACTGGCAGAGAGCATGGGAAGCTGAAAACTCCTTGAGTTTGTGTAAGCACTGCCTAACAAACTGATGTGCTGGTTGTTGCTATCAATGTTATTTTTGTACTAACTCTGAAACCATGGCACTGTGCCAGCTACTAAGGAAAACCCCCACTCTATCCCTGCTGAAATCAAGACAGAAAGTAAAAATTTTCAATTTCCTGATTACAGTTCACTTCCTTTATTTGCTTTATTTCAATTTTCTAGACTTTTTAAAGGATGTCCTGACTTTGGTATTTTTCCCTCATCTACTGGTCTGGATAGGAATAAGATTTTTTCCTTTTTAAAAGAAGAAGGGGAAGAAAAAGAAAAACCAATGAGAAGTTAAATTTTTGAGATTATTTTGTAAAAGAAAACTTTCAGGCCTCATTTTTGTAAAGAAACAGAAAAAGGGGCACAAGCCCAATTTTTTCTCCTTTGCTGGTCACCTTTAATGAAAAGAAACTGCTTCAAATTCCAAGTGACAACAAGAGGGGTCAACAGCCCTTGTGTTGTAACTTCATTGCTCATAAGATATTTGCTTTGAGAGGTAACATGATCCAGAAGCATAAGCACAGCATTGGGAATCTGGAACTCATGTTCAAATTCCAGTTCAGTCAGTAATTTGCTATGTGGCCTAAGGCAAATTTTGTGCTAATTTTCCTTTCTTTCCTGAAGGGGAAACTGGAACATAGTTCCTTGTATATAATTTTTATCTGCATGAGATATAAATATTTCCTTCTTCTTTAACTTAGTCTATATTTACCTTGTGTGGGTACAGAAGTTTGGTTGAGTTTTTTTAATCAAACCGAAAACAAAACTAAAACCTAAAATTTTCTCCTTGTTGCTCCTGCGAGCAGAAACCTGTCACTGTGACCTGTAGCATGTAGCAATCTTCAGACACCTGAGGCTTTGGTTTGCAGCAGTGCTAAACATTGCCAGAAATGGGTGGCAGTTACCTCCACCAGTACTACATAAGCATGTTCACTATTTTCTACTACCAAAACCCCACTGAAGGTAGGACTACAGAGGCATTGTAAAGGAGGGGTAAAAATGAAGAGATGTTATGAGTGTGTGGAGTGGTGTTGTCCATCATTCAAAGTTTTCAACCTGTTGTTCAGATTGTGGTATTGTAGCAATTTTTTCTTGGGCATGTATTTACTCTGTCTAGAGAGGTTTTGGTCTGCTGACATGTTTGTTTTCCTTAATTATTTCTTTTTCCTAGGTCTGTTTGGTGTAGTCCAAAGAGCTCCAGGAGTTAACAGGCCACAGTTTGAAAATTCTTGTGCATTGGTTGCAAATTGTTCTGGGGTAGCTTTTTTGACAAACTTAACTGGAATACTGTTTAAGATGTGATGCTAAGATTCTTGAGAGGAACCTTGCTGCTCAGTACGGTGTGTTCTTCCTGAAACCAAGCAGGTGACTGGAAGCTAAAATTGAAGCTGCTGTGTGAACTGAGGGAGGCTTCTAAAATCAGAGTAGTGCTGCTTGTGTTCTGTCATTAGTAAATATTTCACAACAGCATCTTGTATACAGTAAACATTGTTTGGCTTCTAAGGATGCAGAGAATGGCAGAAAGTGGTCTGACTTTTATCATATCAGGCAAAGATTTTAGGGTAACGCTGACAAAATGACCTGTTTCTTTGAAAAGTCACATTCAATTACTTCTGTGTTGTTATAAATAATGTTCCTGTACCTCAGGCAGTTTTCTGTTCTCATTTCACTGTTTTCAGAAGACTGTTAAACTGCACTGATGATGTATGAAAAATAACCTCTGTGTATATTCCAAACTTATTTTAACAGCTACTTTGCTCCTCTTGTCAGGTCTGCACAAGCTGTGAAGACAATGCAGAAGCTCATGGGTTTTGTGTGGAATGTGTAGAGTGGTTGTGCAAGACCTGCATCAGAGCTCACCAGAGGGTTAAATTCACAAAGGATCATACTGTGAGGCAGAAAGAGGAAGTATCTCCAGGTAACATATTTATAATTTCACAAAGAATTTGTGTCTGCATTAGAAAGTTATGTTGGACCGACACACTTTTTTTTAAAAAGTGGTAACTTCAAACCTGGTGTTTTGCCAGTTTTTTTTTGTCTTAGATAAGCTGAATAGTGGCACAGGTGGTTTCTTTTTTTTTTTAATTTAACATGTTTTATCTTCCACATGGATTGATTGCAAATTATTGTCTAGACTTTAGAGATCAGCTGCAGAATATATGTCTTTAGGCATTTGGCTTCTCTAGTTTTACTAGAGGTCTAATAAATGGTTAATATGAACTTTATTGTTGTATACAGCAGGAAAAGGAGCACTAATAGATTATATATTTTCAGCATTCTGATGAAAAGCCAGCCAAAATTCATGTTTTAGCTAAGTATCTTTTGAGCTTGAAATGTTTTGCCTTAGAAATGTAAGGGAAGTATATTATTAATTGGGGCATTTTTCCTCAGTAGGATCTATGATAATTTGGGCTAGAAGGGACCTCAGGAGATCATCTAGTCCAGCGTCCTGCTTCAGGCATTCAGTTCTGAGTTCCAGTTGGCCAGGGCTTTATCCATTTGGGCCCTGGGAACCAACAATGGTGAATGTGGTGTACAGTACAGCCTCTCTGAGAAATCTTGACTACTCTGTGGTAGAAAAAGTTGTATTTTTCTCTTCATTGAGAACCTCTTTTGTTTCAGTTTTTTCCCCACTGTGTCTTGTCTTCTAGTACCATTGAAGGAGGATAATAAATGTTACAGGATGCTGATAAACATTCTACTGGTTCTAATATGTCCATTGGACTTACATGATTTTTCTTGTAAATACATACTTCTTAGAAATTGTCATATATTATTTTAAATATATGTGTTAGAATAGATACTGTTCCACCCTATCTAGTACTATGAGGTAATCTATTGCTCAAAAGGTCTCTTCCACCATGGTACTTTGAAGATATTTGCTGTATTGTGTATCTCACTTTCACCCGTGGTTAATCATGATGCCGAATTTTGCCCAAAAAGGCGATTTAAGAACTGCTCAGAGACTAAGTTTTGAGTCTTTAAGCAGGAGGT
>JAYDZK010000056.1:57302005-57319557 GCA_034509185.1 Euphonia xanthogaster | reverse complement strand
CTATAAATGGAATATATAAGCATTTGCTGACATATGTTTCCATGATGACAGTTGGATTTGAGCAGCCTCTTTCTTCAATTAAAGAAGTATTATTTTCTAAGTCACACTTGCTTTTTAGCAAGTATATAACACCTTTTACATGTGTAAATCCTCACTGCTTTTACTACAGGTACCAGTTTATAGAAGAAGCTTTTCAGAACCAGAAAGTTATCATTGAGACACTAATCACCAAATTGATGGAGAAGACTAAGTACATAAAATATACAGGGAAACAGATCCATAACAGGTTTGTATTAGATTATGAGGTTAAAACTGACAGAAGGCAACTTTACATATACTGTAGTTTCTTGAAATGTTTAAGTTAGTGTATTTTGTACCTCCCTCCTTTTATTCTTCCAGAAAGAGAAATTCTAAAGTTCACTGTAGTGACTGTTGCCTGTTCAGTATGCTTGGCTGTGTTAGGTAATTCTTCTGCTCAGCCTATGGACTTAATGGGCAGCAGTTGCTTGTGTGCAACAAAACAACTTATGCAATAAAGACTATAGAAGTCAGTCTGAAATGCTTCCCCACCATCAGCAGATTAATTTTCCTAGTGTAGGTCCCTCTTAGAAAGTGAAAGTTTATGACTCATGTTTTCATAATGTTTGTGACCTGTATTTGGAGATTTATGTAGTACTTTTATACTTGGGGCTCTATTCACTGGGTACTACAAACCCAGGAGAAAAATAAATCTGTAAAATGCAATCTGCAGTGAGCCTTTGTGGCTGCTCCTTCAGTAGAGTTCAGGGGCTGCAGTACCCAGGGAGGTTCAGCACAGCTGAGGATGTCAAGTGTGACTTGAACTCTTCCTTCATCTTTGCAGTGGAGGTTCCCCCAGTATAACATTAAGCTTTGCTGTTATGAGTTTGAGCACTGTTGTTGAAACAGCTAAATTAGTGCCATTCTACCTTAGATGGAAATTAGACTTAAACAGTTTTGATTGGCATGGACCATTCCAGAAAATTGCCAGAACTCTGAAAATTGACAATTTCAATTACAAGGAACATTTAATTTTTATCAGTGACAGATGTCAGAATTACAGCATTAGAGTTTGCAACCAGTTAATTCATTTTATCGTAGGTCACTGTTACTTGCTCTATTTCTCCCAGTAACTTTCCTGGCTATAAGTATCTGATGATACATGTATTAATTGGTGCATATGACCAAGAAGTATTGTAGTCTAAGCAACAGATTTTTTTTTTTTCAATACTGTTTAGAGGATGGGTTTATGAGCTAAAGAACATTATTTTCTATACTGTCTACTTACAGAATTCTTGAAGTGAATCAGAATCAAAAGCAGGTGGAACAGGATATTAAAGTTGCCATATTTACACTGATGGTAGAAATAAATAAAAAGGGAAAAGCTCTGCTGCATCAATTGGAGGTAATTTCATTTCTGTCATAAGAAAGAAGAACTTTCAATCTTAATATTTTTTTTCTATGTATTCACATTACAGTAAATTTCTAGCATTAGTCCTCTGTGCATGCCCTGTCATGATTCCAAAGCAAGTGGGGTTTTTGGTGGAGGAAAGTTAGGTTTTTAAAGGGTGGCCAGTTTCTTTCTATATGCTTTTGCAATTCATAATTACACAAATCTTGCATGAAAAGTGTTCTATCAGATTTTTTCATAAATTCAGGAATCCAGTAGCCAATCCCTGGAGAGAATTGTCTAGAATGAGTACCTGGAAAAATAGTATCTCCAATTGTGTGTGTGTGTGTGTGTGTGTGTAGAGAGGCACACACATACATATATATAAATATATATAAAAATGTGTCATTAGCACAGAAAGTCCTGGTATCTTGAGTAAATGTGTACTGACTTTTCTGTTTGATAGCTGCTGCCTCAGGGGGCAAGAGTCCTTTTTAGAGGAGCTAAGTGAAACCACTTGATCATTGTGAATTACCAGTATGAAGGTTAATGCCTTTGAACTGTAAATTGAACATTTTGACTGGAACTCCTTTTCTACTTGCAGACTCTGGCAAAAGAGCATAGGATGAAACTTCTGCAGCAACAACAGGAAGTGACAGGACTCTCTAAACAGCTGGAACATGTCATGAATTTTTCCAAATGGGCAGTTTCCAGTGGGAGCAGCACAGCACTGTTGTACAGTAAACGTTTGGTAAGGTTAGGAAGACAGCTCTCTCCATTCACCCAGAGATAGGGTTAACTCAGATATCATGCACATGCTTGTCTGGAGTGCTAGGGTATTAGAATTTTTAATTATTATCTACTAATTGGAATATTTATATATGGTTGTCATGGTTTTCTCTGAAACATAAATACAGAATATTTCTATAAATTTAGCTCTCTGGTCATTATTCTCTCCTGTTACAATACCATAGAGCTATTGTAGATCTGCAGGAGTAGGAACAACTCCTTTTCTGTGGGTTGAAAACCATGAAGCCAAGAAACACTGGGAAAAATGTTGTGTGTCCTACATCATCATTGTGCTTCTTTATAATATTTGCCACAGCATCTGAGTTCATGAAAAACAGTATTTGTATATCATAGTGTCTGGTATCTAGCATTTTAATGTAAATATTATTGTATATCTTTGTTCTGTCAGGTTCATCTCCCACTGAAAGACTTTCAAAATCGATAAAAATTAAACTGAAGTTTTTGTTTGTCCATACAAGCAATTACAAAGCTAAATATTTCATTGCTGTAATGACCCTTAAGATCTGAGTGCATGTTGTCTCACTGAGCTGAATGTTCATGATGGACAGAAATCCTAGAAAATTTGAACGAAGAACAACCCAAAAGCTTGCCTTGATTTTTGCAAAGGTTACTAGACTGTACTTGCCTGATAGCAGAAATCTGGGGCAATGCTGAGGAAAGATGCTAGATGCTTTTTTTCCCCAACTGCTATAAACTGGTTCACAAAGTTTGTTTCTTTATTTTCTCATTGGTTAGTTAAGAACCTACCAGGGTATTTGGTGTGGTTTGTTTGTTTGAGTTTGAATTTGCTGTTGGTTTTTGGTGGTGGGTTTTTGGTTTTTTTTTTGATTCCCATTATTGATACTGCAGACTATAGCAGAATATTACTTGTTTTTATCAGCTTCAAGTAGTTAAATTCATTTATCTGCCTTATACTGCCTCAGCCAGTCATATTTTTTTAATTGAATAGAGAAAAAGGACATCAAACTGAGTCATGTTGTTTATAATTGCTTAGTGTTGCCATCAAGACTCTGCTACATGAGTAAGAAGACAAGTTGTGTTTCAGGCATCTTAATCATATAAACATTAGGCAGCTGAAAGAAAGGACCATCTAGCCCAGAAAGCCTCAGCAAATGAAAAGTATTTTTCAAAAGAACAGATTGAGCTTTAGAAAGTTGGTGCTGCCTGGGAGTTGAGTAGGTAACCCATCTGTGGGCATTTGGAAAAATCTATTTCCAAGGAGTTTTGCGTAGAGAAGCCTGTGAGACTTGTGCTCCAGCATATCCAGGAGAGAGGAAGGAATGCCCATCAGACTTGAAGGCAGCATTAGAGCCTGGGGGCTGTACTCTCAGGTGTACTATTCACTGCTACTAACACGAGGTGGCCAGGCAGGAGTTTATCTACAACACACATGTGTGCACAATAGTAGGAAAATAGTGGAGCAAACTATGGCAGGAACTGTGTGTGACCAGTATTGGTAACAGGACAAAAGCCTAGAATTTCTCTAGTGTCATCTACTTGATTCTGGTAGTGTACACAAAAATCCTAAGGAAATCTCTATCCAAAATAATAATCACTTAAAATTTTTTCATGGTCATTTAAAAATCTTGAGTCAACTTAAATGTTTTTTGAGTATGGTCTTAAACTGACCTGCTTAAAATGAAAAGAAAAAAAATCTTGTGTCATTTTAAACAGTTGAGATGATTTTGCAGAGTATATCTCTTTTCCAGGAAATAATCTATCACTCAAGAAAAACAAGAGTTGAACTCCTCAAGTTTTTTTTTTCCCAGGATCTGCTGTGTGTGATTCTAAAATTAGTGTCTGTTAGATTTTGGTACATCAGTTCCTGACATTTCTAGTGAAACAACTGCAAGACAACATTTTCTTTCTAGGCACTAGATAAATTGTGAGCATTTGGTAGAATATTCTCTTGTGTAATCACAGTCCAGTTCTTTGGAACCAAGGCATTGGAAAAATCTGAAAATATCTGTGAATCTGAGTTTTCAAAGACAGTTTATAAAAATCTGTTCTTTGGCTGTCTGAAGAAAACTTAAATTTAGTACAAAAGAAAATTCCCTGTGATCATAGTTGTTGCCAAACGAATGGCATACTTTGAAAGAAAAATGGATGGGCTAAAATAGATTCATGGGGGAAAAAGCTTCAATGGTTATGTAAATCTGAGTAGTTAAAGTAATTGAATATAATGGCCAAGTTTTTACAAGGATATGTATTCTACAGGGAAGAACTGTTATTTTTGTTTAGGCTGTAGTTAATTCTTTTTAAAACTACTTTAGGAATAAGGGAAAGATGTAAAAATACCTCTTTATTTGTAGCTTGGACAAGTTTCTCTATCTTTAACCTCAGTTCTCCAGGAGCTTGTTCAGGGGAGTTTTTGTTAGTGGTTTTTTTTTTTATTGGTTGCTTTGTTTGGTGTATGTGGGGATGTGATGGGGTATATTTCTGGGTTTTTTGTGCTGTCCAGATACATGGCTCCGGCCCCAGAGGGGAAAAAACCCCTTGTTTTTGTTCTTGTCCTAGATTACATATCGACTACGGTATCTCCTCCGAGCAAGGTGTGATCCTTCTCCAGTGACTAACAACACCATCCAGTTCCACTGTGATCCTAGCTTCTGGGCTCAGAATATTTTCAATCTAGGTATGATACATTTTTATTAGCCTTTAGGTGTCTTGATCCTATTTTGGAAGCAGCTTTCTTCTTGTGACAACAGCCTCTGGGTATTCATTTCTTCATTTACTCTGTTAAATGTAGTTCGCTAATTGTGAGAAACATTTAAAGTGCATGGCATGGGGAAAACTATTAACAAGCTTATCTTGTTTGAATGGTATATGTGATGGTGAAAATAGCAGTTTTCAGTTTTCTGGTCAATACTTCTAACTTTTGGCTTCTAAAACAAGGAATGCAGTGTTTAACCTAATTCCACGTGCAAAGAAAGGGATCCTGCTGTGCTGTCAACCAGCGCTCCCAGGTCCTTTCCCTTGGGACAGCTTTCAGTCACCATGATAAGCACCCTAAGAACTCAACAGCTTAGCAGGACTTCAAGGTTTTAGAGGTCTTTCAGGATTTTGGCTGTTGTCCTGCTTCCTTTCTCTCTCCACTGTTATCTTGGTGGGCATTTTTGTTTTTCTGTCATGTGCAGAAGTGAGATGTCTGTGGGACATTTCCTGCCTTTCATCAGGAAGTGCTCTCTCAGTGTACAGAGGTGCAAATGTGTGATTCTCTACAATGTCAGAGGCAGAAAGTGTTATGGCAGTTCCTTAAGGCAAACAAGCTCCTTTTCCCAGACATGAGGACACTGGATGGTAGAAAGGAAATTCTACAAGTTCTTTCTTTATAAATAATTTTCTTAGAGACAGGAATTGAAAGTGAAACGTATTTCCAGAAACCAGTTGTCAGTTTGTGTGGTGATAACTCTGAACTGCTGCTCAGCTGAGATGTTTGTCATGAGCTGACTATTTCCTGTGTTTGGTGGACTCTTTTTCTTGTGTATATTTATTTAATGAACTTCTGAAATGTGGTACCTTATACTCTGAAAAGTGCTACAATAGAAATGGCACCTGTATAGACCAGCACTGGGGTTCTTGTAAGACTTTAAGTGATAGGTAAAACCAAATAATGTTTATCTATCTAGTTTCAGAAATCACAGCCTTCAGGTCATTTTGTTTATGACCAGACATGTTCAATTTCTGTAGATAAACTATATATAAGAACCAGTGAAGAAAAATAAAATAAAGTCTGAGTAAAGAAACAAATTACTTCAGAAAAGGTTTTGAGTTCTAGTCAGGCTGCATGTCGCTGACAGTGTGATGGCACTTCTGCTAACTGCCATACCTCAGTATTGATTTTATTCCTTTTGGTTAAAATAGGTTCTCTAGTAATTGAAGACAAGGAAACTCCACCACATATGCCCAAGAGCCCTGTGATGGAAGCAAACTTACAGCCCCCAGGCAGCTTACCTCCCAACCAGCTCTCCAAGTTCCCGACACAGATCAGCTTAGCTCAGCTCCGCCTCCAGCACATGCAGCAGCAGCTCATGGCTCAGAGACAGCAAGCTCAGCGCAGAGCAGGACCAGCAGTTCTGCCAAACCCAAGAGTGCCAGGAGCCATGCAACAACCTCCTGCTTCTCATCAGGTAAGTTAGGACTGTTTTCAGAGTCTCTTTGTTCCATGGCACTGAAGGAGAAAATGAAGTAAGATAGGAAAAAAGGAAAGCACTTAAACCTAGATGCATAAGTTCAGCTGTCTTCATCTTCAGCACGTAGCTATGTAGCTGGCTTAGAGGACATTTTCTTTACTGAGAAATGAGTGGGCATTTTAAACTTGCCTTGCAAAATGCATGGCAGCTCCCAGCCTGTATTTATTCTTTAAAAAAAATAAAGTCTTGCTGTATCCAGCCATATACAGTGCTTAGCAACATTTTTGTGATTTTGTCAAGTGATCAAAAAGTTAATGTCATTAATTTTTTTTGCTACATCTATTTTGCATAACACCCAATGATTGTCTCATGTATCTTTCAAAGTTGGAAACAATCTCACTGGCTCTTGTGATGTCTCTTCATATAATAAAATAATTCAAAACTGTCTACTAAGTTTTAACATGGAAATTCAATGCTCTTGATCATTCAGATAAATGGTGTCGTACTATTTATTTGCATGTAATTTATGAGGAGTTTCAGAAGTTTAAAAGGACCGTTTAGTAAAAATTTTGTGCAATATAGAACAGACCTCAGCTAACTTGCAGAACTGTTTTTATTGTTTTTATGCAGGCACCTCCACGCTTGATTCATTTTCAGAATCACAGTCCCAAGCCCAATGGTTCAGCTCTTCCTGCACAACAGATGAGATTTCCCCAAAATCAGAACCTCCCAAGGCCAGCAGTGAAGCCCAACCCATTGCAAATGGCATTCTTGGCACAGCAAGCTATAAAACAGGTAGAGCATCTTTCCCTTTTCACTCTCCATTTAGAAATTAAATGTCAAATGTGCCTTATATCATCTTTTATACTACACTTCTAGAGTGCTTTTCAATTAAAAGAGAGATTACACTATTTTTCTATGACAAGATACCCATAGTTTTCTTCATGAGGTAATTGTCAAGTTGCTTTCATTTTGACAGTTCTAAGCAGCTGAAGCATTAGGGAGGTGAGCCAATGTGTGTGCTGTGCAGGTGTTTCATTCTCTCACTTGATATTGCTGTGGTTTCTGACCATTTATGCATGGCCATGGTCTGCACACTGCAGTCAGTGAGTAGACAAATCAGAAAATCCCAGTTTATCTTGATGATAGTGACTTCACCAGGAACCAGGTAAAACCTTGACTAAAAAGCTAGAGCTGCCATGGTTCCCCAGGGTATGGCAAATCTGAACCCTTGCAGGTGAAGGGAGAAAAGAGAGTCCACAATTGTGACACCTCTGCTGAGTGAGACTGATCAATGCCCAGCTGATCAGCAGCTGAACTGGGGCAGAAGCAAACACATTGGTGTTTAGGAAGGCTCATCCTTATTAAAAAGCATATTATTACCACATGAGTTGCTGGGTGCAGGTAAGAAGGAAAGAATCAAACAAATCTGTGACCTGAAAAGTGGGGTAATACCAGTTATGTTTGCAATGCTTCTAAGAGAACCCGTGAGAATAAATGTCACTTCAATTCTGTGCCTCTGAAAAGAAGGCTGGCCTGTCTACAAGCCTTTCTTTCAAGATACTTCATAATTCAGTAATGTCTTTCTGAAACTAGAGGCCAGTAAATAGAATGACTGACTAAAAAGAAATTGAGCAGAGTCAGATTTTGCCTGCAGTTGCCAGGAAATTCCATTAAAGTCATTGAAAACTGCATACATCTAGGTGAGAAAGAAATTTGGTCTGACTTGACTGTGCACTTCATATCATGGTGTTAAATGTATACATGGATGGAGATCCAGTCAGCATTTCAAATTCTTAATGACTTTATGTTGTTAAGGGAACATCAAAGACTTCAAGGCATGCAGGTTTATTTGGTAAAGCACTGGAGCAGTTGTGCATTCAGCCTATTACCTGTAATGCTTTTATTTAACAAAAACTGTTACTTTTCTTCCACAACACTGTCAATGCAGCATGAAATATTAATAGATACTTAACACTGAGCTGTAGCTTTGGATTTGAGAATTTGCATTCATTTCTTCTATTCATAGTTTTCAACTACTTGTCATCTGCTTGTGAAATTGGTTCATGAAATAACTTGAGAGTAAATCAGGATTTTATGTTTGAAGTCAGTTTCCTGAACTAAGCTGCTGGTTTTATCAGTATATTTAGTTAGATGTGACCTGTGGTAAAGAAAAAAAAAAGCTGAATTGTGGATTTTTGTCTCTTCTCTTTAGTGGCAGATCAGTAGTGGACAAGCTTCATCCACCCCTTCAACTGCAAGCAGCTCCACATCGACCCCATCCAGCCCCACAGTCACCAGTGCTGCTGGGTGTGATGGGAAGAACTACGGTCCCCCTGTGATAGATTTGAGTTCCCCAGTGGGCAGCTCCTATAATCTGCCATCTCTCCCTGATGTGAGTGTGACATAGAGGCAATGTTTTACAGATTCTGTTTTGAAGTCTTAACATTTGTGAAAAATATAAACCTTTTAGACTGAAATTCTGTTTGTCAAAATGAAACAATTCTAGGAAATAAACAATACAGAGTTGCCTGCATGTTGCTGGAAATACTCAGAACCATTCTGGGAGACAGCTGTTAGGACAACTAAGAAAAGTAGGATTACAAGTTGTAACTGTAATTGGACATGTTTATTTGTATGCTGCATATTTTTCTGCAGGCCTCATAATGATCCTTACAAAATCCTTACAAAAATGTGTTAGCTTAGCTTCCGTTTACCAGTGTCTGTAGATAGCAATGGTTTGCTGATGGCATTTCTGGTAGATTTTAAACATTTTTTAAATCTATTTTTATCTTATTAAAGGAGCTATCTTAGGTAGGTATTATTGGTCAGCATACTGGATATATTCCTTATGTCTTTTCCTTTTGGTACTTCTTTTCTTCATATATTCTCTAACGTGCCTGTGAGCTGGTGATAGAAAGAGCATAGTAAGACCATAATTTCTTAACCTTCTAAGCTTCTGAATAGTACATGTTTGCCAGAGGTCCATGTTGGTGTTATTGAGTCTTAGGTGATTTTATTTTTCCACATAATTGCCTAACCTGTTTTTTGTGGTCTAAGGTTTGTAGATATCTGAAGTGTCATGGTTTTCTAGTCATAGCTTGCTGCTACTTCATCTCCCATCTGTGCTTTGTTTTTACCTACGTACTGTGTGTTCTCTATATTAAAATGGAGTACATAGGCTACAGAATCACAGTATTTGTCAGACTTGAAGAGGGAACTACACAACATGGTCATTAAACCACTGAGTCTGTGAGGCATTTTAGCATATTTGTTTCTGTGTACAGTATTATGAACTCTTCTACTTGTGTGTGATGGAGTTCATGCCTTCAAGATACATGGCCCAACTCACTGTAAATATGCTGACCTTGCCAAGGCTGCTGCATCCACTTTGGATACATCTTATCAAACATTATCTTACATATTGAAAGAAGCCAAACATTTCAAAAAGTCATTGCTCCTTATCAAACCAGAATGTGGAGTTTTTATGGAAAGTTAGAATGCTGCATTGGCAGCCCCTGGAATAAAGTTCAGTTGTCTGGCCTGAGCCATGGTAGAAAGAACAAGTGTTGGTTTGCTGTTCCTATTTTGAGTCAATATGCATGGCTCCTGTCCAGAGGGTATGTGGGACAGATGGGATTGAATGTCCTTTGAGTTTCTTCCAGTCCTGTTCAACACCAGTGGATTAAGGGGTAGTTTGTGTATAGCATCTTATCTTTTTGAGAGTAGTTACTGTGAGCAAGTCCAAGGAAGGTGTGGAGAAATTTACTTCAGTGTGTGAAAGCTCCATGTTTGATTTAAGCCTTCTCTGTAGCCTGTGGAGAAAAATTGGCACTTACAGAATTAGCTGCTCTTAAAATGAAGCACTGTCTGGATTTGGCTATTTAATTTTCTTTTTAGGGAAGGCAAGATTGTATGTTTTAAAGTAAGCATCTCTCTTTTGGATGGGTAAACTTTGGTGAAATGCATTTTGGTCTTCGCTTTCAAAATAACAGCATGGCAGAGGATTTTTTGTTTTGTTTGGTTTTTGTTGTTTTGGAGGGGTTTTTTTCCCTTCCCAACACTAACTGCTTCCCTTTGCTTCCCCACCTTTTAGATTGATTGTTCAGGAAACATCACACTGGATAATGCTGTAAGGAAGGACAGCACTGTAGAGCAGAATCAGCCAAAACCCCCTTCAAACAGGACTGTGCAGTCACCAAATTCCTCAGTACCATCACCAGGCCTCTCAGGTAATTGAATGTGGTGCAATTTTCTATTTAAGTGGTGCAATTGAAAAATCAAATGTGGCAATGCTGACACTGACATCAGGATTATTTCTGTTTTATATTAAGCATGAGAAATAAGAAAGTGAACACAAAGTTGTAGAAACCGTAGTAGGAGGTAGAGTTGAGATAATATTTTAGCATTGTGATCAAAAGCATCCAGATCTTGAAAACAGGGAGGGGAAGAAAAAGGGTAGATTTTAGCAAATTGGATAGAAGTCACATTTTAGCAAATTGGATAGAAGGAAAGTGACATTCTCAGGTGTACACCAGATTAAAACCTAGCAGCTGTGGTAAGAGACAAATATTTGAGAAAGTGAGAGGGGGTGTAACAGCAGACTAGAAATGGTGCCTTGGGTGGGTAGTGCAGCACTGACACAGGATGACCGGAGAAGTTACTGTGATGGGTGGCTGAATGTGGTGGACCTGGAGGATCCAGGGGGTTCCTGTCACCATGCTGGTGGCCCACCATGCTGGTGGCAGCTGTTCCTTGCTCCCTTTTTCTGACATGAGCTGTGGGAAGGCTGTGGGAGTGGGAATTCCCAAGGAGCACTCATGCAATGTTGTGCACTCGTGTGGTGGTCCCACATTCCAGCAGGATAGCAGAGATGGCAGGTGGTGCATTCACAGGCAGCACTAACAGCCCACTCCGGCTTCTCAGGGCTGCTGCTCAGCAATCTGCTTCACAAGGCTTTTGGCTCTCTGGGCCCCAGACCTTTGGTCTCTCTCATATCTGTCCCCCAGACTTCTTTCTTCCTGCTCGCCAGCTCCCGAGTTTCCTGGCAGTTCTCCTGAGAGATCTGCTTGAATTTACTAAGACAAAACAGCGTGCAATGATCAGGTGGAGAGGTCAGCCAGCCACCCATCAGCCTCCTTGCATGTAATGGGCCCTTTCTTAGTCCTGTTTCCCTCTGTTATCTCATGCCTCTCATCCTTTCATGAAAATGTATTAAATATTTCTCACTGCAGGAGAAATTTTCCCCCAAATGTGTGTACTTCTCTGAGTCGTATCTCAGACTTGGCACAGGCCTGTGTTCTGTTCTAATCTGATCCTTCTGTCCTAGGAGCAATCAGTGTGACAAACGTACACCCTCCAATTCGTTCACCCAGTGCCTCCAGTGTTGGGAGCAGAGAGAGGTAAGGAAAGTGTGAGAGAAGAAAACGTAACTTCCACCTCCACAGAACATGCCTCAGTCTCTTCTCTCTTTAATGCATAAAGATGTCGATTTGTCTCACCTGCTCTGTTAACAGGTCAGGCCTGATGGTTGTTACAGCACTCTTTGCATTCTAAAAGCAGTAAATTCATTTGTAATTTATTAATAGAACATCTAAAGATGTATTGATTCTGTAAATGATGGCTAGGTTGCCGTTATTGAAAGAATACCATTTATAAATTAGGTTTTAAGCTCAGAAAAATCAGCTAAAGGAAAAAGCTGCATATTGAAAGTCCTTGCAGAACTATAAATTACTCCAGATTTAAGGAATTGATGCTACAAAGAGGGTTATTAAGAATTTTCTGCTGCAATACAGTTAAGTGAGCACTAGATATCTACTGAGAGTCTACACAAATGTTTTCATCCCTTACTGATGGAATATTAACGAACAAATATATTTACACAGTGTTCTTTAAAGAGTGCAGATCTGTTAATGCGTTGCAATAAATTAGAGCATACATCTGACATGAGATTAATTTTTCATGCAGAGAAAAATCAGATGATATTCACCCTACTTGAGTTGGAAATGCAGGTGCTTTTTAATCTGGAATACCTTTTGCTCTATTCCATTTACATGGTAAATTCTGTGAAGGACTCTTATGAACAGTTTAAATTAACAGTTTAAATGGGTGTTTGAAGAGTCTTTACTTGCATTTTATAACGTGATTTGATATGCTGCTGCTTGAATTAATTTTGTTGGATTTAAATTCTTCACTTTTATTTAAAAAGATAAGCAGGTATTTTAAAGTGTGATTGTCCATTCTCATCCTGTTAGGACTAAATACATGAAAAAAGACAGATCAAGTTCTAAAAGTAGGGTCCAAGTTTTGGTGGAGCTGCAAAGCTTTAAGAAAGTTTCCCAAGATAATATAAATATGTATTTTATCTGCTTTATTTGATTGTGTAGTTTACAATGTCCAGTGAAGGTGCTTTTTTTGTGCATGACTTGAAAGAAACTGAGATTTGCAAATTTTGCACTAATGGGTCAAACCATGAGTAATTCTCAAATTTTAATGGTGCAGCCATTAAAACTTTCCCATTTGGTAATGTTTTTTCACTATACATCAAAGGAAATAAGTTTGCATGTTGCATTCCATAAAGAGAATACTACTCAGGATTCAAAGAAACAAAGTAGATTAACATCCTGAGGTCTTGGAAAGCATCAGTGTACAAAAGGTGTCCAGTTCTCACTCCCAATTTTCTTTTTTTCCTTGTCTCTTCCTGTCATTTACAGTTCTGGCTCCTCCAGCAGGCCACCAGGAGCTGATTCTACACACAAAGTCCCTGTTGTGATGTTGGAGCCGATCAGAATTAAGCAGGAGTCAAGTGCATCAGATGAGACCTTTGATTTCCCCATCGTTGTAGTGAAGGAAGAGACGGAGGAGGAATCCCGGCCTCGGAATGTAATGTGCAGCTAGAAAGAGCTCCTTTCTCTTTGGAGGGTATTCTGTATTTATGGGGACTAATCATTTACTTGTATTCTGTTGGGAACTGTTTCAGGGGAAAACTAAAAAGCTACGTAAAAGGAAGAGGTGAAATTCAAAATCAAACTAGCCCTACTGCCAATTAAATTAAATTGTGTGATCAGACTGCTTTTATTCATTGAAAACCTGGGAAATCCAGGAGTAACTTCCAGAGGTGAAATTTTCAGGTACTGCTAGGAAGTGTTTCTAGTCATAGTGCAGGAATATCCATAAACAAGGTACCAGATTTTTGGGCCGAGATTAGTTTTTTATTGGTGGAGCAGTAAATAGCCTTTGATAGCAAATTTCTGGTGTTCATTTGCCTGTGCTGTAGAGTGTTAGCAATTTCTGCACGCATGTAGCAAGCTGCATGGCTGCTGGTATATAAATCTGTTATTCAGGTCAGTTAGCACATTTTTAGGGTCATGTAAATTCACATAAATACTGTAATCTGACTTCCTTTGTTTCTGCCTGCAGTCCATACTTACTTCCTTGCTGCTGGATACCAGTCACAATTCCACTTCAGAGGAAGCCATGCTAAGAACAGATGCACCAGACAGCACAGATGACCAGCCAGGGGCACTGCAGGAGAACACATTCCCTGGGAAAACAGGATGGATGGGGTCCTCCCACGCTGGCGAGGGCAGAAAAGAGGATGATCCCAATGAAGATTGGTGTGCTGTATGTCAAAATGGAGGGAAGCTCCTTTGCTGTGAGAAGTGTCCCAAAGTATTCCATCTTTCTTGTCATGTCCCTACACTGATGAGCTTTCCAAGGTAATTGATTATTTAAATTCCATCTAAAATTGCACTAGAAGACATTAGACTTGTATTGTGAAACCCAGAGTAAGAAGTTTCAGTCTCAGAGGAAGAGCAGTGCCTTCTTTAATTTATCCAGGAGTTTTATTAGTTGGAGAAAATCTGAATTTTCATGAAACTTCAGCTTAATTTTATATTTTTCTACAAAATCTAGTAAAACTCTTCACTTATTTGACAATTAAGCAAGATCACATCTAGGGCATCTATTATTAAAACTGGGACACAGAATTAGCAATCTGTTATAAAATGTTTTAAGGGTGACTGAAAAGAGTTAAATTTCTTAATAATAATGATTTTTTAAAAAAGAGAAAAGACATGTCTACAGGAAAAATCTGAATTAATATAGTATTAAATATATTACCTCAGTGCTGAACATGGCTACACTCCAAGCACAGCACAGGCTGTGTAGTGACTGACAAATTTTATAACAGTCAGTGTTGAAACAAGCATTAGGCTTTCTTAGTTGGGTGTTACAAAACCATTGCTCAGTTTCTTGACTTTCAAAATTGAGCCTTAAGTAAATAATTGTTTTAAGCATTACTGGCTTTTGCTTCTGGAATTAGTGTCTTTGATTGAAATAAAGAGCATTTGTCAATGCCCCAGCTTGGAAATGTCATGCAATAAGCTTGTTTGTATTAAAGGATAAAAACATTGGTCATAACATACTCATTGGTGAATGCTTTTATAAATATTAGGTTTTCTGATTAAATTCAGCATAGTTTGCTGGTGTAAAACATTTGGATAGCAACTTAGCACGTTGATCATCTCTGTGCTACTCTGAACAGGCATACTTTCTTTTCAATGTCAGTTAAGATGGCACATAAATATGTTTCTCTTACTTTTTGAAACTTCAATTTCCAGGCTTTTTTAAATTAAAACAATGCTACATTACAGCTTTATGCCATAAAGAAAACCCAGTAAGGTTACAGTAAGCACTTAAATTAATAAATATTCTTTCTGGCAAGGAAAAAAAAGATATCTTGAAGCAGGTAGACAACTATGCATTACAAGACTTTGTTTCTATTAAAATTAAATATTCAATAGCAAGTCTTTAAAATGCTTCATTTTTACTGAATCATTCAGTGGAAACTGAGGTAATGATGTCTGAGGGCAAGAGAGCCAAAAAGCACTTTGGTGGCAGGAGTTCAGATCTGTAAAGGTGCATATTACTCCAGGTGCATTGTGTTCCTGGGCTCCAGAGCACAGCTAGGTGAAGTTTCCTCCTGACTTCTGATGTATCAGGTTTTTGTTCTCATCTTTGTGGGGTTGCTTGCTTTTTTTTCTCCCAACTCTAAATCTGCCAAACAAACTTTAGTCTCTTAGCATTAGTTCCTTCAAACACAAAATAACTCTGTTATTTTTGTGTCAGGGGTGTCAGTCTGCTGTTTTCCTGGTTGCTCTTTTTTCCTGTTTCAGGTGGCTAGAGCAATTTCATAGGTTCAGAGAGTCACGGGGTGTTTTGGGTTTGAAGGGACCTTTAAAGACCCTCTAATTTGAACCCCCCTGCAATGCTCAGGGACATCTTCAACTAGTCAAGGTTGCTCAGAGCCCCATCAAACCTGACCTTGAATGTTTCCAGGAATAAGGCATCCACCACCTCTCTGGGCAACCTGTGCCAGTGTTTCACAGTCCTCACTGTAAAAAACTTTTTCCTTGTATCCAGTCTGAATGCCCTCTTCCAGTTTAAAACAATGTTCCCACATAAGGCCACAGCATTTTTCTTTTTTCTTTCACTCCAACCTACCACATTCTTCCTGATTCTTGGGTATTTTAATGCATCATTCCTCTAATTTGTTTTTTGTTTTCTTGTATCTCGAGATCTTTAGGTCATAGCCTGTATTAATTTTTGTGCATCTGCCATATCATTTCTGTGAGGCTAGTCCAGGCACAGAGGTGACACTGTCATAAATCACTCTGTGAAGTTAAGACAGTAGAAAGTAAAACTTCTTCTTGAAGCAAAATGCCCATCATTCACCACTGCATGCTAAAACTGGCAGACGGTGAAAATCTTTGGATCACTCTGAATAGAAAACAGTAAGATTTTCTTTTTAAATTTGTGAATTCTTCTGCCTTACTATTGAAATGAAATAAAGGGTGCTGCAGAAACTATTTCCCATGTATGAAGACTGTTGATCATTACATACCTCTGGGTAAATGCATGCATTTGGTCTCACAACTGGTTATTGCTGGATTCTGTCTATTGTGTGATGATTCAGCCCTCTGGTGGTTGTCTGCAAGCATGCAATCTCTCTCTCTTTTTGTAGAGAACTTTAGTAAAAAAATTGACTCTTCATAGTTTTTTTCAAAACTTTCAAGATCATAAATTGTGTTTGACAATCAGTAGACATAGCTTGCAGAACTAATTATCTTATAATCTCATGCTGACCTTAAAACTCTAGTACTTCTTATGCAAACTGGGAAAACCATGAATATCTGAAAGTTTTAGGGAGTGAAATATTTTCAGTTTTACAAAGAATCCTGTCTATGGTAATCTCTGTAGATTAATAATGTGCTGTAGATCAAGCTTGTAGAGGGCATGTAGTTCTCACCATATAATACTAACACTTTGCCTTCTCTTCAGCCCATATGACTCCTTCAGTCTCTCTGTAGTTATGGTTGTACAGGGCTCTTCATAGTGCTGTCCTTAAATCCTGTGAGCTCAAGTGAAAAAACTCAGTACTCAGACAAAGGTAGAGACCATCTGTCTTTCTGCTAGGACACCATTAATGACACCAGTGCCACTGAACGGAAACAAAGCTGTAGTAAAGCATTTTTGCCAGCAGCCTTTTGTACCACCACCAAGAAAACAAGAGAGATGCAGAGAAAACCCACCCCACAGATGAGGGATTTGCCCAGAAATATGTGGAAAGCCTTCCACAAAGGACTGCTCCCTCACTGAGGTCAATGTGTCTGTTTGTCTTCATCAGTGGAGAGTGGATTTGTACATTCTGTCGGGATTTGTCCAAGCCAGAAGTTGAATATGACTGTGATAAACCTGCTCACAGCTCTGAAAAAAGAAAATTGGAAGATACCATGGGTTTGGCACCCATAGACCGCAGGGTAAGGATAAAACTGTTATTTAAAACTTTGAAGCTGAAGCAATTTTGAACTGTGTTAGAAACTTTTGTCAGTGTTTACCTGTTTTCAGTTGGCAACTTGTGTAAGTATGTTGAAATTAGTATTTCATTTATGGTCTTACTCTACATGTAGAGCCATTTATGGCAGAGTAGTAGATAGGCGACTCTCAGACTCACGACTATGACACTGATTATGTGGGTGATTGTGATGAGATTTGCTGCTAACACTGTATCTAAATGTTGCCAGTGCAGTGTGTGATATAAGCAGGTCTGAAGGGCTGTAACATAGGGTCAGCTGGAAACAGGCAGGTTTGCAGAAAGCACAATTGCAAAGCAGCAAAGCACCCATGGAGCTCCATTAGGA
>JAYDZK010000056.1:57273411-57295512 GCA_034509185.1 Euphonia xanthogaster | reverse complement strand
TGGGGCTCCTGGCCTCCTCCTGCCCCACATTCCCAGCCAGCTGGGACACACTGAGGAAACACCAAGGAACATTCCTGGCAGGGAGTGGGAGTCACCAAGGCCTCCATGCAGCTCTGGGGGAGACGGAGAGGGACAGGGACAGGGAGAGGGAGAGGAATCTCTCTTCTCCTGGGATAGATGTTGTCCCCATTTCCCTGCCTTTCACATCCTCAACAGCAAGTTTTCCTTATGGGTACATGTAAGAAAATTAAAATTCCAAGTGAAATTTGCCAGGATGACAGCCCTAGGACAGACATTTTCCCTGCTGTGCTCCTGCTCTTCAGAGTAGGCAGGAGACCCCAAATTAGCACAAAGAGCCACCCCTCAGTACCACAGTTATTGACACCTCAGCTCTTGGCTGCAGAGAAGTGTCCTGGAAGCCCCAGCAGGGGCACAGCCTTCAGCACAGGTCCCTTTGCACAGTCCAGGTGCACACAAAGCACACACTGGCCTCAAACTCGTCCCCCCAAACTCAGTTACCTTCTGGATGCCACAAAAGAAGGAATTCCAACCCAACTGGGATTTCCCCTCCCAACCTGCAGGGCACTGCTGGACAAGGGCCGTGCTCCCTCCCTGGCCTGCTGGATTCAGTTTGACTGCTCCAAGCTCTCCCCCACTGAGGAATTACAGCTGAAATATTACACATACAGCAAGCCCTTTTTGAATTAAAAAGATAACACTTGACTCAGCTGGAGAAAAAAAAAAGTGAGATCTGCTGTATTTTCCTAAGCCAGGCAACACAATTCAAGACAAACAAAAAAGCCTTTTCAGTTTGGGTCAAAAAGAACATTTCATTGCATTTTCTCACCATTTTCAACAATCTACCATATTAATTTTGTCTCTCTTCAAACAAAAAGCCAATTCAACTTTGAGAACCGTATATTCTGGTGTCCCAAGCTACCACATAAATGCATTTCTCTTCCCCTGTGCCCCAAATATATCTTAGAATAGAACCATCCAAACTCACTTTTCCTGGGAACCTGCAGAATTCTGTGTAAGCAGCTCAGCATTGCCTGATTAAAACCCCAGATTTCCAGTGGGTTCTGCCTGCCTGGGTTTTCAATTCCCTGCCCTGGCATCTGGGGCAGGTGTTTCCACTGGGCAGGACAGGGAGGGTTCACACCTCGTGTCTCCCGGAGCTGCCATCGGAGCTGCCATCGGAGATGCTGTGTCAGCCCCAGGCCCTAAAGCAGCATTTCCTTCCTTCCACCCTTCCAGAGCTGCCCCACAGCACCCAGGAATGCCCCTGACCAAACCCCACAGCTCTGGTTTGCTGGCTTGTTCCCAGCCCTAAGGGATTTCACTGAAACAAGGGCTGAAAGTCTTCCTCAGAAGGAGGAAAAACGCGTGTGTCTGAGCAACCCCTCAGCTCCATCCCTTTCTCTCCCTTCCTTTTGCTCATCTCCTGCCCCACACACAGTGCCTGCCTGGCCTGTTCCTTCGTGTGGTCCCACAGAATTCCCAGCAAACAGGAGATCCACATCCCTCCCTCACCCTGCCCGTGCTCTGGGGGTCATGAGCAGGAGAGAGCACACCTGGAATGCTCAAAACCTGCTCAGCTTTGCTGCTTCAAGGACTTTCACACCCAGAGATCTGACCGTTCCCGGATACAAACACCGCAGACTTGATACAAATCTGACAAAGATTTGATTTGGCTGCCAGCGCTGCGGCTGGTTCCACACAGACACACGAGGCTGCTGCCAGCCGCCATTTCAGCAGCTCCCGGGGACATGAACACCCCCCACACCTCCCACCTCCCCAGCCCGAGTCCGCCCAGCACTCCCAGGGAGCGGCCGGCACCGGGAATTCTCCCTGCTGGCCCTGCCTGGCAAACCCTGCCTCCAGCTCCGGCCGCCGCCTCGCACCACCTGCGAGAGGGGAACTGCCTCCTGCTGCCTGCTCCCGGCGCCGCTGGCCCCACAGCCCGTGTCCCCGCACCGGGAAACGCCGCGGGAAACAGCGCTGAAAGCGCTGGGTCGGCGTCGGGATCGCGTTCAGGCAGCTGAATAGAAGGATCGGAAGTCTTCCGGGCCGCCATTTTTCCTTGTCAAGGCGCATGCGCACGGTGCCGCCAGCTTTAGAAGCGCACACAGCCGCGTGCCGAGCGCCATCTTTGGTGTGGCATCACGTGACTTCCACCCTTCGCCGCCACCTTGGGTTCTGGCGGAAGCCATTCCGGCTAAGCTGCCATGTTTGGTGTGGTACGATTAAGGCCCCCCGCTCCTCACAAGGGCGTCTGTCTTTTCGGCTGCCTGAAATCTCTACACCCCACTCCTACGCCGGCCCAGCTCTTTCAGAGCGATATTTCGCGGTGTTTCCCGGTGTGTGGACTCGGGTGGTGGCGTCAACGGCGCCGGGAGCTGGCGGGAGCTACGCGAACGGCAGCAGGCAGAGACAGGGACACCTCTGTCCCGGTCCCGCCATATCCGCCATTTTGAGTGTGGCTCTACTCCGACGGGCCATCTGCCGTGTCCTGTCACGTGATTTATTGCCACTTCCGCCACCTTCGGAGCGGCGAGCGGCGTCCTTTCCGCGTCGCCATGTTGAGAGTGGCTCACGGGCAGCTCTATCCGCGCCGTGCCCGCCCGGTGTCCCCGGCCCGTGTCGCGGTGCGGCCCCGCCTCTGCCGCCCGGCACAGCCAGCGCCACGGCTGTCATTCTTCTCAGTCACGGCCCTGCACTCCTTCTATCGCCTGGCCTCGCTCAGGGCCCTGCCTCTTTGCACTCCTAACTCTCCTTCACCCCTCCACTCTATTTCCAGACATCGCCGCCCTCGGTCCCGGCTCTTGCCCTTCCTATGCTCGGCAGCCACGCCGGTGTCCCGTGTCACCCAGCAGGCGACAGCCGGGGACAGCAGGGACGGGCAGGGCGCTGTGCCGGGGGCGGCAGTGCCGCTCTCTGCCGCCAGGCGGCAGCACCACCGCACAGCTCAGCCGGGGCTGCGACAGTGCGGCGTGGAGAGAGAACGGAGAGAAAAGTTGGGATCGAGCCCTTATTTCCTTCACCCCGATCATCTTTTCTTATGTTTTCAGGCACTTGATTGTTTCATTCATATATAAAAACGTTATGTCATTACTTTCAAGCCCTACAGATCTCTACTCAGAGTATCTTACATTCCTGTATATAATAGAGTAGATAGAAATGAAGTAGATTGAAATGAGTTTCTATATAAATAAGTATTACTTGTCAATATATGAAAAACTAAAAACTTGACAGGTTTTAGTATTCTACACACACCCCCTCCCTGTGAATTTTCTGGCAGTTTTGGGTCCCTCTGGGGGAGGCCACCCAGTATGACCCCCCTCATTCCACACTCACCTGCTCCTCCACAGCATCGTGGCTCTCCCGGGGACACTGGATGCTCCAAATGACATCGGAGCCCCCGAGTCCCCACCTCCTCTCCCACCCCCGAAGAAGGGTGAGTCAAAACGAGTCAAACTGCCCTGGAGAGCAGCACGTTGCTTTAACAATTGACATGTGTACATCCCCCCCAAAAGGGCTCTCTCTGCTGGAATAATAAAGGGGGTCAGCCCTCAGAAGGGTTGAAATTCCTCCCCATCTCCGGTATCACAGGCTGGTGGCTGCCCCACCTGAGTGGGCAGGGAAAGCCTGGACTGCCTTGGTTCAAATCAAACCAAATTCAGTCCCTGTGCTCTGAAGGGGTAGAGAAGTTTCCCCACTACGGGCAACAGGTTGATCTCCACTCGAGAATTAATGCATCACCTGCTCCTGGCTGTGTTCCTTGCCTGTCATACAGCCATTTTCATGGGCCATGAACAAATGCATTTCAAGAGTTTTAACTATTACTGACCAAGTTTGTTTGTTTGTTTGTTTAACAACCAAGAAAATAACATGGACAGGAGACAATTCCATTTGAACAGTCTCTGAATTTTCAGTATTTGAAAGGAAAACTAATAGGGTAAGTGCAGGAGTATATAACCATTACCAATAGAATCAGTAAGTTTCCCAATATTGCTTTTGATTTTTCATGGAAAAAAACCATTCAGCTCAAGATTTCTCATCCTTACCTTCTTTCCCTAACAAACACAATTTTACAACAAAATAGCTCGATCTGGGTCACTTTCCCTTAGTTCCCACCCGTGTCCACAATCCAGGCAGGAGCCTGGGGAGCAGCAGAGTCCCACTGTGGCTTTGCTGCCTTCAGCTGTTTCATCAGGCCGGTCCCCCTGCCAGCTCTCAGGCGGCAGCTCTGGCCTCCCCTGCCCCAGCAGCGACTCCTCCCCTGGGCTGCGAAGCTGCAGCTCCAGCAGAGGTAGAAGGATTCACCCAATGCCATACTGGGGAAGGCGAGACTGTGGAGAAGGATGACAGTGTCAGCCCTTGAGGTTAAAAATAAGAAAAACGACCTGAGGAAATGACAAAAAAGTCCAGTTTGACTTAGGCTCCTTCAGGTGGCATTTCATGATCCTGCAGTGTGTACTTCCTCTGAGTTAAAAGATAATCCCCTCACAGAACTGTTAACTTCTCCATTAAGCCTCTTTTGTTATTAAGATTTAGGGATTTATTACATCCAGCTTTAATTCCTGTTACTCCTTCCCAGTTACTCCTGTTACTCCTTCCCAGTTACTCCCAGTTAACCTTCCCAGTTACTCCTCTGTTTACAAAAAAAGGGGTAATAAGTAAAGAGAGACCAACTCAACTATAACCATTTCCTTGCTTTTCAGTATTTCCTAACATCAAGCACCTTGCACTGGAGAAGAAAGAATAGGTTGTTTTTACACATCCAAATTCCTTCAAGTTTTAGTATCATCTGTTTCCTTGTAATTATGAGAAGTGTTTTGTACAGCACAATGAATAAAATGGTCACATTTTCAGAAGACACAACTGCACGAGGACAGACAGCAAAACTGCCTCCAGAGTCAACTTGGGCACACATTTCCCTTTTTGCACTCTGAACTTTCTTTTGTGTCACACCTGAAATTCTGAGGTTTTTAGTACTCTGCCCCAGTTCTTCCCTCTCCTGTCAGTGCTGCTGTCCCATGAAAAGAGAGGAATTTTCTTTAGCACTGAATGTCAGCCTTAACACCACAAGAAGTGGTTCAGCAGGCGAGAAACCTGTCTGCTTGCTTCCATGACTGCTGAGGCCAAGGATGCCAACTCAGTGAGAGAGCTGCCATGTCCTTCCTTTGCTCAGAGCTTGCAGTGGGACAAGCAGCACAAAACCCAGCAGATCAGAGCCACCTATACACAGAACTTTCCAGGGTGAACCATTCAAAACAAAAGAGCGTGCCCCAAAGCCCACAGCACACAACATCCCAAATTATAATTCAGACTTGTTCTGTGCAACACTCACCCTTTACAAAATGAGACACAGACCCGTGCCAGGGGTCTCAGGTACATGGCAAACTGACACATGGGCCCATCTCCCTAAGGACAGTGCACCTCTGCTGGCACCTGCCTCGTGTGACACTGCTCCCAGCAGGCTGGGGAGACCCCCCTGCCCCCTCAGCCCTCCCTGCCCTGGCTGGGGTGCAGAGTGTTCCCCACACCCTCGTCTGGCTGGGACAAACCCACGGAACACCTGCATTCAACACCGACGGATCTCCTTCAGCACTTCCTGCCAGGAGACTGACCCAGCACACTGATGGGTTTCAATCCTAATTGAGGTTCTCTACATTCTTTCTCTGCCCCTTCTCTACAACCTTCTCCTTCAATTTTCTCTTCCAGCCCCCTAGTTCTGTGTAAAACAATGCATCTAAACAGTAATACAGACAATATATCAAGTTCAGATAAAGGCACTGAAATCAGCAGTTCTGGTGTTACTAAGAACTCTCCTGGAACAGGGAAAGAGGAGAAACCACATAGACTTTCAATGCAAGACTCTAAAACCAGCAAGAGTCTATTAAATGTATATTAAATGTTAAAAATCACATGCATAATTATAGAATAGTTTATTGTTAAAATAATATTTCAAAACCCAACCCTGACAGTTTACCTTCAACTGCTATAAAATACCTACTTTATATCTATCTATCTATATAGATATATACACATGATGATTTTCTGTAATCTTCTTACAGGCATTTTAAGTCTGCTTTGCTTCACAGGTGCTTTTCTGCCAAAGGCATTCCCAACTTTTTCCATCCTAAATAAAGTTTTGGAGAGCTGAGTTTTATAAGACTTGATTCATATTTTGATTATTGTTAATTTGGAGTTTCCCTTGAAACAAAATTAGTGGGTAAAACCAACATGGCCTTGAAGGGCCGTAAGAGCCCAAATATCCAAGCCCCAATTCCCTCAGGATTTGTTCATTGAAGCTTTTCAGGGTTAATTTAGCAAACTTAAGGTTTTGTGATGTCATGATCAAAACAACAAGAAATCTGTGAAAAAGAAACTTAACTAAAGCTGACTAAAAGTGGTCCCTGCTGACGACTAATTGAAACAACTCATTGAAAAGGGGGTAGGATTGGTTCAATAGTCACAAACCCATCTTGCCAAGATCAGTGTTCTCTGCCCACCAAGGACCCAGCAACCAGCTGGGACATTTCTCCCACTCTCTAGCAGAGACCTCCTCCCTCCACATCCAGGGAACTGCAGCCACTCAGGGAACACCAGCTTAGTCCTGGGCTGGGAACAAGAGACGGACAAGGAATATTTTTAAGTCATTCCAACCGTAGCAGTGTCCAGACCTGGGAGAAAGCACTTCCCACACCACTCTTGGAATTTTCTTCCCTGTCCCTTCCATCTTTGGAAGGTTTCTGTGGGAGCCTGACTTACTTGTGCAGTTCAGAAGCTGTACATTCCTGAAGCGTTCCCTTGGGAACATGAAGCTTCCCTTGAGCACTTCATTTCTTTATCCCAAATATTCTCCCCAATAGAATAAGACAATCTAGAACAATCTAGAAAAAAAGAAGGAGGACCAATCAATTCTGACATAAGGAATGTTGATTATCCCAACACACTTCCAGGCAAAAAAACCCCATTTCTGCCACTCTAAGAAATCCACTTTATATTGTCTCAATTAAATATAAATAATTTAAATATTGTATTAAAAATCTTAAAAACACAACACTTGGAATTCTCAAAAATGGCTCAGCTTTGCTACTTGAAGGACTTTCACACCCAGGGAACTGAATGGTCCCAGATATAAACACCACACTTGATACAAATCTGATATAAAATTGATATTGTTTGGCTACCAAGTTTTTCCAAAAGCTGTATAGTCAAGGCTGGAAGTCCTTGCTGAGGATTTTTCATGTCACATCTGGATCTACCCTGGGGAAAAGCCTGCTCTGAGGACTTGGCTTTAAAGAGGTCGCACTTGATCCTACAGACACAGAATTTCGTTGTGATTTGATCTTCCCTGCACCTCCAAACACATTAAAAGAAGGAAGTGCAGAGTCCTGAGGCTCGATTAGTCCCATTCTCCTCATATCCCTCTTCTGAGCTCCATGTGGATTTGGGCCTCCTCTGAAGGTCTGGAAAGGAATTTGGGAATCCCCTTCAGTTGGTTCGGTTTCCAGCTTTTCCTCTGAGGTGGCCCAAAAGGCAAAAAAAGAAAAAAAAAAAGCCCAGAACAGCACAAAATCCCAGCCCCTCCCAAGATGCAGCTCCTCACAGCAAACCTTGGGAGAACCCATGGTGGTTCTAATACTGCTCCAATCCCACCTTGTGCTGAGCCTCCAAGGTGCTCTGCCTAATCCACATCTAAGACTGGATAGCCCAAAGCCTGCAGGAAAAGAAGGGGCAAAGTGAAGGGGAGAGGGGAAAGTGTGAAGTTTTGTGGTTTTCCTTTGTGCATGACCAGATTGAAGGGTGGGATGGAGAGGTTTTGTGGAAAAGAAGTACCAAGGGCTGCTTAATTCCCAGCAATTAGTATTGCTGAGGTTGAATACAAGAGGACAAATCCACTGGGATCAAACAGGAGTGGCTGACACGATTGGTTATCACACAGACCTGCAAAGCTGGAGCCTTCTTTCTTCTCAGGGCTCTCCCAGAAATTCTCCATGTCCAGACATACTCCTGGTCTCCCCACTGGGGAGGATGAACTTGGACATCCCAGGTTACTGGCTAGGTTAAAACAATAAAGTTATGCAAAGTGATTTTCCCAAGGAAATGACATGTTCTCTGAAACTGGGATAACCTATCCCATGGCTTTCCCCAGGAAGGGTCACAGCTGGATATGGTCTCCCATAAAGGATTCCATATGGGCTCACCTTTCTCTTGGAGCTTGCCTGAATTCCTCAGCAATGCCAGGGAATGTGGCCATTTGAAGGTTTTGGCAGATTTGGCTCATTTGTCTTTTTAGGCTTTGCTTCCTTCTCTCAGGTTTCCCACTGGATTGTGGTCTCCAAGGAATATGTCAATCCAATTTGATTCTCGTTCTTTTGGATAATTTTTGCACAATTCCTATACAAAACAAGTCCCCCTAATAGGATGACTTTCCCTACCATTCCCCAGCAGTTTCATCTGCCAGTCACTTCTCCACATTACTTGTGGTCTTCCCAGATTTCTGAGCTTCAAAAGAGAGGAGACTGACTTGCCTTGGGAACTAAACACTCTTGAGTAATTGATAACATCTCCATGTTTGACAGTTGATCCTTGTACTGTCCTTCAGACAATTCCAAGTCTTACTGTTCCCATCTGGAAACAGTCCCCAGTCTGGATCTTCTCATGGAGCTTCCCTGCTGGGATCCGCTCAGGAATCAATGTGGTACAAATTTGGCAGTTAATTCTTCTCACCTCTGCCTAGTTCTGATTCCAAAGGATTTGGTGTCTGCCTTACCCAGCTGGAGTCTGGTTCCAGCTCTGTTCTTCCTGCTTCTGCTGCTTACCATTTCCCAAGAATTCCAACAATGGAGTGACAGTGTTTTCCACCTCCTCCAGGATTCCCTCTGTTGAGTTTGGTTGCTGGAAGAATATCAAAACCTGGGCCCCCAGGGCTTTACTATCAGGAATTACATCACTGGATTTGTTCAGTTCCAAATATTATCTCTTCCCAATGAGGCACTAGGCATCTAAGAAATATAGAAATGGATGTGCTAACCACTGGTTACCCCTTTGGAATGTCAGAGCTTGGAAAGAAGGGCAGTTTGGGCTTTTCCTGGTGGTACCCGTGACGTGTATTTTAACTAAGAGCTCCTTCCCATGTCTTCCCCTGAATACACCAAAAATCCAGCTGTTCATTCCCCATCTGCTTCCTCCCTCTTTTCCTTTATCCAACAGAATCTTAACAGGTGAATATTCCCCTCTGGAATAGCAACTTTCATTCCAAACCTAATAACAAAAAAATAATTTCCTTTAACTTTCATTTTTAGCATTTCATCAAGAGCTGGTAGATGGAAAATGATCCTCTCCTGCTCCCTGCTGGATTCCTGGATTACTGCTCCTTGATAGGGTCTATCAAGTAGCAGCAACCATCACTTATGTCGTAACATCAGTCCTAAACAGGAAAAAAGAGGTGAGCTATCATGGCATGATGACGAACACCCCTAATCTTCATTCATTTTTGTATTCAAGTAATTTCTGCACTGGTGGGGCTAATTGCTATCATTGACAGCATATCTCTGAGATTAATATCTCACTGATCCAAGACCAATCAGAATTTCACCTGGTACTCACACAGAGGTTCTTAACATGGAAAGAGCCTTTGTGTGCCAAGAGACAGAGATGTGGATAAGGAAAAATTATGCATCTCCATTTTATTTTTTCCTGAGACTTATTCAGGAATCTCATCCACTCCACTTCTTGAGTTGCTTTCAAAAACACCCTGGAAGGTGTTCATTCAGCATTGAAAAGCATATGGGTGATGGAAATTCAGGACAACCGTCTGCTGAGGGGCAGAGTTTCCAACAATGCAGCAGATCACCAGGAGGATTCAGTGTCTGTAGTGAACATATTAAGTGTGGATGCCACCAGATTTTCACTGGAACACAGAAACCACTCCAAATCCAAAGGAGCCAAAGGGCACAGAGGATGAGGCCACTTCTTGAAGGCAAGTCAGAGTTAGAAGAGGTTTCCTTTTATCCCAACAGACTCTGTAACCTTGTCATTGCAATGGCACACACAGAGACTAATGAAAAGTCAGATGGCCCTGACCCATGTTTTGCTGTTCTTGGAAAGCCTGGTCATAAATCTCTTGGAATGGGTACAAATAAAGATAAAAATAGTCCATCAGCAAATGTTACTTGTGTCAATATGAAAGAGACTAAATACTAAACTATGGAAGAGACTCCACCTTCCAAAAAGACATTTTTATAAAGCAATAAACCAGTCTGTCAAAAGAAATGAGCTTTTCTACAAGAGAAGGGTAGGACAAGAGAAGGGAAAGTGCTGTCACAAATATGTTTTGGCCAAGACTAACTTTGCAAATAATTTAAGCAAAGATATACTAATTTATGCACTCACAGTGTTCTCATGGAAGACCATGAGGTCAGGAAAGACTCAATTAAAGTTTGCATTGTGCTGAAAACTCATTACTAGGGCTGTGGTTTCAGACTTTGTAGACCCCTCAATGAAAAACTTACGTGACATAGCAGACAAGCTCTTGAGTAATTCAGATTTTGTTTGTTTCTTCAGCAAAGTAAACTCTGTTCCCCCCAGGAGTTGTAAGACTGCAGAAACTGGACAAGCAATGATGCATCATTTTCATTCTACCTTGACAGAGCAAAAAACTGAAGGAGATAACACCTAACAGATGTCTCTGTGAAAAAAAGTTCAAGAACTGATGCAAAGGCTGAGAACTGAGGTCTGCAGCAAAAAGGACTGAAATGTTGCCAAAAAAAAAAAAAAAAAGAGCTGTGCAGATGCAGTGGTAACTACATTATTAATCAAGGATTTGAACACCAACAGCAATGCATACAGGGCTCAAAATCACAAGCAAGGAGGGAACTGAAAAAAGATCACAAATGAACGTGCCCTGGAGTTCAGAAATTTGGGATGTAGCCATATTGTTACCAGGCTTAATTGTGACTGCATTATTGCTCATAGATTGTCAACTAATGTAGCAGAAGAGCACCAGCAAGGAAGTAACAGAAAGTGGCAATGCTGGCAAAGCAGGTCCCACTGCCTTTGGGTTGTCTTATCAGGGGTTGCATGATAGCACTTTCCAAACATTTTCCAAAAGGTGTCAGTATCCACCAAAAAAAAAAAGCTGAAGAACCAGATTCATGCAAATCAGAACCTAAAAGGCAGAAGCCCAGAAATGACATGTCCAGTGCTGCGTTAATGCTAATGTGGAAGTTAATAAAAATAGAAGAGATTTTTTCTTTGCAAAGCAGAAGGTCTGGAAATCCAATTGCTGATGAAACAAACCAAAATACTGGCAAAAAGCCACTAGGGAACACACTGGGTTATCTGAGTAATCCTGTGAAGAATCATAGAATATCCCAAGTTGGGAGGGACCCATCAGGACCATTGAGTCCAACACCTGGCCTTGCACAGACACTCCAACAACCCCACCCTGTGCCTGAGAGCATTGTCCAAACATTCCTTGGGCTCTCACAGCCTTGTGGCTGCGACCATTTCACTGGGAAGCCTGTTCCAGAGCCCTTTTCCTAACATCCACCCTAACTAACAGGAATAAAGAAAAATCCATCACTTTAGCTCAGCACAAAGGTGGTGGAAAATTATTTTATATTATGTATCCCCAAAAATTCACTGGGTATAATTTTAAAGGTAATAAATATATTTGCTTTTAACATTTATTGCATTAATTAACATGTTTACATTCAGAAATGTTTCTGAAACAATCTAAGAGCAGTGCCATGTAACAAAGAAATATTTACATTATAAATATGATGAGTTGTTCATAAACATTTTTACCCATGTTGCTGATTTGCTATGTGTTCCAAGTACCCAACTCAGAGACTCACACAATCACAAAGATTGCTCCTTGAACAGTAAATCTAGTGCAAGAAACTACTTAACCAGAAATACTGAAACAATGCATTTAGAAGACATTATAGAGGTCTACAGGATGTGATTTTTTTGAATGAAGAAACATAACTGCAGACTACAAGATTTCATATGAATAGACATATAAAATGCTGTCTGCTTGTGCAAGAGATCTTAAATGTTAAAGCAAGAAGGGCAATTATTTAGAAATGTACTAGAAAGCATAACTAAAATAGCAGAGGTAAAGTAAATACCAGTAAATAATTGTTCCCCTTCATCAAGAGTTGTATCTGTGTACTTTGTAGCTGATCCTGGCCAGTCATCTGTGTTGTTTTATGAATATTTGTACAGCCAGGAGACAAACATTATGGTTACAAAGAAGGCCAGTGAATTGAGAACTCACCTTTCTGTTCCTTACAGTCTATTGAATGTGTATTTGCCCCAGTTTGAGCAGGTTTCCACTAGCACTCAATCTGGAATGACTCTCCACCCTCACAGAGAAGAATCTTTTTCTCATATCCAATCTAAACCTGCTCTCTGTCAGTGAAGCCATTGCCCCTTGTCCTGTCACTCCAGGACAGTCACTCTTGTCAAGAGTCTCTCTCCATCTTTCCTGTGGGCTCCCTTCAGGCACTGCAAGGCCACAATGAGGTCATCCCAAAGCCTTCTCTTCTCAAGGCTGAACAATCCCAATTCCCTCAGCTTTTCCTTGTAGCAGAGCTACTCCATTCTTCTGATCATATTGGTGAGACCCTTGCACAGGTTTCCCAGAGAAGCTGTGGCTGCTCCATCCCTGGAAGTCTCAAGGCCAGGCTGGATGGGTCTCTGAGCAAGGTGGATAGTAGAAGTAGTGTCCCTGCCCCTGGCACAAGAGGATTTTTCAGTTCCCCTCCAACCCAGGCCATTCTATGATCCTATGACTCTGTTGAGTTCAGTAGACCAACTGACCTTCTGCACCCTAAAGGGCTCTGTGACAGACCTGAGACCACAGAGGGGAGACAGGAGACGAGAAGTCTGGGCTGTATCCTCCTAGATGGCTCAGCTCCCTGCATGGGCAGATTTTGCCAATCCTGTATTTCTCAGCAGGAGCAGGAAGCTGGCGTGGCTTGTGCCAGGAGTTGTGCTGTATTTTCCACCCCCGATGGTCCTCAGGGAGGATCATGCACAGGTAATTCAGTGACTTTGTCCAACACAGCTTCTCTGTGCCTTATCTAGTGAAGCCCAACATCAAACCCTTTCAATAAGGGTTTCTAAGATTCAGGAGTAGCAATAAAAAAATATCAGACAATGAAATTCCTCTCAGGAACAGGAAAAGTTTCATGGAGAAAAACACTCTGTGTTGGAGGACCACACAGATCACCCTCATTTGCCAGGGTATAGCAAGTGCCTTCATTTCAGTTCATGATGTAGTTAAAACAGGGAGATCTAATTAAACCTCTGTTTGGATGGAGAAACAATATCAAGAGCAGGGAGAAGGGGAAGGATTGCTTTACTCCATGGCTATCACCTCAACAGATCTCTCAGCCTGGGAGATCTGTCTCAAACAGAGACAGACCTCCCAGGTTGTAGGTCAGTTCCTTTGGAAACATCACCTTCTGTTTCCTGCCACATGGACAGGTAAGAGCAGTCAGGAGTCCACGTGAACATCCAGCTGGAGTGATTAGGAAAGAACACAACAACCACAAAGTGAGTATTGGAGGCAGAGGGAACCAAGCTTATTTTAATATCTGGTAATGGATATTGAACTCCTGCACATTCGCAGTGGGAGTCCAGAGATCTCCCACACAGCAAACACAGACTTTCCCTTCGCTGCCATCAGCTTCTTGGACTTGTGCTTATGGCAGGAGCTGCTGAGTGTGCCACTGACAGAATGGAAAACTGTGTTAAAGAAAACATCGACACCAAAGTTATTGCTCCTGGACTCTGTGGGAGTAAGTCTGAAATTAGACTGTTTTTCTCTGTAACTGGGTAAAAAAGTGCTGCCACCCATAGAGCAGGTGGGGTGTAGGATTTCTGTCATCTCTGTCTAGAGAGATTTTAAGGTCCCTTCCAAGGGCCTTGGAATTGATTGCTCTTATCAGGTGGAGAAGGAATTTTCCTCAATGGATTTCTTTGTGAACAGAAAGGTAGGGAACAGAATTAGTAGCCAAGGCAGGTAAAAGAGACTGTGTCTAATAATTTGCAAGAGTTATTGTCAATATCTGTGTATGTGGTGGTTTTTTTCTCCAGTTCTTCATGCTGCTTTCTGTGATTTATCTCATCACCTGAATTCTTTTCCACTTACTTGCCTGGTGTTTTCTTCCAGCTACTCTCAAAAATTTTGAATATCCAGTATTTGTACAATTCTGTGTCTCTAGAAGCCAGCAAGAGGAACTTTAATCATTACTAATGTCAGGGAGTCAAGACCTTCCTCAAACTGCCTTACTACATGTAAACTGGGGAGGGGTGGAAGGGTGCCTACTTCCTTGCTCTGTTGGAAACAGTGTCCAGCCTGATTGTCATCAGGCCCTATCTCCAGGCACAGATGATGGTCTCCAGCTGAAGCTTCAGACACCCACATTTTCAATCAAAGCATAAATCACCTGGTAGACTCTTACTGTGAGTGCTGGGGGATTGATTTGTGTGCCTCAGGTTGCAGCAGAAGCAAACCTGAATTTGGAAGTCCCAGCTGAGCTCCAGCTGTTATGGTGGTGCTTAAAACTCATCTATCTGATTCACTGTCCTCAATCAGCCTGAAGATTCCTTTGTAAAATAAATGATTTCCAGGTTTTGCTTTCCCACTGAGGATATTATTTAGGATTATATTTCCCCAAGTATGTTAGCATGCATTTTCCAGGCTGAATCCTGTTTTATTTTCGGCCCACATTTCAAATGCCTGTGTGTTATTTCTCTGTCATCTTTCATTTGCAGTTCTTCATCTCATATGTATATTTTCTTAAACTTTAGTTTGTATATAAATGGTTTTAAAACATTACTGCACACCTTCCCAAGTTTAGCATGTTCTTGGCAAACATTCCTGCTTGTAGGCACGGAATCCAAGAAGATAAATTTACAGAAGACCTGAAGAGGTCTCCTGGTCTATTCCCCTGCTCCACCACAGCATCAGCACCACCTAAATTGGTCCTAGCAAGCATTAGCCTGGTCTTTGCTTAGAATTCTCCAAAATTAGAAATTCCATTATTTCTCTAGACAATTTATTCTGAAAATGTGTTGCAGTGTTTAATTTAGCTTTCTCCTGAAAGATTTAAAATGTGTAAAGAATCACTTTGATCCTTTGTCTTAAGCAGTTTTTATTCCAGTGTCTTCCTTCAGGCTGAACCTAAAGCCTGTGTTTCTGTCTAATTATCAGTGAGGGTGGAAACCAGGAATATTTTCCATTCCTTTACAGCCTCATTATTGCTTTTTGTTGCTGTTGTTCTGTTTTGGCAGTTTAAGAGCTGTCCATAACAGAATAGTTCTCAAGGGGACTTGCCATTTAAAATCTTTCACGGCACATCAACTGCAATAACTAATAGCCACACAAAGACATCTTGGGAAACATTTTACACAAAACTCACAGTGAGAGCAGATTCTAAGAAATCTCAGTTATGTTTGGCAGTGTAGTAGTTATAGGTCAACTCTTGGATTTTTATTTTGAAGCAGCAGTTCAGTGCTGGTAAAGGGAGTCAGCCTGATCAGCAACTCCAGCCTGCAGCTCCCTGGATCTTTGGGGAAACAGAATGGGGTTTACCTCTCACTGTTCCTCCAGACCCCTCGGTTATAGCAGGTGTGGACTGATAAATTCATTATTATTGCCTTCATGCCTTTTCCTCCCTGGTCTTCTGACCCAAGACCACTGTGAAGAATGAAAAATATTTTGTGTCTGCAGCCATTGGTCACTAAACATGTTACTGCAACTATCTTTTTGCTTAATGTGACCCTCTGAGTAGTGATTGGTTGGTAGAAGCTTCTGGTAATAATGGGCCTCAGCTGGATCTCATCCAGTCCCTCACAGACCAATTCAACACTCAGAGAGACAGAGAAATCTTTCCATTGACTTGAAAATGCTTTAGCTTGGGCCTCTCCATGGACTTCACCTTCTACCACAATATTCTGAGTCTCTCAGCTGTTACTTGCAACCTTCTAGAGTCTATCACTTAGCCACAAGTAGAGCTAAAGACTTCCTCTCAAAATGCCTGAAAATTGTATTTTAATTTTATTTTAATCCATAATTATTTCACATCAGTGTGTTGCTGAAGACAGCCAGTCCCCAAACAGGCAGAAGGTTTTAGCAGGATTACATTAGCACAGGTTGAAGATGACCCCTGAATAATAAATAAATGCTGGCAGAGTCGTGTGCTAGGGATATGGTGGTCCTGGGTCCTTAAGGAGAGATTCTACTGCCTTAAACCAATTGTTTTACAGGTTCAGATTACTGGAAGTTTTTTAGGAGTTCATGAATAGGAAACTGAGGTTAGGAGAGGGCTGGTGAGGGCAGGATGGTTTCTTTGCTCACTTCTTTCTATGTTTAAACCATTTCAAATCTCCCTCTGGACAGTGGGGAACAGCATGCAGCAGCTGATTTTGGAAATACCATGTTTTGTCTGTGCTCTTCTGCTATTTGTTAACTCCCTTTTCTCACTTTTTTTTTCATTTCAGACAATTCTTTCCCCGTCTTTTCTGCTCCTTCACATTCTTTCATCCATATCTCTTTTCATGCTCATCTGCACTCTTCCTCCAGCTTATTTGGTTGGTTTGTGTAACTTATTTACATGTTATTATTTCAACTGCAGTAGCAGCAACAGGCCTGAACTGAGGTCCAATTGTGCAGTTCAAATGTACAGCAAGGGACAGCCATCACCCTCAGGAGTTTATACTATGAATGGGCAAGAAAACAAGCAAATTGAATTTTCCAGGTCCTGCAGCAGGTCAGTGGGGAGCAGGAGTTAGTGCTGAAGTCTCTCAGCTGGGTCTCCTGAGTCTCAGCCTAGCCCATGTCTATCTGTCACCACTCTTCCTCTTTTGTGTGTGAAAGTGCATAATTTGTTCCTGGCAGTCTTGATCATCTGTCCATGCAGGACCAACCTGGGGAATGTTGGTGGTTTTTTGCAGTTTTTATGGTGTTGTTTTCACAGAGTTTTGTCCCCGTAGCTGACACACCCTCCAGGATTTGCATACAAAAATGTTATGCTGTGCATGCTCCAAAATCCTACAAGCATTCAGTAGTCTATGGAGGAGCACAGTTGGAATAGTTTCTGCTCATTAAGGTGTGTCAGAGCTTCTCTGTGCAAGGCATGGGACACAGGGATAAGAAGGAATAACATAACCAAGGCTATTTACATACATTGATTTCAAACTTCAGAGCAGGCAGTCTAAGCTCTTGTTACAATTCGTCTTGTGGATAGAAAGCCACTAAGCCTGGCCTGCTTAATGCTGCTTCTCACCTCACAATACAGGTTTAACACCAGCTATTCCTCCAGTTGGGAATTAACACATTTCTAGAAGGAATTGTTTCAGAGCCGTTTCCCTTTGAGAATGAGGGATGAAGTTATCTTGTTAACCGCTTTCTCCTTTGCCAGCTCAGCTTTTAGTGGAAACTCTGCAAATGTACTTCCAAGAGCTCATATGTGCCATAAGTGGGGAGGTCCATGCAAAAAAAAAGTACCCCCAGAAGATTAATTCTGAGGGATTTACCCCTTTCCCCTTTCCTTTTTCCTAGATATTCTCCCCACTATATCCAAACATTGATCCAATCACTCCAACAGTCACCAGGTTAAAAAAAGCCTGTATTTTCAGTCACTTGAACAAGTGTTTGTACTTTTTTTTTTCCAGCCTTGTGGTAAGACATCTGAATTTCTAATCACTAACTTTGTCAAAGTCAGTCTGGGACATAGTAGGATAGAAAGAAAGCAAAACAAAGACAACCCCAAACCCAGGACACAAGCTCACCAGAGAGGCAAACAGAAGGCATAAAATTAAGAAAGAATCTGTGTGGACAGCCTCCTCTCCACAGAAAATCCTGAGCTTGGAGACATTTTGACAAGCCAAGTGCTGGAGTTGCATGATTTATAGGTGCTGCTGTCAGTAGATTTATTTTGTGGGTCTCTTCCGAGATTATCTCCAGTTCCGTGGTTTTGTATCCTGATGCGGGGCGCGTTTTGCACTTTGATTGTCTATGTGCTGGAGATGTTCATTAGGCTTTCAGAGGGATATTCCATAGCTGTAAGCCTTTTAAATCACATACAATGTGTTTCTTATTTCCCTATGGCATTCTGCTTGCATCTGCTTGGTATGTGGGACGTCCAGGCCAGCCGCATTTCAGTGGCCCGTTTGTCTCCCAGGGATGGAGCACGTGGCCGATAATACAGGGACATGCAAGCATTCATGGTGCTTTTCTTTCGAAAGCACGTGCCCAGTGTCTAATACAGTCAATACTTTTAGGGACAAACACAAGACAGGATTGTCCCCTGTGCCCAAGGAGGCAGAAAAAACTGGAGCGTTTGCACTTGTGGAAACTTTGCATTTAAGATTCATAGAAAACAGGCTAGAAATTCATCCTCCTAAGGAAAGGATGAGGATTCATAAAGAATGTTGATTATGTTTGTGAATTTATTTGCTAGCAAAAACCCTGAATATGTCTCAGATGCTATGGAATCCCTGCATTGCTGCTTTACATTAAAATCCTTTAGTGAGGGCTGCAGCAGACGCACAGAGTGAAGCCTGAGGAATGCTGAAAGAATATCTGAGGGAGAAATCCTCCTCCTCCTTTTTTTTTTTTTTCTTTTCTGCAAATGAGCAAGGAGAAAAGCCTAGGACATGGGCTGGGATTCCTTAAATTCCACAAACACCATGCAGCTGCCTAAGTGCCCTTGCCTCTCCCAAGTGTTTTCCCACAGGTCACTAAGCATCTGAACATCTGCTGCTGGATAGATGTACTTCCCTCCTCTCCCTGGCCAGGGTGAGTGCATTGAACCCTGGTTAAGCTCTGTTAGTCTCTGCAGGAGTTCTCCCTGTAGTTCAGCTGCAGAGTTGAGTCTAATCCATGTTTTCAGAGCTCACTTCCTACTAGGTGAGACTCCCCACAGAGGAGGAGTTTCTTTCCTTGCCTCCTGCTGGGCACTTGGATAAAGTAGTTAACATCCAGAGCAGTTAAAACCTCTCTTCAGCCCAAGCACGTGTGTTCCAAAGCAGGTGGTGAATACTCAGGACAACAACTTCAGAAAAAAAGACTTTCTGGGTGCCTTCCTCAGTCAAGGACTCTGATTTCCATTGAATACATTGGGAATATTAAAAAGCTGAGAAGCCTGTCAATGATCTAGAATGGAAAGTAAACCTACTGGAGTGGTAGTCCTGCTGGAAGAACTCCAGAGAGTTATTGGGACAGCTGCTCTTCCTGCCTTCCCTTTTCAGCAGTTCCCAGTTTTATGTAAAAGGGATGTTGGGTGTATACTCTGCTGTTTCCAAAATGAAGATATTTAGGGAGACGGAGACTCAGCTCCATTAAGCCATAGTACTTAATAAAAATTGGGAGTGTCAGTTCATATTCACTAAGGAACTGCCATGGGTTTTAGCCTTTTTACTGCTTATTAGTGTTATTCAAAGATCAAAAAATCTCCATATCATGCTTTTTAGGAGAGAAAACTGCAGTGTTTTAGTAACTCAGAACCTTAACAAGACATAACTGTGCCCATTTTGTTTCCCCACTTAAAATTTTGCACGGCCTGACGGAGCAGGAGGCGCCATCAAATGGGCTCAGTATCCCCTTTCACAAATAAAGCGTGTACAAAGTGTGTCAGCATTTCAACTGGGGCCCTTCTCCTGAAGGCCTTTAATTAGTGCAGAACGCAGACTTCAGTTCTTTTGCCAGGGTAGATGAAAATGATTTTGGAAGACAGCCCAGACAGAGGAATTTGTCATAGGTTAGAACTGTTCCAACTCTAAGAACCAAGTGTACAGCTTATGCAAATCACTTTTCTAAACACAGATTCTGTGTTAATTTTTTTAATGCTTTTTCTTTGACTAGCAACAAGAGCTCACTTGCCAGATCTTGTCTGAAATCAAAAAGAAGTGATTCCTTCTCTACACCCAGGAAAAAAAATGTTTCTAGTCTACAACATGCCGAGAAAGAGCTGGCATGTAAGAATAAGGCAAATGTTCATAGGAAGTAGAAATGGAAAAGTTAAATGACATCACCGCTCCATCTGCCCAGAGCCCTTGGATTCCTCAGGACAATGTGCTCCACAGTCCATTGGGGATGAGGCTGGATGAAGCACTGGATGAGCAGTGTCTCAGACTGAAATGAAGAAATGGGCCTAAAAATGGAATGTCAGACTGTTTTCCTAAGAACTGGCAGGTGCTGCCACCGTTGCCCCCCAACAGCCCTATTCAGAGTGCATCGTGCAGGTAGGTCTGGCACCTGTTTCAAATTATTAATGCCAAAGTACATCAACTGTTATCAAGTTTTTTTGGTGCTTTAAAATCTGCCAAACCAACATTTGAAAAACTAAAAAAAATCAACAAGATAGCAAAGCTTGACTGGGAATTGCCCAGTTTCAAGTTTTCCAAACGTGGGTGCATGCTTATACTGTAGATGAAATTCAGCTTCAAAACAAGACCTCATATACCATGTTCAACCACACCACTATTACACCTCCCTTTAGGAGTTCCTGAAAATGCCCCCAAATGGGAGTTCTCTGCAGGGATTGGCCGTGACCAGTGTCCAGCTCAGTACAGGGTATCAGAGAGACTTGCAACATTGTAACTTCCAGTAGAAAGTTTCAGCTCATCTGGTTTAGATGACGTGTGCAATCAGGGGTCAGTGACTTTGTCACCCTAGAGTGACACTCATTCGATTAATTTTGGTCTGTGTGAATCACCTATCACAAGGATTTAAATAGCTCTTAATTTATGACAAGACATAAAATACTGAGTAAAGATAGCTAGTTAAATTATAAAATTACCAAGAAATGTATATGTTATGATGTTTGGGAGTTAAAGCTTTGACAATTGCATGTAATATAATTGTAATAGACAATTACAAATGTAGTATATATAAATATACAAAAGATATGTAATGCACAAATGTATAATACCTACTATATATGATATGCATATAAAATATGCATATATTCTTGTATGCATTATTAATAACTATTTTAAAATTATGAGGGATATGACACAAACATAAATGGTACTTTAGACATTCTCCTAGTTTTATTCCCAACAATAAAACATTTCCAACAATCTTGTGAATCTAATTTCTGTAGTGATTCCTAGATTTATTGACTACAATAATTTCCAGTTACAAGGTTATATTTAAGACTGAAAAGGTTATAAAAATGTCTTTGCCAATTTGAAGCCCTGTTCCTGTGGTTCTCAGCTTATTAAAATCTTGCTCTGACATCTACAGACAAAGAGTTTGGTTATATTGTCGCAAACTGATCCCTGTTTCCTGAATCCTACACAAATTAAGAAAGTGCTTTGGTCTTTCTTTGAGGCTTCTTCAGTCTTCTCCATTTAAACTCAGTGGCCTCCTTCACAAGTAAAATCCATTTCTACAGCACCTGGACAATAGGACTCAAGTCGATAGAATCATAGAACCACAGGATTGTTTGGGTTGAAAGGGTCCTCCAGAAGTCATCTAGTCCAATCCCCCTGCAGTGAACAGGGACATCTTCAACAGCCCAGGTTGCTCAGAGCCTCCTCGAACCTGGCCTTAAATATTTCCAGGGATGGGCATCCATCACCTCTCTGAACAACCTGTTCTAGTGTTTCACCACCCTCACTATAAAAAAAATGTCTTATATCTAGTCTGAGTTTACCTTGTTTCAGTTTAAAATCTTGTCCTATCACCACCTTCATTAATCTCTTAGTCGTGGGCTGCGAAGGCTGAAAGACTTTTTAGTTGCCTCCCCAAACCCAGGCAGGACCCAGGACTGCAGGGAATTGCTGTGGTCTGGTGAATGCAATCTAAATCTAGGAAAGATGTGGAAAAAATAAAAATAATAACAAAAAAAGTACCCATATGAGTCAAACTCGGAATATTTGGTACGTTTATAGATGCAAGGACTGAGATCCTAACACAGGAGGAAAGGCTGAGAGAATTGGGATTGTTCAGCCTGGAGAAGAGAAGGGTCCAGGGTGACCTCACTGTGGCCTTCCAGTACCTGAAGGGAACCTACAGAGAAGATGGAGAGAGACTCTTGACAAGGGCCTGGAGTGACAGGA
>JAYDZK010000056.1:57249287-57271106 GCA_034509185.1 Euphonia xanthogaster | reverse complement strand
TCACAGGGAACAATTTCTTCTTCATATCCAACCTAAACCTGCTCTCTGTCAGTGGGAAGCCATTGCCCCTTGTCCTGTCACTCCAGGCCCTTGTCAAGAGTCTCTCTCCATCTTCTCTGTAGGTTCCCTTCAGGTACTGGAAGGCCACAATGAAGTCACCCTGGAGCCTTCTCTTCTCCAGACTGAACAATTCCAAATCTCTCAGCTCTCCTTACTGCAGAGCTGCTCCATCCCTCTGATGAGCTTGGTCTCCCTCCCTAGGACTTTCTCCAGAATCCATGCCTTGTATTCCTTGCCTTGTTCAAGACTGCACTCTCCATGGCTGGGGTGGCACCATTTCTGCCCTGCCCCATGACCACTCATACCTGTGCCTCCATCTCTACTCTGGTCTCATTTTTCCACATATAAGCTGTACCTTCCCCTTTAATCTCATTTTCTTTGCTCTTTTCAACTTTCTGCCCTGTGTATATCTGATACTTTTATTAGTCTCTTGTATTTTCTATTTCTGATCTACAGGCAGTTTAGTTCCTATTATGACTATTTGGTTCCTATAAAAAGTGAAGTTTATTGTTGGTACTGATCCAAATCTGGAAGGAAAATGTCATTGCTTTTTTTCCTCCCATCAAAATTTGAGGTTTCACATTCAGCTCTCTGAGTGGGTGAGGGTTTTGCTATTTTCTGAAACATTTCAGTCACAACCTCCTGTTCTGTTGTCAAACAAAATCTGAAATTGTGCTGAAAGTTCTCACTGAAGCTCTGAGTTCCAGCCAACTCTGTCCTATTGATGCAGCTCTACAATAATGTCACTTCGTGGCCATGTCCTAATAAACACCTTCCAGTAGAGGGGAAAACAGCCTATTCTCATTAAAAGGATTGCTTACCCTGTGGAGTCCATCTCACACAATAACAAGACACCTAAAAGAAATCAGGAAGACGCCCCAGCTTCAGGAGACCCAAATTTTGAAGAGCATTTCAAATTTGTCAACAGAGAGAAAAGGCTCTTTGCAAGCAGAGTTTATTCTGCTTCCTGTCATGGCTGGCTTTGCACATTTAGCACAGCAAAACACTGATATGTCAACTTGAAAGATGAAGCAGGACTTCTAAAAGGTACCAACAGCAAAAGCAACATGAGTTCAGAGTGGTTTCATAGCTCATACCATGGGTTAAACCTGTATTTTCTGCTGTATTCCTATCCTTGCTTCATGACAAGGTGGCTGATATGCCCAGAACATGGTTGGGAAGACATCTCCCAGGACATGGCAAGATCACTTGGGGGTGTACCACAGTTGGCTCAGGAGGGTTTTGTTTCTTCCTGGCTGCACCTCCCTGAACTGTGTTGCAGCTCTCACTTCCATGGCTCAGAAATGCACATCCCATGTGGCAGCATACAAGATGCTGTTCCTGGTAGATACCAACACATAGGCATTGCACAGTGGATCATTTGAGGACATATGCTTCTATGCACCCTGCTTCCAAGCAGTCCAGAAGAAGTGAGGACCTTGCTTATATCTGGTGTAATACCACGTTAACACCAGATATTAAGGTAAGGAGTGACAGGCATGTGAAGTATGATGCTCTCACTGCTTTTCCTTGTGGAAAAAAATATGTGTGTGATAGTGATTACATACATAATGCTGATGAGATCTGACTATAGCAGCAATGAAAGACCCAGCTCAGCACTTAAGCACACACTGAATTTCATAAAGGTCCTTAATTGTTTTCGCTGGCTGGATTATTTTTTCAGACCTCTGGATCACTCTGCCAAATGGAGGGATTCAAACCACACCACTGAGGTGTCCAGAACAGAGACAACAAGAGCACAGTTCCATTATTCCTGTGTATAGAGAAATGGCTGGAAGGGACACAAACCCAGTGGCTGTCATTGTCATGCGAGGCTCTCTCTGGGCACAGCAACATCCCAGCTCTGCATTCTGCACGCGGCTCTCAGGGCAGCTGCTCACAACAATGGGGCCTCTATTCCTTCTGGCCCAGCCAGGGAAACAGAAGCATGGTGAAAACATAAGCTGCTCAGACAAGATTAAATGCAGCCCATGTAGTGATGAATCCCATGAGAAGCATTTAGGTTTCCATCCTCGGGTCTGTGCCCTACTGCCTCGAGTAGATGCCTTTCTGGGACTCCAGAGCTCACCTCCACCTCTATCTCCATTTGTGTTTTCATCATCCCCAGGACAGACATGGAAATGCTGGAGTCCTATTTGAGCTCAGCTAGCAGAAATTCCTTACTAAATCTGTGAGCAGTTTTGTAGCTGAATGCAAAGACAACATTTCCATCATTACTATTGTGAAAGAAGTCTCCAGGACAAACCTCAGTACAGATCCCAGAGCTCTGCCAGTTCATACCATCTGACTATGCTTCCTTCTTCACGAGGAGACAAAGATATTTTCACAAATAATCAGAGGGGCAGGAGGAAAAATTTCCACCATGGTAGAAATTTTCAGAGTATTTAATATTCCAGCTTTGCTTGTTAATTGTGCAGAAACAATTAACAAGCAAATACATGTTGTATGCCTGATCCTGGAAAATTCTGTCCCAAATCAGCACAGCATTGTGATTAGCTGAATGGGTTGCACTGCATAGTCTGTCTTGTAACAGTTGGAAGAACAGTCTTTTCCCTTGATAGTGCCTGAGTGTCAGGTTCAGGGAGCCGGTGTAGATTTGGTGGCCATGCCTTCCCCCCTGACTGAGATTAGCCACCATCTGGTAGTGCTTCGGAGAAGAACCTTTCCCCATTGTCACTTCCTTTGTCTGATGGTCTGTAACATCTGACCTTTGCTTCACAGGTCATGGCCTTCACCTCCTTTCTTTCCAACAGGAGTACCGACAGCAGGGTTAAGTTTATATGATACCTCGGGTAAGTGCTACTTCTGAGCACTGGGCTTTTGCAGAGCTCCTCCTTTCTTTGATGCTAAAGTTTCTGTTTTGACCTCCGTGCAACATTAAATCAGTCTGCCCTATCTGCCACCAATCTGGCTCCTTGGTTGCAGGGCTCTGCACTCTTGTTTCCCTCTTCTGGCTTATGGTCTATGGAGAGCTTGTAAGGTGTGTGCCAGTTGTTTTTGCAAAGGTAAACATTTTTTTTTCTTTTCCCATAATCAGAGCCTTAAATTCTCTCATTCAATTATATAGCTCTTATTCTTGTTCTATGATGGAGTAAAGGTCCACCAACAATCAAAGCAAGAGACAATCTTGCCCCAAAGTGCTTCCTCTCTGATGTCAAACAGGAGACATTTTACATTTTTCTTTATTAAAGGACGGAATTCCATGGCAAGACTCCCATGAGCTGATGTGAGAACAAGATTCCATGTTAAGTGATTTCCTTAAATTCATGGCAGAATGTTCTGGCAAGACAAGTATGGAGCTCTAAATTCCTGAATGTTGAATCCTGTGCCACACCACTAACAAGAAGAGCACTGAGGGCTTCAGTGATAAAGGAAACCATGGTCTTCCTTCGTCAGTTTTCCTACCACTGTGGAGTGTTTTCCCATTCTCATTCCCTAGACTGAGAGATTCAGGCTGACAAGGAAGTGAATTTAGATTCCATATAAATGACAAACTTGACAATCTTGGAAGTAAACATTTAGCCACACACAAAAGGCTTAGACATGGAAACAGAAATACAAATGTTCCTTGCATGAACCTGCCAATTCCTTGGCTTGGGATGGAAGCTGTCTCTGTACAGTAGCAGTTTTACTTCCCCTGAACATTCAGACATGTATTTTTGAAGAATTTGGACAAATGCTGGTGCTCTTCTCTCCTGGAAATCTGTTCAGGTCAGATACTTGATTACTTTTAGATCCCGTAACTGCCATGAGAGTGTCAAGAAGAGCTGCTGAATGCATGGGCAGGTTAATGATGTACCTGGTAGTATCCTGTATGAGTCCCTCAGCCAGTCCCTGCCACTGCCTGGGACCACAAACCAAAAGCAACCTTTGGTTCACAAGCTCTGCAAGCATCTTCACAGCATGACCAACACCAGGGATGTGATTGCACGGAGGCAGCTGAACAATCTGAAACCCTTGCTCCAGGAAGAGGCAAGGAAGGATAGGTGAGAGCAACCATCCCCAGGTCACCCTGGGAACAAGTCACAGGCCCAGCAGACTTGCCTCAGTCCATGACGGAACAGGGACCCTCAGGCATCCCTTCAGTACCTCTGTGTCTGATTGTGCCCTAGGGCACCTCTTCCCTGGCTCTCCAAGGTGTGGTTTGCTATGATGTTCTCTGGAACACACAGATTTTGGTGTGCAGTTCCTGGCTGGGAAAGGCTGGAAACTCCTGAGGTACAATTCACCTCAATGATGCTCTTCAGACATAGGGCCAGACAGCGCCATCACTGTGATCAGGGGCTGCTTCAGGTGCAGTTTCATTTCTAGGTGCTTTTCAGCCTGGTTCCTCTGACACAGCCATGGAAGTGCCATACAGGCAATTTAGAAAAGGGTTGTCACCACTACTGTTTATCCAGAAAGGCCTGGAGTAACAGGATAAGGGGAAATGTCTTCAAATTGACAGAGTAGGTTTAGGTTGGGTATTAGGAAGAAATTCTTCCGGTGAGGGTGGGGAGGCCCTGGCACAGGTTGCCCAAAGAAGCTGCGGCTGCCCTACCCCTGAAAGTGTCTAAGGCCAGGTTGGTGGGACTCTGGGATAGTGGAAGGTGCTCCTGCCTGTGGCAGGGGCTTGGAATGAGGGGATCTTTAAGGTCCCTTCCAGAAGAAACCATTCCATAATTCTCTTGGACTATCTTTTGCATATCATTCCCTCCTCTCTGGGGAGACCTGGGCTGGAACACTGCTGCTCCCCCTTTAGCGGGGAGGGGTGACTCTCTTTCAGGCATCCTTTTATACTTTGGAATATGTCTGCCAAATAATTACTGAAGCTGTTTTAAAAACTTTAAAGTCTTAACATAAAACTCTTGCCAGTATTTCAACGGCCATGCAATTAAGTTTTGGGGAAAAACAGAAAATTACAACTATGATTCTGTCCTGGATATTTTGAAAGAAACCACTAGGTCTCATCCCTGGCAGTGTTGAAGAACAGGCTGGATGGGGCTCTCAGCAACCTCTTCTAGTGGAGGGTGTCCCTGCCCACGGCAGGTGGGGTTGAAACTGCGTGTCTGAGGTCTCTTCCCACCCAGGCCATACCTCGATTCCAAGATGTTCCGAACTCTTCCAGCAGGCTCCGGGTGCAGCTGCTGGCGGTGCCGGCAGGGGGCGCGCGCGGGCCGCTGTGCCGGAGCGGATCCCGTTCCCCGCATCCCGAAGAGCTGCAGTCGGCGCGGCACCTGGCTGCTGCTCTAGCAACAAAAAATAGCAACAGCCCGTGACTGAGGCTTTTAAAAAGGCAAGTTTTCTATGTTCTCTTTCCCATCGCGTTCGGCACCTTCTCTTCCTTCACTTGCCCGTTGAAGCTGGAGCTGCTGGGGTGGATTCTCCTCCGCAACCACCCTCCGTTCAGCAGAAAATGCCTGCATGCCTTTTATGCAAGCCATAAAATACCTTGTCTTTCCTGGAGGGCTCTCTCCGGACTAAGAGAACCTCAACTGAGAGGGAAACCCGTGTTTTACGGCTTCTTTAGCCTGATGTCTCAGAGTAATGGCCAACACAGACATGCAGAACTGCTGGAGTTCTGTATAGGTAACACAAGGCCGGCAAATATTTGCTTGTCGTCATTCCTAGGGGAAGCTCACTTAAGAAGAACTATGTACATTGTACTCGAGATGCCTTCCCCCCCCTCTGCCCCAGACTGGAAAATGAAACATTTTCTCTGTACATCCAGAGACAACACATGATGTGATTCTTGGACTTGATGGTCCTGATGAGTCCCTTCTGACTCAGCATATTCTGTGATACTAAGAACCTGGAAAACCTAGGGAAAGATATTCCAGGGCATCTCACTTTGGATTTGGCATTGACTGGAGCACTCAGAAGTCAACCACACAGCTAATAAAAGAATGTGCAGTAATTCATTTTTAATGATCATTTCCTGGGTGTGGCAAGTGGTTTTGTCGCTTTAAATTCTTATGCAAATAAAATCAAGCTAATCTTCTTAAATAGGTAGCTGTAGCTGTGTCAGCCTATTCCGAGCTGGCAGGAGTGCTGCATAATATTTGGAATTCTCTAAATTGTTCGTGTCAGTGGGATATCAACTATCAGCACAATAATAATGATAATAGGCATGTGTTTGCTTGCATAGAAGTTATTGCATAATTAAGGGCCTCATTAAGGGTTTTCAGTACCACAGAAGAATGCCCCTAACCTTCTGGTTGTTTTCATCCTATTAATACCAACATCGCATAAGCCACTCCCCAGGCGCCTTGTTTTAATCACTGTTTAGTTGGGAAATTCAGATGCAGCAACATATCTAAAATGAATTAACAGTACAATTATGGCCAAAGTACTTTCATTAAAAGGCAGGAGTGCCTTTGGAGAGACTGACATCCAAAGTGGTGCTCTCTCATTCTGGCTTTCTTGGATGGTGCAACCATGCCCCTAATCTGATTCCAGTCATCCCACATAAGTGGTATGGGAACAGTAATTGTTAAATGCAAACCTTCTAGTATTTTCAATTCCAGTAAAAAAAGTGAACAGTACCAACAGTGCCCCACCCCAGCAACACAAGAAACCAAATGACAGTGCTGTGCAACTCAGGAAAGGTCACCCACATCCACAACTCCAGGGCATCACAATCATAAGCATCCTGCAGGCTGACAAGTTCCAGGGAGCATCCATATCCCCAGTAGTCATCACAAGGTGCTCCATCACCCAAAACCATCTGAAAACCTGCTGCACCCCAGGGAAACAACCTGAGAGAGTTCTAGCATGCCCAGATTTCCAAATTGCACACTTACAGGGATTCTGTTAGGTGGAGATACCCACACCACAGGGCAATCTGAAGGATGCTAAGAGCCCTTGAGGATGGCTTGTGCTGGAGTCTCTGCACAGGGGTCCAAAGTGACTGCAGTCCCTCTCTGAGGCAGGCCTGAGACCTGCAGGGTTGGATCTACAATTCCACCTGTGGACCTAAAGCCTGGGTCATTAGCATTTCTTAAGATGGCAGTAGATTATCCAGGAAGCCAACCACAACCCACACTGTGAAGCAAGGGAAACAAAAACAACACAGTCGTCCCTGCCAATGTGACCTAGGGCAAAATTCCTTCCTGACCCTAGATCTGGAGATTGGTTTAACCCAAGTATGTGAGCCACACCTGCCCACAGGTACTTGAGAAATTTTCCAATACCACTACAAGCATAAGCATGCTTGTCCAGCCTCCTTTTTTTTCAGCCAGGGCAGTGCCGGTACTTCAGAAGTGAAATTAAACTTTACCGTGTGGGTGATAAATCATAGGAGCTGCGAAGACTGTTTCTTCCTAGTCCTCAGGCAGCCAGCAGAGCATGAAGTCTGTGACTGACACTATATACAATACAGAAAATGGCATCTGAGTCACCTTCAAACTCCTTTCGCTCGTCCTCATTACAGGCTTGAGAATAACACATCAAGCCCAGCATCAACTTTGTAGGTGAAAACAACTCCAATGGCACAAAATCCTCAAAAGAGTCTTTAGCACAAATACTTCTGGTAAAAAAATCTTCAACCACACAAATATTTCTGGTAAAAAATATCAGCCTACCTTTGCTTTTACTCCTCCTGCTGTGGAATGCAGCTCCCTTGTTTCATCTAAAATTAGAATGATCTATGGATTTTAGCAAAAACAGTACAAAGCAGACAAGGCAATCACAGCACTTTGTGAAAATTTGAAGGTCTGTGTTCTGCATTTTAACCCTGTCAAGCTGTATTAAAAAGAAAAGAAAACTGGCTACACCTTTGTTTTTAAACTCCTACTCTGACAGACTAAGATAAGGTCAGGGCTGGAAGTAAGAGCAAGGCTGGGGAAAGAATTATGGTTAAGGATAAACACACCCAGGACTTCAGAAGTGAGGCAAAATGAACACGTGCAGTTCTTCTTAAGTTATCATGAATCCTGGTAATCCCGAATATGCAAAGGAGTGGCCAGCAAATAGAAATTGTATCATGTTATTTATGAAGCCATAATTTTAACGTCTTGCAAACCTGGTTGTGTGTTACAGCAATAGGCAGGAAAATCATAACCTGATCAGTGCAAGGTGGGCTGGGGAACAGCTTCACCCTGATTGTTACAAGCAAGGTGTGAGGTGTTTGGACTCCCACCCTGGGCATGGACTTGCTGCAGGAACTCCATCAAATCCCTTGTCCAGGCTTCTGCTTCCCCCTCACCTTTGGTCTCGTGTTATTTAGTCTGAAAGCCTGGGAACAGGCACTTTTTTCAACATAGTGTTTTCTTCAGTGCCTGGCATGACAGAGGCTGATTTCACAAGACTTTCCATCCTACAGAAAAGAGACAAAAGCTGCACTAGAAGAATGTTGTTTACACCGTGATTATCTGTAACACTGTGGTCCAGCAGTAAAAAAAAAAAGTGGTCGAACTCATGTGCCAGGCAAGAAAGGGGACAGACTCTGAATCATCTGGGAAAATGTTAAATCCCCTGCCCTCCTTTTATCCCCATTTCCATGGCTTGGACAATCAGAAAGTGTCATTTCCTCACTTTTAGACACATGGCTGTGCCAGTTCAGTAGCCTGGTTTTACACCTGTTTCCCTTGGATGTACTTAGAGGTAAAATCCTACAAGAACTGTTATGTCAGAATCCTCCTACTCATCAACCTTTCCAGGGAAGAATTTTTCACCCAGAATACCTAGGACTGCAATATGCATCCCAAAGGCTTTGTCTTCAGGCCTGTGCTCAGTGTCAGCAGAAATCCTGGGAGCTCAGGAGTGGTTTCCTCATGAACTGTCAGTGGTCCTGGAATGAAAAATAAAGGCCAGGTGCCTCTGTAAGAAGCACCTGATATACCACCAGATATTCCCAAAGGAACACTGGTCTGAAGTGACATTTCATGGGGGGCCTCAAGTGCCCATGCTCAGTGGTATCATGGAGATTTTCCTGACAATGACGGGGAAAGAGAAAAAGGATTTTTAAAGCAACTTCAGCAGCTATCTGTAGTTTCTTAGGAGACAACAGGTTTTCCCATGTCAAAACTTGCCATAGGTACATTTCAAAAGTCCACCATAAAGAGGAAAGCACAGATAGGGGTCATCATTGCTCCATCCTGTAACCTCAGCAGCAACACCAGCAGGAGATAGACCCAGCAAGGTCAACAGACCAAACTTGGAGCTGATAGGGCTACTCTGTTGAAAGCAGTGGAGTTATTTCCATGTAAGTGAGAGCAGAAACCAGTCAGTGTTTTGTCCTGTGGAGATGAGGCACCACCACCACAACTGTTGTCTCCTGCTTTTTCTGCAGGACCACAGGTGACATTGCAGTTGCAACAACTGAAACTGAACCCAAATACTTAGATTTGACAGCAGAATGAAATGTTTCTAAAAGAAGGCTCAGTCTTTCAGGCACTGCAGGAGTAACAAGCCACCGAGGCAGTGCCTTTACATACCGAGATGTTTCTGAGATAATGCCTTCTGAGAAAGAGATCAAATTAGAATCTGTTTTGCATGGCTGTGTTTTGCCCCACTGCCTCCAGAATTGTGCACCTCTTCTTTGTTTTTGCTCCAGATTGTACCAAGAGTGTCTCGCATCAGGTGCTTCTTGGAAGCCTTTTCAATAGGAGCAGAATAATTGAGGCATCAAATTGCATCCTGTGGGAGTTCCAGGATTAGGCCATAGAGCAGGTCATATGCTCGAAAGGCCAAAAAGTATTTTACGTTTTGTCTGATCACTTAGCTATGAAATGATGAATTTTGAAATACCTACAATTTGCCTTAATCTTGTTCTCCTAGACTGCCACACGCAAAGTGTTTTTTTGCTAGGATGATATATTATAGTCATCATCTCGTGATGCAACAAATCAAATCACAGAGTGGTTTGGGTTGGAGAAGAGCTCAAAAATCATCTCTTTCCAATCTCCTGCCATGGGCTGGGACACCTTCCACTAGACCAGGTTGCTCAGAGCCCCATCCAACCACTGCCTTGAACACTTATGTGGAAGCAAGAACCTGTCATGAGGGACTAAACATCAAGGATTCAGTATCTGGCCTTTTCAAATTCTAGGCCTGAATACTCAGTGGGTTGGCACTGGACTTCACTCTTTCCTTTGCACACAATTCAAAGCAGGAAAACCACGATCCCTTTGGACACTAAAGGACTCCCCTGGAGAATTTCTTTTCCTCTTGTGCAGCAAGTTAGGCTTCTGCCTTTTACCCTGCCAGACCAGAGACTGGTGGGTAGTTATGGTAATTTTTGTGGCTGGTGAAATATCCTGTGGAAGAATTCTTGTACCATTGCTGTTATTTATTATTTGCTGAGTGTTGGCAACATGCTTCCATGCTGAAAAGGAGAGTTTAGGCAGGGAAACTTTTTTATCTGCATGTGCATGTGTACATGAATATGCCCTCACTTCTGCCCCTTGATCCTTCTGGACTTGGGAGCCACAGCCTGAAATCTTTGGGGCAGCTCCCTTTAAACTCAAACTGGAATCCAATATGAGCATGAAAAATACAAGCTGCACATTAGCCTCTATTGTTTATTTTGATATTGAGGAACATTTATCTTAGCCTTTCCCTAAACATCCTCAGCAGTCTTCCGCTGAAGTGGGAAGAGCAGCACAAGGAATACCGCAAATACCAAGGTAATGTTATCTGTTTTTTCTACAGCAGACTTGGCGGATTTTGAAAGGATACCCACTGTGGTAAATTCAAGACTTCAATAAAACCTTTTGATAATGAAAATAAGGAATGTCAGATATCAATAAAAAGGCCAGATTCTGTGGGTTTTGGTGGCTTTTCAGACTGAGGCAGAAAAAGGATCCATTCAGCTTTGCAGCAATGGAGTGTGGAGAGAAGCTCAGGGATGTGCCTTTCCCTAAAGCATCTGGAACAAGGGACTCACCACGGAGATACAGAGATGTGCTGGGAACACATCGCTCCAGCTGGTAAAACAGCATGGAAGGCTGGGTCAAACTGGCTAGGGAGGCATCAGTAAGTGTTCTAGGGCAGGTTGGATGGGACTCTGAGCAACCTGGAATAGTGAAAGATGTGTCTCCTGGCAAAAAATTGGAACAAGATGATCTTTAAGGATCCTTCCAACCCAAACCATTCTATGACTTATGAGTAATATTTTCTTTTTGCACCTCTTTGCACCTCAACCAACCTAGTAATTTCCAACTGAACCATACCAGGACAATGGGCTGTATGGAAAATCTGGCCATTGAACTGGTAATTAAACATTTCAGAGAACTTTCAACTTTGATCATTCTGCCATTTACCATCATGATAAGGCTGCTTGTGAGCACTTGCTCCCTCCTCTTTGGGCAAACAGATGCATATGCAGCACATTATGAAAACACAGGCAATTTAGGCCAGAAGACTGAGGAAAATTGATGATGATGATGATGATGATGATGATGATGAGGAGGAGGAGACATATTTGCTGGCTGAGTAGCATCAGTGTTTAAAGATGCTGTATTTGAAGCACCGAGGACTTTAACATTTAAAACCGTAGATCCCTCACGTGGATGGTCATGCCATATGCTCTAGCAAATTTTTCTCTCCCTGAATGTGCAATGCAGACAGCTCTGAGGAAGAAATCTCTACCTCTGTTCTCTTTTGTATGACTTTGTATCCACGCTGGAAGTAGGCTCTGTTTGTATTGGCCAGAGATAAAGCATCCATCGGTGTGTTTGTTTTCACCTCTACCTGTGCACGGGTACCACAGCGAATGTTTCCAAACAGCAGATTAATCAGAAAGCACGAGGTGCAGCTGCAGCCAGATTGTGGTTTCTTCTCTCTCCCTCTGAGGCAGAGAGCATTTGTAACCACTTTCCTGTCTTCACAGAGCTGCTGATGATCGCATCTTCTTGGAATTTGCTGCTTGTGCTGGCGCACAGCGACAGCAGAACCACGGCAGCCGCTGGGGCTCGCTGATTGTCTCTCTTCTCCTGGGGCTTGCCGCGGTCACTCCAGTTCCTGCTTCCAGGGAAGGGGAGCCCGGAGGGGGGGTGTGTGATCTGGCTCCAGCTAAACTCATGGAGGAGAGCAAAGTCGGGGTGGAAAGAAATGGAAGTGAAGAGGGATTAATTCCACTGGAGGAGGTGAAACCCCACAAGGTGGGGTGTGCCTTTTCCCAGGCTTTCAGACTAAGTCACACCAGACCACAAGGTGCTGAAACCCGCAGCGGCAGCTGGTGGGTGACAGGGAGGGTGTGGGACATTTGGTCGTTACGTCTCCACATCAAAGCTCCTAAGAAAAAAAAAACAGCATTCTGGAAAAAGGGAGGGCAATTCACCAGTGTGACACTGCCTCTCCTAGGGAGAGCCGCCACTTCTAACAAAAGGCAGCTGATCAGGGCAGGGGGGACTGAATGCACCTTAGGGAAGAAGTCCTGACATTGAACTTCTGATGAAATCGTTGTGTGGCCTCAGAGGTCCATGGCCCCCTGACCTTTCCCTGCACAGGGGTTGGTCGTGGGCTCAGACAGAAGCAGCAGCAGAACACTCACGTAAAGTTTGCCTCTTGCCGTCAGCACACCGGGTCGGGTCTCAGCTGGGATGACTCCTCCTCTCCTGGTGGGAGACGTTTCCCATTTCTCCAGGTGAAGATTTAGCTCGCCTCCTGTAGTATCCATTCAGTAAAGCTACCTAGCCAGTATTTGGAAAAGAATACTCCGAAGAGTTTCCCCTTTTTTGATGAAATCTCTCTGCCTGTAATCTATCTGTCTAATCTTGCCTGCCATGTATCTCTCCATCACTCTGTTTAAAGCTGGAAGCTGGTCATCCTTTCTTTCTTTTTTTTTTTTTTTTTTCTTTTTTAATTCCTTTTTGCTTTTTTTCCCTGCCCAATTTAATCATATCCAGTCAGGAACATGTGTGCTTGCCCTAGTGCAGCTCCCTGTTGGGAAGCTGCTGGTGGGTGCAGACTGTTGATACTCAGAGCAGAAATGAGGATGTTGGACCCTGTGGACCACCTTTTGCAGCTCCTCCTGCCCAGGCTGCCTGTGTGACCTCCTTGTGGGCTCTGCCATGACTTGTGCAACCCACAGTCTCTGAAGAGCAGCAGCTTGAGGGAGGGAAGTGACTGCTCAGTTTTGCCCAGGCCTGCTCAGGCTTTAAAGTATGTTTTGCTTGTTTGCAGCCTATTTAAGCACACACAGCAGGGTGGGTGCCAGCCTCCTGTGCTGATCCATCAGCTGTTTTGGCCTGATGCTTCCAGGGAGGGAGTGCTGGAAATGATGTGGATCTCCCCATCTTTCTGGCTGATGACATCCCCTCCCCTGTGCCAGCGTCCTTTTTTGAAAAGCTGTGTGGGTGTCAGATCTGGGACCCAATCCATTGACAGATAAACCCACGATAGTAAATTATTTGTTTTCAGCCAGGTTAGCTCCCCCATTCCCCTGACCCTGTCACAGCCTGAGATTCCACAGAACTATAGCACAGTGGGCACAAGCAGCCAGAGCAAAGGAGTGCCATCACTTTTAATGGCTTCCCCACTAAAAGTCATTTTATCTCAGCTGAGAAAACCACATCCTTGCTATTGCCTTCATTCTGAATGTCCTGAGTCCTGAATCCTGCTCCCACTTTCCATGCAGTCCCATCTGTCCTCTCCTATCCAGCTGTGCTACACACATTACTCTCCCAGGTCTGGATCCAGGTCTGGATCTTCTGCCTCCCCACCTCAGACCTTCTGATGTGCAGCGAATTACTCCCTGAAGGTTGGTTATCACCACGGCTGACACAATGAATTGAAGCTGCACTGGCCAAATCTTCTACCAAAACCACCCCCATGCTTTCAGAACAAGAGAATACTTGGTCCTACTGCACCAAGCAGGAGGACAGTAAGAGCAATTAATGCCAAGAAACAAAACAGGAGGGTAAGATTTAAAAAACTGACCCAAACCCCAGGATATTGGGCTGAACACATCTGTTGCAAAAACAGTGTGTGTTTCCATCAAAGTCCAGGGATGACATATATTGCTGAGAAGGACAATGGGGAAATCAAGATGTAGCCCTAAACAGCACTTGGGAACTCCCTCCTGGAGGAAAAGGGGAGGCAGAAATACAGGAGAAATTATTCTCATGCTTCAATAATTTTTTCTGGATTCCTTGGGGTGTGTCAGGGTCACAGCATGCCAGCAGCTGGAAAGTGCACGCTCTGAGTGCTCTCCTTTGCCATAACCTCCCATTGCAAATTGGACAAATAAAGGACCTTCACTTCATCTGACTTACTCCGTAGTGCTATTGGAATATCCCTCTTGAATTGTAAAGTCACTGCCCAAAGGGCTCTCAGCCTGGGGAAAAAGGGTGTTGTCCACTAGATAAAAACACTGGGATTTCTTATAGAGGAGTACCTTTAGGTCTTGAGAACAGGAATGACTGAGGGAGGAATTCCCTGCTCTTCCTCTTTTTATTCCATTTCAGCCTTAATTCAGAATGATGGCAATGTGTCTGCCTGACTTAGGCACAGAGCCCAAGTCTGGATACCCAGAGAAAATCCTCAAATTGGCTGCCTACTGGCACTGGAAAACTTAAGATTTTTGTTAGTACACATGATCTCTAGCACAAGCAGCAAAAGCAAATTGAAAAAAAAACCCACAACCAAAACCACATTCAGTTCAAGAGCTAAACAGATAAATAAAGAGCAGATTAAAAGTAAAAAATGTGCCAGGTTGAAATATCAGACAGATCTATGTCCTTTGCACATCAAAGACTGCAATCCCCTGAAAGACAACAGCCACTCCAATTCTATTTAACCTCAGTAGTGCGGAGAGGAATTCAGGTGTGACTCATGCAGGTGAGTTAAACCACAAACCAAGAGCTGTTCCACATTTGGAATAAAGTGATTAGTAAAAGACCCAAGTGCTGGAGGAGGGGCACACAGACTCCACAGAGGTTTCAGAGGTGGGTGCTGGTTCTTTCTGAAGTCCACGATCACTTGGAGTAGTGACAAGAGGCTGGTAGCACTGAACAGCTTCCTGATTACATTCTTTAATTCTCCTGAAAAGACTTGCCTCCTCAGGATTGCTCTAATCTATAGCCAGACCATAGGAGGTAGAGCTAAAGGATGCTAAAGGATGCTCAGGGCAGATAAAGGGAGGAATTTCAGTTCAGGAATTTATACACAGAGAGTTGGGAAACAGTTAATAAGCATCAAACAGACTCAGACTGAGCTCCTCCACAACTGCCTGCTTCTGAGCAGGAGGCTCTCAGGGTCACCACTCTCATTATGGGGTGCTTGGCACCTTCTGTGTTTGTTCCTGTGTCCATCCTTCCATGCGCACCTTCCAGTTTAAGGAAGAGAGAGACCTCATGCTGACAGGCTCAATCCCACTGGATGACAGCACTCCTGCCAACCCCACCACCAACACTGGGAGAGGGATCAGGGAAATGACCAGGCAGCAGAACGTGGGGCTGTGGTGTGCCAAAGTGACACTGCTGGGTGTGTAATGGGCTGCACATGTGTTGTTTGTGTGTTTGTGTGAGTGGGCATGAGACACGCCTCAGCCTTCATGGTTTTGAATGACTTTTTTCTGCTTTGGCCAGCATGGGAAGGCTGCCTCCCACTGCTCACCACAGCCTCTCCCTCCTCCCTGGCTGCTGCAAACCTTTCAGCTGCATCCATCTAACCCATGTGAATATTAAAGCTGTTAAATTGATGGGCTGAGTAAATAGGATTAGCTCTGTGTGCCCAAGGGGGGAGGCTGCTGCTTGCACAGACTGATAGGGAGACAGGGGGGAAGGCTGAGGAGGAGAGGGTTGCTTTCAAGCCGACAAGAATATGCTATCTGGGAGGTACACGGATAGCTTCCAATCTGTCCCTGATTGGATTAGACATGCTCCTAAATGTGAAGTGCCTATACAAGTCTGGGGCTTAGCTGGTGCCGGGCTGCTGAGAACCTGCGAGGTGCTCCCCAAGGATTGCTGCCACCCCGGCGGGCCCTGGAGACGTCTGACTGTCAGGGGGCAGAAAGCCCCTGCTGCTGGGGCTGTCTCGCCCACCGTCCCAGGCGTCGGATCTTTAACCCGCTCCCGTGAAAGCTGAGATCCTTTGCCTCCATCTGTTCACATGCGATGGCTTTACAATTCCCCTCTAACCTACCAAAGGAAAGCGTGAAGTGATCTCTCTGCCTGGTGGAAGGAAATCTCTCCCTCCCGCCATCTCCCCCTCCTTTTTTTTCTCTTCCAGATGAAGAATTTGAATGTCTTCATGGTCTGTTTAAAATATAAAGTGAGTTCTTGACATATTTTTTTGAAGCTGCGCTCGTCTGGGCATTGATTATTGTCACTAACAGCGATGTGAGCCAAATGCTTTCCTTTTACCCCAAGCTTTGATAATATTTCCAAGAACTTTGGCTGCTTTTTTGCAAAGTTAGTTCCAGAACCAAAATACTAATAAGGAAGTTTACACCTAGCCTGTTATGGAGGATAGCAGAGAATGGCAGTGGCTTAGTTAGACCTTTCTTAGGTTAGTAGAAAACCAGCTCTAAATATTTTTAATTGGAACAGAAAAAATCTGAGCAAAAATATTGTAGATGCTGAAGAGAGGAAAACTGTACCACTGTGATAACTGTGGTTTATTCCATGGATATTATCCTTTACTTATTTTCTATTCACAGGGAAAATACTGGGGAGGGAAATCTTTGTTTAACATCTATTTTGATAGTAGTTATGCAGCACTCCGATGTCCATATGCTCACTCTAAATTAAACACTGTCCTTGTTTTGGAAACAGATGCTTGCCCTGATATTCTATAGAGGTAAAAGTTATACATCCTCATTTTCTTTTTTCCCTGTTTTTGTTTATTCTGGCTGGAGATAACAGTAACTCACCTGCAAGGTCTAAGCTGGAACAATAATTTAGATTAATAGCAATAGCCGAGAAAAATACAGGAAGGACCATGAACTCTGTAGCCTGATACAAAAATTAATCCTGTTTTAGCCAGGGAGATAAAAAGGAAAAAGGAAGTGATTTCACTTCAAGAAGTGAGTTGTGGAGCCAGAATTCAGGTCCTGGTGCTGGTACTTACTTCTAACCTGCTATTCTTGTTACTTATCCTGGTAAAGGCAGGTAAAAGTGTGAGGCAGGAATAGAGCAATGGGAACACCCAGAATGGAATTGCAGCACTTATCTCTGCAGGAAAGGTCTAGGCTTCCTTATCATCACCCAAAAGCTGACTGAGAAATACATCTAGGCTTCAGGGAGACACTTGTGTCAGATTAATACCTGGCTATGAATACAGCTGTGATGCACCAAATAGATACTCTTAGTAAATGATGTCATAAATAGAATACAAGAACATCCATTGGTGTTAGACACCCTGTCTTCCCCCAGCCCAGCCCACATGAACACCTGAGAACATGAATTATCTCCCCATTAATTTAGGAGCTGTGGTGACAACGTTTGGTTGTGCTGTTTTCCCATTAGGCTTGGGGGTATCTTGAGTGGGCCTAACTGCATTACCTTGTGTTGGAAATTGAATTGCTGTGTCCAGTGCCCTTGAACTACTGTGTAAATCAAAATTTCTGTCTAGCAGGCAATGGCATCCTTCAGCTTCCTCTGGAATAACTGGATATTAACATACACTCTTCATAGGAGATGAAATTCCCCTTCTTTCCCATCTTTATATCAGGTTTCATTTTAAATAATAAGTTAATACAAGTGAATGCAGCAAATTGATGCTTTCTGTGTAAATGTGTGCTCCTCAGCAGCACCCCCTCCCCATCCCAGCCAGCATCAGTCTTGGCCAGACCTCTGTGTGGATGTGGCTGTTCCTCTGTGGCCATCCATCCTTCCTTATCTGTGTCACTCCCCTCAGTCCCTCCCCCTGCAACAGACACATCACTGACAGCAGGCAGAGGTGCATGTCTGCTCAATGGGATGTTTGCTTACCTCTGTGTGTTCCTGACACCATCTAACTTTAAGGCTCCCTGCTGAAACCACTGAATGCTCTGCTAGTTCCAAATCAGCCTTCTGACTCCAGCCAGCTTCTTCTGTTTTAGCAGTATTCCCATTTCTTTGCTTGAATAGCACCAAAAGGACCTTGAAGTTCCCCTGAGTTGACTCCATTTTTCTTCCTTTTCTGGCCTCATTAAAGCTGTTCTTGATTTTATCACTTCTTCCTGCACTCCTGCACTTGAATGTTGTGTAATTATATCAGATAAGCTATTCAAACAAAGGAAGGGGAAATTAGAGATGGAAAGGCTTCTTTAGATCGAGGAGACCAGCCCCACTCCTTTGGGAAGAGGGCAGGAAAGGACCATGCACTCCTCACTCACCCAAGTGATGTGGGGTTCATGTCTCCCTTGAGATCCAGCTATACTTTCAGACCTCACTGCTAGGAAGAATTTCCCAATCCTTTCCATGATAGTTCCACTGCTTAATTCCTTGGCCCACACCTAGTTTTGCCCTTCACCACTCAAAATAGTTTCTAAAAGGTTCATTTTTCACATTTTGTAGTCAAGAAAAGTGACACTGAGTAGGGTTAAATGATGGCTGTAGACCCACAGTACTTAAGACATATAGGGATCTCTTGGACACACGAATTTGCTCATTGAAATCCCAGAAAACATGTCCTAAAATTTGTTCCCAAAACTCACCAAGCACCACCTTAATTAAGCATCTTAATTATCCTTTCTGCCCCCATGCAGAAAGTGTGGCTGAGCACCAAACTGTAGTTCATATGCAGCTGATATAGGGCTTGCCCTCTGCACAAAAGTCACTGGTTTGCTGAGCTGGGTTTCAGGTTTCCTGCCGTGAATTGGGGGTGGGGGGTTGGTTTAGGATTTAAGCAGCCATGTCTGCTCTTTACTCAGCCACACTGAGGTGACATTAGGACATGGCACTGCTCTCCACCAGTTGGCTGCAAGGTCCAGCACAGCCTGGCTGAGTCCCCACTGATTGTTGAGTCACCCTTCGCTTGCTGTGTGGATCCCTGCCAGGGCCACCTGAACTGCTCCTGCTCTCCTGGCCAGGCACTGCTGCCTCCTGCTCCTCGGCCTGCACATTCCACACTGCTGAAAGCACGTGAACAATGCATGGCATCTCTCGGGTTGTTCCCACCCAGCCTCCCTGCTTTTACTGGAAATGAAAATCTTTCCAGGAGGAAGGAATCCCTTGAGATCCAAGCAGAGGTTCCCTCAGCTGGCTGCTAAGAATAAAAGATCTGAGAGCTATTTCCATTCCTGGTTGCGCAACACAAAGCAAGTCACTTAACCTTTCCATGCCTTATTTTCCCTCTGGACTGGGGAGAGGCCATACAAGTGTGGGGAATGTGGGATGACCTTCAGCCAGAGGTCCAATCTGATAATCCACCAAATGATCCACACAGGGGAGAGGCCCTACGAGTGTCCCGAGTGTGGGAAGAGGTTTCAGAGCAGCTCCAATCTCCTCAAGCACCAGCAGATTCACACAGAGGAGAGGCCCTTCTGCTGCCCCAACTGCAGGAAGGGCTTCAACCACAACTCCACCCTCGTCATGCACCAACGCATCCACACCAGGGAGAGGCCCTACGAGTGTCCAACGTGTGGGAAGAGCTTCACCCAGAGCTCTCATTTGACCTGACACTGTAGTATCCCAAATTTTTTGGGAAATGCTGTGGTGTAATACCAGGGCAGGCCTTCAGATGCCTCTGAAGGCTACAACTGATCCATACATAAGCTGCCTGCCATCCTATGGCCTATGAAAGACCCTCATGAGGGATGGAGCAGCTCTGCTGGAAGGAAAGGCTGAGAGGATTGGGATTGTTCAGCCTGGATAGGAGAAGGCTTTGGGGTGACTTTATTGTGGCCTTCAGTACCAGAAGGGAGCCTAAGGGAAAGATGGAGAGAGACTCTTGACAAGGGCCTGGAGTGACAGGACAAGTGAGAATGGCTTAATTCAAAGTAGGTTTACTTTAGATATGAAGAAGAAATTGTTCCCTGTGAGGGTGGTGAGGCCCTGGCACAGGTTGCCCAGAGAAGCTGTGGCTGTCCCATCCCTGGAAATGTCCAAGGTCAGGTTGGATGGGGGTCTGAGCAACCTGGGATAGTGGCAGGTGTCCCTGCCCATGGCAGGGGGATGGAACTGGGCAATCTTTAAGGTCACTTCCAACTCAAACCATTCTATGACTCTGTGTCTATTTTGCTCTTATCACTCTGGAGTCTCTCAGCATTGAATGCTTTCCAAATTCCATCCTCCTGCTGAGTAGTTCAATTTCTGAGTATTTTCTCCCAGATGTTTGAGAATCTTTTTTTTGCCAAACAGTATTTCCAGTTCCCTCTGTATTGTCTGTCCATCCCCACTGTGCTGTTGTATAATATGCCAACATTTTGATCTTCTTACTCATGTAAGCTAGCAATTCCTTGCAGGAGTTTCACCAGTTCAATTTGTCCCTCTATTTCCATTCTGTACCATAAGAGCCTTCCCGTACTCTTTAATCCCCCCCACGTTTCTTTACAGATAGAGATAAAACCAATTTTAATAGCAGTCCAACTCTGACCTGTATCAGACTACTGTACACTCTCAGAACTACCCCTTGCACAGCAACTTTCAGTTCCCTCTACATATCTGACTCCGCAGCTACGCTGAATTTAGTTTTCACATTTCATTTCAAGGTTCAGCATCTTCTGCATCTTTTTTCATTAATTAGGTGAACAGGCTTGGACAGGTTTATCTAAAAGACTGAGGCTTTGAAAATTGTCCTTCGATTATGAGTTTTACATGATTTTAAAGCTCATGGGTGAGGCTTTCTTTGGGATTTGTTGAAGGAGAAATAGGCTCAAAAAGAGTTTTCTACAGCTAGCCAAATGCAGAGGGGCTGGTTTTATGGATACATATTCTCACTGCAAGAGGCAGCAAGACAGAGAGAGTGTTCACAGAATCACAGAATCATTTAGGCTGGAAAAGATCTCCCAAGATCATTGAGTACAACCTGTGACCAATCACCACTGTGCCAACCAGATCAGAGCTCTGACTCTTGAACATCTCCAGGAATAGTGACTCCACCACCTCCCTGGGCAGCCTGTTCCAATGCTTGACAACCCTTTCAGTGAAGAATTTTTTCCTGATATCTAGCCTGAACCTCCCCTGACAGGAGGTTCAGGCTGGATATCAGGAAAAAAATTCTTGAAAGCATTTCCTCTTCTCCTGCCCCTTGTTCCCTGGGAGCAGAGCCCAATCCCCCCCAGCTGCACCCTACCGTCAGGGAGTTGTGAAGAGCCAGGAGGTTCCCCCTGAGCCTCCTTTTGTCCTGGCTGAGCCCCCCCCCAGCTCCCTCAGCCACTCCTCGTATGACTGACTCTCCAGACCCTTCCCCAGCTCCATTCCCTTCTCTGGACACCCTCCAGCCCCTCAATATCCTTGTCATGAGGGGCCCAGAACAGGAGACAGGATTTGAAATGTGGCCTCCCCAGTGCCCACGACAGGGCAGTCACTGCCCTGGCTCTGCTGGCCACACCATTGCTGACCCAGGCCAGGTGCCTTTGGCCTCTTGGCCACCTGTGCACAGCTAGCTCACGTTCAGCTGCTGTTGTTGAGAACCCCCAGGTCACTTTCATCTGAGACAGAGTTCTAGGATGGATAGCCATGGGATGGACAAACTTGCAGTGCAACTGCACCTCCCCAGCAAATACACACATCCAAGCTGCCTTCACTCCATGAGGAAGAAGCAAAACTGTGTTGCCATCCCAGAGGGTGTTCTGGGGTAACAGCAGCGCACAGCTGATTGCAGCTGCGTGTGATGGAAGCTCATGCTCAACCCTCTCGATAAGCCCTTCAATCCCTGCAGGAAGTG
>JAYDZK010000056.1:57204480-57234512 GCA_034509185.1 Euphonia xanthogaster | reverse complement strand
CGACGCTCTTCCGATCTCCCTGCTCTGGCCTAGCTCCAGCAGCTCCCTGTGCTTCCTGTGCTGGGCCCAGGGCTGGATGCAGCCCTGCAGGGGGGGCTCAGCAGAGCTGTGGTCATTGTCCTTTATTTAAGTGGACCAAGTCAGGACAAGTAGTGAGATGTCACTGGAGGATGAAACCCTGTATTTAGGGTTTGAGATTTCTATAAAAAGAAAATATGCTTGGTTCAGAGAAGTCCAGTTCACACAGTATGTATTGCAGGCACAGAGGCAGTTCTTTCCTTTAAAATCCTAATTTGAAGCTATGCTCTCCACTTGGATTATTCTGAACACAGATGTGACAGTACTCAGGACTTGGCCAGCCAGTCACTGACTTTCACCTCTGGATGCTTTCCTGATATCCTATAACTCACTGCTGACAATATTTGCCTTTTCTTTTTTCTTTTCAGGAGTGTGGGTGCCTATTAGCTGTTCAAAAGCAATTTACATACCTTAGCTGCACTCAGCCAAGAAGCATCTACAGAACCCAACCCAATAAATCACAACAAGGGGAAAACAAAGAGGAGATGCAGAGCGAGGGCAGCAGCACACTCACAGTTTCAGACCAAAGGAAGGAGAGATGAGTGTTTCCAGCAGTTTTCAAGAAACAGTGCTCCCTTATTCAAACTCTGTCACAGTTCTTTGGCATAGTTTCTGTTATTTGGCCACTCTTATCAGTAGTTTCTCCTGGAACCATAAGAAACCACATAGAACATCTTGCTCAGATGACAAAACATTCTTTGATTGCTTTTTAGAAGGGTTTGCTGTAGGTTTAGCAGGATGGATTTACCTTGTGGATTACAAAGGAGGGTGTGCGAAGGGGTAAGGCAGCCCTGGTTCAGATCAGCTGCAGTCACTGTGGAAACTCAGCTACAACCTGAGCCCACAGCACATCAAAACGAATAATGACACTCAGGATTCACCCCCTTCACGCTGAGGGGAATGTTGGCTCTTGAACTGTGTGGTAGTAACACAGATAAGCTATCTGGTTTAGGGAATTTTATTAGAAGCATCCATCTAATAGGATAATCCCAAACTCAAGCAGCTCTCCTGAGGGTCAGTAGCCACAGCTATGCTCAGCCCATACAGAAGAACCACAGGTTTTCTCCACAACAGCTTTCTGTAAAAGTCACACATTTGTCAATACAAAAATCTGCTGGATATTTCTGGAAACAGAAAATGTGAAGAGAGTATGAAATGGAACATCATTTAAAACAAATAACACAGGGACTACCACCAAGTGTACTACTGGCTTTTATATACTGCTGAGTGAAACCCACTGGAGTTTTCCTGTTTAAAAGAAGCTGCCACGTAATTTTGAGATTGTTATCCCAGTGCCACATATTTTAGGAATGTGAGAAGAGACTTTTCCTCTACTTTGGCATAGATCACATGTGAGCTTACTGAAAACCCAAATTCAAACACAGAAATGGACCAGATTAAATATAAAGGGAAAAGGACAAATAACTTAGGCCCAAATATTATTTGAGGGCAACCACTGATAAGAAAATGGAAAGTGAGGGACAGATACCAAATTAATAAAATGTCTTACAACAGAACTCTTTTGGAGGAATGTTAGAAACAGAGTAGAAGCCAGTTGGAAACAGCAAGTGACGTTGTCTTTCCTGCTTTACTTTCACTGAGCAAAAGAGCAGAGAGTAAACAAGAAGTTCAGGGAGAAAATGCAAAGGTTAGTTCAAAATCCTTTCAGCTTTAAAATTTCAGCAACACATCAGCCTGAAGCTTTAACTCTCTCTGTGTCTCTCTGAGTGGTGCAAAATTCTGTCCCTACTTCCATCAGTGCTTTGTGGGTTGCTCTGGAACTTTGCTCAGCACACGCTTGCCTTTCTAACAAGCCAGGGCAGCCAGAGGATGCACTCCTTGGTAATATTAAAAGAGCAGAAAACCACTCCAGAAACACATGGCAGGGATGAGTAAGCAAAGCCTTCCTGGTTGTTGATCTGTGATAGACTCAGCAACTTCAGCAGAGGAAATATTTATCTTAGAAGGGTGCACAGCTTCCGTTAGGTTTTCACTCCATCACTAAAACCTGGTGCTGAAAGCTTTCATGATCAGATGGTTTTATTTCTTTCTTCCTTTGACTCACAGCAGTGCTTTTTGCTGTGTGCTGTACCTGCTTAAGCAAACAGCCAGTGCTATTTGGTGAACTTCGTGGGGCAGGCAGGAAATTTCTCACAACAGTGCAGTGACAGAGCAAAACATTCACTCCACTGCAAGTTAGCAACACAGATAAATAGCAGAGTAGATTGGCTGGGTCACAGGTAGGAGACCTCCCCTCCTCCAATAAAAGCTGCCTTCCGAGGCTGGGTCCCTGGAATCCTAACAGTGCTGTTAGGCCAAGAGCAGAGATCCTCATGCCTGTGGTATTTGCTCAGAGGGCATGACCACTTTGGGCAAGTCTTTCATGTGAGTCAGCTTTAGCTGATCCATGGGAAAATTCCTTTCTGTTGTCAAGCAGGGTTTGCTCACAGTTTCAAAGGATAATCCGACTGAAAGGAAAATACATCTAAATTTTAGTGTATTTTGGTCAGGTCTTTGACTAAACACAGTGCAAAGCAAAGGATGCTCAGTTTTTTTGCAACTCAGTTTTAATGAGGAAAGCCCTCTATAAGGAACATGCAGAAATACTCCACCCTGTCTCTGGATTCTATGTCATCTTTGACCACACCAAATGTCCTGTGTGCAAATACCAATGAAATAGATTCAATTAAAAACTGTAAGTTCCAATTGTGATGCCTGGTGAAAGTAAAGAGATAATCCTGCAAACTTTTATTCATTTGGTTACCCTGTGTCTTGTCAGGTTATTCAGTCACTCAAGAAGGGGCAGCAGGGTCAGGGCAAAAGCAGGGCAGAGCATCTTCCAGCCCCCTTCTGCATCTCTGTGTGAGGAGCATCCAGAAACCTCCACTGCCCCGCTGCTGTGAAAGAGCTGTTCATCCAGAACTGAGCAGGGGCACTGGAAATCTTTGTGTCATTTCGTTGCCACATGGCTGTGACAGTCAGGCCTCTGTCAGTTGAACCCACTGCCAATAATGTGCAGTATTAATGACATGGCAGAATGCAGGTCTGCCTCCTTCCAAAGCCTTCCTGTACCTGAAGGGATTCTGTGAGAAAGGTGTGAAGAGACTTTTTGCATGGGCATGAAGTGACAGAACAAGGGGGAATGGATTTAAACTGATAGAGAGTAGATTTAGATGGGATATTAGGAAGAAATTGTTCCCTGTGAGGGCGCTGAGGCCCTTGCCCAGAGAAGCTGTGGCTGCCCCATCCCTGGAAATGTCTTATGCTAGCTGCGGCTCTGAGCCACCTGGGATAGTGGCAGGTGTCCCTGCCCATGGTAGGGGGTTGGAACCGGGTGATCTTTAAGATCACTTCCAACCCAATCCATGATTCTGCAATTCCATAACACACACACACACACACCCACACACACACACACACACCCACACCCACACACACACACCCCTTGCCCATCCTTGGTATCCTACTGCCATGTAAACAAATGACAGTCCCTGTAGGATGGTGAACACATCCTGGGCTTTCAGAGCCATTCTGCACTGTACCTGCAACCTGGCTGAATTCTCCTCTGCTTCAGGTATTGTTCCCCTAAAAAAGCCAGTTTCCATGATGCCTCAAAGACAAGTTCAGTGACAAGATGGGGTTCATATGTTGGCCAGTGAGAAATCCTGCTCTTCTGGCACAAAGAACTTGAGGACAGTTGCAGGGAATGACAAGTTGCAAAGTGGATGCATGGCCATAGTAGTTTAGTCACAGACCCCTGGCAAATGTAAATTATCATAGCCTTTTGCCTTCAGTGGATGAAACTGTTGTTCTACACCAGCTGAGAAGGGCAATACAGTTCATTGTAATCACTCAGCCATCAGTAATGTCAAGAAAGAAGTTTCTAATCACTTTTGGTTTTTTCCAGTGTAAGTTGCCAGTCCTTTTTTTGTGAAGATAACCTTCAAAATGCCTTCAACCTTACTGCTGGTGAAAGTCTGTCAAGGTGAGCTCTCTGACAGAAATCAGATTAGTCACCGTTCTTGCTTTACTACAACAGGCTGTGAATCTTCAGAAAGTATAAACACAAGATCATAGCCTGAATCACAGTCCGGTCCCAGCATCCCCATGAAGTGAAGGATCTGGGTGCTGCTCTGAAGATGTGTCACAGGTGAGGTGAACCCTGTGAGGAGATTTCTGGCGGCCTGCAAATGCAGAGAGAGTAGAGATCCCACTAGAAGTCCCTCTGCCCCTTTATGCTCTTGCAGAGTGTTGACATTATGAACTGTCCCAGCTGTGCTCAGGTGCTAGACCTGGGATGGATAAATTCCTGTTTCACGGAGCTTAAGGGAGAAGCAATGCATAAACAGCTGGGAGGTGCTTGGACACTGCAGCAATGGAATTCATAAACATTCCTGAATGTGCCCAATGTCTGAGGGCTGCCCGTGCAAATAACTACACGTTACTCAATTCTGCCACACTTTTTGCTCACAAGAGTCTTACAAAGAAGGAGGAGCCTTTGGTCCTGTAGAGGATGTCCTGGTGGGCACTGAAACTCTCCATATGATGCAGCCCTTCTGGGGATACATGCTGACTAAAAGGGCTTTAGTGACTGCTGATATTCTCACCATTTAAAAAAGGTTTTATGAAAACCTGTATCAGCTTCTTGGCTGTTTATGAAGAATTTGTTCTGGCTACAATTTGCATATTTGGTGTCCCCACAGATGTTTGCAAAGACCTTGTGAGAGTATATGTGTGTGTTACTTGCTACAACATGAAGAACTTAAAAAGTAAATATCAGTACATAACATTCCTCAACACAAGTCACTGGAAAATTGTTTGGAAGTTGTGTGTCATGTACACAGTGGTTTCCACAGGTGTTCCCTATAAACTCGATTGAAAGTCCTTGTTTTACAAAGGCTCCTGCACAACCAGTCTCAAGTCCCATGTGCTCAGACCCTCACAGTTGCACAAGGCCAATCAGGATATTTATTTCAGTACCAAATTTTAGAAGATGACTGAATCAGTCCTAAAGTGCACAGACATCTAAACCCTATCAAAAATACTGACAATTAGACACATAAACACTCTAAAAGTTGAGGGTTTGGATATTGTATCAGGTGGAAGGGGGCACAATATTCACATACACAAATACTAAATTACAAATGACAGCTGACATGGTTTTACCCTAGAATTGGGAATAAATTAATTTGCAAACCAGCAGAGGCAAAACCCCCACACTAATAAATGATGTTTGAATCAGATACAGTTATAGAACTGGGATTCTGCCCCTCTGCCCTGCTCTGCTGAGACCCCCCTGCAGGGCTGCATCCAGCCCTGGGGCCAGCACAGAGAGCTGCTGGAGCCAGGCCAGAGCAGGGACACCAAGGGAATCAGAGGGATGGAGCAGCTCTGCTGGCAGGAAAGGCTGAGGGAATTGGGATTGTTCAGCCTGGAGAAGAGAAGGCTTTGGGGTGACCTCACTGTGGTACCCTTCCAGTGCCTGAAGGGAGCCCACAGGAAAGATGGAGAGAGACTCTTGACAAGGGCCTGGAGTGACAGGACAAGGGGAAATGGCTCCAAAGTGACAACAAGTAGGTTAAGATTGGATATGAGGAAGAAATTGTTCCCTGTGAGGGTGGTGAGGCCCTGGCACAGATTGCCCAGAGAAGCAACCATCTTTTAAATGTGATGCAGGCTTTAGACAAGGTGTTTTCTGTGATAATCACTGCTTACTTAATTAGTTACTGAAGGGACCCATCTCTTCCTGGCAGTTTAAAATCACCTGTTGTGCTTTCAATATCTCTATTGAAAAATATTTGGAAGGGACCATAGTGTCATTATGAAAATACAATAACTTGGCTACTAATACTGCAAACAAGGCTGTGTTACATGTACTGTTCATCAGGGGAAAAGCAGACTGAGGTCAGAGCTCACAGCACTTCTGCAGCTTCCTCACAAGAGGAAGAGGAGGGGCAGGCCCTGATCTGTGACCAAGGACAGGACCTGAGGGCACGGCTGGAGCTGTGTCAGAGGAGGGTCAGGGTGGATATCAGGAAAAGGTTCTTCCCCCAGAGGGTGCTGGGGCACTGAACAGGCTCCCAAGAATGGTCACAGCCCCAAGGCTGCCAGAGCTCCAGGAGTGTTTGGACAATGCTCTCAGGGATGCACAGGGTGGGATTGTTGGGGGGTCTGTGCAGGGCCAGGGGTTGGACTGGATGATCCTGGTGTGTCCCTGCCAACTCAGAATATTCTATGATTCTATGCTACCATGTTTCACCTCTGATACATGTAATAATTTCTGTGTGACATTGTCAGCCTTAGAAACTCTGAGTAGTGCACTAAGTCAGGTAACCCAAGCCCCCTCAGAGGCATTCTCAGTATAATTAAAGCTAATGAGTGTTTATAGGTACACACTTACTAGTACTTTTGATACCAGGGCTAAGAATAATTTGCATATGAGATAGAATCCAGAACTCAAGTTTAGGCCTGTAGAGCACATGACTTCTGCCTTTAGTTTTGAAAGCAGAGATTGCTTTCTGGGGTACCTGGATTATTTGCATAGAGGGAAAACTAAAAAAGCCACCTCTCTGCCAAGGCCCAGCTTCTTTTTGAGACACGTTTTGCACACACAACTGCCCAAGGGCTTTGCTACGAGGCAGAGCCTTGGGTTCCTGGACCCAGTAGTGAAAATGAGACCTGGGAGGCAAGCAAATAGCTGGCAGGACAGGGAATCACAAGGTAGGGAAAATGGCACCATCCCAGCACCTCTGAAGGAGGCAGAGGAGAAAGCAGCAATGGCATCAGGAGTCTCAGTTACTGAAGAGCAGTAGACGGAGTCCTGAGCTTGCCATGCAGCTTTTGACAGAGTTTTCTGATCCTCAAAATCTCCACAGAACAGCTGTATCCAGCCATCAAAGTACCTGAATACAGGGCACTGCGCCTCCTGCAAGGCCCCTCATCTCACAAAAGCGTGTCCTTGCAAAAAAGAGGCCATTCCACCTGAGCAGAAGAACACAGAGGAGGAGACAAGCTTCTGGCACTGATAAAGAGATTTCTGGAAATCTGGAGCATTTTTCTTTCCCCCTTGCTCTTCACTTAGGTCACAGCTTGGGCTTTTCTAGCAATGGCTGGGAGCCAAATTCCCTAAAACTGCTAGAAAGGCAGTTCTCATACTATTTACAGCATAACTCGAAGCCAGAATTAGCAGATATCTCATGAGTAAGCTCATTCTCATGAGATTTCTGGTCCAACTTTGCACAATGGGGGAGACAGAAGTGTTATGGCAGGACCATCTTAAGCTCCATACAAATATTACACGCCCAGACTGGTGCATTGTGCTTTAAACTGAAGTTTTTTAATCAAAGGTGTGCCAGTATCCCAGAAACAGAAAAAAAGGAGTTCCCTAATGACATGTTTATCTCATATTCTGGAAGGGAAAGCTTTTCAAAGCCTCTGGTCTGTGTGCTGCACACAGATGGGGCCAGGAAACAAAATGTTTACTGGCTGATTTTGGTGGGGCTGTCTTTTTGCAGGAGCTAGGAGATGTGTTTTGGATTTCTCCCACTTTTCCCCAAACAGACCTTCTCCTTTCTCAAGATGAATCATTAATTATTGGGCTATGAGGAAAAAGAAGACGCATCCCAGAAAGGTCAGGCTCTTGGGCTTCTGAGGATCCTTCTGGTTTGAACTCAGAGGTGACACGAGCTGGGGTGAGAAGCTTCAGGATGTCGGTGTTTGCTGCATGTCTCCTACCATAAAAACTCCAGTGCCAAGGGAACTTCAACCAAGCAATGCACCTGGAGTGCTCAGGTGCACCAGGAATGAGCATTTCAGAGCCTCATGATGCCTCATGTTGCACTTGAGGACCAAATAAACACATTCTATGGGTTTGGACCAATGTGCTCATCCCTCTTTTAGTTTCTGGATTTGCAGATTGGTGTCTGCATTTAGTTTCAATTTATTGCCAGGTAGCAAAAGTGAAAACCACACAATTATTCTGGGAGAAATCTTCATCTGAATTATCAATTCCTTTACTCTGAAAACACAAGGTAAACCTCAATTCATAGGAGCATCTTCTTGCTAAGCAGCTATTTATTTGATGATTCAACAACACTTGAGGTTCTCATGTCAAACTTTAAAGGAATTAAAAATGATGATTTACGAACTAAAGTGGTATGGAAACTACATGTCAAAAGACAGAGGGAGCTTCGTGGGCCTTCCTCAACAGCACCAGGAGGACTTAAACTTACTTCAGTGTGTTTAGACTTTAGATTTAGATTTTAAACGTGGCTCAGTGAAAAGTCCTTTTCTGTTACTGTTTCTGTTAGAAAGGAAGATGTGTTCCTATTCATACTAGAGGCAAGGCCAAAATTCTTTTTTTAATATATATTTAAGAGCAGGATCAAACCACTATTTATTTATACACCAATTAAGAAGTTCCATCCTTCCAGCTGGGAAAATGCTGTCAGACCAAATTTGTTACGTACTGTACATTTTATTTTTGGAGCAGAGAGCTAAGAGTAAGTTGAGAGATTTTTTTTTTCCCAGCAGAAAAGATATAGTGAATGTTTTCAGGCATTCCTGGAATTAGATCAAGTTTTGAACTGGAGACAAAATCAGTGGCTCACATCATGAAAAACAACGAATAAAAAAAGAGAACAGAACAGAAAAAAGATAAAAAGAATATCTAAACCTGTGTGATTATATTAGCTAGACTAATATTAACAGCAATTATTGTCACTGTTATTTATTGATTAATGCCTATTGCAACTGTCATTTGGGAATTAATTCCCAAGAAGCTATGGCTGCTCAATCCCTGGAATTGTCCAAGGCCAGGTTGAATGGGGCTCTGAGCAACCTGGGATAGTGGCAGGTGTCCCTGCCCCTGGCAGGGGGTTGGAACTGGATGATCCTTAAGGTCCCTTCCAACCAAAACTATTCTATGATTCCATGATATCTGTGTTTTCAAGAAAATTGTGGTAATTTTTCAGCAAATTTTATTCAATATTTCCAGCACATCAGTCCCACTTCTCCATCTTGCTCATGCTTGGTCTTCACAGCAAACAGTTCAGTGAACTTTTATGGAAAAGCTTTTCTGCTTCAGGGTAAATTCTACCCAAATCCTGCAGAACAGTTCCATGAAGCAGCTGGAATGAACATTTGTGATTTGCTTTAGAAACCTAATTGCAGGATTTACATTCCTCAGGGAATGGGGACATTAGCTCTGATGACATTTTTTCCAGTAAACTAGCTGGAAGTTCAAATACTCGCAGCAAAATATTTCTGTTGACCACTGAGATATGTGTATGGATCACAACAGTGACACAAATAAATTTTACATAGGTCAATGACATAACTTCCAGGACTAGTCAGGAAACAAGGACTCCATTCCACACCTAAGAAAAAACTGACACCACTGAGAAAACATTACTCAACAAAAGCTGAAATTTCACAAAGTTCTATGATCACCATTTGCAAGTTAATTGAACGAAGATTGATCAATTAAATGATTTCTTTTATCTCAGTTAATCTTACAGGATATAACACTCAAATTATGTTTTTTAATCACATTCTGGAAGAAGTGTTCTCCATCTGAAAGACCTGCCTCTTTCAGCAGGTCTCTCTTGAGCTCAGAACATGAAGAGAAGAGGGGTAGCTCAAGAAATTATTCCTACAGACTATTTTCTGTAATAATGCAGAATAATACAGAAAACATTATTTTTCTTTGAGAAGAAAATAAAAAAGCAAGCAGTTATTTAATTTTCTAGTTTGCTCATACAGAAAAACCCCAAACAACCAAAAACCTAAAGAAATGGTCAAAACAGCTGGATCTAGAAACTTCACAAACCTTTTGTACCCTGGGATCAAAGCAGCACCCAAAAGGATTTGGCATCAAGGCTCTCCCATGGTTTGGGAGTACCTAATGTATGAGCAAGTGCTCAGAGGGAGGGATGCCTAAAGCTTTTTATAACATCTACAATAAACCCATGTAAACTCACTCTCTGGCTCTGATTTCATTCACTGATACATCGGGCCATCATATAAAGAACTTGATGCAGTAAAATTCTGAGGAACTCCCAGATTACTGTCTGGGACCTGTTAGAACTGGTGGAACTTGACAAAAATAAGAACACCTTTCATTTTCCTCAGGCACTGATGCTGAGAAGGCAAAACTTTTCACCAAGGACAGACAGCAGGGCTTTTCAGATCACCCTGTGCTCCATCAAAAACAATTCCTGCAGGAAGATCTGTATTATTACACTGTGCTAGTCAGTAAAAAGAAGGCAATACACCTGAAAATGTCTGTATTATGAAATAGCATGCATCTTGGCTAGTTTTTGTTATTCCCAAAGCAAAACCAGCTCATCCTGTCTTTTTCATTAAAGATGGAACTTTTTTTATGCAAAAGCTCCTTACAAAATTACATGTCTGGGATTTGAAACTTCTAGAAATTCACTTTTTCCCAGACTAAGATGGGAAAATATCCTTCTCAGGGAAAAAAAAAAAAAGTGCTTTGAAAAGCTGTAAGCATATGAAATCAACATGTTTTGACAAACCGTAATTTTTAATGTCGGCAGACCCAAAAGATGCTTGCAACAATCAGGATGAAAGAACAGTGCAATGAAGGTTTATTACAGCAGACTTTTTTCCTTTTTTAAATTTCCACAAGTTGCTTGCTTTGACATCTGAGAAAGACCTTATGGCACACATATCCTAGCTCCTGCTACTTTTGTTCAAAATATTACATTTCTTTTGTAGGAAGCATGAGCTGCTGGTGCGAAGAGAAGGAGGAGTAAGGTGACCAGGTCTGACTGGATTCTGTCCATGTCACTTGGTCTCTTAAGTTCTGGTCAGTTTTGGATGTTATCTTGTTTTGTCAGTGCCAGACATCTCTGTTTATCAGTTTGATTGAAATTAACGTGTGTGGTCCTTAACCTACCAAATACCCCTGTGCAGGAGTCCAGGGACAGTGAGAAACCCAAAATGCTCAAAAACTTGCTCATTAACTTCTCTCAAAGCTGAGCACTGCTCTGAGCAGGAGTTTGGCTCTGCTGCTCTGCTGGGAGAGACAAGAATATGTAGTTTGTGATCTGATATCTCATACAGAAGCAGCAGAGGAGTTGCTTAAATATCCCAGCCAATAATGTGTTGAATGGGCACTGAGGCTGCTCATTCCCTGCCATCTGTTGAGTGAGGATTCAGAGCACTATGGAGTTCTTTCTGCCTGACAGATCCAAAGACACTTTCATCTGGGAGAAAAGTGCCCTCAAGGGGAAAATGGCAGGAGATAAACCTTCTGCTAAGACTGTGCTTGCTGGCATCATGGCCATCATTCAGGAGCACTGAAGAGAAATGGGATTATTAGAGCAAAAACTGCTGACGTGTTTGAATGAGACCTATGCAAGACCGTTGGTCAAGTAGTTCCCTAAATCTGCATCTATTCCAGGTGCATGCCATGATTGGTCTCCACAGGGGGTAGGGATGAGCCAAAGGGAAGCAGATCACAGAGTCTGCTTTTGGCACCCCCACATTTTGGGTGCACAGCCACACACGAGCATGACTTTAGGCTGCCATATGGATGGGGCACCCTTGTGAGGTAGATTTTTCACAGCCTGGGTGGGCAAATGGAGCACCCGGAAAGCATGCCAGCGCAGGAAGCCAAGGGCTTGCTCAGCCCAGAGTGTCTTCAGGGGTGGCTGCTTCCATCCTTGGCCCAAGAGGACAAACCCTGGGCAAGCAAAGCATGGCTGAAGCTGCCTGGGACACAGAATGGGTTCCTTGTGTCCGTTCCACCATTTCCAGTGAAGGGTTGTGGGAGCAGCAGAACAATGTCACCTCTGCACCCATCCAGCTGCTTGCCAGAGGCAAATGCACACCCCTGGGGTTCATCTGCCTGTGCCCCAGCCCACCCAGCTGTGGTGCAGCTGTGTGACCTTGGATCTGGCTGCTGGGAAAGCTGGGAAAAGCCTCACTGAGAGACTCTCCTCCTCCTTTGGGAGCCACCCTTAAGACCCTCAGCTTTGGTGTTTGCATGAGCTACAAAGCAGCAGTGCCTGTGCCTGGCCATGCACCTCATTGATGCACACCAGGGTCCTTCCTCATTCCTCCAAATTTTCCTCCATCACTGACTAGATGGCTGCTCCTGCTGACTGGCACTCAGGTCCTGTGACACTTTTGCATTCAGGTGCTGCAGGGCTGCACCTTGGTTGGTGAGACACTACCCTGCCCACCCCACTGGCTCCCAGATTACCTCCCAGCCAAAGCTTCCTGCTCCATCACACCAGTCAATGGTGGGCGCACAGGAGAGGGAATAGCTAAGCCATGGTTATTTACCACTGCTTTAAATCAGCTGAGTTTAGGGACCTGTTTCTGACGCTTGGTAACCAGAAGAGAACCACTGTGCATTCATTACGGGTGGGAAAGGCTTGTGTATTTGCTGTCAGGAAAATATTGTCCCCTGTAATCTCCAGAGACAGGTCCTGCTTATCTTCACATGACTTAGAAACCAGAAAATTCATCATTTCCTAGAAAGACTATCATACAACCTAAAAAATTCTTAGCATTAGGAAATACTGAGAAAAAAAAATATTTTCTGGGAGGAAAAACTTTTAATTAGAAGCCTGTGAATTGAGCCACTGACCAAGTAACAGATTCTATACTTAGCTGGGAAATATTTTTTGCCTTTGAAAGCCATGGACCACTGGAAGTGGGACCCACAAAAATCCCAGAGAAATCAACCAACCAACCAACCAACCAACCAACCAACCAACCAACCAACATGTTCCAGGGACCAGGTTTCCCAGTGCCAAGAGCACAAGGACCACCAAAAGCCAGAGTAACCAGGACATCTGAGTTGACATGTCTGTACATTCCCACCCAATGGAAAACTCCCCATGGCTCATGAGCAGCCTGGGGATCCCCATGGATCTACCTGTTGCTTCATGGTTTGTTGCAATTACAGTAAAGCTGCTAGGAAAGATTCCATGAATGTCCACAAAGAAAGTTTGCTGTTTATAGAGAACTATCTTCATGTAATTCATGAAGGCATGATGTCCAAAGATTTTTTCCGTGGTTTGACGTGCATAAAAGATCACTATAATATAAAAAAATAAAGTTCCATATGTATGGAAAAATCACACTATGAAAAGCCAGTGTCCATAAAGAAGACAGAGAAGTCCTGCAACTTTATCAGAATAAAGGGAGAGAGTCCACCGGGGCACACCCGCAGGGTTTTCTCTCTCGAGGTTTTGGAGGGTGCAGCCTCCTTTTACCCTGAGCTCCTGGCCACATGTTGCCCTCTTCCTTTCCCCACTGGCTGAGGTACTAGGAAGGTACAGCCTTCCCAAACCACCTGCAACATATCCCCCCTTGAACCTGTCATTTTACCCCAAAGTTCAGGAACTCAGGCTTATATGGCCCCATTTGTCTGCTTCAGGAGTAAAACTGTCCGGGTTCTGTAACAAACCTGCGGCTTGAACTTGGTACAGACATTAAGACCCATTTCAAAGACGTTAACAGTCATACCTTCACCCACTGAATTGTTTGTAAAGACATTAGCACACCTCTCCTTTCACATGCAACCACTTACTTTCTTTTTTCAGTGACCACCCCAACATGGCATGGTTGTCCTTTAATATCCTTCCCCTTTTAAAGCTATAGATGTATTACCTCTTACTGGCACAGTATTTTTAAAGTAGTATTACTGGAAGTAGCAGAGAGAAAGAAGATTTATTTTAAAAAAGAAGATTTATTTTAAAGGCAGTGCAGAGCCTGCCTGGAAGCCCCTTTCCCAATCCCAATCCAAGTGTGGGAGGGTATGTTTCTTTAAGGCTGGTTATGTGTTCATGTAACAAGGCAAGTGCATACGTGAAACGAGCTTCTCCTGAAGCTTTAAGTCTGCAGGGAATTTTCTAATGATCGTTTTTAGTTAATAGGCACAAGTTGTTAGCCTGAGCTGGGAAAGCCTTTTTTTGTGTGAGCCAATTCCACCCCCTCTTTTTTTTTTTTTTGTCATGGATTTAGTTCCCACAGCTAATGCACCTAATAATGAGACCGGGCAAGCGAATGCCAGCGTAATGATATGGAGCTTGTTTGGCCCTGACAAAGAACACAGAGCGGCTGGATGGTCTAAACGACAGGCCAAGGGCTCTATTCATCCCAAAAGGATCTCTCGCCTTGCGTGCCACCGAATCCCACTGAGGGAAGGCCGCACCTCAGGGCGGGCGAGGTGTCCGGCAGGCCCCGCACTGCCCCCCACGCTGCCCCCTCAGCCCCCGGCGCAGGGCCTGTCACTAAATAAGGGCTGAAACACAGAAACAGTCGAGGGTTAAGCCCTTGGCTGAATATTTTAATTGCTGTTTCGTAACACACATAGGCACCAGCCAGTTAGCGAGAGGGAAAACATCCTTTAAAACTTACCAGACAGGTTACAAGGACCTCGCTCAGCCGCGGCTCCCTCAGCTCCGGTGGACAGCAGGGGGTGGTGGTCTGTCTTTTTAACCGGCATTTTCCCCTCAGCGGTTTTCCTCTGCCCTTCCCCTCCTCTTGCAAGCTGAGTTAATAAACACCTAGCAGCTTACTCCGTGGCGTCTGTGTGCAAACAGCTCCCACTGAGCCAGGGAAAACTGTCCCTGCAGGAATTCCATTAGAGCCTTTTCCACCTTGGCCTCCCATAGCACTGCACAAAGGGAGGTGGTGTTCCTGCATTCAGTCCATGGGACGAGCAGGCCAGCCCCGATCCCTTCCCATCCTTCCGTGTCCCGCCAGTTCAGTCACAGACCCTCTCTTTCTGTGGCTTGGCTCCCGTTTCCCACTTGCCACGGCCCACCAAATCCTCCTCAACTCAGGGAGCTCCGGGCATGAGAGAAGAGCAGGTTAAAATCGCTGTGGATATGAGACATCGGGGTGGGATAGGGCCGGCAGCAGATGAAAGCTCAGGGGTGTCCTAGAAGACCCCACTAGGACTCCTCTTTAATAGGGATCAAACCAGAGGAAGTTATGGGCTAAGCCTGGAGGGTTGTCTTAGGTTACAAAGATTTCTTTTTAAGTAGCTCTGTGGATAAGTAATTTGAGAGAAACCATTTACTTTAATGTATTTTACCTCTTACAGAATTTCTGCCAGGAAATGATCAGATTCTCACTACCCTGCAAAAATATCCAGCACTGAGATTTTTTTCCTAATTTACATAATATTGCAGTGTTTTAAACAGATTTTTCTCTTTTCTAGAGGAAATAATTTGCTTTGGTGTAGCTGAGTCTATGACATGTTCCTTGTCCTGAGCTGGATGACCATGAACTCCAGTATCTGTATGTGGAAATACTGACCCATCCAAGGCTGAAATGTGTATAGGCCAGTTGTTGGTGATAAATAAACTGTGAATGCTCGCAGAAAGCTGACCTGAGGGTCATACATTAGTATGGCTGGAACAAATTCCTGTATGGATTTTAATGAACTCGCCTGGAGAAATCTTTGCAGAGCCAGTTTGATCTGAAAGTGTCTGATGAGATGCTTCCATGTAAAATCAGTACTTGACATATTGGCAGGACATCCATAAAACTGCCTTGCACACTCTTTATGATCTTGTTATCAGGCACGGGGGAGATGCCATTACACAGATACATCTTTTTTGCTTCCCTCAAAAGAAAATTACTAACCCAGCTTTGCCTGTGGTTATGACAGGCAGGGAGATGGCACATGAGGTTATGGATTCTGCTTTGCTACTGCAGACTCTAGAAGGAAACTCTCAAGAACCACTAGTCTGGGCTAGAGGTAGCATTGAGGTGTAGCATTATTATTTTTTTTAATCAGAGCCTTTTACTGTACTCCATAAAAACCCCCATTAGCATTTTCTTTTCAGATGCTCTGCTGCACCACAGCTGCTGTGACTCTGCAGTCAGGAAAGCAGAACTGGTGTGACTGCAATTCAGGAAAGAAGCTGAAAAGAGAGAAGAAAAAAAATAAGGCTTTCTAAGACAGCTTGAAGAAAGCATGCCAATTAAATTTTTAAAGAGAGACAGAGGGTAGGAAGAAAAAAAAAAAAGGAGCTAAAAATCTGGAGGAACCTGAGGAAAGTTGGGGAGGGGAGAGGGGAAGGAGCACAAGAGAACTATAGAAATGAGAAATGGGATGAAGGATGAAGTGAGGAAAGTTAAGGCATTGTGCAGCAGCAGCACACTGATTGAAGCTAATTACTGAGGGAGAAGAAGGAAAGGAGGATCAGAAGAGGACATATGATGATACAAGGAAAGAAGTCCTTACAAGAAAAGAATGGAATCCACACAGAAACAAGAGAGAAAGCAAAGAGGAATGTGACCAGGACAAGAAACCTTTCTTAGAGCAGTGCTGTGTGACTGAGCAGGAAGGCAGGGAACAAGTGAGACAGGATGTATGTACAAGTGAGACAGGATGTGGGACACATTTTCCCATTGTTCCCTCCAGCAAGCATTTGAATTTCACTGCAAGCAATGGCTTTGCACTTGGTGGGGAGCCTCGAGTGTCACATCCCACTGGTGGGGGTAGAAACAGCCGCTCACCAGCTCAGGTGCAGTGAGGAGCCCTCTGGCACCATCATAGAACTTCCAAGGAAAAGTGTCTCCAGGTGGGGCAGGGTCAGCCTTCAAGCCTTGGATGTTCACTGCACCTCTTAGTGCAGTGCTGTGTGTTCCGCATGGATGTGATACCATCCAGCCCCTCAGAGAGTAATTCCTAGCACTGTGGCTGTGCTGTGACATCATTTAAAGCCCGGGATTCAGGTTGTATTTCCTACAAATGACATTTCTGAGTCTCTCTCGCATTTCCCACCCAATTCAGTTTAATCACATCCTGGGATAAGAGAAAGGGGAATGCCTTCTGTGCTCTCTGTGCGTCTCTCAGGGATCCTCTGTGTCACAAGCTGCTCTGGAAACCTCTCTTCTGGCCAAGGAGAGAAAAAAGTCTTAGGAACAGATTAAAGGTATGTGGGCACCTAGAAGCACAGCCAAACACCCACAGAATTTCTCAGGAACACCTCAGCTGCCTCGGTGCTTTCCTAGTGCCTGTCTTCATCCTAAGGTGCCTACATGCCTTTGAAAAGTTGGCCTTTAGCCCCTTATCCTTATAAAAGTATTTCCCCTGGAATAAATGACAGGCAATTAGTTTAAGAATGAGGCACTCCCTTTTAAATCCAGTACAAACAGTGAGAGTAGATCAATCACCACAAGACCAGTGACTCCAGATAGATATTTCGCCAAAGTAAATCATAAGAATATAATTTTTAAGCTGCCTATGTTAATGCATGGATAAAATGTTTAAATCCTGTTACAGAAGTTTTTTTAAACATAGTTCTCACTTAGCAACTATTTTCCAAAATAAAGGTACTAATGTCAGAATTAAGGTGTGTTGAAAATGAGGCTTTCTGAAAGCTGATGATGTGTCCTGAGATACAGATGTGAATGAACAATTAGAGGTTAAAAATACTAAAAATCTTATAATATTTTAAAAACCAAACATAAAATACATCAGCTAGCTGGGGCAAGGAAGAAACTTCCTTCACAAATACAATGGTGCAAAGTTCTTCATTATAAAGTGCTTGACCAACCACTTTCAAAGATATCAAATCAGAGAGATAAAATGTGATAATCTCCACAGAGATGATTTTCATGTCTTTCTCAATACATTCATGTCTATTAATGCTCATTGACAAAGATTCTCAATCACCACCAGTAATAGAACAAACCTTTCCAGCTAATTCAAGCATTCAGGGATGAGTAACCGCTGGGGAGGAATGAAATCCGTTAACAAATGAGGACAAGGAAGAGGAAGTTCAAAAGAGCAACAATGAACTCCTTTTCAAAATGTATCATCAGGACAATAAGCTGGAGTTCTCTGAGAGGACCGAGTATCCTGTGAATATAAACTGTTGGCAAATGGCAGGAAAGAGACCTCCTGGCACTTGTGAACATGCAAGAAACATCTGGTGCTGGCCACAGTCATCCCAAACCTCAGCTGACACACGGAGCATTGGGACACCCTGCACTTCAGATGGCAAGTAGCCAGGGGACATTTCAAAATCAGAGGATGAGAAGTTGCAGGAGACATCTCTGGATTTTAGTCTGTCATGTGCTTATCCAGTGAAACAATAAAAAAATCAATTGATCAATCAAATCTTCAGTTTTGCTGAAAATTGAATAGTTTTGACTAGACAGTCTGAAATCTGTTGATATTTATTTACCTTGTTGTAATTTTAATCTTTTTGGCCACAAAAAAAACCCCAAACCCTTGTGCTGATTTACATCTTTTGAGTTATCAGCTCAATTTCTAAAAGGTGTTCCAAAAAAATAGCAAAATGCTCAGAGTGGGAGGAGTCTAATGGGTTGATTTGGGTTTGGTTGCATTTCAGGAGTGCCTAAGGGGGCAGAGGAGGAAAACTGGTGCTGTGGTATGAGTTGTGAGTCTCTCCACACTGGGAGAAGGATGGGTGAATAACTGAGGAGAGAGGGAAATAGTTAAAAGAGGCAGTGCTGTTGAAAACAGATAGGAAATAAAATAACTTTATTTAGAAACATGTTTTCTTCAATCAAGCCCTCAATAGGATCTTCTGGCCTTGTATCATGACCACAAGACTTTTAGCCCTGTTGCTGGGAATGGCATCCTCAGGTGACAATCCCTGACCACCACACCTCCCAGACCCACACACTGAAAGCTCTTGTGAAGGAACAGAAAACTGGGTGATCTCCCAGAGGAGGCCTCCTCTGAGGAGAACACCTATTCCATAAACTTCATGGTGGGTGCAGAAGACACAGAGGCAAGGGCTGAAAGACCCCATGCTTGGCGGCCCAGCTTTCAGCTCTCTGTAGTGACACCAGGGCTCTACCTATTGAAATTACTGCAGTTTGAGCAGTTAGGACTCTCCAAAGAACATTCTTTCCCATTCCTTGAGCTGTTGCCAAGATTTTCTTCCCACTGTTAGAAAGGCAAGGAGCATCACCAGTGCATGTGCCAAGCAAGAGAGAAACCAGACTTCTTAGGTTCAGTCTTTGCACTCAGAAAATAGGACAGCTGCAGAGGCTCAGCAGTAAGATGTGGAGTGAACAGCGGTGGCCCCAAGCCACAGGGGCTGATGACAGAGTCACACATAAACGTAGAACAAAGCATGGGTGAAGAATTTTCACACTGGAAATGTGCTTCAACCTCATAACAAAGCAACAACCTTCTGTGAAACCCAAATATAGGTTTGAACTTGCTGTTCCTCCAGAGCATGGGTGTGTTCAGTGAGCTCTCTACTTCATATTGGTATTATTGTCCAGCTAACTAGCACTGAAAAGGGATATATTTTTATGTAAATACCTTGGCTGCTTCTCTGTTCCTGTTTGAAGAAGAATCCCAGTTTATTCATTTATTTTTGTGTGTGAGAAGGTGTGTCCCCAAACATCCTCATATTCTTTAGGAACACTGTTTCAGTCCTCCCTCACCTGCCAGCAAGGAAATTTGGCTTCCACATGGCAGCTGCAACATTTATTCTTATCCTGCGGTTGTCTTTTTACCAATTCAGCCCAAAGTATGACATTCTCTTTGCATTTGTACCATGTTTCTGGTACAGACACCATGGCCACCAGCAGCATTGTGATCCAGAGCTCTGGACACACAGATCCTCATCAGTCAGGCTGGGGAATAATCGTAGAATCATGGAATGGTTTGGTTTGGATGGGGCCTTAAAAACCATCTCGTTCCATCCCCCTACCATGGGCAGGGACATCTTTCACTATCCCAGGTTGCTCAGAGCCCCATCCAACCTGGCCTTTGACAGTTCCAGGGATGGGGCAGCCACAGCTTCTCTGGACAACCTGTTCCAGTGTCTTCCCACCCTCACGGGGAAAAATTTCTTTCTGATATCTTAAGCTACTCTCTTTCTGCTTGAGCCCTTCTCCCTTGTCCTGTCATTACAGCTCCAGATGAAGATCCCTCTCCAGTAATAACAGGAATAACAATAATAATGATGATGATGATGATGATGGAAGGGCTTGCATCCATGTATGCTTCTTACGCATAGCAGTGCCTTGTAACAGATTTTCAGACCAGGAAGTTCCATTATGATCATCTAAGACTTCAGAATCCAGGCAGTATTGTCAATATTAAGGCCAGAGTTCTGATTGAGTTAGACCAAAACATATACAGTACTCCAGAGAGGCAATGAAGACCCCCTTCAATGCTCCCCTGAGAAGCCATGCCAACAGTTCCTGCCCCTCCTTGTTAAAAATGTGCTCTTATTTCAACATGAGCTATCTGGGGAGCCTTATGACTGGATTTTGTTATGCTTTTGTCCACACAAATAAGTGGTTCCTGTCCAGCCGTAATTATCCCCTCACATGGAGGTGCTCTCTAAGAGATCACAACTCCACCTGCAGCAGGTGGCTTGTGGGTTTGACCAGCCCAGATCACACGCTGGCACCAGCACCTGTGTCTGTTGATTATCTCACCTGAAGCACCTTTTTCCTGGGCTTTCCCTGCCAAAACTCCAGCTGTCCAGCAGCACCCACTCACTGAACAGTGCCACGCTCCAGACATGGCTGCGGCTTGATGGGGGGAAAGGCATGAGTGTGTGCGCGTGTGTGTGTCCATGGGATCTGCTGCTTAAATGTTTTCCTTTCCCAGGGGATATATTTGACATCAAGATAAAGGGGCAGCGTGGAAAACAAACTTACTTTCCACTCCCCCCGCTTGGAGTCTGGTATTGTAAAACAAGCTGCACTAGCTGGGATTCCTTTTGAAAGCTCCCGGTTATCTTAGCAGCTGTAATATAAACCACAGTCTCCTTGAAGTATATGCCTGCCATAGATCCCTTCCTGGTGCGGGTGGAGGGGCAATACATACCATAGTATTCACAGGGAATAATGCTTTTTTTTTTTTTTTTGGAAGGTCAGGCATTTTCTGAAGCTGGCTAATGCAACCCCTTATGTTTTCTTTGGGAGCTCTGCTAAACCCTCTCATCACAGATGTGCAAAGTGTGATAGCGTCCATCCCCCTGCACCTCATTAACGGTATCTCCCTTGCCTTTTGTTTTGGTCAGGATGAACTGGAGTGGGAAGTAAAAGGGGTGATGGTTATGAAGTGTGTGGGTGAAAGGCATAATCAGAGGGGTTCTGCCTGAGTGTTGCTTATTTTGGTGTTACGGCTGTTTGAGGTGCCTCCTGCTGAACCATGTCCCGTGCAAGCCAGCTCACGTCCGTGTGCTGCAGAGGAAACATTCCTGTCATTCTGACACCCTGCGAGGAGCATGCCTGGAGTACAAGCACCTGTGTGGTTGGCAGTCACAATACTTTCAACTGGTACCTCTTGTGGTTGCCTAAAGGGACCTTTCCTCCTCTTGCAGCCTCTGGCCTTTGGAGGTGAGGGGCCTGGCCCTGTGGGGAGGCTCTGGGAGGTGTTTGGGCTAGGCAGTGATGTCCACACTCATGTTCCTTAACCCACTCAATTTTTTTTCCCTCCTTCTCAGTTTCCTCCTGTGCAGGTGTGTAAATGACTGGAGAGAAAAGAGGAAACTGGAGGTGCCAGGCTGGAGAAGACATGGGCTCCCTCTTCTGCAGCTGATTTGCCACTACAAGCAGTAGCCAAAACTTTCCCCCTCCTCTGGAAGCCCCGGGGCACCCTGCCAGGCTGAGCACGATGTTCCCAGTGATGCAGCGGTGAGAGTCCTGAGCCGGGTCAAGCCAAAGGCATGGCAATAAAGGAGGAGGAGGTCATGGAAACCTGTTTCTATTATGGTCCTTGTAAATAGCCTTCCAGATTATCTTCTTGATTATCGTGCCCTACCTGTGCAGTTTCCATCTCCGAGAAGCTGAGCGCTTTTAAACCTTGCAGCCCCACCTACGTGGCACAAAGTACCTGCAGGGGCAGAGGGAGAGCAGGAGCCCGGCTCAAGGGTTTCAGTGCCTCTGGAAGAAGGCACTCTCCTCCTCTGAGGCAATGCCTGACTTCCTAAGAGCACTACATGAAGGAGGGAGGGCAGACTGGAAGACTACACCTCAACCATGTGTGTTTCTGGCTATCCTCTTGAAAGCTATCTCTGTATTATCTCATCTTTCACTATAATCTGCACCTTAAATTGTGTCCTGCAATTGAAACTCTTTTTCTCTGAAAAATAGATTTGTCACTCTTTCAGTTCCTTCAGAGAAGCAAATAAGCGAGTAATGCTTTCAAAGCTACCCAAGTAACTCAGGAACTTTTGTCCCATTGTTAGCAATTCTGATTGATTTATTTTTTTTTTAGACTTGGCCCAAAATCTAATTTCCCAAAATAATGAAGGCCCTTTGGAGCCACAAAGTCTAACCGTAAATTGAATTTGGTTTCAAAAGTCACCTGCATGCTTTGGAAATGCTAACCTTGATGTTCACACAAACCCAGTATGACTGCCAACACTTGTTACACGTTGTTGCTTCCTTCACATAATTCAAGGATGGGACTGAAGGGCTCCAACAACACCAGATTAAAGCACCCCAGCTGAACCAAGGTAGCTGGGTAGGTGCATATCCTCTTACTGCCCAGCCAGCATGAGCTGAAAAGCCCTTAACTTCTGCCACTGTCTTCTGAGGTTCCACATAACCTGATTTTCCTCACTTCTGCCACGGCCTGGGCATGCACACAGACACCACTGAGCAGAAGACATCCATAAGCCATCAAGCAGCAGTGACTGCCACATGTATGTGCTCTCCCCTCCCAGTCTGATCCTTGGGCTGGGTCCCTCTAGCCCTGTGGAACTTGCCTTCAGGGATCTGCTGGGACTGCTGCTTCCAGCCTTAGCCAATACATCATGCACAGGTGTGGATGCATTTCAGTAATGAAAAGCAAAAATCCATTTGTCAGCTGCTCAAATCCAGGCTCTTCTTGGTGGTGCCAACAACTAGGACAAGAGGAATGAGCAGGAACTGATGCACATGAAGTTCCACTTGGACATGACGAAGAACTTTTTAAAATTCTCCCTCCCTCAGTTAATACTTTAAAATTAGAAGTGGGAAAATTAGGTTGGAGAAGACCTCCAAGATCAGCAAGTCCAACATTTGATCAATGGCCACGTTGCCATCCAGACCAGAGCACTGGATGCCACATGCAGTCATTCCTTTAATACCTCCAGGGACAGTGACTCTGCCATCACCTCCACCACTCAGGAGTGATAACACTACTAAGGATTTATTTTACACAAATTAACCATAATTACCAATACTCTAAACCCAATATCTTTTATGGAAATGCCAGCTATGACAAAACCTTGGGAATGGTTAATGGTTTCTAATGTCCAGGATGGGGCCCATTGCAGCAAGACAGACCCAAGGGCAAGAGTGGGAAGAGCTCTTGTGCTGTCCTTCTCCCCTCCCAGGCAGCCATGAAATCCCACCTTTTCCTGGCAGTACCTCTTCTCCTGAGCCACCCACTTCCCTCTTAATTTTCAGCTGAAGCACCTCCGTATATATTGCAGACTGAGGAAGTGAGGTGACTCTCTTGACAAATGGTGACTTTAAGTTTCCGCCATTAATCCCAAGCAAATCAAGAAGTAGGATCAAATTTAGTACAGGGAATGATTGGTAGTTGCTTTTTTCTTCCTTCAAAACTAAACATTTCAATTTGCATTGAATAAAGTGTTCCAGGCTTGAAACAGGAGGTTCTCTCTTTACAGTTCACACCAAACCAAACCAAACCAAACCTAACAAAAAAAAAAACCCTCCTCCCCACACAAAAACCCCAAAAACTCCCCAGAAAAAATCCCCAAAAATACAGTCAAAGACAAAAATAGATAAAATTATTAGTGAAAACCACTGATCACAGAGAGAAGGTAATTGCGTCCCCTCTCTCCCAATTCTGAGTGGTGGAGCTCGTTTAGACTACTCATTTTGCCTTAGGGGACTCCCCTCAGAAAAGTGACTTCACCACCTTAGTGCTTTCACCAGAAGAGGAGGAGTCAAAGCTGCTCTCAATCCCTTGGCTGACCTGAGTCTTCTTTGCCTGAACAAATATGCAAGAGATCAGATACTGTGACTCAGATGCTCCCTCTCTTTGGTAAATGTCTTGTGGACAGAGTGGCCATCACTTTTCCTCATTCCCAGCCCTCCCTTCCTGCCCCTGCTTGGTAAATATTTGAGTATTCCATGAAGAGCTGGATGGCTCCTTTAGGAGCAGCCATGAACATCACCGACCAAAATAGCCCAAACATGATGGAAAGTTAAGATCATGTCACCTCATGAAAAAGAGAGGGTGGAACTTGTCTATCCCACATTCTTGATGCTGAGAGATGAAAAGGGACATGTGATTTTTTCCTTTGGTTTTGTCAGTGTACCTTAATACATTTTTTATCCAAACAACTTTTCAATGAATACGAAATTTGTGAACAGTTTCTAGACAATAAAATCAGCATTTTTTCTCAGCAAAATTCCCATTTGCCACCAAGAGGAAAGAAAAGTCACTCAGCTCTGTCTCACTGCATGTAGGTGAGCTGTGTTTCATGTGAACTCAAATCCTAGCCTGGAAAGAAAGCTGCAATGAACCAAGACCAACACATACACTTGACCTCAGCACCATGGTCTGACTGTCCCTACACACAAATCTCATTTTGAGTATTTCCTGTGAAAAAAGGTGAGGATTCAGGGTGGGGAGACAGTTGTATCCCTGCCATTTTCTGGAGACGTGAACAGCACCTCCCTTGCACACCCCCGTGTATTATATTCCACTTGTCCCTGTCACGCTCTAGATAATGTTGATTCTGTGCTGTGGAGGGTGTCTGGCTCTCCCCTTGACTAATCCCTGGGTGCTGGAGGGTCCCCTCTGGAGCTTGAGAACTTGACCTCTGCTGACAAAAATTTGACAGGGATGCAGATCCATGTGGCTGCCCTCACTCATCCCCACTCACCCTAAGAGTTCTCCCCTGATGCCCTGTCAGCACAGGCTTTCAGACAAAAGATATTGGTGAAATCAACAACACCAAAGGAATGTGGCCTTCTGGCCTTTGATTGATACTCCTTATTTCAACAAAACCTTAACTCAGTTGAAAATATAGCGAACAACCTGTTATGGCATTTCCAGACAGGACATGTCTGCAGAACTTGCAGGGTCACTGAGGCAATATGTTTCAAAACAAATAATGGGTCTCGCTTTCAAAATCACAAGGTCACTTTATCGGTACTTCATTCTGCAGTCTGCCAAGCTGCCGCTTTCAAACATAATCAGCCCTTAGTTACTACCTGCCTTACAATGATGCCTAGAAATTAAGGGTTTTCTGGTGCCAGATGCATAATGGGACACATCTTCTGCCTTAAAGGGCTCCCCATCCCACCAGGCTGTTTGCAGACAGGGATTTGGGGAGAGCTGAGTCTGCAGAAGCAAAAGCTCAGCACTGAAGCCTGCTTTGGGAGCCATGCCATGCCCCTAGTACATCCCTCTCGCAAACAGGAGCCCCTTTTCCCAGACAGTGACCCTCTTAGTGCCTTCCTGCTGGGGGCTTCCTGCCCATCATCTTGGAGCATCCTGACCACCGTGCCCAGTCTCTCAGAAAGGGGGAAAGCAGCACCAGCCAGAAAAGCCAGGAAAGCAACTGTGATGTCAGACAGACATCGTACCCTTCACAAAACAACCCTTTGAAGAGCGCCTTCACATGCTCTTCCTGCTCTCCACAGGGAGTTTCGTGGTCACTCCCCCTCTAAGGGAAAGTGCAACTCTCTCACATGAAATTGGAAACATTTAAAAGCTCAGGCTATGGCTGGCATCTACTCTAGGCCAAATTTTGATCCCTTTAATGGAGAAGTGAGAGAATTTCCACAAGGGATAGGAGTCAGGAGACATTTCATGTGCAGAGACCTCTGTCTTAACAACAATATTTTACTGAAGTATTAACTATAACATCGAGGTATTTTATAGCTCCACCCTTTGGAAATGATTTTCTTAGAGAAGAGGAAAAATGTTTAATGCCCCGGTTTTCTCAGAGCTATTCAGCCCCCACTTGCAAACAAAATTTTTCAAAATATTTTTCTTTCCTATCACACCCTCTCTCATTTCTTTGGGTGTCAGCAACTTCTTCCCTCTGATGCAGTGGCCCTGCCTTCCACCAGCACGCCTGGCTCCTGCTGCTCTCACATTAGGAAGGAATCATTTGTTGTCCTTTGCAAAGCTGCCAGGTACTCCTACATAACAAAAAGCCCCAACTGTGCTTTACGCAGAGCAGCCACCCCCCTCCTGCTCAGTTCTAGCTGGTTAATGAATAGAGTGATCCCAGGATATCCCAATATTTGAAAAAGACACTTCCAAAAACAACAGACAAGTGCAGTGAAATGCAGTTGCAGATCAGGAAGGTGGAGCAGGTTTCTTTGCAAGTCTGTGTTTAGTCCATCCTGACAGAGAATCTCTCTGCAACCTAAAAAACACTGGCTGCTGACAACCTCACGCAAGCAGAACTTAGGCCTTTATTTCTGCAAACGCTGACACTTTCACAGGGCCACACAGAATCACAGAATCACTTAGGTTGGAACAGACCTCTGAGATCAAGTCCAGTCTTTGACTGATCACCACCTAGTCAACTAAGCTATGGCATTGAATCCCACATCCAGTTGTTTTTTGAACAAAGGACTGTGACTCCATCACCTCCCTGGGCAGCCTGTTCCTATGCCTGCCACCCTTTCCATGAAGGAAGTCCTCCTGATGTGCAGCCTAGGCCTCCCCTGGCTCAAACTGAGGCCATTTCCAAACAGGAACACCAATAAATACTGAAGTAATGAACTTAACTTTTCTTTATAAGACTGTCTGCTCAGCTTCCCATAGCATGTTTTAGGGGTGGGGGTTTCTGGCTGGCAGAAACTTTTGCCCACTTTGGTGCCACTAAACATAACCAAATTCTCTTAGTTTTCCTTTGAGTAAATCCGACTTGGTTTTCTCAAGTATAAACATTGCAACAGAAAGCAGGAATTGTAACATTCATTAAGATACATTAAATACATTGTTGGCACTGGTGATAGTCCTATGTGAGACTGGAGAAGACAACAAAATTTACCTGTGAGGAGTGCATCAAAGGAGGCAAAAGCTGCAGTTCAGTAACAGCAGCCTGGAAGTTTCTGGAATCTAAGATCAGTGATGGTGTGAGATCTTCAGCCAGTGCAAACTACTGCTGATGGGGCTAAAGCAATTTGTATAGTTTGAAAATTATCTGGCCCAAAGTAGATGTCATCTTTTAGCAATTCTAGCATTTAAAAAACTCTTTTATTAGTTAAGCTACTTCTCAAACATATGACTAAAAATGAAGCCTATATTTACCTTGGATGAGTCTATGATACCTTGGATCTTTTCAGCAGCTTCAGGGCACAAAAATGGCCTTCTTCTCAGTATAACCTTAGTATAAATACCCTCATAACTTACTCTTCCCAGACAGGTAACTAATTGTTTAGTCAAATACACTGCCCCACAGCCCTAGAACCAAAAAACAGAGGCTACAGCCCATGATCATTATTCTGGGATGAGCACACCCAAAATCAGTGCAGCCTCATATTTTGTATGTAGAATATCAGGCTCTACTAAAATGAAAGCCACATTTAATACAAGAGAATAACAAACACTCTACATTCCTCCTCTCAAGTGCTTAAGGAAGGGTGAGATGTATTTATTCACACATATTTACCTCCTCTGCCTTGGCTATATTCAGAGAGCTGTTCCAGCAGTCAGAACCAGGCCATATCTCACTGGAAGATCTACTCTGCTGTCAGGACTACTTATTGTCCAACATCCCTCTCCCTCCAGAGCTCAGCAGATGAGATATGACTGCCCTGTGCTCAGCAGACTTCCGTTATTGGAGCCCCATCTCTGATCAGATGGCATCTCATGAGCTGCCTCCTTCTGATTGCGTGTGCTACACAAATCTCACGGCTTCCTTGAGGCTGTGGGAGATGGAGGATTGTCCACTCTGCTCAGCTGAAAGCCTCTGGACACAAACCAGCTGCATGGAGAACCATCGCTTTTAAAGAGATAGATGGTCAGAAGCTGCTGGAGGCTGGAGTCCAGAACCACTTTGTTGCCAGTGATTTATGTGACATCCGTAATTTCTAAAAGCCAGCTGCTTCTAAAACCGGCTACAGACAAAGAGGCCAGGCTCTAATCTTTGTTATGTCAGTTTATCTCTGCAGTTACTCCCACTTTACACCAGGTAAGCAGAGATCAGAATCTCACTCTGTCTCGCTTTGCCTGGGTCATAAATAAACCCATTAGGGTTTGTCCTGATGATGTAATGCAATACCCCACATCTATTTGTGTCACTGGAGTTGCTGTGGGGGCAGCCAGGGCTGGGATTAGATAATTCCTGTGTTTTTCACACAGGGAAAATTAGACTTTTATTCCTAGCCCCCATTCCAGCCTCCCAGTGTCTCTTAACTCCCAGCTCCAGACAGCTGCTTGACTGTTGCTCCAAATGTGGTATCAGGGCAAACAACTGGGATACATCCTGCCCACTGAGCCTGGAAAGTGCCAGAAGGAGACAGCATGTGCAATGACCATTCTCTTCAGTTGAAAGGCCAGCTACCTTCAGTTTCTATCAATCTTTAGGACCAGGAAAAGGAACACCTGCTGGAGGGAATCTACATAATACCTATATGTAGAGGTCCTTGATTGATATCCAAACATGAAATACTTCTGCTTCCCATCATATACTTGTAAGTCAGAGTTATGGTTACTGAATTTTTATCTGGAGGTCCTGGATTGCTGTAGACCAGTGTGAATCTCAGCTCTCATTTCCAAGATAGTAATATTCTGTCCCTCAGCTGCAGAGAAATGCTGGAAAACAGGCTGAGTGAAGATTATTAATGCAAAAGAGTAAAAAAAATAAATAAGAACCCAAAATTTGAGCAGTGCAGGATTTGGAAAACCCTTGGAACTGGAAGTAGTGTCCATGAAACCTCTGTTACTCTTGTGTGCACTCATATTCACTCCCCAAATTGGGGCACAGCAGCCCTTTGCCACCCTGTGCTAAAATGGGGAGATACATGAAACTGAGGTGCACCAAGAGACTTAGCAGCTCTTCAAAGACAGCAGCCCTCACCAGGTTTGTACTAACACTGGCAGCTTTCAATGAATCAACCACCAGTAACTGTGCTAAAGAAGCCAGAACAAAGTTCTGCAACTACCCTGGGCACAACTTTTGCAATGGTTTCAGAGAAGGAACAAAACAACCCTTCCTAGCCCAGCCCCTGCGGGCAGCCCATACAAGAGCAATAAAAGAGGCATCCTGTTGGGATGCTTCCATCCCAGTGTCTTGCCTGCAGGCCAGTGCCCTGTGTTCTTGTGCTACAGCTATGGCTGGTGCCCTGCCAGCTGCAGGGAGGGCCCCTCTCCCTCTCAGGGTCTTCTGATCCCAATTCTCCAGCTCACAGCTCTCCCGCTCTCATGCAGAGCCGGCTGCTGCCTTTGTTCCACTGCTCCTGCTCCCACTGAAGTTCCCACTGACTGGGGCCCCTTCTGCCTGGACATAGTTGGGAATTGGTCAGCAGGAGCAATTTGGAGCAGGAAGACTGGCAGAGATTCAGTTCTGGGCTGCTGGGATATTCCCACTGGATATGGGTGAAGCAGTTTCACATCTTTCCTATAAAACTGCCCACATCACAGACAGCAAATTAGTCCTTCTCACCCTGTGCACACATTCATAGATCATAGAATCACAAAATCAAAGAATGGTTTGAGTTGGAAGCTCATCCAGTTCCAACCCCACTGCCATGTACAGGGACACCTCCCACTATCCCAGGTTGCTCAGAGCCCCATCCAGGCCAGCCTTGGACACTTCCAGGGATCCAGGGGCAGCCACAGCTTCTCTGGGCAACTTGTGCCAGGGCCTCAACACTCTCACAGGGAACAATTTCTTCCTTATATCCAATCTTAATCTCCCCTCTGTCAGTTTAAATCCATTGCCCCTTGTCCTGTCACTCCAGGCCCTTGTCAAGAGTCTCTCTCCATCTTTCCTGTGGGCTCCCTTCAGGCACTGCAA
>JAYDZK010000056.1:57189921-57204459 GCA_034509185.1 Euphonia xanthogaster | reverse complement strand
AGCCTTCTCTTCTCCAGGCTGAACAATCCCAATTCCCTCAGCCTTTCCTCCCAGCAGAGCTGCTCCATCCCTCTGATCTCCCTGGTGTCCCTGCTCTGGCCTGGCTCCAGCAGCTCCCTGTCCTTCCTGTGCTGGGCCCAGGGCTGGATGCAGCTCTGTAGGTGGGATCTCACAAGGATTTCTCAGCCTTGTCCCTGAGTGTGACTGTCCAGTTTTATGAATGAATGATTTCAGTGTTAGATTAACTCACAGGAAGTTGACTGAAACTGTTGTCATTTGTTAAATGCCAGTCCTTTCTGATAATCTCCCAGCAATTAGAGCTACCCTTCATTTACATGTCAGCTGTTTCATAACACCATCAAAGTGGAATGTCAAGAATGTAACATTTTTAGTTAATTCAAATGCTTGGGTGAAACTCATGACTATTTCTTGGGAATGCAGTGTGATTTAGAAGTAGACATTCCTTGAAATAGGAAGAGTGTGTCAGAAAGAACACCGTCATAACTGTACAGCATTGGCCCATTTCAGCCATTGAAACAAAATCACTCTCACCATCCCATGACAGAGCTTTATACATTGCATAACTGAATAGTCTTGTAAGCTCATAGAGGATGCAGTTTCCTCGCACTGATGAATCTCCACAGAAGCCAGGAATATACTTCCAACAAAGAGGAACACCTTTCCCCACAGGGCGATGTGTAGTGGGACTATTTGCAGATCAAAGGGCTGGCCCACCTGAGCTTAAGACCAGAACCAGATACCTTCAGGTAACCTTTAATGTTAAATTCAGAAATCTGAGGCTGAGGGAAGAGTTTAAAGAGCTGTTGTCCAATCATACCACATTACAGGTGTTTGCAATGCAGGGCTCACTTTTCTTTCTATTTTCACTGCTGTAAAAATAACTCTTATTCCAAGGTCCTTGGAAAACTTTAATTTGCAATGTAAATGCAAACTGGTTACATGTCAGTCACTACTTTGAATACCTTTGTCGAATCCATCAATAAACCCTTATCCTGACAGGTGACCATCCCTGACCCCAAGGTAAATCCCCTTAATGGTCATAAGATGACCTTAATTCCTAGTGATGGAGTATTATATTCCATAGCGATTGACACCTAGTTAAAATCCAGATATCAAGAAAATGTTTCACTTGAATTTCTTCATGTATTCTGTATTTCTTTTGCCCAATTTAAATGCTTTAGCACAAAGAACATACATCTAAATTTAATTCAGCAGGCCTGTTCTTCCTGCCCTTCTGTCACATAACTACAAACCTTCTGCCACCTTGTGTGACAGAGAGGGAGCTGAGTCCAACAGTTCTTATGGATATTTTGATATTTTGTGCCTTTGACTGCACAAAACAACAACCAAAATACTTTTCAAACTCATAACAACTCTTCCCAAGAGCACTGGGAAATCAAAAAATCTACCTGTGAGTTACAGCCATAATTCACTCCCAAGGATCCATGTGGTGTTCAGATGGCTGAACTCAAGAAGGCTTCCTGTGTGAAGAATGCATGAAAAATTTTATACTGAGAAGGGGAAAAGTGTTTAAAAAGATTTTTTAATTAATCCATATATTTGGTAAAACTGATTTTATGGATAAATCAGTTTTATTCACAGTTTGACAGGCAATATTCAAATATTTATGCTAATCACAGAAGAATATCAGATTCATTTTTAAATCTGCCAGAATGTTTGTGTCACTCCACAATTGTTTTCAGTAATAATAATTTGATAATAATTTGAGCAGGTATCCAACAGTAAAAGGTGTTAATTACTCCTGGAGTTCAAAGGGAGTCCCCACCTGCCTGGCATGGAATCCCCACCTCATGCCAGTGCCCTCCAAACCAGCATTTGAGGCTTGAATGGCTCTCCTGGCAGAGTGCTGGGAGCCTTCCCTTCAGATCCCCAAGCGTGCAGCAGCCAACTGGCCTGCGAGGAGCAGCAGAAAACGGTTGAGATAAAGCAAGCCCCGCCAAAGTTTGGATGCCCATCTGAATGCTGGCTGCTTCCATGAGGAATAGTGCTTTGTGCAGGGAGAGAGCTGGTGCTAATGACCCCTGCTCAGGAGAGCATTTAAACAGAGGCTTAACTCTGTCTCTATTCAGGCTGGCACTTATGTCTCAGTTTAAGTGCTGTGCTGAATAGACGTTTTTCCCCTGAATTGGGGCCAATTTCAGTTCATCATCCCTGAGGAACAGATGCATTCTTTCCCCCCTTTCTGACAAATGTGGAAAAACGTGTAGCTAATATTTAACGTGGCAGAGGGGACGTTCTGGGTTAAAGAGAGGAAACTCCTGGCTTCCTATCAGCACACCCAAGTGTTCCCCCAAGTCTCCGTGTACTCACTTCTTGCAGATGGATGGTGGAGGTCATAATCCACTACCTTGTGAAGCAAAAGGATGTGTCACATCAGGCTGGCTTAATGGGGAACACCTCTTCCTAAATCTGTCTCTGTAGGATTACATTAGTAGGAACCAGGAATTTGGGTTTTTTCAAACTTTAAGACTCTGGAGGAAAAGAGCTCCAAAAAGCAAAATATTATTAGTCATTATTTAATGAGTTGTGCCTAATTACCCCACATGGACACAGTGGTAAGAACATATCTCACCTCTCAAGGTTCAACCATGGCCTCAGGAATAGGGGATGGGAGGAGATGCAGGAACTTCACTCATCATTGAATCACAGAATGGCTGGGTTGGAAGGGACCTTATCCAGGTCCAGCTCATTCAGTTCCAACCCCCTGCCATGGGCAGGGACACCTTCCACTGTCGCAGGTTACTCCAAGCCCCTTCCAACCTGGCCTGGAACACTTTCAGAATGGGGCAGCCACAGCTGCTCTGGGCAACCTGTGCCAGGGCCTCACCACCCTCACAGGATGGTGGTGGTTTCTTCCTCATATCCAATCTAAACTCACTCTACACCTGGGCGTGAGAATAGGCACATTTCTGTCTGAGTTCATCCCAAGGAAATGAAAGAGACACTGAGACTTTTGACTTTGTGGGGGCACTGGTGATGCTTCCACAATGCACGCGGCAGCTTGCATAGTCCTGGCAAATCAAATGCTGTTTATATTCAGCACAAAGCAGGGGAAGAAGGAAACAGGACAACTAATTAAACGTTTTCTAGGTGGTAAACATGATGACTAGAATCCATGGAGCAGCTGTCTGTCTGCTGGAAAAATGGTATCCTGATGTCTTTAGCCTTGGTACGACTCATAAGCACCCCTGTCACTAACATGCCAAAACCACGTTAAAATTTCATTGAGCTCATTATACACGTGGGAAGGAAGAAGAAGTGGAACATGAAGATGGTGCCCCTAAGTTCCCTGGAAGTGTAGTGCTAAAAAAGCTTTGGAATCTGTTGCAGGGAACCTGGAAAAGTGAAATCCATATTGAACTATGACAATGTTCTCATTACAATCAACATATTTCACAAGGTTCAGCTATGTAAATACAGCGAGTGCTTTTTTCCTCCACACAGGGTGCAGCTTGGAAAGCCTAAGGAATTTCTCATTGCATTTTCTCATATATGATCTTGCAGCCTTCCTTTCTCTTTCATATTATAAACATATTATTACAAACAGGCAGTGAATAGACCTTTTTTTTTTTCTTGCATTACTTTTTTAAAAAAATGAATTGTTATCAGATTTAATGATATGATAAGCTTTAAAGTTCCCCTGGGAAGCTACCACAGCCATACTGATTTACATAAGCATTTTCCTACACATAATACAGCATGCAAGCTCTCTGATCTCATTATTCATTAGAAAATTAATGATAACTCTCAAAAGTGAAAGCAGAGCAGTTCTGCAGAGAGTGCTGGAAATTGGCTAGTTCTCGACGCGGTAGTCATTTTCAATTTACTGCCTTGAAAAAAAGATGCTTTTAAGCAAATAAAAGGGTGCTGACATCAAACAGATACTTGTCTTGCTGCCAGGGAACGAGATGCCTTTTAAGGCAGGAAGGTGGGACTTGAGTGATGTGAATAGGAAGAAAAGAAAACAAGCCAGTCAGAGTTAAGCAGCTCTAACCCATTCATGAAAAATGTCTAGGCTCATTTCCTCATTGCCAGAGGTCTTTTTTGCTTAAATTCTAAAGCCCGTGCTCTGTTCTTGCCAATAATAAATAGCAGCCTGTTCTTAGAAAAAGTGCAAACTACGGAGGTTTTTTTAAGTGCTTTTCCCCAAGCAACACCAATTGTGACATCCCATAGACCAAGAGACAATGTTAATAAACCCCTCAAAACTTTGCTAATATCCATATCCTGCAATTGAGATTGTTGTGGAATGAACTATGGCATATTCACTGCTGGGGAACAAGAGCTGATAATCGAGGATGGCGTGGATTGCCATATGACTGACCAGATTAAGATCTGATTTTTATCCTGGCTCTGTTTAGCTGATGGGAGCAGCAATGGGAAAGGATAACTCTGCTCTGCAAGTCTGAGTTTTGGATATGAGTAACAAACAGGATGATTGTTTCTGTCGCTGTAGTAACACAACTGTCAGGGCATTGGGAGGGAAGGGGGGGCTGCACAGTGTCTCAAAGTGCAACACCTTTGTGTTCGTCTCTTCCAGCAAGATGGATGAAACCTGTGCCTGCTGCTTGTTGAAGTAGATATAATCTTTCTTTGTGAGATTTGATTGCTGCTTTTTAATGTAATTCATAGCTCAGATAGCAACAGAAATTGCTCTGGGGTGTGGTAGAAAAGGGATATTAGACATGCACTGCAACATCCTGTTTTGGAACTAGTTTAGTGTGAGGCTCACAGACTCAGCATTACAAAATTCTGCACTCAAGCTGTCACTTGCCAAATTTTTTGCACATTAGTTTTGTTTTTTTCTTTCCTGTGAACGGTAGCAACATAAAAGGAAACATCTGGTTCTGCAGGGTCCAAATTAGGGGATGCCATAAGAAAAACACCCCAAAGCAGCATCAAATTTGAAATTACCAGGCAGTGTGAGAATTTGTGCCATTTACAAACTCTTCCAGTAGGGAGCCAGAAACCTGGGAATTCCACCAGTACAGAAAGAGCACTGCCGTTGCATTGACGCTTTGACCACATCTTCAACCGTTATAATTTGCAACAAATAGATGATGAAAAAAATTAAATAAAATAAAAATCACTCAGTTATAGCTGTCACCTGAGTGTCAGCTGCAGTTTGGAGGACAAGACTTTCACACCTTTGCTGAATTCAGTTAAATGTCTCCCAGTGGAAGGGATGGGTCTGTCAGGCACCATCACTGTGGAGGTCTAATCACAGAATTACTGAACGGATTGGGTTGGAAAGGACCTTAAAAATCATCCAGTCCCACCCCCTGCCATGAGCAGGGATACCTTCCACTATCCCAGGTTGCTCAGAGCCCCATCCAGCTTGGCCTTGGACACTTTCAGGGACAGGAACATCCACATTCTCCAGGCAGCCTGTGCCAGGGCCTCACCACCCTCAGAGGGAAGAATTTCTTCTTAATGAGGATGTATGTTTGGAGTTTAGATGAAAATCTCTGATGGGTCTTTATTAATAATAAGAGCTATTTGGTTAAAATACCAAGACGTGTTTGCAGAGAAAAGAGATTTCCTGTCTGGAAGGAAAGGAAAATCTAACTTCTCTTTATGTGATCCTTCAGCTGCAAGACTCTTGTATGGAACCCCTCAAATCTGCACTAGAAATTACTGAACACAAAATAAACTCCTCTTATTCACAGCATAGATCTGTGCAGCCTCCAATCTTGCAGCTAAGAACAATGTCATCAACACCTACAAATATCTTTATGGTCCAGAAAAGCAAAGGAAGTGTCCCAACAAAAAGCACTGCATGCAGAAAGTCAGAATAGCCATGAGATGCAAAGTAATTTTGCAATATTTTACAATAACAATTTCCCAATATTTTGCAGTACTTTATATGAATCTTTTCATATAAGTTGCCCTTCTGCAGTCCTTGAGGTTGACAACACTGAGAGCAGCAGATCTGATCTCCTGTACCACTCCCCCCTCTTCCCTTCTGCTAGGAAGGGTCTTTCTGTAGCCAGGTGAAATGTCCTGGGGAACTAAAAAAAAATACTGTTTTTCTTTAATGTGTTTAAATCAATGCTTTTCCCTACTAATCCAGACCAGAAAAAGAGTGGCCAGCAGACAGAGAGCAAGAGTGGGGCTGTTTCTTTAGGTGATTTTAAATGTCTGTCAAATCAAACACTGCCTGAGAAGCTACTGGTTCTATAATGAGACCAGTCAAACAACCCCTTTAGGGATTTCCCTGAAGGGAGCATTATAGGTAAGGATGCTCCCAGGACTAGTGAAATGAAGATTTCCTCAAGAAATCTCACTGAGTAACCACAAAATGGAAATGGCAGTCATAGCTGCCTGGATAAAGAGGAAGAAAAAATACCTCAGTGAATGAAGTAGAGTACAGAAAAGGTGTGGGTAGCTTCAGAGAGCCTCAATTGTGTCCAGCAGACCTAAAGCTTAATTGTGCAAGATACCTTTTAAGATATGACATGACCCTGGGTGGATGACCTGGAGATTTCTGAGCTGAGGAAAATCTCAGTGAGAACTCACTCTGCAAAATGGCCCAATGAAAATGGGTCACTGCAGTCTGGAGAAAATCATAGAGGACAGCTAAGATAATGAACTGAGTCAAGGATGCTCTGAAATTGGAATCTTGCCTTTTTTCTAGGAGTTTCAAAATGCTCCAAAGCTCTAATCAAGTGCCTGACATGGGTTTCCTACAATGGGCTTCTCTCTGTTCTTTGTAGGTGGCATTTGCAGCTAATGCAGGGGGGTCTGGTAAATTCAAAATACTTCTAAATAGTATGGCTTCTCCAGTAAACATGGACAAATCCTTGGGTGACCACAGCCCAAAGAAAGATGGAAAATTGAAGGCAGTGGGGTAAATTTCTCACCAAACTACAGCTATCGATTTGAGAGCTGATATTGCCTCATCCCAGTTCTTGTGGAGACATTTGTTTATGAAAGTGTGTAAAGTCTTTGGCAATAGGCAAGCCATGGAGAGACACTGACACAGGACAAACACACAGTGTCATCCTCCTAGCTCAGCCCTCAAGTCAGGAATCTGGATAGCAGTGCATTCCGTGGGCTACACTTCAAAGATGGGTGCCTAAATCCACAATTCTGCTTCTAAAAGCAGGTACTTAGGAATCTAAAAATAGGTCTGCATAATTATCCTTTGGAAAGCAGTTTTTAAACTGTGCAGCTGACACTTGGGAATTCCAAGTGGCTGATCAAACTGAATAGAAAACTGTAGCTATAAAGTGAATGAGCCACCAGACTATATTGAAAAGACCAGCTTATTATGACGAGAAAAGCCAGTAGCACTTTTCCCATGATCACCAGCACTCTCATTTCCACAGCACAAAGTCCAGAGAAGATGAGAAATTAGTCCAGTATCTCACTTCTGGGTAGTGCCCTGTTCTGTATTTTCCTTTATGTTTTTATCAGGCTTCATTTTATTTCAGTGGGATGTTGTTTTTAATTTGCAAAGTGTATAAGGCAGGCTGTGTATCCAGAAAGCTATTAACCACAAACCTCTGATTCTGGGGAAGAGGGGAGGGACAAAAATTCCTGGAAATCGAGGTTTAGAAGAAAAATGGTGCGGGTATTAGTTGAAGAAAGGAAAAGGTATTGCTATAGGAATCACACTGAACAGCATAAAACTCTGGGTGTGTAAGTTTCTATTCAGGAATCTCACAGAAATCCCTCTTTCTTTCAAGGCAGATGCACTTGGTACTTGCAAAGTAAGTGCCATACAATCAGCAAAAGTTGAACTGTAACGTTAGAACCACAGAGTTGCTTGAAGAAAATAACAAAAATCCAAGATCAGGTTTAGTGTTGCCATTCCTGATGGGAACACTGCTTTAAGAATCTTCCTGGCTTGAGTATTGTTGGGGAGCCATGTCAGGTGCATGATCTAACACAAAGCTGGACAGCAGCAATGCACAACACCTGGCACAACATAAACCCTGCTGGTACAGGACTGATGTCTCAACAGCTTGAACCAACAAGGTGAGATGACACAACACTGACCTTAGTGTCCTGTGGAGGGATATTTGTGACCTGATGTCACAAATCCTAAAACAAGATTCATCATGGTGTTAAACAACCAGAAATTCATCATTTCATATGAGCTGAATAATGGAGACAGTTTTTCCTTTCAGAGCAAGGACATCTATGAGAGATCAGAACACCCAAATTAGGAGTCCATATTTGTGTCCATTGACTGGTGACCCTGTCCATGGCAGGGGATTGGAATGGGATGATCTTTAAAATCCTTTCCAACCCAAACCACTCTGTGATTCTGTGATTTGGTGGCTCCAAGGGAAGCTTACACAGCAAGCTCATAAAGTTGCTTAAAGACAGGCAAGATCGCTGTCATTCTCACTATTTCCTTTAGGCATCCATAGCCCCAGTGTCCAGTCTCACCTGGACACTTGATAGTAGGTGAGTGGAATCCTGACTTGAATTTCCAGAGAAATTGTATAAGACTTTTTCTGCAAATCATACAAACTTCTCCTTCCTTGGCTCCTGGAAGTTTCATTTCCAGCTCTGATTCTGCCTCTGCCAGGCGGCTTGGGGTAGAGATGTTCCAAAGAGGAAAGAATGCCTGATCCAGTGGTCCTAGTCTGCTGTGGATCCCATAATAATAAGATTATGAACTAGAGCTGAAGCTCATCTTTTGGGACAGAGAAGAAAATTTACAGTCTTCTCCACCAGACCTGTGCAGGAGGTGAAGTGTAAAAGGTGCCCTACCCTTTTCTTCTCTCCCTCTCTGCAACTTAACACCCAGTATTTTTATTCCAGTAGACATGCTAATATTAATTCATGTAATTCCAAATGTAACCATGATATATTTAGATGCAAATTCTATTATTTTTATGAAATACTTTTCACATTTCACTTGTAAAAGTTTATGCTGTGTAGCAAGGTGGGGTTCACTATGACTGCTCATTTCATGTGACCATTAAATAATGTGTATGGATACAAGGACACAGCAATGGGAGAACATTAAATGCAATTGAAAATGATGGATCTCAAAAAGAAAGAGTCTTGGAGTGTTTTAATAAGATCAAGCACCTTTGGTACTGCAACAAATGCAATTTTTTTTCTTTAAAAATGTTTTTTTTTATTGTCATTTAGAAATCATATAAAAAGTAAATGCTTTTTTTTTTTTTTTTTGATTCCTCAAAGTTCAAATAACTACAAAATATACTTTTAAGATTAGTCTCTTTCAAAATGCTTCCTTTTTTAGAGCATGGATATCAATCAAATATTTAGTGCAATCTTGCCATGTCCTCAGTGATGGAGGTTATGGTGTCTGACCAGCAGTTCTTCCAGGACAATTTGGAGCACCAGAACCCCACAGCTCTCCCTCTTTTCTCATCACATGCTTCTCCTCACTGGTTTTAAGGACTAATTCTATTAGGTGAAGCTTAGAGAATGTGCTGGGAGGCCAGAGAACTTGGAAAACCCTCAGTTGACAGTCAGGACATGTCTGTGTCAGCTCTGTGCCTACAGGATTTCATAGCATCAGATTCCCAAATATACCCATGGAAAAAGCCACTTCCTCTGAAAAATGCCCTTTCTTTGAAAACTTTTGCTCTTTTCTTTTGAAGAGGACTCCTGAGCTTGTCTTCTCCTCAAGAGCCAGTCAAAGCTGTGAGTGGGTTGGACAGCACCACACTCCAGCAGACTCCGGGTCCAAGCAGGGCACTGATGGCAAAGCAGGACGACACCAGCAGAGCACACCCGGCTGCTGGCCCCTGACCAAGGACTAATCCCACCCTGAGAGTGCACAATGACAAAACGCCCTGCCTTTCAAAAGGGCCTTCTACACAGCGCTGCGCTGGGCCATATGGACACCATCACAGCAGCCTGGGGGGCTCTCAGGGGTCCCAAAGCAGCCTACCTGACACTGTGCTTGGCCATCACAACCTTCACGTCAGAGACATTTGCTCCTCTGAGCAGAGCTTCTACAACTGAAGGGGAGGCTGAAATTGCCCTTTTTCTAGAGAATTAGTTTTATGTGAAGTAGTTGAGGGGGCTGGGGGTGTATAGGGCAGAAAAAAGGAGGTTTAGGGAAGACCTCACTCTCCACCACTCCCTGACAGGTGGGCACAGCCAGGTGGGGATCAGGCTCTGCTCCCAGGAATCCAGCAATCAGACAAAGGGGAAATGTCCTCAGGCTGCACCAGAGAAGGTTTAGGTTGGACATCAGAAAGAATTTCTTCACTGAAATGGTTGTTAAACTTTGGAAGGGACTGCCCAGAGAGCTGGTGGAGTCACTGTCCCTGGAGGTGTTCAAGACATGACAGGCTGTGGCACTGAGTGCTTGGGTCTGGTTGACACAGTGGTGATCAGACAGTTGGACTCTATGATCTTGAAGGTCTTTTCCAAACTAAATGAATCTGTGATTGTGTTTTTTGGTTCCTTAGGATCTACACCTGGCCTGACACCTGTGCTTTCTTATCTCTGTGTGATACACCTGCACAGCACTGCACCCCATGATGCTGGCCTTTCCAAGACTCCTGTGTTAGTATGAAGAGCACTGCAGCACCTTCTCCACCCAGGTGCTTTGGCACAAAGAGCTGGGAAGCCAAAGCAGTAGGACTTGTCACATGGAATACAGGTGACTGCATTGAGTTGCTTTTTACCTCTCTACAGCTCAGAATTTTGATGAAAACTCTTACCAAGCCCATGGCAAACGTTCATTGACTGCTATGATTTGCATAGTGCCCTTGTTAAACCCTTCTCGTGCTCATTTTGACAAGTGGAGTTTATTGATTTCAGCTGCAGCAGCAATAAAACATACACACTTGTACATAATGCCACATAGTTAGCACTAATTGTGTTTCTAAGCATCAGGAGGACAAAATCTTGCAACAGGCGGTAATTACTGGGGGTTAGACCATGCCTTAATTTGTTGCTTACTGCTCCCATGAAACCAGTTCCTTTGGACAGATGAGAGAGAAGTAGTAACTGGGAAAGATGCATCCCCAACTTTTACTGCTGTGACTATTGGCTGAAGCCAATCAAAATACCCACAACAGTAGCAGGCTTGTGAAACAGGTTTCTTCCTTTTGATTAAATTGCACAGAGAGGAAGGTAAGTTACAGGATGATAATCTCAATTCTCCAAAACCAACCACTTCTCCCCAGTACTCCTCATCTTGGCTGTTTTCACAAGGTTTCTTATCTCCACAGCAAGCAGTGGGAGTTGGGAACAAAGACAGCCAGGCAAGCTGGTGGTACTGTTGTTTGCCACTCTGAAAGCCCAGCTGATAGCTCAGAGCACATCGCCTCGGAACAAGACCGGCAAGCCTGGGAGTGTTTGCCTCCACTGCAATTCAATCAGGGTGCCTTGCAGCTCAAATTGCTACTATTTTGTGGGTCACTACCTCCTCCAATATTCTGTGTGCCCTCTCTTGTTTTCTTTTCATTTGCTATGCAGGCTCGCAGACCTTCCTGCTAGGTTTCACTTGGGAGGCCCAGAACCCCTGTTCTGCAAATCCTAACAGGACCTTGATGGATGTTAATGTCTCTGCCTTTCATATCGTTTTACCAGTAAACCTTTGATCTATCAGCAGTCTTTATATCAATGCAGTTGTTGCATAAAACAGAGAATATGACAAAAATATCTGTTGTGCTAGTGTTAGCAGGGTATTTCCCCCACCTCTCATAAAAATACAGTGCTGGGGAGTTTAGTTTAACCTCCAGCAGCCAGATGTGCCATGAGGGTAGAACTGGGAGCAAAAACTTTTTTTCATTTACCTTTTTTTTTTAAGCAGTCTGGTAAAGGAAGTTGTAAAGCAACAAGTATTGTACATTATGATTCAGAGCAGCAAGGGACAGCTGGAGAGACTTGATTGGCTCCAGCCCAACGAAACAGAGGCTTCTTGTGACCAGCTGCTGTGCTGCAGCATGAATGACAAGGGTAATAATTGATTACTAACTGGCAGCTCAAAAGGAAGAAAGAATTAACAAGAGTGATGAGGTGCTTTACAGCTTGGTAACTGTAAAATCAGTGGAACAATTAGGAGGAAAAGAAAGGGGTTTCACTTCTTACCTTAGCGTTACAAGGACAGTGCTAGTTAGTGTAAATCGCATGACAAGCAAGCCAGAGGGGCAGGTCAGTGAGGAGTATGGGGGCTTTGCACACCCACAGGTCCCACAGAATCATTCAGCAGATTTGCTGGGGAGCAGCTAAAACCCCATCAAAAGCATCCAGGCCCTGCCAATTACATTGGTAGGCAAAGCAAGGTCTCTGAGGCACCAGCCATAATATCATAGTGGGGCTGAAACCTCCAGCAAATGGTGCATTGTGGCAGACCAGCCCTTTGCCTTTCAGTGGGTGCTCGATGGCACATACACTCTTTCTGCCCTGAGAATAAATGCATGCATGCCTTTTTGTTTTCCTACTTTTTTTTTTTCTTTTCCTTTTTCCCTCTTCTTGTAAATGGCTTTTGTGTTTACCAGTAAATGCACTAGATGCATTGTCGCTACACCTTTCTTCAAGGGGCTTGCACTGACCTCATGCTCTGGGCCATGTAAAACCTTCTGGCCACTGAGAGCCAGGCACTGCCCCTTTTTCATGCAGAGTAGCACCTCACTTTGGGCCAGATCATGGCCAGCATGTCAATGCAAGGAGTAAGGAGCCATAACGTGTCCTGTGTCTTGCTTCCCACACAAAGGGGAATAATAGCCTTGTGCGGACTATGCCCTTTCCTTAGCCCAAGTGGGAAGAAGGGAGAACTTGATGGATCCTTCATTTCCTTTCCCAAGGCATCTGGCAGCAAGCAGCATGTGCTGTGCCAGCTCCAGACCCGTCACGCTTTGCTCCCTTCCCAGAGCAGCAAGGAGACAGGTCTGTCCCAGCGGTAGCTCAGCAGTGGGTGGCTCCTTTCCTGGGGCTGAAGCACGAGGTCTGGTCTAGCTCCCTGTGAGCAGAGCTGAGAAAATCAATGGGACTAATCATGGGGAAAGGTAGCATTCAGCAGGAGCAAAGCTGGCAGCCTCTGCTCTGACATATGGAAAATGCTCTTCTAGCTGGTTGAAGCCTCTTCAGCTCAGCCCACCCTCACCCCTCCTCCCTCTCCTGAATCTGCCATCCTTGTGCTGATGAAGTGGCTCTTTACCCCTGGCAAGTCTGACACCTTCCAACTCACAGTTAGTAAGGTTCATCTCTCCTATCTTTACCTCTTTAAAAGCTAAATAACCCATCCAAATTGGGGGCTTAGCCATCTTCTGTGGCCACAAAAATGAAAGCTCTCCTGCCAGAGCTGAATTCTTACTATGTGCCTCTAATGACTGCTCAAGGATGGTGGCATCATCCACTCTTCACACTGGGCCTCAACAACTAGTTAGGAGCTGATTTCGATTTTTTTTTTGAAGAACAGAGACAGAGAAGAGACATTGCCATGGCCTGTTCAAGGTCTTACTCTGATCTTTGAGATGTGGGAAGTAAAGAAGCAATGCATGAAGGCAACTGGGATTGGTTCCACTCTGCAATCAGAAGCACACCACCTTGGGCTGTGTGGCAGGGAGGGCAGTGGGCTCAGGTCGCTGCTATGGCATTCCACCAACAAGAAAAGATGCCATGACAGAGGGGAGCTGGCTGCTCCAGGGCAGGGGGAACTGGGACTCTCCTTGCTCCCACTGAGTGGAGCATAATGGAACAAATTTCAGACAGAGGAGATAGCAGTGGAGCTCAAGATGTAAAAATGCAAATGGTACCAGAGGCATGTGTTCATCATCTCATCCTTGAAAACTCCACTAAGGACTGTAGAGGGAACTTTATTAGAAAGTCTACCAAAAATTCAAGGCCTGGGGGTGGGTTGGCAGGTCTGGGGTTTTTGTTATTATATACACAGTGCAAAAATGTGCTTGACTAATCTAAACCTTGTGTTGCTTTCTTATACTGCTAGAGCAATTATAGCTGAGAAAAAACCCCACACATCACCCAATATGGAAATACGTTTTTTTCATGTTTGACATTTTTACATTTTTACTGACAGGGCAAAGCCTATGATTTAATCGGTCTCCATTTCCCATAACTTCAGAGAAGGGACTGGCCCCTCCTCCACATTTCTCAAAGGACTTATGATTAGAAAGAAGGCCATGGAAAACCCAAAGGAGCTGACTCCATCTATCATGTAACACTGTTGAATGAGAGAAAAAAAAAAAGAAAATATACTTTCTCCCAACATTCTTGGTGTGTGCACTGCAGTGCACATAGGGATTGTGAGTCTTTATGGCAGAAATGGGAGGATTTTGAAGAAACAAGGTATTTTTGCCACTTTTTGGGAAAAGAATAAGCTTTTCTGCTTTTCTTTTATTGAAGCACATTCCTTCCACGTCCCTTTTTTTTTAATGTTTATTGCTCTTTGTAGTAAGAATGCCATAGCCTGCTGGGAAGGAAGGAAGGAAGGAAGTGGCGGAAGGAAGTGGCAGAAGGAAGTGGCGGAAGGAAGGAAGGAAGTGGCGGAAGGAAGTGGCGGAAGGAAGTGGCGGAAGGAAGGAAGTG
>JAYDZK010000056.1:57150407-57179576 GCA_034509185.1 Euphonia xanthogaster | reverse complement strand
CACCTGGGCAGGAGGCAGAACTTCTGTCCTGTGCAGTGACTGAGGACTGAACAGATTGTCCAGAGAGGGTGTGGAGTGTCCTCACTGGGGATATTCCAGAACCATCTGGACACAATCCTGTGCCCTGTGCTCTGGGATGGCCCTGCTGGAGCAGGGAGGAGAGACCAGATGACTCTCTGTGGTTCCATCTAACCTGACCCATCCTATGATCCTTGTTTCCTTTCCAGGCCTCTCCACAGCCACCAGAGATTCCCAGCTCCAGAGGCAGACACTGGTGTTTTGAGCATATGATGTATCTGAAGTGCTCATTCAATAATTTTCTGGGTGGTGGGCACAGTTTCCATCTTGTACAATTCTGCCATGGTCCACTGAAGACCTCAGCTTTTCCTCAGCATCTGCACAGAAAGTGCCGTGAACAGCCAGGAGAGCACAGCTGGAGTGGGCATTTGCACAGCTCTGAGAACTGGTGGCTCCACACCAGAGGAGAGGACTGGGGGCTTGGGGGGTGAAATTATGTCTGACAACAGCCCTGTGATACCACATTATCTACATGATCCAGGCTGGAGTGAGTTCTGGGCAATTAAGGTGGCCACATTCATAGAATAATAGAATCACAGAATATGCTGAGTTGGGAGGATTGTCAAACCCAACTCCTGGCCCCGCACAGAACCCCCAAGAATCCCACCCTGTGCCTGAGAGCACTGTCCAAACTCTCCTGGAGTTCTGGCAGTCTTGGGGCCATGACTGTTCCCTGGGGAGCCTGTTCAGTGCCCCAGCACCCTCTGGGAGAAGAACCTTTTCCTGATAGCCACCCTGACCCTCCTCTGAGCCAGCTTGTTCATGTTGTTCAGTTCCTTCTCACAGCAGCAGGGTGAAAGGGAAGGGAGGCATGATCAAGGTGTCCATGGATGACAGTCAAGCTTTCCTGACAGACTGACATTCTGAGGTCATTCATAGCTGGGATAATGACTGACTTCAGAGGAGCTGCCTGGTCCTGGATCTTAGAAAACAAAGAATTTCATGTCTTTTTGGTGGTACTTTTTTCCCTCTATAACAGAGGCTGTAGACTCTGACTGTAGGTGAGGACTCAGACTTTGACATCTTCTATAATCCTCTCCTTTTTTAAAATAATTCAACCAAATGCTACTAACAGAAGTTTTTGCGAGGAAATTGAAATCTAAGTATGTCTGGTATGTGGTAGAGATAATCAGGGAAATACTGAAGCAGCATATGACAAATTTTGTCTCCCATGCATCTTTGCCTGACTCTCCAGCATTTTGCTGTCTAATCTGTCCTCCACAGGACCTCCGCCAAATATCTGGGTGGCTTCATGGTGCCATCTTTGGAAAAAAACCCCAAACCACAGACTTGTCAGGGGAATATTTTTCCTTTTTTTTTTCCAAAAGAAGATACCCCCTCACCCTAAAAGGCACAGCAGCCAAGTTCTAAGCCCAATGGCAAACTAAAGACCTGACATGCTGAGGCAGATGATGAGAGAAGTTGGAGCTTGCTACTGTTGAAAACAGGAAATTTCCAGACCACCAGCAGAGCTTGTATAATTTCCTGCCATCTCCAGAATACCCACCAACACCAGGCTTCTAAAAGCATGATTTAATTCAGGTAGAAAATCTATTTTGCTTTTACTTTCTGACAGAAAACACTGGTAGTATTTTTGTCACCCTGAGGTTTATCCAGTAATTATCCCTGGTAATTAAATAAAATTGGCTTTCCAAGGAATAGGTCCTCTAAAATCTCTGCTGTTTCATGAGCTTTTTAAAAACTCTTTTTGAAACCTTTTCTTTAATAAACAGAAACCTTGCTGACATGATCTTAAAGATGCAGTAGCACTTGTACAGAGCAAATCCATACATCAGCTGCATGCCTTCAGCATCCATGAGTAATGAGGCATCTCCAGCCCCACAATGAGAATTTGATGCCAGACACCACTGTCATGTATTTTCTCCCTCTCAAATATATGCATCTGTGTGTGAGAAAACCCCACCTTCAAATATGGTATGTCTTTTTAGAGACATTTTCACATGAGAGAGGGAGGCTGAGGTAATCTTATTATCACCAAAACATTGTAAAAACAGCAGAGCATTGGAGAACTTTAATCCTTTTCTAAATTATGGACTGAGAACATTACAATCGTGCTGGGCACAAAGGCAGAGCTGTAACTTGACAGGCTTGTATAATTTACAGCCTCCATAGTAAAAGAGGTGTTTTTATTAAATGACTGCCTGAATTTCTACAGCCACTTCAGACTGATGATACTAGGGAGGCTTGCACATTCTGTTGCCATCATTCAAATCCTTCCCTTTCACCACAAGAATATGGCTGGGATTCCAGTTCAAACCCCATATGCAGTTATTTATCTATTACTGCTTGTCAATTCAGAGCTGAGGCTATTTGTGCTGGTACCTCACTTCACACACCTTAAATAGCTTTTGTTTCTCATTTTAAAAAGCTTTCCTTTATCAAATAAGCATATAACATTAACTAAACAATAGCCAAAATCCATTTATCACCAGGAAAATGCCCCTTGCATAGAAGGCCTGTGTTTTATGGTCTTATATTCAAATTTCTGTTTAAACTAAACAAAAATCTGACAAAGAACTGATGCTTTTTTGCTGACTGCAGAAAAGTACCTAACATTATTTTTCCCTTCTGTATTGTACGGTGAAATACTTTTATCAGACTCCACTAAGGAATATTTTTGCACTGATAAAATAAGAGAAGGCAAATAGGGAAAGCAACTTCAATCTCAACATTACAGTGCAGACTCTAGAAGGATGTTTACACTGCTGGAATGAAAACAATTCATAACCAGGCTTTTAACTTAAAATAAGTAATATAAATATTTATCAGAGTAGTGTTTTAAGGCCTGTATTACTAAACTATTTCTGTATTATATTGGGAGTGACAGCTATTGTGAAAATCAAAATGCTTTCATAGCAGAAAATTAACTGAAATCCATTTAGCCAGCATGGAATTTCGCATTAGTATCCATTTACTGGGCTTAGAAACTCAGGACAGGATTTCAGACAGATAGACCTTATCCTGGGAATGTGTTTTGTCTTAGCTTGACCTCTTCTGTGGATCCCACTGATATTTAGTAGAGTGTCTACATCCTTCCCTCTTTTAAGGCAGGTCCTTGAGGATGAATTCTGGATATCATTCCACAGTACATAAGCAGCTGCTGAGCCTGGGAATGCCACCACTGACTCCAGTGCAAGCAGATACACAATTAAATTGCCCTAAGTGCTCTTTCCTGGGGGAGAGGCACAGCCCTCAAACCCTTGCAATGCCAAGAATTCATGGTCACCCTTGGATATCCATCCTCACTCTCAGGAAGAGGCACATGGCTTTTCTTAAGCACCTTTGAGTGATATCCCTCAACAGTCTTTAAAGTTAATTTTTTATTCTGCCTGCTAAGCACTCTGTTGAGTGTTCTGCTCCTGAGGTGGAGCAGAAAAGCTCCACCCCAAATCCACAAGTGAAAATGCATCCTCAGGCCATCAACTCACATAGACATTCTCTCCTTGCCTCCCACGACACATGTCCCACACACTCCTGTGGGGACCTGAGCCCTGCTCAGAAAACCAGTGGTGCTCCATGACTTGCTTGGAAGCATCAATTAATTCCCTTCCCACCTTCCCAGCTCACCCAAGACAGCCCCACATGCCTTGCCTAGAGCTACTGCTGCCATCTCTGCATCCATGGCAGCTCCCACCATGTCAACACCAAGGTCCAAAGAATCACAGAACCATTAAAGTTGGAAAAAATCAAAAAGGTCATCGAGTCCAAACATTAACCCAGAACCCACCCTGTTCATTACTAAAGCATGTCCCCAAGTGCCACATCCACATATTTTTTAACACTCCCAGGGACAGTGACACCACCACTTCCTCAGGCAGCCTGTTCCAGTGCCTAACAACCCTTTCAGTAAAGAATTTTTTCTTAATATCCAATCTAAACCTCCCCTGGTGCAGCTTGGGGTCATTTATTCTTGTCCTGTCACTGGTTGCCTGGGAGCAGAGCCTGACCCCCACCTGGCTGCACCCTCATTTCAGGGAGTTGTGGAGAGTGAGAAGATCCCCCCTGAGCCTCCTTTTCTCCAGGCTGAGGCTCCCCACCACCACCCCCCAGCTCCCTCTCATAAGATTTGTGCTCCAGACACAAACCAGCTCTTTGCCCAGCTGAGAAACATTCAAGCCACATCAGCCTTAATTCTGCCCCATTCCATGTGCAAACCTTTATTAGGTTGGTTTTCTTCCTCCAGCTCTGCCACATCTGCTGCAGGAGTACATTGTACTCAGAAATGTTGTTTTGGAAACAGGTGATTGAGGAAGAGACATGTAAGAGAAAAAAAAGGGAGGCTTTGCCAGAAAAGGCACAGATCAGAATGAAGAACACACCTCCAAAGAGTTCCAGATCAATGCTTCAGCCTCTACAGCACCAGCAGGAAATCCCTGCTGTGAAACCCGAGGTTCACCGCTTAGAGATGGGTGCAGTTATGCCAACCCCAGTCAGAAGAGCTGTGTGCACTCAGCCCCACCAATAACACGAGGGTAGTGTTGCTTAGTTATGCCATGGGCAATGGCTGGAAGTGGAAGGAAATGCAATTTCAGTTTTAAATCAGCTGTTAAACCATAAAAACTCAGCGTTCAGAAAGATAACATTTTTTAATTGACTATGTATTCCTATGTAGATGTAGTGCACCAAAAAGAAAAAAAAAAAAATCCATACGTAGATGCACATATGAATTTAAACCCAGGAGTTGAATTTCACACAGCATCTGATTTCAAAGATTTTCTGTGAGACCCTTAAGAGAAGAAAAAAAAAAACCTCAAAAAATCCAAACTGCAAAACAAATGTCAAAGGGCATTAAAACTAAGCTTACATAAAATCTCACACCAATTGACCACCTAGATTAACCAAGGAATTTATGTTCCATTTTCATGACATCAGTATAGCTTCAGAGTAATTTCAGGGTGCTGCTTTCATGTACTTGAACAGAGGGAGCTGGATTTGCCCACAGAAAGTCACATTCCTGATTGCTTTTCCAGGTGGCAACTCAGATATTGTGTCTGGCATTTAACTGTGTTCCAACTTCCAGCAGACTTTTAGGACTCTTTCTATATTTGAGAGCTCTGATGTTTAATAAAACTTGACAAGTTTGGTTCATTTACTGTTATTGTCACACATGAGCATTTCGCGGTGGTTAATGAAGTACAAAAAAAAACTATGGAGAACTATAAAAATCAGGTTGGAAATTCTTTCAGACAAAGGACTAAGAGCCTGAGGGAAATTTGGACTCTGCCAACCTTTTAGAAGTCTGGTTAGGCATCCAGAGCTATTAATAAAAAAAAAATCCACTATCCATATGATTTTGAGAGGGGGAGAAATCAACTGATTTTGTTTGCTTGTGTCTCACCCATGAAAAACAAGAATTATAATCTTTGCCACTCAAATTTCATCTTTTTAGTTCTCTTAATGTGTATGTTGCTCAGAATGAAGATTTTTCTCTGTATCTCTACCAGTTATGAATCTAGTAGTAATTATTAATAATGAGAAGATGGATCTGTAATCACCATGCCCTCAGTAGGAAGAATGGGTGACAAATTAATCCAAGCTCGAAACAAAACTGTTATCAGTGCAGGGAAAGATGGCAAAGCTGCAGCGAATGCTGTGGACCCATTTCCTGCTCTTTGATATCCCAACAGCTGGGGTTTATGTGGAGATAAGTAATTTTTGAGTCAACCACAACAAACTCCACTGCACACCTTAGTTCTTTCTGGGTGAACTGTCTGGTTATTCAAAGTGGATCCAACTGCACAGAATATCCTGAGCTGGAAGGGGCCCATGAGGATCATCAAGTCCAACTCCTGACTTCACACAGGACAGCTTAAAAATTAACCTGTGTATCGAAGAATGTTGTCCAAGTGCTCCTTGCACACCATCAGGCTTGGTGCCACTTCCCTGGGCAGCTTTCACTGCCCGATCACCTTCTCAGGGAAGAACATTTCCCTGGCATCCAGCCTGAACCTCCCCTGATGCAGCTTTAAGCCATTCCCTTGAGCCAGAGAGAAGAGATCAGCACACCTCCCCTCCTCATGAAGAGGGGAAAGGATCAGGCTCATCTGAATTTGCAGCTGTTCAAAGACAGTTCAGATCTGTTATATGAAGGAAGATGTGCAGTGCCCAGTTTACTTTTTAATACTGGATTTTACCATTTTTTCTGACTCAGACTTGTAGCTGCCGCCACACTGTTTTTTATCATGTTTCTTGAGCCAGCCTATACAGAAACTGAGCTGGTTTGGGATTGCTGGTTGTGCAGGTAACCTGACAGTGGGAAAAGCCATGTTTTAAAGAAAAAATTAAGGAAGAAATGCTAACTGGCCTACCTTGCCCTGTAAGATCTTTGTACTTTTACCATTCTTTCACTTCCCCCATCCCCACTATTAAGGTGGTAGAAGTAGAGTTGGGATAAAGCATTCATAGAAAATATTTTCCAATCATATTTGATGTATCAGGCTGGCACGGACACATTTCATGACCAACATCTCTAACCAGAGAAAGGAAATCCACATGTCCCTCCAAATCTTCCTGCTCCAGAAAGGAGCAGAAGGAAAAGTTAAGTCCATCACACCAGGCCACTCCTGATCCCACTGTACCTGGGAGCTGTAGCCACCAAGTGCTCCAGCCAAGGCAGGGTGTCAAATATTGAGTTTTTAATGACACCTACTGCACACAAAGAGCCATGGAAACTGCCCTGGGCCATGCAGCACACACACACACTGTGCCCAAGGGCCTGTTATCCCTGGGTGCTTGGAAAGGGCAGCAGGACACACCTCTCCTCACAGCTGTGGTGCAGTTTCAGTGCCACTCAGCCTGGCCCCATTGGCATCTTCCTGGGTGTAAAACATCAGCAGGGATGCATGGATTTCTTTTTATTTTTAATCCTAGCAGTATGTTGCCTTCAGGAGCCCAAGTGCAATAGAAAATGAATGCAGGGTTAAGCAGCACAGGGGAATGCAATGAGCACCCGGCTGTGAACAACAGCCCCGAGGACACAAAAGGCGGGCCCCGGGCAGGGCCTGCCTGGCAGTGCGGGCCGCAAGCTGCCCTTCCTCTCCTTACCGCTCCAAGCTCAAGGCAAACGCCCGTCAGCCTAACGCTCTGGGGTTTTCCACGGGGCACCAGGGCTCTTCAAGGCTTAACTGGGGTTATTAAAGGCTGTAATTCACAGCTCACATGCAGAGGTGCTTCATTAACCTGTCTCAGGAAGGCCCTCAGGACCAGCACAGCCTGGAGGCAGGGAAAGGCCTCGGCCTACCCACCCAGGTCTGTGTGCCACGAGCTCTGGAGCTCTGCTGACCTCCCAAGGAACTAATTGGGGGACAGAAGACACACATGACCTCAACTGCTGCCATAGTGCAGCTGCCACAACTGAACAGCTTCCTTCCAGGCCAGGCCTTGGTGCTGGCTCCCTTCCTGACGCAGGGATTTCACCACTGGCACCAGAGAAGACTGAAAGGGAATCTCATCAATACATGCAAGTATCTCGAATATGGGTTTTGAGATGGTGCCAGGCTCTTTTCAGTGGGGCCCAGGGAGAGGATGAGGAGCAATGGCCACAAACTAAACACAAGAAATTCCACCTCAGTATGAGGCAGCATTTCTCTACACTGAAATGAGTGAGAACCCTGGAACAGCTGTCCAGGGAGGGCCTGGAGTCTCCCTCTCTGGGGCCATTCCAATCCCACCTGGACATGCTCCTGTGTCACCTGCTGCAGGTGTCTATAGGCAGAGCATAGTGTCAGGCAGAATCATAAAGTTTCAGATCAATTGTTGTCTTGTCTTCTCTGAAATTCCTGCAGGTGCTGGTTGATCACTGAGAAGGAAAAAGAAAATCAACAAAGGTTAAAATATCTTTACCTTAGTGATAGCAAAGAACGGGGGAAAGTCATGGTGGAAATCCAGTGGTTTATCCTTGGAGACTCTGCTTTGCTAATCCACCAAACTGCAGATGAAGAAGAAACCAGTTTTGACAACAGAGCATTGGATCTTCTGCAGCAAACAAAGCTCTTCCTTGAGCGGAGAGCAAATCTTACCAATGGGTAAGGCTTTATAAAGGGAAGGCTTTGTAACATGGCTCTGGCCTGTTCCTTAGGCTAAGTAGAAGGGAATTATGGGAGAGTGGCTCAGCTGGAATAGCGGTAAAGAGATGTGAGAGACATGAGAGATGTGGGAGATGTAAGAGATGCGGGAGACATGCTGTGTGACTGCCACATGTCCACATCATGTCCACATCATGGTGTATGGTGCTTGGTTGGCTTGGGCTTGCTGTGCCTTACAACTACGCAAACTGATAAGCAGCTAAGTGCTCAAAAAGGCTGGGTTTTTGGCAATAAAGAGCACTCCTTTGCACCTGCCTGGGGTCCTTGCCCATTATCACATCAAGCAAACACAAAGCCTAAGCCCAGTTTATTCCCATTCCCTCCTGGAGAAACAACCAAGCAGCCTCAGGAAGACAAGCAAACCCAAGACTCTTCAAAAGAGTGAAATGGATTTAGCCAGGTGGAGCTGGGTCATGGGGGGATTGTTTTAGTTCTGTATCTAATCCGATTGTGCTGCATAAATACCCCAATTTAGTTAAAAGTGTAGAGGAAGTGCAGTAAAAATTCCACAAGTGTATTTTCTACAGAAACCTGTGAGCATCCATGAGTTCCTAAGATTATGAAGCATGTATCCCCAAAATGAGATGGAGAAGTATCGCTCTATTTATAGACCTGCAACAGTGACTTTTCCCAGAAAATATCTTGTATCTATTGGTTGAGCGGTGTAATCCTCCCATGAAAGGCAAGCTTAGGCTACAAGGTATTGATTGTGTATCAGCTTTCACCGCGCAACCAACAGCGCATCTGTCCAGGCGTGCGTTTGTAGGGGCTGGTAAGTCAAAACCACCAAGGCATGTTTCCTTTTGAGCTGGGTCAGTAGCCATCAGCCCTTTTCAGTGGTGCCAGAATGCTGCTTCCTGGGAAGTGGCAGTGCAGGAGATCACAAGTTTCTTCATCACTACAGGCCACCCATCCCTCCTCTCCTGCCACCTTGCTTAAAGAGAAAACTCCACTACATGGCTGGGATTCTGGGTTTGGGAGAAATCTCAGCCTCAGGACTGCAGCTCTGCTTCCCACGAGGCAATCATGCTCCACAGTTTCATGTGGAGTCTCTGCTGGTCAAAGCATCTGGGGCCACCTCAAAATCACACTCACCTGAAACACAGCAGTGCTGGGAAGCCTGCTGGAAAGATTCAGAGAGTTTTGAAAATCTCAGCAAAACTTCTCCTCCCTCCCCCTGAATAAAAGAAATATTTTGTGGTCACTGAATTGCTCTCAAGTATGCAACACAAGTAGCTCTATTGGAGCACCCACACACATGGAGAAAACTCATGGTATAAAATGCCAGATGTATGATCATCCAGTTTTGGTTTTCATTGTTTTCTCTCCCAGATGGTTTTATATCACACCCCTGACCCTGATCTGAAAAGCAACAAAAACTTAGCTATTAAAAAAATAAATTTATTATTTTCAAACTCTCATTTTACTGCTTGGGTTGTTTTATGTTGTGGTAGCTTCTTGTTAAAGTTCATTCTCTCCTACCACACAGTCATTTCTGTTCCTCAGCACTTGCAGCACTGTACACTCACCCTTTTGATTCAAACATGTGCATCTCCATTATGGGCTCACAAGGATGTCCCTCCTCCCACTGCAGTGGCACTTTTCCAAAAAAGCCCTTTTAAGTGAGGGATAACTCAGAGCCTGATCACTCCAACATACCTACTTCCAAAGAATTATGGAATGACTTGGGTTGGAAGGGACCTTAAAGATGACCAAATTCCAACCCCTGCCATGGGCAGGGACACCTTTCACTATTCCAGGTTGCTCAGAGCCCTGTCCAGCCTGGCCTTGGACACTGCCAGGGATGGGCCAACCTGTGCCAGGGCCTCCCCACCCTCACAGGGAACAATTTCTTCCTAATACCCAATCTAACCCTCCTCTCCATCAGTGTGAAAGTTCCTGTCACTGCTGTTCCTGCTGAAGAGGTCCCTTCAGACACCAGAATGTTTCTATGAGGTCTCCACACAACCTTCTCATCTCCAGGCTGAACTTTCTCAGCCTGTTTCTATAGGGGAAATGTTCCAGTCCCCTTATCAACTTTGTGGCCTCCTCTGGCCTGGCTCCAGCAGTTCCCTGTCCTTCCTTTGTTGGGCCCCAGGGCTGTACACAGCCCTGCAGCAGGGTATCAGCCGAGTGGGGCAGAGGGGCAGAATCCTTCCCTCCCCTGCTGCACTGGAGCCTTGGATGAGATATCCAGGCTTTTCCAAGGTATTTTTAGGTGGAAGAGTTTAAACAGAAGACTGTCAGCCTATGCAACACTTATGGCTGGGTCATTTCAGACCATTAGTGAGACACACAAATGTCCAAGAAATATGTGATTTTGTTTGCTTTCCTCTGACTGCTCAGGAGTTGTGCCATTCTTTTCAAAGTGCCCTTTGGACCCCGGACTAAGGATGACACCATGTGAAAGCACTCCCAGTCATTGCTCATTTGGCAGGGAACTGTTTCATCTGGTTGTACATCATGGAACACACCCTTCCCAGCAGCATTCCTTCTTCCCAGGACAGCCCAGCATAACACAGGGTGCCCCCCCTCATGCCATAAGTCCAGCTTCTATCCCAAATACAGCACAGAAGCAACAATGGTGCGGCACAATGGGGGTGGTACATCTTTAGATATCTCCAGGGTAAGTGAATCATGAGGAATAGGCAGAGAGAGGTTCAGAAAACTGGGCTTTGCCAGATAAATTTGATTAATTTGTGGATGGATTACACAATTAGGGGGTGAAGGCAATACAGGCAGCTACAATGTGCTTGGATTTTAACAAAATATTTGATCCTGTGTCCTATGAAACCAACAGTGGAGAAATTTGTCCAAATTGGCTTGAGAAAAAAACAAACCAAAACAACTAACATGTGGGCAGCAAACAGGCTGGAGGAACAGAAACAAAGGGAAATGACAAAAAACAATGAACCATATTGGAAAGGCTTTGTTAGTTCCATTCCCGAGGTGTGAAAATGATCAGTGTTAGTTCCGGTGTTATTAAACTGCATTCAAGAATGGATGAATGATTTGTGCATGAATGAAAGTTACAGCTGATAATAAATTGGGAATAAATACAAACACAAGTAGAATTTAAAAAAGAAAAAAAAAAAGGCAGAGGTATTTGGGAGCTTCTGGCAGGACCTGGAAAATCTGGGAGAAGAATCAGGTGGGGGTCTGGATTGGAGCAGAGAAACTGAGGAGGACAATGGTCTTGAAATGGTGAGTTAAAAGCAGACCTTATCCCAGGGGTATAATTCAGAAAAATCCCTGAGCAGGTGCTAAACTTCAGGCATGTAAATTGTTACTGAGTTGCTGAGAACGAAAACACTCAGCTCAGCACAGCCCATCAAAAGCTGTGCTGAACTGAGACCAGACTGCTCAGCACCTTGACTGAGACCATCTATTCCCCACATCTCACCACAACTTTCCCCCGCAATGCATCCTTGATCTACTTTGGACTCATGGATGCTCCAAGGGCTCTTAAGGAAACATATCCCGCAGCTGTCTGTAGATTTCACTCATAAAACAGTATTTTGGAAGCCCAAATTCAGCTCAGCTTCAAGCAGAAAGGAGACAGAATATTCCACACTTCTCCACAGACAAAAATTACATTAGCAAAGGTAAAGTTCTTCAGAACAGTCCTGAGCGTTTAGTTTCTGCTCAGATTTTCTTTGACAGATGGGTCACAGTCACACAAACTCAACATAAAGTCTCACTGAAAGAGTTTTTCAAAGAGAAAAATGACACTATTTTATTTTAAAAATAATACTGGGCCTTTTCCTGAGTTTTCCTACACAGGATTTCAGAGAAACTGAAACCAGCTTACAAAAGAACTCAACATTTTAAAGAATTGATATTTTCTAATGAAAACTGTCTGATCTGTCCTTCTCTCCTTGTATTCACCCTTTTATCTTTGTGATAACAAATACTGATATGATATTACTGATATGATTGTCTGCATGCCTGGTACAAGTCTCATTTTTTATTCTTGCCAGCAATTCCTGTGCTATTTTATGGGACTTTGATGATCCTTGTGGGTCCTTTCTAGCTCAGAATATTCTGATACTCAGTGCATACTATTCCTACTGCTGTCCAAGAGACTTGCAAACAGCCTTTCCCTTTCCACCTCATCAGAAACTTCCCCTCCAGCTCTGCTTGGCAGTGAAAACTCTTTATTCATCACCTTTATCTGAATATTTCTGCTGGGTCAATTGTTTGGGAGAAAAAATAAACCAAGAAAACAAAAAAAACATAACAAAACAAACAAACAAACAAAACCAACAAACCAGAAAGTTGGGAAGTTGTTGATGAAGAACCACTTTTAAGGAACAGCAATGAAGTAAAACTCACTGTTAGGTCAGCAGGAACTGACCATCTCAGCAAGGTCCTTGATCTATCCTCTTTCCCATGACACAGTTCTCCCATGCCTTATTGGGTGGGTTTTCATGAAAGATTTTCTTATGGAGCGCTGAAAAATCATCTGAGCTCTGATGGGTTGTTGAAATCAATGGTAGATGAACCTCTTTGAGCTCAGCACCTTTGCTCAGTGGTCTGTGATTTGCAGAGGACTTGCCTGGGGGATGAGGGTGATCCCTTCTAATCCCATGCTAGTTTTTAGAGCAAAATGTTTGTTTCTATTATTTACAAAGTACTGTCCCCATTCACAAGTTTTTATAGATAGTAATAATTCCTCAGTGCAAAATACTAAGCTACTGTGTGAGCAATCCCTCCAAGACATATTCTTTTCTTTAAGTCTTTAGCTAAAAGCCTTTATAGCAGTTGGGTTGTCTCTGATACTGTGTTCCTTCACCTCAGCTCCTGGGTTTGCTCAGATTACTGCCAGATTTCTTAATTCCCCCTTGTGCCAGCAGAGATGGTGCAGTATCTCTGGGCCAGTACCACGCTGCAGCCTGTCAAAATGTGATGGGAGATGGCCCTGAAGCCTCCCTGACTTAAACTGCAGCTGTCATTTTCCATCAGTCCCCACTGCTGGAGCTTAGCTCCTGCTGGCACAGCACCCTAGGCACAGTTTAAGCCCTGCTTTTCCCTGCAGGTCCCCACTTTTCACACAACTGACACACTTTACTCTCTCCCCCTTCTCCCCCTGCAAAATACTTCCTCATGTTCCTCTGACTTTTCTTCTCTGGCCCTGCTCCTTCTGTGCCTGAAGTCCCATATGCTTCCTTCCCCTCACTCACACCCCATCCGTACTTCCAGCACAGTATTAAGACATAATTAGTAGGAATAGAAAACAAAAAGCTTCTGAGGAACCCTTTCCTCCATTATCAGTGTCAGATAAAGCATTTTTGCAATAAGGGTAGGGTAAGCAACATGTCCCCAGCATGAGACCCCACTCTTAGGATGACACTTCATCCACACTGCCTGGAGAGCTCTGTCCCTGAGGGGCTGGAAACCACAGCCCAGGCTCACATTGTGTGCCTGGCCACACAGGCAGCAGCAGGACAATAAGGGGCAGCAGGTGGGGCTGCAGTGGAGGGCAGGGAGCCCAGGGAAAAGATGAGCTGGGACAATCCAGCATGCTGAGCAGCACTCACAGGACACCAGGGGCATTGCCACTGCCAAGTCTCTGGAGGGGCAGAGGGAGACAAGAGCAGCATGGAATGGCAGAGGGAGACAAGAGCAGCATGGTGAAGAGGCTGAGCACCTTCCTGTGCAAAGATCAGTACAGGGAAAAGTGCACATTTGTCAGGAAGTGCCAAAAGTGGACCAGCTGTATCCCAAATACCACTTACCCCTTCACGTTTCTATTCCTTGACCCACTCAGTTACAGGTGCTGAACTCACTGATGGGATGAAGACAGGGAATAACTTTTCCAGAGCAGAAGCTGGCACTCTGGCTTTGTTGCAGTTCATAAGAGAGCTAACTCGTCCAGACTACAGCATTTTCACCAGCTGACCACAGCATAAACCTTCCACAAGTCTGACTCTTCTCTTCCAGGCCATAGTGCCCACAGGCCTGCCCCAACAGAGCAGTGTGTCTGGGCAGGCTGACATTTACCCAGAGCAGGCTGTGCTGTCCAAAGCTGCTAAAAATCATGGCATGCTTTCACTCTGCCCTTCTAGGACCTGTAGGAGAAGAATGCCATGGAAGCCTTCACATATTTCACCACAGGTGTGTAACACTGGGGCAGCCCTAAGGGAAGTGGAGATGAGCCTGGGTCTCCTTGCTGGCACATGGACAGCGTTTCCTCAGGTGTCTGACTGTGCCCAAACACAAATCAATGGCCCAAAATTTAACTTTGCAATCTCCCTTAAGACAAGAGACAGATGAAGCAAAATGGGAAAAAGAATGAACACAGCTGAGCCAGCCCAGCCTAAGGATACACCTAAACCTGTGTTTTGTCTGCAGCTATTCTCAAATTTCCTTTATTGCTTTCTTTTCGTGTTCCAGTGTGAGGCCTGTGTTTGGTGCTTCCCCTCCCTCTCCCCTTGTTCACCCCAGAGCCCACCCCTGGCAGTGTCCCAAGCAGCTGTGACACAGGGAGGCTGAGCAGAGCTGGCCATAACCCGTCTATCCTCCCTTGTCCATCTGTCTGTATTTGCCTCCCCCATCCTGAGCCCACACTCCACACACAAATGTCCATGCTGGCAAAGCCCCTTGGCAGAGAGGGCAAAGGGTGGCCAGCTCTGTGCCAAAGCCATTGTTGAACATCCTGGCCTCTCATTTTCCTCCTCAAAACACCCTCCTGTACTCTGCTTGGGGCGAGCTGGCCAAAGAATTCCCTGTGGTGCCCCTTGCCATTGCACCAGGATCTGTCTCTGTCCTTGTCCCACACTCTTGTGTGTAAGAGTGGACACTGGATGGTGGCAGCCAAATGGGTCAGCTGCTGCTGATTTGAAAATATTTTTTTTCATATAAGTGGAACAATTACTTCAAGAATGGAAAAAGAAGCTAAGGACACAGGAAAAACAAACAAATCAATCTGCTGTCCCCAGGGTCCTCAGACAGAACCCAAAGGAAATGTGAGAGAGCTGCAGGAATGGGACAAATGTACATCCAACTTCCCCACACACACTCCCGTTCCCATCCCCTCGGGACACAATGGCAGCCACTGTGCCTGGCTGGGCCCAGCAGCTGAACAGCTGGCCAAGTGCACAGAATCCAGCCTCAGAGCAGGGCTGAGATGGACATCCATTCAGAGAAGTGTATCTGCTTCCCTTGGAGGCACAGGGAAGCTCTGGGATTTGCACATGCCCCATCTGGAGCTCCTGGGAAAGGCCTGATCCTCCCTGAAGTTCTGAAAACAGGGGCTTGCCTCAGAGGGTCCAAGTCAAATGGAAATAGAAAGGCAAGCATTAGGCTGGGAGATAGCACTTCCCTTTCTGTCACATGAAAGATGAGTCCATTAGAGAACATCCTCTCTGGAGCCTGTAGGGAAAAGCTTGGAGGCTCCCAGATAAAACAGCTTGAGTTATGTCTTCCTTGGCTTTCAGTGAGGACAAGCACAAGGATTTCCATTGTCCGCACCGTTAGCAACATTGCATCGTCCAAAAGACCTTGTTCATTTATCAGCTTCCTTTAAAATCCTTTGTTCACAAGCTTGCTTGTGTGTGAACACAGAAAAAAAAAATCCAGCTCTATCTAGTATCAGCCTGCAGCTGTTCACTGACAGAAGGACTCAAAAGCTACAGATATGAACATGGGAAAATCCACCCAAAGCAGAAGGAAGACACAGTAAGCAACAGCTGCATGACAAGAAAATGCAGTTTCTGTAGTGTGAGGGGGGGAAAAGCTACAGTTACAGTAAGCATCAGAAAGTTGTCTGCAAACATTATAATTGCTATTCAGCTCGGAAGATAAACCAGATTACGTCTACTTCAAACTTTCTCTGGGTATCTGATGCTCTTCTGGACATATGCTCTGATTCCCAGCAGGGTTTGGAAATTCCAAGCCAACTTTGAACCATCTTCTAAATGCTGGAGTCAGCAGATTTCAATCCATCCCCGACTTTCATAGAAAAAAAGAACAAAATGAAAAAAACCAAAACCCCAAACCTCTGTCCCCAAAACCTGCTGAGTCCTCTCAAATCTCTACATATAATATTTTGATTATCCATAACAGGGTTGTGTGGGGGACATAGCAGATGGTTTTTATGCTGCTTTAAACCAAACAGATCCCAGGAACAGGAGTTTTCTAAGTGTGTTCTCAGGACATAGCTCCTCCCTGAGTCCTTCTTCCTGAGACCCCACAGCCAGAAATGGAGATTAGTACCGGCTTTCCCAGCTCTCCAGGAGTTCCAACTTATATTTCTGTTTGCATCCCACCCTTGCAGGCCCTCTACTTTATAATTTACCACCTCAGGGATAAATAACTATTAAAATACATAGCAAAGCGATTGTGTAATGTTTGTAAAAATAATCACCCTTTACTTGAGATGTGCAAGAAAATCTATAGAGCCAAAGAATGCAACAGCAGAGCCTATTTGTACTTCCCTGCTTCTGGTTCTTCACTGTCCTTTGTCAGCCCTTTCCAAATCCTCTTAGGACAGCCCTTTTTCACTCCTGGACAGGGTGTTGCAACATCAAATTTTAGCCTTTCTTCTGTAGCTCCCCTTCACAGGTACTTGACTCATTAAAAAGGGTTCTCTTCTGCAGAGGTGTGTTCCCTTCTTGATTTTTTACCTTCCCAAGCTTTCTTTGCAAATGGCTTCTAAGGGAATGCTTGTCCCTCAGTTCCCAGAGAATCTGCATAACCTGACCTTCTAGAGGATGGAGCAATTCCTTTGTTATCTTGAGATAACAAGCCCATTCAGGTGCCAACAGTCTCTAATAGTCCATCTATTCATAGACAGAGAAACCCGTTCCCCTCCCTTCTTTCCAGTGCAACATTTGTGAGATAGGGGCAGAAGAGAAGGTGGTGCTAGAACACAAGTGTGGAAAGGATCTGTAAAACGAACCTTCCTCTCTCATGAGGGAGGTGTTTCTATCCAGGAATTGCTGGGACACTGGAAAGGCAGTGCCACTCCACGGTGTGCCATGGAGCTCATGTAGAAGTTTCTCTACAGCACAGAGCTTCAGATATTTTTACAGAAATGGTGCTTTCCTGACCTGTGGGAAGCTTCCCTTCTGAGGATGGTGATTTGCACCAATGAGCCTTATTAATAAAAATCTGAAACCCAAAAAAGAAACAGTTCATGTCTGGGCATGAGAACCCACTCAGGCAAAAGGGCTCCCAGCCCAGCCAGCAGACAGTACCTTGGGAAGAGCTACAGGACAGGATGAGGAACTACCAACATCACTCCAGGAACCTGCTCCAAGAGGTTATTGCAATGTCAGGATGAGCTGAAAGCCCAGGGGAGAGTTTCAGCACGCAGAGAAATAAGACAACAGCACAACAGAGTTTTGCTTGGGGTACAGATTTGCGCCGTGAGGGATGAAGAAGGACCAAGAACAGAGCCAAGGGAGGAGACAGTGCAGAAGACCTGGAGGTTTCAATGAAGGACAGCAGTGTGGAGCATGTGTTAGTGATTTTTAGTTACTAAGGCAGTTTAGTTCCAGTCAACAAAAGCCACATTACAGATCCTGTATGCTACACTCTGAGCTATGTATATGCAATTATGCCAGTGGCCAGCAAGCACCCACCACTGCTTCCTTCTGCTTTTCAGATACTCAGGAGACTTCAAGAGGATAAACAAGAATTACAGCCAGGCAAACTCTGACCAGGCACAAGGATTCTTAACAGAGAAACAGAAGCTAAGTTCTTAAACTTTCTTAACAAAGGTTCTTTACAAGGTTCTTCCACCTGATGCTGGTGTAGCACTGAGGCATTACCCAACGAGACTGGGATCTCCATCCTTGGATGTTTTGGCTGCACAAGGCCCTGAGCAACCCAATCCAGCTTGGGAGGTGGCCCTGCTGTGAGCAGTGGACTGGACTAGATAAATTCCAACCTAGCTCTTTATAAGAGCAATGCTTCCCTCAGACCTGTGGCTATTTAGGTGCAGTTAAACATCTGGAAGGCAGCATAAGGTCGTGCCTAGGAAGTTGCGTCTGCCCGTTAACTCCAGCTCCAGATTCAGGGAAAACAGCAGTGGAGCAAGAGGGTGTCCTAGCTGAGAGTAAAAAGCCAAATGCTGCCAGGGTGAGGTAGCAGAGCTGCAGAGAGGGGACATTTTCCTTGGACACCCCTGGGGAGACGCAGCTCTTGAGAAAGCACTCACCATTGCCCAGCTGCTGCTGAAGTGTTCTGCCCCTGTGGCGTGATGGAGGAGCTTTGGAAGCTCTCCAGGGGCAGCAGCAGCAGAGCATTTCAGACACCTGTGAGAATTTCTTTCCACCTCACCCAGAGGGCAGCTATCACTTCACCAGCCCTCCTGACTCTGCCCAAACGACCTTCTCACCCACATCAGGAGCTTTGCCCAGACCAAACAAGAGCCTCCTCAGACTTTGGATGGAACTCAGACAAAGCAGACATGACTTTGACCATGCCTAACAAGACATCTCAATCAGCCAAAACCTGACTGTGTGTAAATGCTGGGAGCTGAGATCTGAAACAGCTGAGAGCTGAGCTTGGAACAAAGATGTTTGTCACCTTCCTGCATAGAGGGACAGTGCCTGAGCTCCTGTTTGCCCATCACTCACTAAAATGCCCAGCAAAGCCTCACCATGGGCAGCAGCGCTGAGCAGAAGGATTTGGGGAAGCCAGGGATGCTGAGGAGCTCAGAGGTGGCAGGGTTTTCTCACTGTCCATACTGTCTGAATTCTCAATAAAGCCATTTACTCAAAAGCCATGTGGCACCTGGCCAGTGACTGAGGGCTCTGGCTGTAAGTGCCACTGTGAAAAGGGGTAACACCTTTCAAAGTGCTTCAATTTGACCACTATAAAATGCATAGTTTTGGAGCATACTGGTGCTGGAACATTCCCTAAAGAGAAGCAGAGAAAAAAGAAGCAAATGATAGCACTGTATTCAAGTGGTCGTTAATATTATATGCAACGTAGTATTTTAGGCTATTAATATTTTAAAAGCAATTAATTTTCCCAGTGTAGATGGAATTGACACAGAGTTGAGTAGTAAAATATCCCGATCGTTTATCCATGGGAATAGCTTTTAATTCAGCACTTTTGGAGGAGGAAATTACAAGTAAAATAGTTTACCTCAGTAGAGAGAATTTATTTACACCATTTTATTTTGTGATACTATTGTTTTGAGGGGTTTATGTGTTTGACTCTCTGTCAGGCAATAAAAGTTTATTCTGTTTGTTTGTCTGATCATGTTAAGAAGACAAAAATCAGCAGATCTATGGAGTATTTCACTGTCCCTGGAATGCAAAGAGGTATCCAAAATACTGGTTGAGAGCCTTATATTTCTTCATGGACAATTTTTGATACTTTCACAGAGGTAACAGGACAAGCTGTTCTTCCTTTAAAAAATACACCTTTTTTCAGAATTTGGATGTGCACTACACATCTGCACACAATGAGAGGTCCAGCTCATCCCCACCCCACAGTCATCCATGAGGCTTCCAAACCAAAATCCCACCCTGATGAAGCTCCATACAAAATATCTCACTCTTTGGCAGACAATATATGCCTCATATGTTTCAGCAAACTATTCAATGTGGGACCCTGTGTCAGGATAATTCTGTCACTACAGATTAACAGAATCATTGCACTTACCTTTCAAATACACCTGCTCTCGTGGGAGTAAATACTGTGATTATTTACCAGTCCACAGCACTGTTAATACAACTAAAATATTCCCTTCCCAAATCCCCCAAAAAGGAGCAATTTTCTCTTAACACCTTGCTTTCCTATTCCATGTTTGTATAGACCTGGGCATGCTACACACGTGTATGAAATGTAAAATCTTTGCCTCAGTGTAGACAGAAAGCAAATAAAATGGAATTGAAGCTTCACATTTGTTTCAGTAAGAGCAGAACCACCTGAGAGACCACAGAGAAAAGACTGAGCATTGCTTTTGAAGGAAGGAAGGAAGCTATGTCACAGCAAGATGCTCTAAAAATTGGAGATCAGCTGCAGGTTTGGGGACAGAAAGTCTTTTATTGATAAATCTCAACAGTCTGAAAAGAAAAAGAAAAAACTTGCACATTAAATGTTGAAGCCATTCTTGAACTAAGGATTGATACAAACATGCCAGCAGGTAGGGAATGCAAGAGGTTAACAGCAAAGCCATTTTAAGCAGAAAAGGAAGCTGATTCATAGGCAGTGAGAAGAGAAAAAAAGGGGGGGGATTGTCACCTTGAGATTCTATCATATTATTAATGATGAAATAGATACCAGTGGTTCATACCTGTAATTTACCAGAACCGTGCTTGCTCTTTCAAATATCTGCACCAAAAGCAAAACAAACAAACCAACAAACAAAAAACAACAAACCAACCCAAACCCAAGAAAAGAATGACAGCGTTTCCGTACAGTTCTGCATGCCAGGGTAAAAAATGTCACTTTCCATTGACTTCCTGGCGCGTGGGAGGCACCTGTTCCCTGTTCCTTGTCCGAGTAAACGAGCGCAGCCTTATCACCCTGCCCCCCCAGGAGAGGAGCGCGGCGGCTGCAAAGGACGGGCACCCCGGCCAGATAAGGCACTAATGTCAGCCTGGGAATTCTTTGGGCTAAATGTGATGAACTTATCGAGTCTTCCAGCATAAAACATCAATCCCAGGTACATGACCATCCTTGTAGCTTTTTTTGGACTCCTTTCCCATCTCACCTAATAAAGAAATTTGACTGGAGTTGTGCACTCTTTGCACAAACACAGTTTCTAATTACTGCTCTGAAAAAGTTTAAACTGGGGAATGAGAAAGGTTAAAAAAGAAACTGCACAAAACAGAAAGGAGCAATTAATTTAAAATATATTAACCAATCACACAGAATCCATTAGTTAATGCTGTTAACTATTGAGCCTGCATAAAATGACCCTGTAAAGGTGAGAATAGTTTTATTACAGGGTATGTTTACCTGCTCAATACTTACGTTGTCTAATATAGCTGTTAATCATAAAGTTGCCACCACACAGTTATTTAGAGTTGAAAACTACCCTGTATCATTAAAAAACTCCTTGAAAATACATGGATGATACCCAGAAGATCCTGTGCTATTCACATCCTTTCCCAGTCTTTCATCAAAAACAAGAGGAAATAAAAGATAATTTTTATCATGTTTTTCCCATTGAATGCACAGCATGGAATTATGTGATTTACCTTTGAACAGCTAAAAATCAGATACATTTACAAAAAAACCCAAACAAACCCAAACCACCAAACTAGACTCCTTCCAGTGACTGAAGCTGTAATAACTTTATTTCAAATCTATTGCGCATTTTATTATTCATGGTGTTTGTTTGCTTTCGGGGCTTTCCTCAGCTTGGACAGTGGAAACACGTTCATCTGTTTCTTTTTTGGCTTCCAGTCGGTTTCACTTTCAGATTCTCATGTTTCACACTCCAGCCTTCAGGTTTCAAGCACTGCAAAGGAATACTTATTCCATTTAAACAAACAAAAACCCCGCGGCCGCCGGGCGCACTCACACCGTGTCTATTGCTCTGCAAAGCTTGAGCCCATCTTGTCCCCTGAAGCATCCTCCTGATGGTTCTCTGAGGAAAATAAATTAAATAAATAGGAGTGATGACGAATTTAGGATTTATTAAAAAATCCCCAGAGCTCTGCAGCGCTCTCCAACAGAGTCCAATAAAATATCATTACATATTATCGATTATACGATAACCGCGCGTCGGGTTGGTGATGAGAAGCCGTGACACCGGACGCGGTGCCCTGCAGAGGCGTCCCAAGACGTAAATAATGCCGGCGGTGTTGCCACCCGGCGGCTGCGGTGGGGTTGGTAGCAGCACAGCCCCCTTCCCTCGGGGCTGCAGGGATGGGAAGGAGGAGCGGCTGTCCCGGGAGCGCGGCTCCCCCGCGGCCGCGGCGGCAGCTCCGCAGGAGCGCCCGCCCGGGGCTGGGCGCACATCCCCGCGACGTTTGATTTAATCATTCATGCTTTTAAATGGGTGATGCAGATCAGCAAAAGGAGGGGAGCGAGTGCGAAAAGGGTGGGTTTTGCTGCTGTACTGTTGCATTATTTTTTGTTATTATTTATTGCCTTTTTTTTGGGGGGTGGTGTTGGTTTTTGGTGGTTTTGGTTTTGGGTGTTTTTTTTTTTTTGTGGGCTTTTTTTTTGTTTGGGTTTTTTGTTTGTTTTGGTTTTTTTGTTTTTTGGTTTGTTGTTTTTTTTTTTTTTTTTCCGGAGGAAGGGTGGTATTTAACATATGGCACTCGGTAATCTCTACACGGAGGCTGTTAAAACATCTGCTGCCTCCAAACGCATGCGGCAGCGCCCGTGGGCACGGGGACAAGGCGAAGGGACAGCTAGGGCACGCTGGCTTCCGCGGCCGCGGGTCCCTGGCTCCCTGCCTGCCGGCCGAGCTTCCCAGGGACGGTGTTTCCCCGCTGGAAACGGGCACCGAGCGCATAATAAGCCGTCGCACCGGGAGAAGGTGTTTTGGCTGTTTTGGTAGGGTTTTTTTCTATTTTTTTTTTTTTTTCTTTTTTTTTTTTTTTTTTTTTTTTTTACGACGTTGCTGCAGATCAGTGGCACCTCCGCGTGCAGAGCTGGCACGCTTCCATTTATTATTGATTTAGAGAGGTTTGTTTTTTTCCCTAACGGGACATCCCCACCACACGCCCAGCACCGTGGCCAGCCTGCGGAGCCCTCGGCTACTCTTCCGGCTGCCGCCCCATCGCGGGGCGCGGGGGGCCCCGCATCCCTTCCCCGCCGTGCCCCAGACATCACCCCACTTCGGAAAGTCGCTGCCGGACAATCGGGACACCCGTTGTCCTCCCCCCCGAAACCCACATAAATCACAAGCGCTGCATTGTCGGGCTACAAAGCCAGACAGGAGCGCTTATGAATTTAAGTTTGGAGAAGGAAAACGTGCGCTGACACAACACGCTCCCTGTTCGCAGGAGCAGCCAGGAAGGGGAAATGAATGGTGGAAGTTAAAGAGCCTTTCATTGCGGAGCGCGCCGCAGCGGGTCCCGCTCGCCGCCCTCGCCGTGCGCCGGGGGGTGCCCCCTCCTCGCCGCCCCTCAAACGCGAGGCTTGCCTGGCACAGCTCTGCCCGGGTCCCGGTAACCCGCGGCTCGGCCGCCGGGGCCACACACGATGCCCGGCAGCTGCCCACGTCTCCGGCTGCGCCCGGGGACTGCGCGCTCCGCGGACGGGACGAGGGGTTTGCGGGGATGGGTTTGTGGGGAGATGCTGCTCTCGACAGTCCCCCGCTACAGGGGGATGGGGCGGGCGACACTCCCGCGGGCTTTCTGCTGCCCAAGTAGCCCTTTGCTCCGACGGGCGGGTTTGCTGCGGGGCCGTGTCCCAGCCAGCTTTGGCCGGGGCAGCCTTGCCGCTGGACTCTGGCGAGAGTCGGCACAGCTGTTCCCACCCCTCCCATCTGCTCTGATGCAGAAGGGCGAGCGCTGGCGTGGGAGGGGGCGCCGGTGCCCACTCGCGGGCAACGACGGCCGCTCGCCCGCCTTGCCCCGGGTGCCGGCAGAGCCCGTGCGGCTGCCCGGCCCGGCGGTGCGGTCAGGTGAGAGGGCTCCCTCTCGCCCCATTCCTCCCGGATTGCTCTCGATGCCCCGGCATCATGCGCCCTTAAAATATAATCTGCCCGGTAACAATCAGCGCGCAGCGGCGAGAGCCCCAGAGCTATTGGCTATGCAAATAGCGGGAGGGGAAGCGGCGCCCCAAAGTCCCCGCTCGCACTTTTAAGGCGGTATTTCCGTGCCCGCCGCCCCCGGCCCACCCTCCGCGCCGGCCGCCGCCGGGGGGCTGAGGGGCGGCCGCTGCGGGGACCCCGCTCCCCTCGGGGCTGCGGCCCCTCCGCGCCCGCCCCGGTCGCGCCTTCCCCTTCGGGAGCCTCCGCTCTGCCGCAGCCGGCGGAGACTTCGCTAAGTTGTCACGTTTTGCAGGCGGGGAGCGACTACCGGCGAAGTGCGAGCCGGGTGGAAGTCACCGTGTGTGGGACATAACTCCTCTCACCTCCCCCCCTCCTCCCCAGCCAACCTTTCTCCCTCCTCCCTCCCTCCCTCCCTCCTCCCTCCCACCTCCGCTGTGTTTCCTAGAAAGTTGTATCAGCGTGGCCATGCAACTCTAAGACGGTTCGCCTGCTCGAACCACGAATGTGTTCCGGAGGAAATAGCGTGGTGGTTGTGAGATTTCACCCCGAAGACGCCGCGGAACCCCCACCTCTCAAGGGCTTTTTGGGGGGTTTGCTGTTAGCGGGGAGCTCTGTTCCCCTCCGGCTGCAGGTTTAAGGAGGTGCCGGAGCAGGGAGAGCGAGACATGGATCTGGCAGCCGGCTATGCCAGGGCATTTCATACTTCGCCCCCATCGTCTGGGTGGGTACCGAGGGGCGCCCACAGTTCCTTGCAATAAGAGAAGGAGAGGGAAATTGATCGGGACGGGCTCCCTCAGAAGGCAAGTGTGGAACGGGTTTAATTTGGTCGCTGGAAGGAACCAAAAGAGAAGCTGTCATTTGTGTCTGTGTGTCCCTATACGAGGGCCTCCTGGTTCCTTGTTAGCTTATAGAGAGGGAAAAAAAAAAAAAAAGCGTTTGATGTTACGTCTGACCAGCTGCTGTTCTCCATAATAACAAGAGAGAGAACTGCCTGCCCTGGCGAGTTGCGTCACTTCGCTTCAACTTTAGGCTAGAAATCAAGAGAGGGAGAGACAAGTTTCAAGGGAGGCAGGAGCGAGCTGGAAAGCCCTGCCGTCTTCCTCCCACCCACCTACCCCTCCTCCTTTACCCCTCTCCTATCCCCACCCCCTTCCCCCCCCCCCCAAAAAAAAAAAAAAAAAAACCCGAAAGAAAAAAAAAAGGAAAAAACCTTTCCCATCAGAGAAAGAGGGAGATCTCTTTGGAAACATGGAGCTGCTGTGCTGCGAGGTGGATCCCATGAGGAGAGCTCTGCCTGACCCGAACTTGCTCTACGATGACCGCGTTTTGCACAACTTACTAACCATAGAGGAAAGGTATCTGCCCCAATGCTCCTACTTCAAGTGCGTCCAGAAGGACATCCAGCCCTTCATGAGGAGGATGGTGGCCACTTGGATGCTGGAGGTTCGTACACCCCGGCCCCTCGGAGGGGGGGGGAGGCAGAGCGGCCGCGGGTAGCACCCTGGCCCCTCTCCCCCTGCAGCCCCTCGCTCTTCTGATCACCGGGTGGCTTCTTCTTGTCGATCCCCTCTCCTCCTTGTCCCCCTCCGGAGCTCAGCCGGTGCGGAAAGGGGCGCGGGGGACACCGACAGCCCTCGGGGGAAGTCGCCCCTTCCGGGGGGCTCCGGGAGCGGGGTGCAGGAGGGGAGGAAGCGCGGCGTGGTGGTGGAGGGGGGGGAAGAGTTGGAAAAGTCATTTGCAATTAAAAGCAAAGAAAATCCGCCTCCGGGAGCGCTTGTGATTGAGGCATTCCTGGGAAAAAGGAGCAGCACGCGGGGCAGGGCGAGGGTCGGGGGGTGCCCCGTGTGCCCCGCGTTCTGCCCGGCGAGGGTTCCGTGCCCACGTATGCAGTGGGGAGGACGTGCTTTCTTCTCGCCATGTTGCGCTGCATGCGGACTCTGCTCGCAGGCGCCGAGCGCGGCTGCCCCGCTGCTTTCCGGGGGGCTCGGGAGTGCCCCCGGCCCCGGGGAACGGGACCCCCGGTGTGTCGGGGCCGTGGGGCGGGCGCTGAACCCCCCGTTCGCCCCGAGGCTTCAGGCGCAGCGGCAGCGGGCCCGCAGCCCCGCAGACTCGCCTGCCTTGCGCTGGCCCCACCAGCCATCCTTTGCCCCTTCGGATCTCCTTTGGGGGGGACCTTTCCGGAGCCAAACTCCGTGGGCTGGAAAGCCCAGACTCCCCGCTTGGTTTTCATATGCGATTTGTGCTTTTTCTCCGCGGCTCCGATTTTTTGTTAATTTTTAAAAGAATTTTGCTGCTCGCTGCCTGCTAAAAGGATCCAGGCGGCTCGGGCTCTCTCCACCCCACCTCGCCCTCGCTATGTCTCCCGTCCTTCCCCCACAACGCGGGATTGGGGGCGCAGGGCTGGGGGACACCCGGCGGGGGAATTTTTACAATTGTCGGAAACGATAGGGGATCGTCCCGGGATGCCACCAGCCCCAAAACCGGGACCGCCGGGGAAGTTTTGATATTTTTTATCGATTTTTTGAAAATATGACGAAATAAAAAAGAAAAATTGGGTCGCAAAGGAAAAAAAAAAGTCTGAGGCTGCTCTCTTGCTGCTGGATGGGGCTTTTCGGCTCTCCCACACAGTGTCTTGAATTCATTTCTTACTGAATGAACTAAAGGAATGTGAAAGCCGATTGACAGCCTTCCCAGCCTCTCCACAGATCTCCCCCTCCCCCAAAATTTAGCTCCCGGGAAACAAAAATAGGAGCAAAGGCAAGGGAAGTGGTGGTCTGTTTGGTGGGTTCACTCATTTATTTATTTCTTCCTTCTTGTCTCTTTCTCGCTTCCCACCCCCGTTTCTCCCCCTCGACTTGCCTCATCGTTCCCTCCCCACGCTCCTCACTTGCAGGTCTGCGAAGAGCAGAAGTGCGAAGAAGAAGTTTTCCCTCTGGCCATGAATTACTTGGACAGATTCTTAGCTGTGGTGCCCACTCGGAAGTGCCATCTGCAGCTGCTGGGGGCGGTGTGCATGTTCCTGGCCTCCAAGCTGAAAGAGACAATCCCCCTCACAGCCGAGAAACTGTGCATATACACGGACAATTCCATCAAACCCCAAGAGCTGCTGGTAAGCAGCCCCATTCCTCCCTCCTCTCCGGCACAGCACCTTTCCTTCTCTGGCACAGCACCCAGCACTTCGCCACCCAGCCCCTGCCTTTTAGAAAAACCCACGCTTTTCCCGCCTTTCTGAACGGCCAGAAAGTGTCGGGGGCCAACGCTGAGGGGGGGGGACACCCGCGGGGACATCCCAGTCCCCCGAAGCCGCCTGGCAGTGCCATGCGGCGCTCCAGCCGCTGCCGGGGGTTCTGGGGCTGGCGGTGCCGGGGGTGGGTTCGTCCCTGCCGTGTCCCTGCCGTGTCCCCGCCGTGTCCCCACGGTGTCCCCACGGGGGACCTCGCCGGGCGCACGTGCGCGGGCGGGCGGCGCGGCGGCGCCACCTGGCGGCAGCCACGCGGAGGTGCGGGCCGGGGCCGGGGCCGGGGGGGCCCGGGATGCTCGGCCGTGCCCGAGAGGCAGCGGCACCGACTGATGCCCAGGGAGTTCCACCTGAACACGAGGAAGAACTTCCACTTCCCTGAGCAGTGACCGAGCCCTGAACAGATTGTCCCGAGAGGGTGTGGAGTCTCTCTTACTGGGGATATTCCAGAATTGTCTGGCCACAATCTTGAGTCCTGTGCTCTGGGATGGCCCTGCTGGAGCAGGGAGGTGGCACCAGGTGCCCCACTGTGGTCCCTTCCAGCCTGACCCATCATGTGTGGTAAGGCTCAGTTAAATCACCTTGTGTCTGCTGCTTCTCTCAGTTTGGACGCAGTGGAAGCAGAAGCAAATTGATAATTACTGAAGGAAATAAGTGATGTATACATCATGACGTGGAGCACTGGACGTGCACCAGGGCCCCTTGGTGACATGGATGCTAGGTCAGAGAGATGGCCGGAGTTGTTGAAGAATTTTTCCTATGAATCATTGGGAATTCCCCCTGTGGAAGGGCTGGGGTTGATAGCTCGTGCTCCCACAGAGTTAAAGAGCCTTGCCCTCAAACCCTGCCTGGCTGTCAGGGCCACAAGGTGTCCCCTTGGTGGCACAGATGGGCAGGGGAAGTGCCGTGGTCCCCACGTGCAAATAGTGCAAATATGCAGAGCAGTGTGTGCATGTGTTTAAAGTGCTTCCTTGTATTTGGTCCTGTGGGTTGACTGTTCTCTCTCAAAACCTGTCACATCAGTAATGCTGGGAAGAGCAGGCCTTGAGTTCGCATAATCGCTGTTACGTTCCAACGTTTTAAAGGTTTCCTTGAGAAATTCAGAAATCCTGTGTGGTTTCTGCGGCCTTTTGCATATATGTGAGATTTTTCAGAGCATGGAGGGCTCTGTCATAATCGAGCAGGAATGTCCGTAGGAAAGTAACTTGCTGTTAAAGTGGGCATCTATTCAGGGAAAGGACTGCAGAAATGGCATTGTGGGGTCCATGTTTATGGTTTCTCAGCAACGCTGGTTGACGTCTCCGCGGCTGCAAAATTAAAGGACTTTTTTTTTTTTTCTGACTTGCCAGCTCTGTCAGCTCAGCTGGGGCTCCCCACCACGCTGGGCTCCATCAGGCATCATCAGGACTCGGGAATCAGCGCGTGGAATTTAGTTAATAGCTAATAGTTGATGGATGAGACAAATGTGAGCTGGAGGCCTGAGCTTTGCTCACTCTGTGGGGCACTGTAAGGTGTTCAGAGCTCAGTTTAAATGTTGGAACATGCAGGTCATGCACCCCATGGCTGAATCTGGGTGCTGTTTGCACATGGAATCCCATTTCAGGGAATGGCCGGTAGTTACGTACACACCCAGGCTTTCCTTTGATTGCAGTGGGAGTTTTGGGCGTGCAAAGAATCTGGGAATGGCTCCTACATGATTTACTGGCAGATAATTTACACAGGCTACTTCTTGGCTGTGTTGGGCGTGTTTCCTTTCTGCAGAGCCTCTCTTGGAGTAGTTTAAGCACCATCAGATTTATCTGCAGGACCTTTGGAGTACAGTTTTGGGAGGCAATGCCATCAAGTCAACTTCCCCAGTTTTGAAAAAAGGAATGTATATCTAGGTTATTTTTGTGCATGGCTGTCCCTAGGGCTTTAAATGGCTATAAAGTAAGGACTATAGCCATTTAAAAGAAGTTACTAGGAAAGGATCATAGTGACCTTGGCAATATCTAATTGCAGTCTAAACTTTCTGGGTGGGCATTCAGCACTGGATACAAAAAAAAAAAAAAAAAAAAAAATCCAAAAAAACCTTGGCAGGAGCTGCCAGGTCTCATTATTTTCAGTAG
>JAYDZK010000056.1:57106996-57137733 GCA_034509185.1 Euphonia xanthogaster | reverse complement strand
AGCCTTCTCTTCTCCAGGCTGAACAATCCCAATTCCCTCAGCCTTTCCTCCCAGCAGAGCTGCTCCATCCCTCTGATTCCCTTGGTGCCTCTGAGAGGAGGGACACCTTCTGTGCCTGAGGGAATTGTGTATAAGCCCTATAAGGCCCTTTTGCTGCATCTTGTGATTTGGAAAGATGTTATCTGCTGTGCTTTTCTATCCAGATTATTTAAGTCTAAAAGAAAATCCCTACAAAAACATCTTAGTAGTTCTTTAATGGTAAGAAGATGGGATTTTAATTTTGCAATGAAAATGCCTTCACACCTTCTCTTTTAAATGTAGCAGGATTTTTTTTGTCAAAAGTATGCTTTTTGCCATCCTGGTGAAAATCTTCCCAGATCTGACTGAGCCTACATTCCTTCAGAAGAAAAAATTAATACTCTCCCCAAATAACAAAGAACTCCTAACATTTTACTGTTCCCATCTTCTCTTCAAGAGTTTGTCAGCATTGGGTAGAGACCAGCTTCTTTCTCTTCGCTCCTGGTCTCAGCCCAAGCAGCACAAACTATAGAGGAGGGTCTCACTCATCCCCCAAATCAGAAAAAACTCGTGACAAAAGGAGCTTCTGGATGATTTAATTGCTAAAAAATATAAGCCTTTGCAGAAATTAGAGGTGCTGTTATTTTTTTCAAGGTGTTTTCCTTTGTGAGGCAGAGGTAGCCTTAACTCCCTGCAAGCTTTGAAGCCTCAGCCTAACCAAAGGTTGCCAAAATTTTTGAGTTTGGGCAAAAAAGTGTATTTTTCATTAGCTTGCTGTTTCAATTTGGGAGAAATATTTTGCTAGGTATTTTCTCTATGAGGTTTACATTGAAAAAATACAAAAGGGGCCAGGACTGGAAAATTTCTTACCACATGAGAAAGCTTGAGAGAGAGAAAAGCAGCTGAAAATGGGGTCTCAGAGAAGCATGGGGTGAGCTTAGCAATAGGTAGTAATACCAGCCTCATGTGTAAAATGTATTGTTGGAAAAAACCTACTGTCGGGATTGTGTAAGAGCTGGCCCAAGGCTGTGTTAATAAAGAGTAAAGACTATTGTAATACATTTTACACTGGGACTTAATTAAAGTTGAATGAAGAGCTTCAGTTCTCTCACTTCCGAATTTCTGATGCCTGAGAGCTGTTCCTGCAGTGGCACAATTAATTCATTGTCACTGTGTGAATGATTTTTTTTTCCAGTGGGGGCTTAGGGAAGAAGGAGAAATGAGAGTTCCTGGTCTTCAGGACCATCATGTGGGAGAAAAGTGGGGAAGTCACAGAAATTAACAGCTCTGCAGAGGAAAACCTTCTAGCCCCCTGTGCGTCGTGGTATCCCACAGGAACCATCAAGCAGCTGGGGAAGAGTCCTTCCCAGCCAGAGGGTGCCAGGGCTTCTGCTTCATTTTTGTTTTGGAGCATGTGATTGCTTAGCATGGAAACAGATGATTGGACTTTCCCACTGGCTTTTCAAAAAATGTCACTGTTTGAGATGAAGCATGAAATATCTCAGCTTCAAAGCTGCAAGCTGATGAAAAGGAAGAGTGGTAATGAAACCCTGATGCAACTTAAGTGCAGTGAGCTTTCCTGAACTTTCACTGTTTTATAGTGATTATTTAAGGGTGCAGTTTATTTGCTGGGAAATAGCAGCATTAACCAGGAGGCTGAAATCAATGGTGTTATTTTAGCTTTACATTAGTGTAACTGAGACTGGAGTTTGGCATTTATGATTAAAATGAATGTTTTTAATTGATGTTTCATTAAGAATTAGACCAAAAATACATTATTAATAAACAACATGTAATTTAGAGCCCAGCTGTTGGGTAAGCAGACAGCCAGCACGAGTGTTTCTTTCAAAAACACGTTGGTGTTAGATATCCTTGCATGAATCTAGAGCAGTGCCCTAGACTTGAGATGGGGCTCAAGGCATCCTGGACTGTTATTTTAGGGATAACAGTTATTTCTGGTGAATAGCTGCCCTGGTCTCTTTGGTGAGGGTTGAATCACAGGCTGGAGAAAGTGTGACAGCAGGGCCAGGCAAACCCTGGTTTCATTACTCCTTCCACCGACTGAAATAAAGAGCAGGGAGCTGCTCTTGGAGAAGCTCAGCAGCCTGAAGGGTAGTGAAAGTAGCCCTGCATGGTGCATCTGAGCTGCCTTCTCTGATTGCTGCTGTCCCTAAGAGCCACTAAGAGCTAATCCCACACCACTGAGGGAGAGGTTTCTCCCCTTCTCCTCTCTTATTGTGAGGCTCCACCTGAAATATTGCATGCAGTCCTGGTGCCCCCAGCATATGGAACTGTTGGAGCAAGTTCAGAGCAGGCCACAGAACTGATAAAGGGAACTGGAGAAGCTCCCTTGTGGAGACAGGATGGGAGAGTTGGGGCTGTTCAGCTTGGAATAAGAGAAGGTTGTGTGGAGACCTCAGAGGACCTTCCAGAATTGAATGGGCTACAGGAAAGCTGGAGAGGGACTTATCAGGAACTGTAGTAACACGACAAGGGGGAATGGCTTCAAACAGAAAAGGAGTAGGTTTATATAGGATATTAGGAAGGAATTAGAATTAGGATTAGAATTAGAATTAGAATTAGAATTAGAATTAGAATTAGAATTAGAATTTAGAGAGGGTGTAGAGCCCTCAGGTTTCCCAGAGAAGCTCTGTCCTATGCATCCTTGGAAGCGTTCAAAGCCAGGTTGGATGAGACTGAGCAACCTGGTCTAGAGCAAGGTGTCCCTGCCCATGGCAGGGGACTGGAACAAGATCACGTTTGAGGTCTGTTTGAACCCAAACTGTTCTGTGCCTGTGATTCTGACTTCACACAGCTCTGAAGGATGGGGATTGCATGTTCCAGTCTGTTCTCCTGCCAGGGGCTGGGAACATTTCCTTTGTGGTTGGTGCAGGGGAGAGGCTGGTGAGCAAAGAGTTAACAGGCCTACTGGCAGGAAGCCTCAGAGCTCCCTGTGCATCTCTTGGTGGGTCATTGCAAAGGAAAAATAAACAACTCAGGAAGTCAGGAATTCCCATAGCATCCCAGACCAGCGCTCCAGTGTGAGCAGTATCCTGTCCCTGGTGGAGCCAGATGCTTTGGAGGAGGATACGAGCATCCCTGCTGTGCACAATTACGGGATGTGAGGAAGGATAGCTGAATGGGTAGGGCATGTTTTAAGACCTTGCAATCAATATTGTGCTTTGCTTGAGACCTTTCTTGGGTAAATCTATTCCCTCACCTCCTGGAAGAGCAGCCATCAAGGTTGCATCTGGATGACACACAGAGTTGGTTTCTCAGCATCAGCAGCCAGGGAGAGGTTTTCAGGCAGACCCAATGCCTGTACATGGGCAGAAGTCATCTCTAAAAGTCTGTTCCCAGATGGTAACTGGTGTATATTGAGTGGTTTGGAAAATCTAAGGCATATTTAAGGGCCTGAAGTAGAAAAAAAGCAAGGAACCAAGAATTTTTTAAAGGCTTGTCGAAGCAGCTGGCTGTGAGCCCTTAAAAATGTGGAGTGGGGCTGTTTTGAAGACTGGATCCATAAAAAATGGCATTTAAAATATCTCCACTTACACGTGCCACATATGTCAGTGCCGGGATTTTTTTTTTTTATTCCTAAGATCAGAGACATCCCTTCATAAAGATCTGCAGATTTCTGCACAGAAACAGAAGTGAAGAACCACCATGCTCAAGAATTCAGAGCTGCAGTAAAAAAATCATGGAAATCTTATCTTGAATGGATCACATTTGAACGTTGTCCCTAAAGCACATACACCATTTATCCTCTCTTTTGTAGTGTCTAGGGCCTGTGGTTTTGGAAGCAAGAAACAGGACTCGCTGTATCTTATCCTGCCTTATTTGTTTCAGACCGCATTTTGTATGCAAGGAAACAACAGGCGAAATAGCCTTCCAGAGAAAGGAAGAATGAGATAGTTTCCTAAGTTGTCTTTGCCTGAGTTGGCAGCTGCTCCGTTTCATTCAGCTTTTTGTTCCCCAGTGAGTGCTGTGCGTGTGTAGCAACAATGGGGTGATGCAGTGACACCGCGGGCTCATGGCGGAGTTCCGTCGGGCCCGTTGGCAGGCGCGGGTGAGGGGATCCAGGCCCCCGAGGAACGGCTCCCGTGGATCAGCCACTCCAGCAGGGAATCAATCCTTGCTCGGCTCCTGCAGCTCTGTGTAATGCAGGCAGGTCCTCGCAGCTTTTTGAAAATCCCCTTGTTCACTAAACACTCAGAGTGTTTGTTACAACAGCATAAATCCCACACCTTTTCAGCTTTCCACCTTTTCATGTCTTCAGAGTATTACCTGGTAGATATTGCCATAAATCCCAAGTCACACTGAGCAAGGAGTATCATGGCATCTGCCCCTGCATCGCACTGCTGGTGTGTTGGCTTTACTCTCTCTTTTCCCGGTTATGAAAACATTGTTCTCTCCTGTTTGCAATGAGAAATACCCACAGCAGCAACAGGAAACCAGCAAACTGTGTGGTGAAGCAAACAGTGGAACTGAATCTAGAAAGGACGCTGTTGAAAATGCTGAAAAGACCAAAAAATTGCAGAGAAAAATGCCCTGTATTTCAGATTGTTAATGTTAGTCACCTTATTTATTGCATTATTGCAATAACGTGGCAACAGTATGTAGAGAAGCTCTGGCATGAATTAGTTTTTTGCGGTTTTTTTGTTTGTTTTGTTTTTTTGATTGAGATGTCCTTGTTAGTCCACATGAAGTGTCCTCTGGAACAGCAAATTACTATTTTCTGTAATTCCAGTTGGAAAAAGAGACATAGACACTTACCTGTGATTTATGCTCTTTGTTACAGTAGCAAAAACATACGCTCAGGAGGGAAAATAGTTCTGGTTTTTAACTGCATCCATTAGATGTGAGATCACTGGAAATACAGTAAATGGCTAAGATATTCTCACAGCAGATTTCCAGGCTCTTGCTTTGGAGAAGGTCAGTGAGGTAAAGGCCAGCGCTCAGCACACAAAGGCCCCACTTTGGGAAGGAATCCCTGTTTATGTCAACAATGAAGCATGTGCTTTGGAGAGGTCTGAATTGGGGCTTAAATGTGAACCAGTGGAGGAATCCAGCCAGCTTTTGTGTGTAGGAGTACAGATGACATGTTCCACACTGGAATTTATGTAAATCCCAGCTCTTTAATGCATGTCTGGTTGCTGCTTTCTTAGATTATCCAAGCAATGTGTACATGACCAATGAACAGTACTGTCATTTGGGGTATCTCCAGCATCCTTTCCATTTATCAAACCAGATCCTGCACCTAAAAAAAGTCCCTTTCTGATTTTCCTTTTAGAATTAGTTTTAAGAAAGTAGAAGTGATTGGGGACCTTAACATTTGTGAAATAATTGATATAAACGTGGAAAACTAACCACCATTTAACACAATACTAAAAAAGCCAGAAGGCTTTTTTAGTATTCCCAGCTTTGGGATTTTGGGCAGTGCAAAGCAAGAGCCTGTTGGTTGAGTTGATTTGAGTTGGGTTGAGTGGGAGGCGTTCCCTCATAGCCTGCCAGTGAACCATAAATGCCAGTTTGAAACTGGAAGCTGGAAGCCAGTATAGGACATACATATACCATAGGAATGTTGAAAAGTTCAAGTGAATTATGTGCAATATTCTGCAGAATCGTCCCTCGGGCTTGTGCTTTCTTTCAAGATTTTCAGGTATGGAAATTGAAATCTTCAGTGATTATTGACTTGAATAAGTAGCTCATGCCATAGAGCTGCTGATTCCTCCTTCCAGTTATTTTCACTGCCAGCATTTCCGTCACAGCCATGAGGCTGCCCCTCATCAGACACAGGAGAGCTTTTCTTTTCCTTCAAATGTGGTAGTAAAATCACCTAGGGATGAAAGAGTTTCAGAATGAAAAAAAAAAACAACTCCAAAGTTAATTGCCTTTTTAGTTCTGTACATGCTGAAGTATAAATAAAACTATGGAATGGAAAGTACCAGAACTATTTTAATCATTAAAACTACTAGACCATATAGAAGAATGGGGAAGTTAATCCATGTGACACACACTTAAAAGTTTTTTATAAAAACAACAAAGGCAAACCCTGCAGTATTCTGAAGGAATAGCCTAGTCCTTGTATTGCAAAATCTGGGGTCATTCTGCAGTGCATTATAGTGTTCTTTCAAGGAAGATTTGTTGAAAATAATGCAATTCATGGGATTTTTCTTTGATATGTTATTAAAACTTCATTCTCTGTTGTGAGAGCCATCTAGAACTTGCAAAATGGAAATCCACCAATAAAATATGTACACATGCAGCAAATCCCCATGAAACTTGGAGGGGTTAAAAATACTGTGTCATGGGAAGGTCAGGCTGTGTGTCCTGATGGGTTTTCAGTAGTTTTTTGTATCGTGTCCCTTAACTTTGGATTGACAGAAAGTTCCAGCGATGCCATCATCTATACAATAAATCCACCTACTTACCTAACCACACTGTGACAGCTGGGCTGATAAGATACTCTAAATTAGGGTTTTTTTCCTTTCACCTGAGAGATTTATCATCCAAGGAGCTTTAGTATGCAAATAGCAACACTTTTTTGGAAAACCATTTCATGCTGAATGCAGTGTGCTGGTCATTTTTACTGTAGGTTTCTTTGTTTTAAAGAATTTGGTGGTTTTAAGCTCAAAAAGTGTAGACCAGAGATATAATACACAATGGCTTGTGGATTCCCATATGAAACAAAATCCATGTGACAATTTCAGTTGAGGCCACTTTATAATTTTATGTACAAAATGAACACACCAGAAATCACCCATTTCGCTGTAGGGTTACCTGGAGATTTCAGCCTCTTCATACCTGAAATGAATCATCACACTACCCATCAGAAGTTTGTACAGTGATGGTGTAAATGACCATACATGAGGGTTTTTAGAAACAGACAAAGCTGACTCCAAATGCTCAAGCCACATGTTCCACATGTCACCACCCTTCCTTCCCCAAGCCTGCCTGCAAGGAAATTGCCTCATTAAGCTTTTCAGACTGAAGCTGCTTAAAAAAAAATCTGGCTTGTTTTCAGAAGGACACTGTACTTTGAAACTGCTTTAAAAGAAGAGGTTCTTATACACAAAAAAAGAACATTACGAGTGTTGTCTGTTACGAGAGTCTCCAAACTGGTGCCCCCACACTTGAAAATGCCTTGACCCACACAGTGATTTGTTGTCATTGCCCTCTTACACACAGGTGAATGCTTACAATGGACCTAAAGCCCTCCCTAGCTGATAATGGGGGATTTTCTTTATCTGAGGACAGGATTTTGCAGCCAGCAGCTGCTGGCTGGTAGCCAAGAAAAATGGGTGCTCATTACCCACCGGAGCTAATTGCACCCATCGCGAATGTCAGCGTGGCCAGCGGAACAGATCCTCTTCACCAGATGTGTTTTTCCCAGTCCAGCTGGGATGACATATCAGTCCTCCATGTATGACTATTTCAAACTCTCCCCAATAACCAGGTACTGTGTAGAAAAAGGGGTGTGTTGGTCAGGGCCCAGCTCCTCGGTGTTGCAGTCACATCCTGTAGTGGGCTGACAAGTGCCTGTGGAGCGCTGTGGAGGTCAGTGCCCTGTTCTGTTCTTCAGCTCCCCTGCCTGACAGTGGGAATGGTGATGCTCAGTCTCACCACCCCAGCCAGATGCTCTGGGGGCTCTGGTTAAAGCAATGTGCTGTGAAAATCCTCCTACCAAACCTTGTGTTGCTCTATTCCCTGAAGACTTCTGGAGACACCCAGCTCTTCGGCAGGCTGAGGCCACAGGAAGTTTACAGTATTAGTGCCTTTTCCAGAAGGATTCCTCAGGGCTGCCTTTAGAAAATGCCGTTTCTTGAAGCACCACGTGTCCCCCTGCACAGTGTCAGAGTGATACTCCCAGTGCCAGCACATTAAACGTGGTTGGCGTTGTGTTCATACAGTCACAGCTTGGGTTTTATTTTTAAGTTTCTCCTATAACTCAGGGTTTGTCAAGGTTTTCTCACAATTTTTTTTCTGGTTAAACAACCACATTATTTGGTCTTCCAGTGTATTATCAAGAGTGTGGAACATCCTGTAAGTATTTTAATAGTCGTCTTCTTCATCACTGTGTCTGGTTTAAATGTGGTGAATCCTTCACATTTATTTCTGTATTTATACTTCATGTTTATTGTGGGACTCCTGATGGACAGGCTCCCATATTTATGTTGCTGTACTGTACCCTGCTGTTTCCTTGAATGTTCCGTAGTTTTCAATGCAGTGGTCTCTGGGAATTGGTTTTATGTTCAGAAAATTACAGGACATGGCACTCAGTGCTCTGGTTGTCAAGGTGGTATTTGCTCAAAGGCTGGATTAGATGATCTCAGAGGTCTTTTCCAACCTAAATGGTTCTACAATCAAAGATCAGTAAAATATTAAGATTTAAAGCCTAATAAATACAGCATGAATAGTGTTTGACCCAGGGAGTTAGTACACAGTGATTACCTCTCAGAATTCAAAGATTTGTGTCACAGCAGTTTTTTCTTGGAAACACCTGACTGATGCTCTTCCAACTTCTGCTAGCTCAGTAAGGAAAAAATAACCACCTTTATCTTTACTAACAGATAAATTTGCTTTCTTTTCTCTAGGACTGCCTTAAAGCTTGTCAGGAACAGATCGAGGCGGTGCTCGTGAACAGCCTGCAGCAAGTCCGGCAGCAGCAGCAGCAGAGCAACCCCTCCAAGACAGTGGATGAACTGGACCAGGCCAGCACTCCCACAGATGTGAGAGACATCAACCTGTGAGGACATCGGCACACAAAGTCACGCTTGCTCCCCCAGACCCTTTATTTTTGTTATTATTTTTAGAGTGAATTTTTTTTTTTAATCTGCTCCCACATAGAACATATTTAAAGCTCTTTTAGGTATAAAGAAAAACAAAAAAAAAAAAAGTACAAAAACTGAATAATGAAAAAAAAAGCGTTTGGTGCCTGTGATGTTCTACAGAAGGGAATCCCACAATATACTTGGTAATTGCTATTTGATTATGTATCAGTGATATTAAATGCTTATAAAAGCATACAAAGTAGCTAGATCAATGTAAGCCTGCATTTGTGGGAACAAAGTAGAGTATACTTGTCTGTGTATTATGAAATAGTGCATACACCCCTTTTTTAGATTTAAGAAAGGAATCGTGTGTGCGATTTTATGGCTTGACTAGATTGCAAAGCAATAGAATAAGGGGTTTAGGGCAAAGTGGGAAAAGATCCCTGAAGCAATTGAACCATTTTGAATGCAGAAGAGATTTGCTGATCTGTCACCTCTGTTATTAGTCAGAAGTGTTTGTTGGATCTCTGTATGTTAGTTTTGTTTACTCTTGCTGTCTGTGGTAGCTGCTACCTAAGAAAGAAGATGCTTTATTTTACCAGCCAGAAGAGCAGGTGTCTTTTGGGCTTTTTTTTCAGTTGATTTATTTTTCTTTTCTTTTTTTTTTTCCCCCCAACTTCCCTCTGCCCCTCTTGACTTTTTATCTGCTTTTCTTTCCGAAATGGTTCATTCTAAACACAGCAGCATCTTTGGCATGAGGGCAATTCCTTTTACCCAGCCATGGGCCGAGCCAAAGTTCCCAAGTGTTCACGGTCAGTGGGGGGAATGCACGCATTAATCCCGACCTGTTGGCTGGGCAGATCACTTCCAACCTTTGGATTGCAAGATGTGGTGGATCATCTAGGAAAAGCATTATATTCCTTTACAGTGCTAATGCTTCACGTCCATGTTAACGTCTGGCAGCTTCTTAGCTTGGCCACAAAGACATTTAAATGATGCTCTGTCCATCTTCTCTTGTAATAGCCCCTCACTGTGTTAAGGAAGATGAGGTTTGGTTTGCTCCCTCATCTCTCTTTCCCCCCACTCCCCCCGCACACTTTTCAGCATTTCATTAATTTTATTGATCCACAGTGAGCGTTTTTGTAAACCATTTCATTCGAAAAGCACTTTGAAAATTGTTCCTAAGGGATTAAATGAGATGGTTTATGACAATTTTGCCGAGGAAAGAAAAACAAAAAAAAAAAAAAAAAAAAGAGAAAAAAAGAAAGAAAAAAAAAAGAAAGAAGTCACAAAAGCAAGGCTTTGTATAGCTTTTTATAGTCAATATTTTCCAGTATCTGGTGTACTCGGTTAGCTGTGGTGTTGCTGGAAGTACCAACACCCGCTTCAGATGACATTCCTGTCATGACATTCCGGATAAAAGCCTGACCATCTGTATTGTTCAGTGTCACAGAAGGATCTTAATACCACCTGCGTGTTTATCTATGGACAAGGAAAGAAAATTGCTGGTGCGACAGCCATGGTGGTAAACATCGAGGTGCGTGACTTGGAGTTTTATTACAAAGGTGTATTCAGTGTACTTGAATTTATTTTCCTGCTCCACCTGTAACGAAGAGGCATTTAGATGGCAAAGGAGTTGGAGCATCTTTTGGTTTTTTTGGTTCTATTTTTTTGTTTTTGTTTTGGTTTTGGTTTTGGTTTTTTTTTTTTTTGCACAATTGTATTAACAGTTTGCAGATATCCAATATGAAGCTGTTGGTTGAAATGTTAATGTTCGCATTTTTCACACAAAAATCCAGAAAGAACATGCTACTTCGAAGAATATTATATGTATGGACTCAGCCTATTTGGCTAGATGAGGGTAGAAAATGGAGTAAGGTTCTAAGGTTTTGTTGTTTTTTTGGTTTTGGGGGGTTTTTTGGTTTTGGTTTTTTTTTTTTTGCGCTGCTAAGAAGCTATGATTTGTTTCATTCTTATTCACATTAACAGTACTTAGCTGTATTGTTTCACTGAGTGTGCTGCTATTTTATAAACATTTTTATAATATATTATTTTACTGCTTAAATTTCAAATCCTGAAGTAGATGGTTAAGTGGAGATATGATGAGTTCTTTGATTTACTGGAAATGCCCTGTACAGGTTTTTTTTTCCCCTAATAGCGTGTTCATGATTATTTTTTTTTAGTTTATTTTATTTTTTCCTTCTTTCTTCTTCCTTTTTTTTTTTTAATCTCCTTCCTTCCTGATCACATCCTGCAAAGATGGTATACTTACCTCAGGTTTGCTGGACAAGAAATGGTTCCCATTTTCACAATACCTCACACAGTGACAGTTTGGTTGCCCCGGGGCCCGCCCGGGAGAGGTTGCAAGCAGCCGAGGCGGGGCACTGGCTCCTTTTTGGTCTCTGGTATCCTTTTCATAGTGGAAAAAATGCATTGACTCTCCACTGGTGAGCAGGTCTGTTCTCCCCAAAGCTGCTGCTGGGCACAGCCTTGGCCTCACCTCCCGCCTCGACGTTCTGCGTTGGGAGCACCTGGAATTCTGCAGTGGTGTCTCTGTCCTGGAGGAAAAAAGTAGCTGATGTTGTTGAAGCAAGACTGCGGAGCCACATGCAGATCAGATCAGATCAGGTCAGATCATTCCTTGGCAGCCCTGCCCCATGGCTTCACAGGGAGCTGTGCCAGAGGGTCCTGATGGTAGTGACCTCTCTGAGCGCTGGCACCGTGTCCGTCACGTTGGCGAGATTTGCTCCATGCCATAGGCCAGGTGTAGGCAGGACCTGTGTTTAGGGTGTCTGCCCCTGCTCTTCATCCAGCCTCCTTCACACCCCAGTCCCACAGCAGCCACAGGATCACAGGGATGATCCCTGCAGAGGATCACTGGTGATTCCTGCTGTGGATCACAGAGCTGATCCCTGCTGTGGATAACAGGGCTGATCCCTGCTGTGGATCACAGGGATGATCCCACAGTGTCACCACTCTGCAGGACTGAAGGGACAGAGGCTGAGGGCCACCTCCATGATCAGCTGCCCTACAGCAGGGTGGGGGCGAGCAGTGCTGGAAGGGGCAGCACCATTTAGCATTCCCAGTCTCTGCGGGGTCCTGGTGGGTCTGTTTGTGTCCCCACCAGGGTGAGGAGTGTCCTCTGCTGCAGTGACATGCTCAGCAAGTGCCAACCCTCTGGTTACAGTGTACTGTATGTTTGATGGCTGCAAACCCTACAACTTGAGTGCTTTCACAGTAGCTTTCAGAATAAAATGACTGCCTAGTACTCTTTTAACAGATGTTAAAGGAAGTGTGTTGTTACTGCAAATGAGGTGTGAGATTTCCCCCCCTGAATTGCAGAAATTGTAAACCTCCCAATTGATCGATTAAAAAAGAATAGAAGATGTGTTGCTGATTCTGCCTTCCCAAGTGCCAAAGGATTGGTACAGTTGCTAAAAGCCTTTCTCTTTCAGCTTCCTATTGATGGTACTTTGGTGGTCTTCTCCTGCTTCCCATGACTGTAGTGTAGGAGCACCTCATGATGTATTTATTTGTATTTCCAACATGCTTGTGAAAGAGAAAAATACCAATTAATCCCATGTCCAATTAATTCAATGTTTATGATTTATGCTTGAGTAATTGGACAGCTCTTAATTACTCAGCAAACTACCTGGCCACTGGATTTTTTCCACTATGTTTATTACCATGTTCTCATGTACCTCAGAAATCACTCTTGGTTGCACAGTTTCTGTTCTCAAACTTTTTTGGGTTTTTAGTTTTTTTTGGTTGGTTTTTTTTTTTTTGCTTTATTGAGTGTGATGCCATATCAAGTCAACGTTATTCTCTCACAAATGTGCTCTTTAAGAGGTGTGGATGTTTATGTGGTCAGGGGATGCTAGAAAGTGTGGTAGTAGACATCAGTGTAAACAAAAGTATTTAGGAAGTACATGAGGTTGTTTTTGATGGATAAGACTCTGATACGGTGTAGTCTTGATTGCCTTTTAAAAGGTCTTTGTTCAGTGTTGTCATTTTTATTAATAACCTATTGTTTTGACTAGTTTAAAGATGGTTCTAAGAAAAGTGTTTTGGCGGGATTAGGTATGCTGTACGGACAATAAACTCACCTTGACCTAAATTTACTTGCCTTGCTTTTATTCCTTTAGTGAATTTGGTTGTGTCACTCACTCTATGGTGGTGTTTCCTTGGTGGGATGTGATTCTAAAGCCTCTGGTCTGGATATATGGTGCTAGCAGGCATATAAAATGAAGGCTGCAGTCACAGAACGAGCCTGTCTCTAAAATGTAGCTGCATTCCCACTGGATAGGCAAATTCTGGCACGTAATCCCCTGAGATTCAAGGAGAACAAAGTCCTAAAAATTGGTAAATTGCAGGATCAAAATATTTTGTGGGAATCAAATTGAGCTGGTGAAAAGCCACATGGAGTGAACATTTTTGCAGTGAATTGAAATACGATTTAAATCTTCACTCAATTGTTTGTTGCACTGGAATGCTACTGAAAAAATCAGATTGTTTTTCTTTCTGTAAACCTGGGGAAACCGTGAGTAAAGGGAGTGGGATTTGTGGTGAAGCCAGTGGGAAGAAATGAGTCCATTGTCCAGAGTCTGCTTCCTCAGTTTGTGGCCAGGGGGGCAGGATGTTCAACCTCTCCCCTCTCTCACATCTGCTTGTGGATGCCTGCTGTGAAGTTACCAAGCTCCTGTGGGATGTGTTTGGCCTGACCTCTCCTCCACTGCCATCCAGTAGCAGTTTTCTCTTGAATTTCCAGCCCTTTTTCACCCCTGGGGACAGCAGAGAGACCCTGAAGAATGAAGAAGAGAATTTGGGCAGACATACTGGGGAAACATTATCATAAAGTGAATTATACTGCCAAACCCGAAGATAAATGAAAGGAAAAGAACCCAAATGACAAACTTCAAAATAAAATGAACAGGGAGAAGGAAAAAAAACTCAAAAGGAAAAAACTGAAGAAACACACAAGCAAAATAAACAGAAACAATTTAAAAAATCATAGATGGAAATATGAATTAATTATGAATTATGGAATGAATATGAATGAATTTAAAATCAATAGGAAATAGGGATTAAATCAGGAGGCTGGGGGTCGGGAGATAGAGATCTTTCTAGCCATAATCACACAATCTTGGGACCTGTGGTTTTAGGGAAGGTCTCTGAAAACTTCCCTGCCAAATGTCTTGTGAGTCTCACATTTCCCAGCTTATCTGCACCAAGAGGTAGAGATTCTAAAACATCACAAGTCCAGGGTTTTCTCTGACCACTATTGAACAACATGACCAGCAATTTCTGGTATTTGCTAGGCTCGACTTGGAGCCTGTGAAGGACTGGAACTGTGCAGTGACCGAGCCCTGAACAGATTGTCCGGAGAGGGTGAGGAGTCTCCCTCACTGGGGATATTCCAGAGCTGTCTGGACACAATCCTGTGCCCTGTGCTCTGGGATGGCCCTGCTGGAGCAGGGAGACTGTACCAGATGCCCCACTGTGGTCCCTTCCAACCTGACCCATCCTGTGCTTCTGTGATTGTGGTTCTACTTAAAAGGGTTCTCAAAGGTGATTTGCATTCCAGCTGGGCTGCTGGTGTTCCTGCTGATGCAGCCAGGAGACAACACTGAAACTTGTGGGAGTCTCAGTCCCACTCTTGCAGGGAGAACATCAGGTCAGTGCTCTGCTGGGCTCCAGGGGCACTGTGAGGAAGGGCATCCCTCAGCAGCAGTAGCATTCAATCAAGACCTGTTAGGATTAGAAATTAAGGTGAATAAAGCTGAGGTATTTACACTGAGGTAAGAAAAAGCACTGAGTTTTGCTGCAACCTGCTAGAGAGAGAGAGAAAGGAGCTGATGCAAATAAGAAAGCAAATAAAAGGGAAAATGTCTGTGTCCTTAAATGTCTGTCATTCTGTGGAAATGATGTGGTGCTAGCTTGGTCCTGCCATTGAGTTTTCTCTAAAAATAAACTGGGTTGTTATTTGAGCTCTTCCAGAATGCAACATGCAGAAACTGCAAGAAGAATTAGGCCAGAGCAGTGAAGGAGGGAGGGAAAGGTCAGCAGGCTGGCTGTGTTGGGCTCCTCAGGTTACTCGGGAGCCCTTCTTCGAGCAGAAGCTCTGGTGCATCTGACAGGACTCACGAGCATCCCTGAAGAGCAGTAGATTGACCTTTCTGATGAGGGTTTTCAGAACTTGAGCAAAGCTGTGAGTGGGACATAACCAGCTGGAGGATGAAGGATGAAATCAGCATTGTAATCCAGCACACTCAAACAAAAATTTATCTCAATTTTTCCAGCTTCCTCACATTGTCTCTGAGGGGAGAGCTCATCACACTCTGCAGCCTCCTCACGAGGGGAAGAGGAGGGGCAGGCCCTGATCTCTGCTCTGTGTGACCAGGGACAGCACCCGGGGAATGGCCGGAGCTGTGTCAGGAGAGGGTCAGGGTGGATATCAGGAAAAGGTTCTTCCCCCAGAGGGTGCTGGGGCACTGAACAGGCTCCCCAGGGAATGGTCTGGCCCCAAGGCTGCCAGAGCTCCAGGAGCGTTTGGACAGCGCTCTCAGGGATGCACAGGGTGGGATTGTTGGGGGGTCTGTGCAGGGCCAGGGGTTGGACATGATGATCCTTGTGAGTCCCTACCAAGTCAGGATATTCTGTGATTCCATTATTGTAAATTCAGCTTGTTTGCTTCTCAGAGAAACTTTTTATTCTGGTTCCTTTGGATCTGCTTCTTAGACACAACCAAGTATTGATCTTTCTGGTGTGTTCTGACAGCGCTCGGGGAAGGATGGGATCCGTGATCCCGGGACCGGCGAGGCCTGTGGAATGGGAAGGGCCGCGGCGGGCGCTGCAGAGCGCGGGGGAGCCGCCAGGGGGCGCCCGCGCAGCGCGCACGGCCCTCAGGGCGCCGGCACAATCCCGGGAATCCCGCGCTGGGAAAGGACCGTGCCCGGGGCGCCCGCGGCTCCGCCACACAGCCCGCAGCCACAGCTACAGCAGAAGGGAAGGTGCTCGGCCCAGGGGCTGCCCCTGCTCGCTGCCCGTATACCGCACTGAGAACCAGCTTAAGAACTATCAAACAGTCGCGAAGTCACTGCCACGAATGAAATTCTAAACTGTGCTCTCCAGCAGACCCAATTTGAGGCCTGTCCACAGCACAAGCTCTGTGTAGGATTTGCCAGGGTCATGCCTCTCTTGAGGCCAGCACATCCCTCAGAGGAGCATTACCCAGGCAGAGAAGTGCAACAGCACACAACTGGAGAAATTCAGCAAAGGTTTCTGCTGGGTGTATTTGTAAGAGCAACGGGCAGATCCCAAATGACAACTGAAAAGGGAAACCTAATCTAGCAGCCAAGCCACGAGGCCCTAAGTCAGAAGGTACAGGCTTTCCAAGCTGTTTTTTCGCAAAGCCAAAGTGGTTTGTGTGTCACCTGAAGTCTGTCACAAACTTTGCCTGAAGGGCTGTCACTTTTGCAGAAGGACCTGTATGAAAGCATGCACTTAGAAGAGACATTAACAGTGTAGGCTCATGTTTGAGATTTGATCCTCTAAACCACGTGTGAGACACAGCTGTAGTTTTATCACCGCAGCAAAACACATTTGTTTCAAATGGTGATATAACAGAAATAGTTTGGAGCTGGTTTAGTTGGCACTGGCTCATTTACAGGTGAGACTGTCACTGGTGTCACCCCTTGAAAATGTCAGTTCCGAAATCTGTGGAGGAGAGGCACTGCAGAAATTTGAGGTTAACACCACGCTGCGAAAGGAAGATAAAAAGGAAACTAAACAGACACAGCACTTGCATTAAATATTTAATTTTTGCATCTGCTTTAAACAGGAATTGAAACAATTATGTTTCAGCCTTCATTTAGAATGTATTCGGTGTTAAAACACAAACCACTTTCAAACTGAGGTCAGACCTCTGGGCAACCCAGAAGAATTTATCAGATTTTTAGATAGTATTTATTCGATCTGGTTGAGAAATCCTGAAGGAAATACACTCAGCTGACCAACTAATATTTTGGTAAATCACACTGTCTGTAAGCCATAAAACTTCAGCTTTCTGAGGAGAAAAGGATGAGTTCCAGTCACTTCTTGTGTTACTTTGTCCATTTTACCAGCAGGAATTTCTAGGCTGCCCACAGAAGCTGTGGCTGCCCCTGGATCCCTGGAAGTGTCCAAGGCCAGGCTGGATGGGACTTGGAGCAACCTGGGACAGTGGAAGATGTCCCTGCCCATAGCAGGATGGTGGAACTGGATGGTCTTTAAGGTCCCTTCCAAGCCAGGCCATTCTGTGATTCTGTGGGTTCTGCAGGACAAGACCAGTGTGGTCCCAGCTGGATGTGAGTGTGACATCTCACACTGCTCTGCCTTGGAAACTGCTGCTTGAAACTATTCCTTGGAACCAGCTTGCCTTTGCTGATGGTTCTCCAGGGTGTGATTTGGCTGCCCAGGCTTCTGACTTGTGAGTAATGCCTTTTATCCATCTACATATAAATGTCAATGTATTGATAGTACTCTGAGCAAAGTGCTGCTGCCAATCAGTGTTAACTGAGCTGATGTAACCCGAGTGGACATCACCAAGCATTCCGTGTTCTGCAAAGGGGAAAACTGGGTCTGTCCCCTGGTCCCGGTGTGGAGGAGCACACTCAGTGCAGGGAGCTCGGGGTGCAGCTGCAGTGGAGCTGCAGGCTGAGCTCTGGAGCAGCCCAGCAGAGACAGAGGCTGGCAACTGCCAGCCCTTCGCCCAGCACAGTGCCCTGTGGCACCGGACACAGAGACACGGCAGGACATGAAGACCCAGACTTTCCTACCCTTAATCTGTGAAGCTGTAAAAGCGCAGGGGTTCCCTTGGGCTCCGTCCCTCCTGGAAGGCCACCAGCTCGGGCTGTTGTTTTGTCATTTAGTAATTGCACCGCGACTGAACGATGTTATGGAACTGGACATGTGAGAGTCTGGTAAGGGAAACCCGGTCCAACGGTGAGTGCGGGGGATGCAGCTGGGAAGGGGCTTCAGTCCCAGCTCCGGCGCTGCGAGTGCCACTCCAAGCAGCTCCGGGATGCTTAGACCAGGAAGCTTCCTTAACACCAGCGTCATGAGACGCTGCGAAACCCGGAGTTTTAAGGTGAAAGCCTCCTAATTGCAATTGTAGAGTGAGAATGCGGAACCGTTTAGGGTGCAGCAGTCCAGGTGCAAACCTCGCGCTGCCACGCCCACCACTGAACCCGGTCCGCAGGCGCCACATCCTCGGGGCGCTCAAATGCCACCGGGGCCGGTGACTCCACCGCTGCCCTGCAGCCTGTCTGATGCTGCGTAACCCTCTGCGAGAAGAATTGCTTCCCGATGCCCAGCCCGAGCCTCCCGTGAGGCCGTTCCCTCTCGTCCAGTCGCTTGTGGCGTGGGAGCAGTGCCAGCCGTCCCCTACCATCAGACACACTCACAAACCCTGCCCGGATCCTCCTTTTCTGCCGGGAGCCGCCTCCGGTGACGTCAGAGCGGCACGCGGGGCGGGGCAATGACGTCACCGAAGGCGCGCGGCGCCGCAGTGCGGGCGGTGGGACGTGCGCTCACCTGCGCTCGACCTGCGCACAGCTGGGCACATCTGTGCTTACCTGCGCGCACACCTGGGCACACGTCTGCGCTCGCCTGAGCTGCCGTGCGCCATGGTTCGGTTCGGGCTGACGGTCGTGCGGCAGTGAGTACCGCCCGCGCATCCGCGGCGCCGGCCGTGCCCCGGCGGCCGCGTCCCCTCCTCGGTCACGGGCAGCGGGAGGGGGAAGCTGAGCAAAAGCTCTCCGGCGGGGCAAGGGTGGTGTGAACCTTTTTCCCGTGAAACGTTAAAGTGGTTGTGGCTCAGGTAGAATTCCTAAGGTGACTTTTTTCTCCCACTCTGTTGGTAGAGGTTTGTAGCTGACTGAACCAAGTAGCTCCAGCTTCCTACAGCTGTCAGGAGAAAACTTTTTAATTTGTAGAAAGGCTGTGCTTTTTTTCTCCTTTACTATAAGCCCCAGGGGCAGCAGGACAGGGGAGATTCTGCCCCTCTGCCCCACCCTGCTCAGCCCCCCCTGCAGGGCTGCATCCAGCCCTGGGGCCAGCACAGGAAGGGCAGGGAGCTGCTGGAGCCAGGCCAGAGCAGGGACACCAAGGAGATCAGAGGGATGGAGCAGCTCTGCTGGGAGGAAAGGCTGAGGGAATTGGGATTGTTCAGCCTGGAGAGGAGAAGGCATTGGGGTGACCTCAGAGATGGAGAGAGACACGTGACAAGGGGCCTGGAGTGACAGAACAAGGGGAATGACTTCATACTGATAGAGAAGAGGCTTAGATTGGCTATCAGGTACAAAAAGTTCCCTGTGAGGGTGGTGGGGCCCTGGCACAGGTTGTCCAGAGAAGCAGTGGCTGTCCCATCCCTGGAAGTGTTCAAGACCAGCCTGGTTGGGGCTCTGAGCAAGCTGGGATAGTGGGAGGTGTCCCTGCCCATGGCAGGGGGTTGGCGCTGGGTGATCTTTAACATCTTTTCCAACCCAGTTCATTCCATGAGTCTATGATTTCTTCTGCTCTGGCTTCCTAGGCTCTGTTTCTTCCAGGTGGGCAGCTCTGCTGCTACCCTTGATAATCTCTGGAACTGCTTCCCTGTAAAGTTCAGAAAACCAGCTGCAACACATGCTTGCCAAAAGAAGGCTCCAGAGTCTTCCTGCAGCTTTGTTCTCTCCAGCATGGAGGTGTAGTTGTTACAGATAAATTGTGCTGCATTTATGATAAATTTAAGAGGTCACTTCTTTTACTTTTATTCCAGATGGCTTTGTCTCATTAAAAGCTAGCAGCATGATTGGAATTGATTTGAAAACGGGTTTTTTATTGTTATAAAATCTTTATGTGCGTTGTTTTGAAAAGGGTTTGTGCTGCATTGTGTCTCATTTTTTTTTACATTCAGGTGCTGCTGTCTCTGGTTGATATTTACCACAACAATGTTTTTGAAAATCTGCTTAAATTATGTCAAGTTAATTTTTTTGTTGTTGTTGTTTACAATCTCTTTCAGTGGAGAAACAAGATACAACAAAGACAAGATACTGCAAGGTTAGTAAGTGTTATTCTATTAGCTGGTTAGAGATGGAAAATCGTGGTGACATCCTGTCACCAACTGCTCAGATGTCATTAAGCAATAATACTGTAAACCTTTATAAACCTTTAGAGACTTTATGTGTAAGCCTGGACATGGCTTTCGTAACAATACAGAAGATTTTAAGTCACCCTTCACAGAATATCAGCAGATGCTGATGCACATTGTGTTTTAACGGGAGTGTTAGGAGAGTTCCTTTTTCTACACAGGGAAAAAATATGTTACATGTAGTCAAATAAAATGGTAGCAGCACCCTTTACTAAGGACCCCATAGCACTGTGTTAAATCCCAGTAATGGGAAGTTTGGGAAAAGGGCTTCTGGGAAAAGGAGCTGCAGGAGGATGGGTAAAGACCCTGCTGTGAAGGGGGCTGTTGCCTCAAGAAGGGAATCTGTTACTTGCAGTAAAAACCTGCAGTAGGGCAAGGGAGAATGAAAAGTAAAGGTTGTTTAAATGCTTGAATTGTTCAACCCCAGCTCTTTCTAGGAAGGCAGTCTTGATTAGACACATTTAAAACTAGATTTCACCTTTGTGGCCGCTGGCTTGTACACCCAGAGCTGAGCACATTGAGCTGCCTGGATTTGTGCTGTAGGAAAATCATGGCTGGGGTTGTACTCTGAATAAATGAGCTTTCTTCAATGTTCTGAAGGAGAATTGTGCTTCCAGATTTTCCCCCCTCTGGCACTGCCATTTACAGTTCTTGCAATATCGATTTTTGTGCTCATAATAAAATGAGTAAAGAATATTCCCCTGCTTTAATTGCTTAAAAATCTTGATAATGTCTTTTGATTTCCTAGCTCCTTGGGTCAAATGACATGTAGAGGGCTCCTCTCCAGTGTAGAGAGAAGAGAGAACATAGCTTCTGGTTTTGAGCAAGCCTCTTCTGAATTGAGAGGTGTAAGCCTTTACCAGCACACTGGGGTCAGACGTCTCACATGTCTGAATTACTGATGAGGTGCTCAGAACTCAGGTTCTGGACTTCTGGTGTCCTGTTTTTTGCTGTTGGATTGTGCATTTTCTGGGTGAATGTAGTTTTCTTTGTTCTGAATCTGATGGGAATTTCAGTCTCTCTGCTCTGGCTTCCTGCAGAACTAGAATGGGTAAAAGGTGTGGATGTAGCAATCTGTTACACATTTGTCCCCCTGCCACAGTCCTGGGTTCTCCTGCAGACTCTGAGCTGTGAGAGGAGCACACCTGTCCAACTCAGGCTGGGTTTCCAAAGTGCTGCTTCTCTCAACACTGTCCTAGAGCTCTGTGACCAGTTATTCTCACAGACTTCCTGGCTGGAAACAATTTTGGGAGGTTTGCTGCTTTGCAGCTAGGTTTGCTCCAGCTTGTGTGAGCATTACTGTCAGTGTGTGAGGTGGAGAGGAAGAGACCACAGCGGATTGTGTTTGCATCTCATTCTCTCAGCAGTATCGTCCTCTTTCTTATTTACATTTAACAAATCTGTTTATAGAGTTTGAGCTGTGAGATACCTCTTGCAGGAACTAGTGACTCTTCTAAAAATGGTCACATTTATTAAATGTAAGTCTCTGTTTTGTGTTTAAATTTGTCAAAGGTGTAGATTAGCATAATTATCATTGATAATGATCCTCCTGTCTTCCTAGGCTTTACTCCTTTTTGTCATTAAATATGTGTGACTGAGTTTAGGGAAGACCAGAAGAGCAGTGACTTTTCCTAATGATTGGCTTTGCTAAAGATGAAAGATTTTCTTATGACTGGGCAGTTTCTTTATTGCTGACATGCCTGTTCAGCTGCTAAGTGGTCTAAAATTTGCATCTTTTAATGTTGTGGGGTTTTTATTTTGTAGGTCAAGGAGTGGATGAGCCACTCTCTGCAACTGGTTTCAGGCAAGCAGATGCTGCTGGTTTATTTCTCAGTAATGTGAAGTTTACCCATGTCTTTTCAAGTGACCTCCTTCGAGCAAAGCAGGTAAGTGCTTCTTGAGGCAACAGCTGGCTCCCAAATCTGGCATTTGTTTGCTGTTGGTCATGCAAAAATAATGCAGTGACAAAGCCAAAAGCTGCCCCTGGATCCCTGGAAGTGTCCAAGGTCAGGTTGGATGGGGCTCTGAGCAGCCTGGGATAGTGGAAGGTGTTCCTGCCTGTGGCAAGGGGTTGGAACTGGGTGATCTCTAAGGTCCCTTCCAACCCAAACCAGTCCATGATTCCAATATTTGCTGTTATTCTGTATGGCATTGTTCTTGCTAAAGGAGTAATGGGGACTTTGAGGTCCCCATCATCACAGACAGAAATTAGTTTTTCTCTAAGAAGCAAACCACATTGGCTGTGACATTGTTGTGCTGTCCCAGGCACTGTGGCTGCGTGCTGTGTTCTTTTGAGGAATGCAGAGCAATGCAGGCAAGGTCGAGTTTTCTGTGAAATCAGTACAAGGATCATTAAATGGGCAGAGATGTTGGATTTTGTCAGGCATCTCACACCTCTTGCCTTGATGCAGTAAATATACAATATAGATTAAATAAAGAGGAAAAGTTACTGCATGGGATTACATGACCTTGTGTGCAGAATTATGAAAAACTCAAAATTAGGGAACCAAAACTTTTAAAGGTAGAGGTTGGCTGTTCTAGGAAGGTCATGTCTCCTGTGGAGGCCCTATCTTTAATTCTCTCTGCTGGTACTGATTCTGTGTTTTCAAGAGACAATGTAGGGGGTTGAAAATCCTAAGCCATTCTTGTTTGCTTGCTTTTTGCTGTGTTGTCCTGCTAGAAGTCTATGAAGCTGTGTTGTAAACCAGATCAACGAAATGTAGTATAAATCTCCTTTTTTTTCCCACTCAAAACATACAGCATCAACATGGCTCATCAGTTTTGCAGCACGATTTCAGAAAATGCTGTAGCAGCACAACTTAAGCAGAAAACAAGAGACAAGGATGGAAGAGTGCGCTAGTTGGATATTTTAAATATGCAGAGTAGCTGCCTGAGTCACTTCCTTTATGTGTGTGAATGGCAGTGATGATATTTTAAAACATTAAGAGTGCTTTCTGACTTTCATAAAGCTGTCTGTGCTGTGTGCCTGCCTTATGGGAATTGGTTTGGGATATTTTTTCTTCTGTTAGAGGCAGCCTTTTCCATGAAGAGCATGTTAAGAATTGCACTTTCCTTGTGTGAAAGGTCTGAATTTTTCCTTTGCCTACAGGAAAGGAAAAATTCAGGTCTTTCTTTGTTTTGCCATTTGTTTGACAAGCTATCCAGATGATGGGGAACCTTTCCCAAAGATGTGTAAAGCTGAATTTTCCATGTGGTCCATGTGCAGCTTTCTTGGCAGCTGCAGTCCTATGAAGGGCCTGTTACTACACTGTCACTTCACAGCTCGAGTATGGGAGGAATGTGCAAGTTCTGTTGCAAAAGAGGAAATTCCTGCATATAATCATACAAATAACTGTGCTATGTATATACACAAGGAAGTGGATTCAACCCTGTCTTTATTTCTGCCTTATTCTTTGAGAGAACGTTAAAGTTCCAAGACCAAATTTGTCCTAAGCAACATGTTAAATGTGCCAGTAGTACAACAAGGCTGCTTATTTGTGCCAGAATCCAAGGAGCGTTTTCAAAATGAGTTCTTTAAATGTCAGATTGATTGGGTGTGGATGTTTGCACAGCTCAAACTGTCTGTGAAGCCAGTGCAGCCTTCACACTTGGGTGCATGTAAGAACCAGGAGCAGCTGTCCTCTGGTTCCCAAGAAAGATAAGGAGAGGACCCAGTGGAGGCCACAGAGATGATGAGGGGAGACTGAGGGAGCTGGGCCTGGTTAGTGTGGAGAAGACTGAGAGGGGATCTCATGAATGCATAGAAATATCTCCAAGGAGTGTCAGAGGATGGTGCCAGGCTCTTTCCAGTGGTGCCCAGTGGCAGGATGAGAAGCAATGGACACAAACCAAAACACAAAAAGTTTCACCTTCCAACATGAGGAAGAATTTCTCTACATTGGGGGCGGAAGAGCCCTGGAACAGCCTGCCCAGGGAGGGCCTGGAGCCTCCCTCTCTGGAGACATTCCAAACCCCCCTGGACATGCTCCTGTGTCACCTGCTCCAGGTGACCCTGCCTGGGCAGGTTGATCTCCAGAGGTCCATTCCAGCCCTAAGGGTTGGCTGTGGCAGCCGGACAGTGACAGATGTTTTTTCGGTTGGATTAACTGAGCAGTTCTGATTAACAGCTGTGAGTCTGGCCCATGTAGTCCATGTAAAGAATGTCCACATGATTGCTCTGTGTTCTAATCAAGAGAAGATGTGGCTCTTATCCCAGTAAACCCTGCTGGCTACCTCTCATGGGTGCTGTTTCTTCAGCTGTTCTGGACTTTGAATTGGGAAGGAACTACCAGAAGATTGCAGCTTTTCTATTTTTATGACCTAGCCTGGGCCATCTATCCAATTCTGCCAGACTGGTAGCTGAAAAACTTTCTGTTTTGTTGATTTGGGTTGTTGGATGCTGCTGATGGGATTCACCTTGGCTCTGGTGGTGTAAGGTGGTGTGTCTATGTTCTGTCCAGTTGATGTGACTGTATATTCACTTTTTAGACTGCTGCTGCCATTCTAGGGAAAAACAGGTTTGGCAAAGATTTGGAAATCAAGTACGATGCAAGACTGCGAGAGAGAGTAAGTGCCAAAAAATTTATTATCAAATATTGAACATTTTGAAAATGTTGCTTCCTGTTGATGGGTATCTTGGCTTATTGAATGGTAGATTTAGCAGTGGAGAGCACTATTTGATGTGTTTTTAATCACTGGAAACTGAACAATTCACATCAGGGACAATAAATTGTTTGCAGAAGGGTGAAGCAGAGCCGAAATTAAGTGATGAATGTTGTAACTATGATGTTTTAATGTTTTAAATAAGGTAAAGTTTAGTGTTTAAGGAGCAGCACATGATTGTAGCATTCCTGTTTGAATCTTTTTTCTCTCAGAAATTCCAGTTCTTCACTTGAAATCAGCAAGGCCTTATTATTTACTTTTAATTGTGAGTGTACTGGTGTGGTTTTGTTTCCTTTTTTGTATGTCTTTTTCAAAAATTCTGAATTGAATATGGATCCTTCCTCTGTTGTGAAGACTTCACAGGTCTTTAGAGAAAACACTGGTTTCTTACATGTGAAAAATAATTCCCTCTAGCCTTTTTGCAAGGAAAAGGAAAATGGACTTTATCCTTATGTGCAGGGCTTCGTACAGAAGCATTTGCACTGTGACCTCAGTCACAAAGACACTTGAATTTTGTACACTGGGGATGAGTGTCAGTGGAAGAAAAAAAAATCTCCACACAAAGATCAGGCTGAGGGTCATGTTTTGAATGTCCATGCTTTAAATGAGATGCTGCTCTTAGTGTATTTATCTACTGAGCATCTATCTATATCTAATCTATATCTATATCTCTATATATCTATACCTATCTATATATATATATTTACTGTTTAAAAGGGTACCTATAAAGATATTTCCTCACCCAAAATTGGGATAAAATGTAAAAGGTAGCTATGGCTTGGGAATCCAAGAAAACAAAGCTGAAGCTTCACAAAGTGAAGAGCTGTTTGCAGCCTCTGGAAGGGGTACAGAAGATCTGACACATCCTGCCAAACCCCGTTTTTCCCTTACAGAAGTATGGTGTTGCAGAAGGAAGGCCTTTGGCTGACCTCAAGGCTATGGCAAAGGATGCTGGAGAGCAATGTCCTTCATTCACACCTTCTGGAGGAGAAACACTGGATGAAGTATGGTATTTATTTATTTATGTATTTACTTTGCTGCTTGGTCTGATAACAGTGGCTGCCAAGTGGGGAATCTCTTTATAACTAAAATATTGATTTTGAAACTAACTCCATGTGAAGCTCTGGCTCACAGGAGGATGACAGCAATTGTTCTCTGGAGGACAGAGGAGTTTGCACAGCAGTCAGTAACTTACATTGGCTTCTGGGCCTTGTCTGTGAGAAATCTTTGTCTTTTTCCTGAAGTAGTTTTGTGTCAGATTTCTGAAAGGCCAGAAAATCTGTGCTTGCTTCACAATGATCTCTTCGTTCTTCACAACATTCCCTTCCGGCCTTTCCCTGCAGGTGAGAGAGCGTGCAAGGGATTTTTTTGAATTCCTCTGCCAGCTGGCTGTTGAGTTGGAGCAGAAGGAGCATGGCAAGCCTGGTGCCCCAGGCAGGAGCTCAGGAGCATCTGGAGAACAGTTTGTTTTCCCTTGGACAAGCCACTGCAGTGAGGTGGAGCTGAGCTCTGCGGGCAGCGGATCTTCCACAATATTAGATGCCAATATTTTGGTGGTGAGTCATGGAGCCTACATGAGGAACTGGATTGGCTATATGGTTTCAGATCTCAACTGTACCTTACCAGCAAATTTAACCAAGTCCCAGCTGTCTTCTGTCAGTCCCAATACTGGAGTCAGTCATTTCATTATAAAACTTGAAAACGGGAATTTGTTGAAGCCCAATATCACGTGTGTCTGTCTTAACCAAGACTCTCACTTAGTGGATGTAGGAGCTGAATGTGTAGCTTCAAAAGTGTTTTAAGAGTTTCTGTGGGGGGAAAGTGGGATTAGATCACAATTTTGCTAAACTTGGGAAAAGTATCTGTAGTAATTACTGGGATTGACTGGAATTGCAGACACTAAACTGGAAAAAGGGAGACATGCAACTGCTTGCCATCCTAAAAAACACAATTTGCATGGTCCTAGTGCCCAGTATAAGTTGGCAGTAGCAAAATAAAACAAATATTCTCTGTTCTCAGAAGCATAATACTTGCAGTCACTTGCATATCTGCTCCTACAGCACATATTTCAAACAACTCCTTTGCATTACTCCATAATTATTTCGGTTACCTCCAAGTGAAAGGGTTGGGGAAAGGAGAGGAGTGGTACCTCAAAGTTGAGCTATACTATATTCTTGTTTTATTACAAAATGCTATATTGTAATATGAAACATACATGTTGTCTTAAAACAAATTTTTGAATGCAATAGTAGAACCTAGGAAGGAGCATTGCCCAGTGGGACAGGTTTGGTGCACAGCCAAGGGATGTGACTCTGACACTGAATATCTGTGAGACTCTGGGCAAGTCTCCTTTCCATTTGTAATGTGGGAATGATGATAAACCTACCTCGCCAGGAGTATTTCCTAAGAAATTGTTCAGGTTGTTGAGATCTCTAGTTGAAGAGCACTGTACACAAACACAGAGTATTTATTTTTAGCTGTGAGCAGGATGAGGAACCTTGTGTGCACATAGTAATGGTCTCTTTTCTGGAAAAGGGACTTTCTCTCTGGGGTGAGTTGTACTTGACTGGAATCCTTCTGTCAGCTGCAGTCATGCACTTGATTCTATGAATATTTTCACCTAGAATGAGGCAAGTTTGATTGTTTGGTGACTGTTGGTGTTAATACTGCATTCTTTCCCCACTGGGGTGTTTGTGGTGTTACAGTGTGAGCTTATCTGGTTTATGTTATTTATAAGATTCACGAATTTTTTCTTCATTTGCATATTTTTGGCCTGTTAAAAATTAAAGGCTCTTGATTAGAACTCCCATTTCATCTGTATTTCTTTTGAGGTAAAAATCTTTCTTAATATTGCCCTGTGAAGCTTTGCTCAGATCACATAACTTTTTTTCTTTCCTGGCTTTTTACTGTGAAAAAGACTTCTAGGGCTGATGTTGTTTAAAAGTTTCCATAGCTCTTTTTCAGTAATAAAATAATTCATTCTCAATATACTGAAGGAAATAAGTCTTCACAGGAAGCTAAAATGGGAATATGACTTTTACATGGACTCCTCAAGCTCTTTGTGAAATGCATCTTCCTGGAAGGCGCCTCAGTACTAAATTGATGGTCACAGCCAATGAAGATAGAAAAGCTTTAATTATGACTTCTAACAGAGTTAATGGTAGGAGAATGGGGCGGGAGTTTATTCTGAATTTGCCTGTCCCTGGTAGTGCTAGTTTGTTTCAGGCATGCCACTTACATAGCAGGGAATTCTCCTGCCAGTGCTTTAAACTGCTGAAGCTCGCCTGGAACTGCCACGTCCTGAATTTTGCCAGTCATTCCATCAATTGTTCTTGGAACCATTCATCAATTCTTAATGGAGTTGAAAATGCGAGAGGATGAGTGGAGACGTGACACATTTTTCTCCCTAAGTCTGTCATTTCATCAAATATTTCAAAACACACTAGTGATTGGGGTGCTTCTCACTTTCAAAGGTTTCTTTATCTTTCTTGCCTACTCTCAAGCAGGTAATTAATATTTTTTTCTTGGTGATGATGCCATAACTTAGGAGAACATCTACTTTGTTAAGTGCTTTGGACTGCTTGGGTCACACTATTCCCAGAGGGATTTTTGACTCTTCCTCTATAATATGCTTTACCTTCTTTTTTTGTATTTATAGGTCATTAAAATTTAAATCCAGCCTAAGGAATCTGTGTGATTGTTTTCTTTAACTTACTGTTACCAAATTCTTTCCTCTTGTAAGTCTTACACAGGGCAAGTAGATGGTACTGTGGTGCCTCACAAGGAAAAATACCAAAGGGTAAAACCACTCAGTTTTTCTGAATAGCTCCTGTCTTAATCAGGTCACATTTTTCAGTGAAAATGCATCAGAATCTCCCAATTCAGACTTTGTAAAACACACTAAAATGCTGCAAACACATCTGCCAGTGGCCAAGGGAGTACAAGCGGTCAAGAGTGTCCTACAGTTGCCCAGATGTGCTTTTTCCCTCAGTATCTGCTGTTGACATTGCTGGAGACAGGATGCCAACCTAGGTGGGCTTATAGCCTGCCCTAAAATAGTTGCATTTGTTATTTCTCCTGTGTTATGTCACATGTCAGGTTCTCTCTGCATTAAAAAGTCACTAATTTTGGAAGCTTCTGAAGCTAATTCTAAAAGCTGTTTTCTTTAGGTCTGTGTATAGTACTGCTCTTTTTAAGTTTTTACATCAACACTGAGACTAAATCTTTTTTTGGTCAAGTGACTCTTGTGCATGTGTTCGGTAAATCTGTACAGTTTATTGGGATCATGGGAAAGGAGAGCTGCAGCAATAGATGGGTCTGTTAGGAATAGTAACAGAGCACAAATATTTGAGGGACTACTCAGGAGTGGCAATGGATGCTGGCTCCATCTCCTCACAGGTCTGCCTCTCCTTGAGCAGCTATCAGGCAAAGGGCTCTGGTAGTGCCACAGTTTCCTTCCTCTAAAGCAATGTTCTCTATTCCCACAGTTCTCTGTTGAAGACTGTTGTGCAGACATAGCCCTGTCTTTGCAAAAGAAGGAGGCTTTTTCCTTTTTAAAAAAAGTTTAGAACATAATTTAAATAGATGCATTCTATATGTCCAAGCTTTTGGCTGCCTCAGGTCCACAACCCACATTCCTGGGCTTAAAATATGTCAGATTTCCTGCAGATGTGTCCTGCTTTTGAGGGCTTTGGTCATGAGCTGGAGGTTTTTAGATCTTGGTAATCCTGGGCAAATGGCAGCTGCATGGCACAAATGAACTGCACGGTGATTTGTGAGCTGCTTCTCTGGTATCCATGGATATGGCAGAGCCACTGTGGGGCATCTGTGTGTGTGTGGTGACTCCAGTGCCATTCAGGAGGGTCTCATGTGACAGACAGCTCTGCTGTTACCTGCAAACAGCTTTGGGGTTCCCGGGGTGCAGGGACCCCGTGTGGCAGTGCATTACTTACCTGAGTGCCAGAGCCTGGCAGGAGGGCTCTGAGGGCACAGCACGTGAGGCACAGGAGAATACTGGGATAAAACCTAGGAGTCTCGAGCAGGCTGGTACTGGCCACCAAAGGAAGGCTCCAGGCAGAACTCTTTCCTTTTGATGCCCAGTTGGGTCATCCAGCCAGAGCTGAATGGGAGCAGGGTGGTGCAGCAAACTTGACTGTAATAAGTCCCGAATGTGTTTTGCAACAGCTGGCCATTGAAAAGTGAATTTAATGAATTTAAAAGCTGAGGGGAAAAAAGGAGGTTTGATTTCAGAGGGTAGGAATCACAAAATTAGTTTTAGAATTGTGAAATATCCTGAGTTGGAAGGCACCCACAAGAATCACTGAGTCTGGCTCCTGGCCTTACATGGGACAGTCCCAAGAATCACACAATTTAATTCTACTTCTCTAAAGAAATTCACATCATGGTTAATGCAACAAATTCAGAAGGAGAAAGTAATTACAGACAAGAGAGGCAAATGAAACCTGGGATCTAATTAAATGAGTTTTTACCATAAGTAGTTCACACTCAACTAAATGGGTAGTTCTTTGATGAAGTGACTGATGTATAGGCAAGGGGAAAATTAAATATGATCTAGGTGAATCTTAATTGACGGCTTAATGCCACAATGGAAACCATCAGCTCAGCTGGTAAAGATAAATGTTGCTGAGGAGAAAAAACATGGTGAAGAAGGTATGCAAGGAATTAGTGGGCATAGAAGTGGTAATGTCCAAGGTCAAGCACTGAGCTGGAGTAAACCTGCTATTTAGGGCCCTTAGGGGGTAATTTTTTTTGTAATGACTTTGAATAAAAATACAGGAATGTGAAATATTAGTGAGAAGGCATCATCAATAACTATGTGGGGCAGAATAGCATGCAGAGGAGGAAATGATGAACTCCCAATCTCACAACTGCTTGATTCTTCACAGAATAGGTCAGGCTGGACCCTGTCAGTGGCTCATGAGGTGCTGCCTCCCTGCTCCAGCAGAGCTATCCCAGAGCACAGGGCACAGGATTGTGTCTAGGTGGTTCTGGAATATCCCCAGTGAGGAGACTCCACAGCCTCTCTGGACAATCTGTTCAGTCCTCAGTCACTGCACAGGACAGAAGTTCTGCCTCCTGCCCAGGTGGAACCTCCT
>JAYDZK010000056.1:57077554-57106896 GCA_034509185.1 Euphonia xanthogaster | reverse complement strand
CCTTGGTGTCCCTGCTCTGGCCTGGCTCCAGCAGCTCCCTGTCCTTCCTGTGCTGGCCCCAGGGCTGGATGCAGCCCAGCAGGGGGGGCTCAGCAGGGTGGGACAGAGGGGCAGAATCCCCCCTGCCCTGCTGCCCACACTGGGGGCTCAGCCCAGCACAGGGGGGGTTCTGGATCCCAGCACTGGCGCTGGTGCTGGCCCTTGCTCTGAATGTGGTCTTGGCTGAAGCCACACAGTTCATGGACCTGAGCTTTGTGTGCCTGCAGCTGAGCTTATCCTGTATGTGTGAATTATCAGAAAGCCTTCTTTTTTTCCTTTTTTCTTCCCCTTTCCCTTCATAGTACCGAATCATTCAGATGATTTCTGCAGCCATTTGTGTTGGTAAGAGTTAGCTCCAGTGGGAGGGATGCTTTCTGTCAATGCACAGGACTAATGTGTCTTGTGTCAAGACCCTAAAGAAGATGCCAACTCCTCTTAGACTCTCAGCAAAGCATGGGCTGCTCTGGTGACCCTTTTCAGATATTTGTCTGTTTGATCCCCTTTGAATTGCTATCCAGAGTTTCAACCAGAGCTTAATGAATCATGAAGCTGTTGTAGGGGCTGTTGCAGGAGATGGGAAGGTAGGATTCTTCCTGATACATCTTCCCCTGGCTTTGAAGCTGGTCCTGCACTCATCTTAGAGGTTGGATTCAAGCCTTCCAACAGTCCTTTCCCTTTTAAATGTCTCCATGGAAACAGAGATATTATTAAGTTTCAAATTACCTGTGAGGAAGCAGAAAATGAGGCAAAACTTAGCAAAATGTTTCCTATTCTTCATAGGGGTGTGAGGCTTATCCACCATCTCTTGTCCCTAAAATTCCTGGGAGATTTTTCATCCCCCAAGCTAAGAGCACAGAGTGGGAAGGGAGCATGGGAAGTGCCCATGCCTTCCAGGACACCTGGACACTTCCCAGGCAAGAAATCTGAATTACACAAAGGTCTACAAAAATTTGAAGTGTACCGATGCATACTCTGGTTCTAGAGGTGAATAAAAACTAGGTTTGGAGGAAGAGTTAACACAGTGTTTCTGAATCAAGGGAAAAACCAAATGTTAAGAGGGATTTAGAGTCAAAACACTACCAAAAATGTATAAAATTTTATTTTATGAATACATTAAACTATTGTGCGCAGCACATACATATAAAAATAGAAGCAATTTCACAAACAATTGATTGGACAGTTTTATGTTGCTTGCAAATTTACAGTCTCAATTGTGAGTCCATATTGAGTCAGAACATGAGGTATATTTTAGTGAAAAAAAAGTAATCTGAGAACTCTGGCACCATTTTACTGTGCAAAATAAAGTCTTGGAATTGAAATAGTGAGGTATACAAATATTACTCTGCTTTTTCACTGTGTGTGTGTGTCTGTGTCTCTGCATGTCTGGGAAAAATACATTTATTTAAGAACATGATTCAGTTCCAGCCAAATCTGCTTTCTAACGTGGTGAATTAAGTCTTAGAATGTTATGGGGTTTGCCTGAGGAAGGAGAAACTGTAAAAATAGGTATTAACTCCACAGGAGAATCCCATGTACAAGATGTGGGCATGCCAGGCTGGTGTGGAGCATTCACAGCAATGCTTTCAAAGCTCAGCCCATGGCATGACCCCTGTTAATGCACACTTGAGATGAGATATGTTTTAAAGTTCCTAATTTGGCCCTGATTTGGGAAATTCCTTTAGTTTCATGAGTTTTCTTTATATAGTCACATACCCTTCTTTGATTTCAGCTGTGATTTCCGTGTTGATCTGGCTGGCATTGAGGTGTAATGAGGAAAAAAAACCAGTGTGTAAAGAGTAACTCAGCAGAGTGACTGATAAGGCTCTCCAAATGCCCACCAAAACGGCATCCAAAATGGTCTGCAGTTCCTAAGAACAGTCTCAGCCTAGCAGGCTGTGACCAAACAGATTTATGGAATCACAGAATGACTGAGGTTGGAAAACACCTCCAAGATCATCAAGTCCAACCTTTGACAAATCCCCACCTTGTCAACCAGACCAGAGCCACATCCAGTCATTTCCTGAACACTTCCAGGGATGGTGACTCCACCACCTCTCTGGGCAGCCTGTTCCAATGCCTGAACACCTCTTCAGTGAAGAAATTCTTCCTGATTCAGGTCCAACCTGAACCTCCCCTGGCACAGCTTGAGGCCGTTTCCCTCTTGTCCTGACTTCTTGTGCCTGGTCTACGGGTTGTCCTCGCTTGACCGGTGTGTGCAAAATGGAGCCAGCGAGTCTGATTCCCACCTTTTGTGCCAGCTGTCCCAATGCTTACCAGTCCTGGCAACAATCACTTTCTCTAGGCTGCCCTGGTTTAAGAGGGAACAGACTTTATCCTGTCATAAGGATGCTGGATTAAGCTGTGATCAGAAACAAATTTGTGTGCCAGCATTTGAACTCTGTTTCCTTCTACATCCCTGGACTCTTCCATACTTCTTCAAACTTCATTTCAAAGACAATTAGGAATATAACACCAGGATACAGGTTGCCAGCTAATGTATTTCAGCACAGCTCTCTGTACCTCTAGGGACTCTAGGCCAATGTACTGCCTGATACCCTCCAAACTTTTCTTTGACCCACTCTCTCCCCACTCCAAACATCCTAATTTTTCACTTCAAATGCACATTTTTCCAAAACAAACTGCTGCACACGTTGTGGGTGAACAAAGTGTGTCATCTTGGCTTCTTTCTGAAATACTGCAAGACCAGAAAATGAAGAGTAATTCCTTTCAACTCCTTTCCTTCCAAAGCATCCTCCAAAGTATCCCATTCCTGTACTGTGAGCAGCATTCCATTCTTTTTTTTCTCTTCATTTACACTGTGATCATCACTTACATTTGGACCAGATAAATTCAAGTATAAGTCACACTAGAGATGCTGGAAAACTGTATCTTGTTCACAAAACAATTGCCTTGACAGTTTCTCGGGAATGGTGGCGGTGGGTACATCCTTGTGGGTATGTCCTTTGGGCCAAATCTTCTGCAGCTATAAACTGATAGTTTTCCTGGGCTGATTTACTCCAGCTGAGGATCTGGCCCTGACAGTGTCTCTCATGCATGTCAGAAGGCTCAAATTCATCACGAATAGACAGCCCCTGCAAATAGAATGGCATGTCAAGGCTGGACATAGCCCCATTTTGGCTGGACGTGGGAGATAATCTTGCACTCAGATATTCACTTCTGCAGCAGCATGGTCCATCTATGCTGAAAATGCTCATGCTCTGACATTACAGTGAATCTAGTTTCAAATTTAGGAGCACGCCACCAATGCAGGAATCCCAAGGCTGCTGGTAACTGACATTTATAGTGACTATTGACTTAGGGCCTCTTAAAATACTCTTTCAAAGGCACAGAGAATGCAGCTTCATTGGTGATCTGCAAAAGGGTTGTCAAAATAGCAAGGCAAGGTTATGTGTCATTTGTACAGCTTCTAGGAGAGCTTTGAAGAGTGTTTCATACAGCTTGCTATGTTGTCTTTGAAACCGATGCTTTGCAAGTGAGAGAAATTGGAATTATGGCACAGATTCCTCTGTCCCAACATGGGAAGGTATGCTTGTGTAGCCTCCTTTCTCTGTCCCTCATACCTCAGGGAGGTATGACAGAGAAGAACCAAATATACTTAAGACAGTGAAAATTCAACAGAGTTTTCTAAAATAACCCTTTGCTGGAAGCTTCCATGAATTTCTTATCTTTTATAAAATGCATCCCGCACACCAGTTCTAGTTCTTAGAGATCAATGACATTCAGGCTAAATGAGATTCAGTGCCTTTAAATATTTCTTTTCTTTTATATAGAGGCACATGGGCATCTGGAGACTGGCATGACTGATTCATTAAAAGTATGTACTTACATAGATGCACACTCATCCATCCCATGTCTATATATATACAAATATTAATATTAAAGATGTACACAGCTATATTGGAGGTAAGTCTAAACTAAGCTCACAAAATGCCATTCAGAATCCTCAGCTCCAAATCAGTTTTGAATTTGGGACCCATCTATGATTTATCCTGTGTCTCTTCCCACGGGAAATTGATTGTAGGTCTTCATTTTGCCAACCAGTCCATGTGAGGAGACCCTGGAGAATCCCTTCAGAGGCAGAGGAGCTCTGGGAACAGATAGTTTGCTTGTGTAGAAGCAGTTGTGGAATTGGCACCTTAGTGACCAAACAGGTTGAGGACTTTACAGGACAGGACACAGTCTGTAGAGGCGGGTGCAGGCAGATATTCAGATGGAGTGAATGAACTGCCTGAAGCTCTGGTGAAGCAAAATCATCTGGTGATTTGGCCCATGATATGTAAACAGTTCACTACAAGAGGTTATTATCTGAGGTAAATAATATTTAGTAAATCACCCATGATTGATTAGATGGTTGCCCACATTCCATGTCTTCCAAAAACTTTCTTTGCACTCCAGCCTGCATTTTTCTCTGTACAGCACCAAAGGAGGCACACAGCCATGTAAAATTTGTAAATTTGTACAGAGTAGAAGAGAAGCAGCATTGTATTACATATGCTGTGTGATGAATCTAGTACAAATATTTTTATCCAAATATACACATACATATAGAGATTTTTTTTTTTTTTTTTGCAATGACCAGTATAAATACTTTACCTGGGAGGTTATTCCCCATGTGCAAAATGAAACAGTTTGTCCTGGGATTTAATCTTCTGTTTTGCTGGTGCTCATATTCTTGGTAAGAAGTGGGTCACTGTCATGGCAGGAGAAACCTTGTTCCCTCTCTTCACCCTGCCGTGTTTGCTCAGGGCTATGTAAGCGCCGCGGTGAACTTTGGATTCATATGCATTGTAGTTATTGGGCAGCAAGGTTTCCTTGAACTTGCACTCATCTTGGAAAACAGCCTAAGGAACAGCAAGGGGAGGGGGTAGGGATACGAATCAGGTACAATCAATTTTCCACCAAGGCCCAGGTCATTTTTCTTCCTCGCGTTTTTACACCAGGGCTCGTTGCAGCGTGCGACATGTGGTGCCGCAGCCACTGCGGCCAACAATAAATCTCCCTCCTCGGTGCTAATTTGGTGTCAGATGAACTCAGATGCCACCTGTCCAGATAATGGACTGTGTATTTCCTGTGGCAGATCAAGTTAATTCATTATAAATCACGGATTTCTTCATTTTATTTGCAAGTAATAATTTCTGGCAGCATCGCACCCTCTCGCCCAAACAACAGCTTTATTTAAGACCTCCCCTCTGCCAGAAGTTCCATCATTCATAAAAAAAAATTACATGCTGGCTGTTGAAACCTTCAGAGCTTTTCCAAACAGCAGTGTCCACGGACAACTGCTTGCTTTAATAAGAGATTTGATTAACAAGAAATAATTTTTTTCCTAAACCATTAGTAATATTTAACTATGTAGCTGGTTCTAATCTGGGAAAACAGTTTTAATATCCTCCATGTCAAAACATGAAAATCTAAGGAGGGGGAGGTATCTGGGAGAGGAGGTGCAAGGACAAGCAGGAGACAAATGCAGAGGAAATTAAAAGAGAAAGCAGAATAATTCCCTGACTTCAAATGTCTGGCACAAGAGATTCCGCCAATGCAGTTCTATTTGGGCATCTGTGTGATAACAGCATCCAAAGCCTGTAGGAGTTTGACTTAAGGCATTGTGCTGTGCAGGGAAAATGCACATCTCTTACAGTTTTTGAAAGTGTCTTTGAAAATAAACAAAACTGTATTGAAAGTGGAGGGAAAAAAAAAATTCAAAGGTATTTCTGAAGCCAGATCCTGTGCTTCTTTAGAAAGACCCAGAGAAGTAAAGCAGTTGGACTTGTGGCACTTTTTAGGTGCTTGTGATCACTTGTGATTGAGAGAATGTTTCTGAAGTGGGACCTTAAAGTGTCTTACTGTCATTATGAGCGTGAGAAGGAATCAGGTTAGTAATGCCACAGGTCCCTCACAACATTTGGCATTATTTTAAACCACTGCAATGCTTTGTTGAAATTACAGCTGTTCCAAAGGAAAGGAGTCTGCTGTTCCTTGACAAAAGAGATTGATAGAACCAGTGCCATTCATTACTTTGAGATGGGCTGATTTTGCCTATTGCCCAGGGCCAGCCTCTTTCAAATGCACCTCCTAACAAGCACTTTTTGTGCTGGATATTGCCACTGGAGATGTGCTGCTCACATCTCAGAGGTTAAACTGCATTTAGATAGCAAATCATCTAGATGAGGATGATGGTGTTTCAGTATGATCTGCATACCACTGTTAATAGCTATTATTTTCTCACCCTTTGCAACTGATCTTACAGAACTGATCATCAAAAAATAACCCCAGCCACACATGTTGACCTTGTAGAGTAGACTTCCTATTTATTCTTGATAGTGTGGTTGTTTTTGGTAGGAAGGAGCATGTGGTCATTAAATAGCTATAATTGTGCCTCTCCTACACACAATGCAATGCAGGATGGAATCAATGGAGCTCAGCTTTGCTACAATGTGTTTGCAGCCCTATGACCTTAGAAGAAGCCATCTAATTAATCTGTACTATTTGCAGAATAGGTTCATTTTCCTAAGGTGTCCCCTGTACAGTCTTACAGGAAAGCTTTAAAATCCCAGCCCTGTAACAGTCATGCTGCTTGTTGCATTAAATAGCACTGATGACAGCAGGCTGGGCAGGCTCCCTGTAACAGGAGGGCTATTTTCTCTGCTTGTAATCAGAGATTTCCATAAGGAAAAGACTGAAACAAACAAAACCAAAACAAACTAACAAACCCAAACAAACAAAGGAAAACACTAAACCAAACCAAACCACTTCAAAACCTTTTTGTATAAACTGCGAAAAACTACTTGCACTTGTACTTACCGTCCCATACAACCTGCCTTTGCTGTTCATTGCAATGAAGAGAGCACTTTTCACACCAAGCAGACTTACAACACCTCTTTCTACAGTGGATATTTCAAAGAGACCTGAAAAATATGAAGTTTAATAGGAGTGTTATCACAGAATCTAGAGCTAATGCAAGGCAATTCAGATATCTTTTTTTTTTTAGCCTAACAAACTTGTAATATATAATATAATCTAAGAATTAACTCCCTAATGCAGCAAAATAAATATACACAGAGAAGATCTTGGGTTTTTCTAAATGTCACAGGATTTGAAAATAATTATTCTAGAATTGTAGTCACATTCTGTATAAGCCTTTTGCTCTATCAAACTCTTTTGATCTGTCAAACTCTGGACCTTTTCAATAGAAAAATAATTTTTATGTAATATGCTATTATTCCAGAAGGTTTTTTAGTGAGCCTTAAAGAAGTGTGGCTTGCATTTTGAAGTCCCACATGACATTGCTGCAAAAGATTTTAGCAACTGCCCTCTACAGGAAACTCAAATCACCATGACTAATGCTTTCCTTAATTCTTAGGGTAGCAGAAAAGCACCCGCAAGAATGAACAAACCAGGACCAGCAAACCCCTTCCATGGGACACACTGAGTGTCCCAAAAATACTGGTCAGCTGGGATTCCAGAATCATGCTTTGCCACTCTGGACTCAGCAAAAACCTCTTAGATTCAAAAGGCAAATGAGAAGGTGAGGAGCAAGAAAATGCAGCAGAGAGTCAGTTTTGAACCTGGTTTGTCTTTTCTCCTCTGTGCAGCAAAGCAGGTAAAAATAAATTCTATCTAAATTCGTCTAAGCATTTTTTGTGCCACGTTTCAGCCCTAAGGGTTCTCATGTTTATTGATGCCAGAGACTTTAAAAGGCAACAGATGTAGCACAGGTTAATAATATCAAGTCACAACATTTGCACTCTGTGAAGGGTAATTACTAGAGTTCACAGCAATTAAGTGACATCTATTCTATTTCATTTCTGGATGCAACTCACTGTATTGGTTTTCATTGTGAACTCCGCTTATCCTTCCGTCTGGGAGGATTTGAAGGTGAAACCCGATGCCCACGTTGCAGTAAAGCCTCCGCTGCCTCTTGATTCCTAGCAAATAGTCACTCTCCCAGTTCACATCTGCCTTCTCCCCTGACATCCCAGCCATGGACCTGGACAGCAGAGATTGCCATCCTCTCTCCAGCAATGTGCCATTAGTTCTGCTTACAACTGGGTGTGTGGAAGCAATCCCGGCTAGCAGACCCAGGAGAAGGAAGGCAGGCAGCGTCCGGTGAGCGCTGGCGTCGCAGGACATAGTGATGAGAAGTCTTTGTGCCGTGGCCATCCCGTTCACCTCCTGGGCACGTGGTCAGAATTAATGGCCCTAAAAATACCGCCCTTCTTGTTTTTCTCTCTTCAGCATGGTGGCAGAGGCTTATTTTTGGAAAGCAAATAGAGCTTGCTGACCTGAAACTAAAGCCCGATAGCAGTTGGGTTGGGAGCAGAGACAGGCCAGCAGGACTCCAACTGGTGGGGACCATGGTTTGTAGATCCTGCTTCCTGCTGGGCAGCCTCCGTTATATTTGATTGAGCCATCTTTATAGTGCAGGGGCTGTCCCTGCCCACATCATCACTCTGACATCAACAGCCTGCCCAAGGTGAGGCTGCCAGGGCTGTAACACAAACCTGCGTCCTCCCTGCCTGCTGAGGTTGGAGTGCTGTCAGCCAAGACTGGAGGCAGGAGTGGGATTTCATTGGCTGTGGGAAGCAAAGGAGTCAAATTGGTCGGGGAATCAGAGGCCTCACAGGCAGCTTCCTTATTTAGAGAAGAAGGTGTAAAAACAGTTCTGAACCTCATCAGTGAGCAATGAGAGGTTTGCGGCCACTTCCTTGGTGGCACGATCGGTGGGTGCTTGTCGGGGCACCGCGATACTCGGGGACAATCGGCTTGAGGTGGCCACAGCTCTTTTTGTGCATACCCTGCAAAGCCAAGGCACCTTTTACTGAGCGACCCACGTGCTAACCTCTGTCTGTACCTCTGCAGGGAGTGCTCCTGGCTGGCTAAGGGAGAGGTAAGCCATGCAGCAGGGACAAAAGGCCCAGCTCCTGCAGGTTTTATCCCAGTGGGAATTCTGCTGAGCAGGGCACACAGGCTGGAGCATTGATCTTGCAGTGACACGTAGATGGGAACATTAGGTCTTCCTGGTTTTCACTGAAGTGACTTCCAGATGATCACAATTACCTGGGGAGGGTGTGTGCCTCCTGGAGGGGGGCAACAGTATTTGTAGGAGCAAGACAAGGACTTAGGGGATGTGTTAAAGATGAGGAAAAAGTGAGATGGCCACAGTTTCCCAGTGTTTCACTGTCTCCTTTCCTCAAGCCCAAATACTCACTATTTTTGTAACTTATGACCATCTTAATTTGCCTCCCCTGCTCAGACTGTCTTAATTGTTTCCCCTTGTTTTCCACTGAAGCTGTTTCAGCTCCTTTGGAGTTGGACAGATTAGGCTTTTATCTCAATTAGTTTTACAGAATTTATCAAGACATAAGACAGAGGAAAACAGCTGAGATTTATACAAATACTTTTGTCAATATGTCTGTCAGCTTCTCATAGCACAGGCCTTGCATCTTCTGTGTCATTTGAGAAGCCTGCTAATGAGGGGAGTACCTGGAAGTATAATTAAACTGAGCACACCCAGTGTGACAGTTTCACATTAAGCAGCAGAGGTGCAATACAACGCCTGGGACACTGCAGACTCCCCAGCACAAGCCCCATGAGGTGAAGGGGAGCCCCTGGCAGCCTTGAGGCAGGAGATCAGAGTCAGCGATGTATGTGAATATTGATTGCTCTCAGGAGACAGGCTCAGCTAGAAAATAATTGGGAACCACAGGGCTAGGCCCTGGCTTGTTCCAGGTGATGTTTCAAGGTCTCTGTGCCTTTGCTGAAGCTGAACTTGACTATCACAGAATCACAGAATAACCTGAGCTAGAATGGACCCACTAGGATCATGCAAGTCCAATGCCTGGCAGTGCACAGGACACCCCAGCAATCCCACCCTGTGCCTGAGAACCTTGTCCAAACACTCCCTGAACTCTTGCAGGCTTGGGGTGGTGGCCAAAGGAAGGATATATTTTGCTGACAAAGAAAATCCTCAGATCCTTTTCTCTTCTGCTTTCTACTTTATCTGATGATTTTTTCATCTATATAAAGCACACATATCATTTTTATGAAGGAATAATACTAGTATTTTACACCCTCTTATCATAGCTGCAGTCTTCATGAGAGGCCAGCATCGCTGGGAAACAAAGCCCAGGGTCCCTGTTACAAGCGTGGAGCACTGGTTCCCCAGTTTTTCTTATACTGCAGTCTGAAACCTGCCCATTCCCAATGCATGTGACTCCTGGCAACACTGCCTGCTCTCAGAGCCATCACTGTCTGTAAAAACATGCATTGTAATATTTTCTTTCCTGTTTATTTTAGCCCCTAGAGAACTTTTCAATGTAATGGGCGCAGAGTTGGATTTCCATCCTCAGCTTTAATCACCTTTGCATCTTTATCTCTCATTCATTAGGTTTGACAGAGCAGACAAACCATGGGCTAATTGAGCTCCTCTAACTTTTGCTGGCACTTCTGCCACTGTGGATTTCCCACAAGGTGTCCTGATGGCCCAAGTTAAAGGAACACTTTGTAGGATGCAACATGTCTCATCCCAGTACCCTTGATTGTAGAATTAAAACCAAATGGTCAGACACAAAACAAACAAACAAACAAACAAACAAACAAACAAACAAACAAAGATAATTTCTAACAAGTCTGTGAGATGCATTGGTTTGTATTTTAGTCAGTCCAGTTGGAAAGTGGCTGCTGAGGGCTGTGGTGACCCAGGAGACAGATTTGTTCCAGCAGTTTCCTGCTGAGCAAGTCCATCTGACAGCATTCTTTATGGAAAGGGTGCACAGATTACTTGCTTGCAAAAATTCCAAACTTTTCTTGCCTGATCTGTAAACCAAACCAAATATCTAAAATTTGTAATTTCACTGGGACACCTGGTCCTCTTAAGACCAGGAGTCCTGGTGTCTGGCCCCAAGTGTGTGTAGCTGGGAGATGAAGTGCATTCTGCAGTCTTAGACTGCTCAGCAATTCTGCATCAGAGTTGAAATGAGTCTTGAACCATTCTCCAGCTGGATCTGTGGCCAGCAGGTTCCTGAGTTTCTGTGTATTAGCATTTGAACTGCCATGTAAATTCTTGAGCTTCTGATTCAATTAGGCAAGCCTTGTTTGCTCTAAAAGATGTCTCATTCTGCTTAAACTTGTCCTCTTGGCCCATGAATTGACTGTTTCCAGAAAGCACACTGTAACCTTACGATTTTCAGGTAGCATGTTGTCCTGGCTTCATGTGCCCAGTGAAATTTGGAAGGGAGACACCAATAGCATTTGCAGTAAAATAAACCCTATGGACTCCAAAACAGTAAAAATTTACTTCAGCAATCAAACTCTGCTTACTCGAACTCTTAAGACCTGGGGTCACTGACAGTGCTCACTGCCTAACTAAAGCAACAAGTTTTCATTGTCAGTATTTCAGCACAACATTAAAATAACCTCTCTATGGAGCACAGCAGTTCAGATCCACTTTCAGATAGTCTAAGAAAAGTCCTGCAGCTGAGCAGTAACATGATATGGATGCAGAGCACGTCTTTCAAAAAATGTGTGATGACTTAGGGTCCTAAGTTCCATTTTCAAATCTGTTAAAATTCTCTCCCTATTTTAGGGCCTGGAAAGAGCAATCCCTCATTCAAACACAGAAGGATGGACTAAAATTGTTCACCTTGCCTGCGAAGACCCAAGCTGATGGTGGACAGTGGAGAAGGGAGATTTCCAGGTGATAAATCTGCCTGTTGTGGGAGGGCAGGTATTGCAGACTCTGGACAAGTTGCATAAAAATCTGTAAGCGCAAGTATGACCATGGAGCCCCATCTGATCATCTTTAGGTAATGGGGCTTGCTGACCAGCGTGGAGAGATTTGTAACACACATACCAGGACTGTTATGAATGAAATATTAATCACAGTCTGAAAGCAGCATTAAAAAATAACAGAGCAAGGGTTGCAGAGCTGTATTGACACCCAAGGACTCCATCAAACTGTAGAACTGGTAACACTGAAGAGGGTGTTGTTCCCTTGATGTCAGCAACATCAGGGAACATTGATGTTGTTGGCTTCAAGGCTAATTTGGATAGGAGCACAGAATAGATGATTAATCAGCAGAAGAGCTGAGCTCTGGTAGCAGAGGATGACAGAAAGGGTTGTAGCCCACTGTATTTGTTATTTCTCTTTCCACTACCCAAGAGAGAGGCAGATTTGTTGTCACACTGATCCCCAAAGTGAATAAACAGGACAGCAGACAGCAACCTTGCCTAAGAGCCTTGGCAGCTGATGAGCTCTGGGAGGCTGAAGCAAGCAAACTTCTGACCCAAAACTATCCCCTGATTGCAGCTGCTGACTCCTAAAGCATGTACAAAACCTGCTCAAATATGGTTTTTCATCACCAGTCATGAGGAAGCCAAGGTATTAACAAGGAACCTCCACTTTGTCACACACACAGAGGTCCTGGTTAGGCCACTTGACACACCTAGGCAGAAGAGTGTGTAAATTTAACAGCTTAGAGTAATCTCAAATAATTATCTTCCCATTTCTCTACAGGGAAATCTCTCACTGAAATTCCACATGCCAATTTCTTACAGGCAAGCCCAAATCACAAAAAAGCTTCCTGCTATTTTCTTTTTGGAAGGAAGTGGGAAAAAGGATCTACTCCCACAAGAAGGTCTGGAGGATTTAGGACTAGGTGGATGCTAGCTTGCTTGGAAAAAGATCTTGGTTTACTGGTTATTCATGCTGAATTCATTCTCTGCAGAGGGTGTGTCAAGCCCAGAGACAGTCAAATATGCCCATCTTTGTTCTCTTGAGCTGGCCAGGTCTCCCTCTCCATGTCCCACAGAAATGGGAATGACTGTGAGAAAAGAGAGCGGTGACTCCACGGAGGACTTGTGGCTTCCCACCTGGTACTGTGCCCACCAGCCCACACTGCTTCTCTCATCACCTCCTCAGCTGTTCCCACTCCACAAGGACAGGCAGTCCAAGGGTAAAAGGCCGAGCTGAAGAAAACAGAAGCGACAGCCACCACCCCCACAGGGATCTGCCTGAAGTTATTTATTAGAAGAGATGAATGACAAGGGCCATGTTTAATTTTGTTTGTTTCATGCACAGTTTTCTCATTACAGCAGGAACAGGGACACTGCCGGAACAGGGATGCTAAATGCCACATTTAAGTAACATTTTGAGTAGGAAAGCAAAAAATCCCCTTGGTTTTGCTTGTTGTTGGTGATGAGATTCTGTCCAGTGGCCCAGCTGACCTCTGTGTAATTCCTGACCATAGAACTATTCAGATTAAATTATGTTATGACCATAGAAGGTCAAAGGCAATTTCTGTCATTTGCCAGGTTATTGTGTCTTCCATGTGTTGTGCACCATTAGCTCAGTTGAGGACTTTCTCTTGCATGCCAATTCTTCATCCATTGGTCTGGATCCTCTCTAATATTTCAAATTCTGAAACCTTTTGTGTAGTCATCTGAACTTTTTCCTGGGTTTTTCAAGTGTTTGTTTTTTGGTTTTTTTTTTCCCTGCATGACAGGGAGCACCTGAAGGTCTAAAGCTTGTAATTCATCATTCAAGCAGTTGTGATTCATTGTTTAATTTCCACAGGAAGGATCCTGGTTTTGACATCTCCTCCTTTCCTCTTCTGCCACCCTGTTCCCATTCCCACTGCACTCTGCTCATTCTACCTGCACAGCTCCTGCAGAGAGCTGTTAGGGTTGCACCCTGTTGGCATCTTCTGTGCTTGAAGAAGGGATGTGTTTATGGCACAATGTTCTGAATTCTCCACAGAAGGATGACAGAATTACGTCCCTGATGATAGGCAGAACTTTATTCATAAGGCATCTTTCCAAGGCAAACAGAAGCTTTTTTCCCTTTGGTCAAAAATGCTCTAAACAGTTTAGCAGCCTCTTGATCCTTCAGAAGCTGCTGAGAACACCTTCAGCCTCTCCTTTGAACACCTTCAACACATTCCCTGTGCATCCTTGGGGCTGTCTACTGGACTTCCTCCAATCTGTTGACTTCTCTCCTGTGCTAGGATGCCCTAAACTGACCATAGCACACTACGTGTGCCAGTGATGGGAAGCAATCCCTTCCCTCACCCCTTGGCCTCCTGGCCACCTTTGGGCTAATACAGCCCAGTCTGGGGGTGTCCTGCCTCACCACAACTATGATTTTGGGTTCAGCTCTCTGCACCATGATCCCCAGCTTCTTCTCAAAGCAAAGCTGCTCCCCAGTCAATCAGTGCCCAGCCTGGACTATTGCCAGGAATAATGTATTCCCAGGGTCTAGGCTCTGCATTTCTTAATGCCAGGCTGCACAAGAATCCTGTCAATCCATTGTTCCAGCTTTTCAGGGGCCAGCTGGATCCCAGCCCTACCCTCATTATATATTCTTTTCCTACAATTTATTGTTGCCAACTGCAGACTTGCAGGTTAGGGAAAATAAACTAATCTGGGAGTAGTGATGGATTCTTCCTCAAATGCCTGCCACATTTGTGCAGGATGTTTTTTCCACTCTCCAAATTATTGTTCATTGTGATTTGGTTCTATGTGGTCATCACACAGAGTAAAATACAATATTAAAAAAAATTAATTTGGTTTCTGCCAGCAAAGACCTCATTCTTTAGCCTCATCTTTTTACATTCATGTTTTTCTGTGTGTGACTTTAGATGTTTTCCTCACAATCCATGACTATACAATACACTTAAATGGACTTGAATCCCCAAGGCACAGCCTAAAGACAATGTGAGATGAGTAAATGCAGTTCTAATCTGGTTGATTACAGCGGTCATTCAATATTATTTTTAAAGACTGTAAGTCCTGTTTCCAGAAGGGAGCCCATCTCTCTGTGTCAAAATATCCTCTGCTTTCAGTGCATCAAGGGGACATCCATATTGGTGCCATTTTTCCCACTGGAGTCTGGGATCTGTTGAAGAGCTGTCTGCGAGTAACTAAGACATCGGTACCCTCTCTACAAAAATCATGCAGGTTTGTGAGTTTCTCTGGTTCAAGGCTGTCTCCTTCTTTGTCTTGAAATGATAATTTCCAGTACTCACTCCAAACAGTAGCAAATGTGAGTCCAAAGGAAACTTTTTGTGTTAAAGGCTGCAGCCACCTTGTCATTTCTTCATCAGGAACCACAGTGTAAGGTATTTGTTGTGATGGTTTTCAACATATGGAAGATCAAGATCAGATTCCTAAAATATTCTGAAAACCAGTTATAGCTTTAACAGTGACCATGGTTAAATATAAAGCCTAAGTAATTTGTTCTATTAAAAAGCCCAAGTCTTATTTTTATCAAGTGATGTTATGAGGGCATGTTCTAAATCAGCCAAAAGCTCTTGTAGCTACAAGAGCTTCACTTCTGCGATTTTTAACAGCCCAGTTAAGTTGGTGCAGCTCCTTGTGCATGTTGTTAGTAAAGAATTCCTCCTCTGACACTGACCAGATCAGGCAGAATCCAGAAGATGAAATATTTGAAGAAGGCAAAGAAAATGTAAGAGCTGAATGACAATGTTGAATTTATTTTTCCCCTGCAAAGATGAGTCTCATTTGGACAGGGTCAGGTTGTGATGGGTGCACAGGACTAGGAAATAAACCCATACATTTCTTGCATTCATGTAACTCTTCCCCTGACATCCCTCTCCAGGCTGTCCTGCACTTCTCCCTGTGCAGGGCCCAGTTTAGGATGATGCTGTTGCTGCTGCTGTGCAGTTATTCCAGGCATCCTTCCAGCAGAATGTGTATTCCATGCAGGATTAGAGAATGGTTTGTCTGATGCCCACTGGACAGGCGGTGTGGAGCAGGGTCAAGGCAAGCATGCAGCAGAGCTCTGAAATTTCCTTTTTGATCAAGCAAGGAGTGAGCATATGTTGGCAGATGGAATGTGTGCTCAGCTTACTTTAGTGGAGTTTCAGCACTGACCTTTTGCTGCATTCCTCCAGCAGCAGTAAAATGGTTCTGCTTAAGTAAACTGACATAGACCACGTGCAAACCCAGCTGTCTTCTCCAGCCCACCATTTCTCCTACTGTTACAAGAAGCCTGGATGCATGGGAATGTTGTAATTTAATGTGTAATAACCTCTCATGGAAATAATGTTGTAAAAATTAATGGTGCTCATGACACAATAATCTCCACCTTGAGGACCCAGTTTAGGGACTGGCTGCAGAAGTGCATGTTAATAGGTCCTGGCTTGCTGTACTTTATATTAACGTCTTCCTGACACAAACAGGAAGTTAAAGGCTCTTACACCACTCCAGTTTGGCTCATCCTTACTTCTCTTTGACTTCTTTATGTTTTACATCCTTTGTTTCTCTAAGTGTCTGGCAGGTCTGGCTCTGTATGACTCCACAATAAAAAAATGAAGATAAATTAGGCAGAAGAAGGTGATCTAGCAGGCCAGTTGTTAGTGGGCACAATTTTCTTTAAGGAGCTGCTCATGACAGCCTCATCAGTAAAAAGAAGAAAATACAAAAAAGACATGGCTGCACCATGTATTGTACAGAGCCTGCCCTTCCAAATTCTTGATGCCTTTTTCATGGAACCATAAAATCATTTGGGCTAGAAGTGACCTTTAAAGGCCACATAGCCCAACCCCCCTGCAATGAGCAGGGAGAACTTCAACAGATCAGGTTGCTCAGAGCCCTGCTCAGCCTGACCTTGACTGTTTCCAGAAATGGGGCATCCTCCACCTCTCTGGGCAACCTGTGCCTTTCTGGGCAACCTCCAGTCACCTTGGTGTCCCTCCTCTGCACTGCCTCCAGCAGCTCCATGTCCTTCCTTCCTGTGCTGGGCCCCCAGAGCTGGGCCACTATTCCAGCTGGTCCAGGTCCCTCCGGATGGGACCCTGGCTACAGGTGTGTCACTGCACTGTCTGCTTGGTGCCATCTGCAAACTTGCTGAGTGTGCAATCAATTCCAATGTCCATGTCATAGATGAAGACATCAAAAATGACTTGGTCCCATTACAGGCCCCTGGGGGACACCACTTCTCAGTGATCAGGAGGTGCTGGCTTACCTGCTAGGTCTCACACCCAGGCAAAGGGGCTGACTGTCCTCATCCATAAATACCTACATGCTGTAAAATAATCATCAGGAGAAGAAAAAGTAGAAAATTTTGTTGTCCTCTTGCAGCAAAAGATTTCCCACTGTAAGCAAAAGATATAAATGTGGTGTGTGCCATTTTGCATGTAGCAACATCATTTTGCATGACTTGCTCATAATTGATGGACTCTTGAAAGAAAGAACCACTTCCAATGGGCAGGGAGAAGTGCCCAAAATGGCTAAAAACACATCCAAGATAACAACTGGTGGTCAGGCAGCGGTTTCCAAACAACTACTCAACAGAAGCACTCACATCCTCTTGTGTAGCTGGTCAAGCTTGGGGCCAAGCTCCTGCCAATGCCCCACTGCAATTTCCATCTTTGATTGGTGAGAGAGGAGAGAGATTCATTTCTCAGAAAGGGAAGCTTGGCTGGCCTGTGCTGGTAGGATTTCCGCTGTGGGAATAGGCATGGAGCACGCTGATAACTTGGGTGCTGCACACACCAGGAGGGGCGGAAGGAAGCAGCCCCTGTTTGTGGGGTCAGGCTATTTCTGCTGGGATTTAAAACTGCTCCTTGGAACAGAGTTGAAACAGTCACTATAAATGACTTGCATGAAAAAGTACAGAGCATTTTGGAGGATTATAATTTATGCCAGGCAAGAGCTGTTATGGTTCAGTTTAAGGAGCTTAAAATAAGACTTTTGGGAGACAACCAAACCAGCTTCAACTCTGCTAACTCCTCAGTTCAAGATACTCTTATATTGATATGTACAGGGTCTGTTCCTGCCTGGGGGCCAAGGGCCTTGAACTCCTGTGGAAACCACTGGATCTCAAAGATGCTCTGATGATATTTGGCATTGTTAAGAGTGAGCCAATGCCCATTAGGAAAGAGCTGATAGTGCCTTGGAGCATACGATTCTCTTTACCCTTCATCTAAACTTGAATTAATTTAACTTAAGGATTTCTCCCCCCAACGCCTTGTCTTTCATGGAAGGTACCTCTTGTAGGAATGTAGAGCTTTTCTCCATGGGATCGTCCTTTCTGCAGATTTAAAATCAATCACCTTATTAAGCCAACTGGAGATGAAGCACATTTGTCTGGACCCCGATCATCATCCACATGCTTCCTAAAGAGGGAACAGAGGGAGGGAGAAATCAATCCATTTCTGCTGACCAAACAGAAAGGCAGACATGAAGTCCTGTCTTGCCATCTCCCAGGCAACTTGAGAGTACTTTATACCACAAAGGCATAGCTGTATCCTCCTGTTTTCTTGGAAATGACACAGTGGCTATCACTCCATTTCCAGAGTAATATGTGTACAGTATGAGACTGATTTCTAAGTTTCCAGACATATTGCTTCTCTAAATCTTCCCTATTTTCCTTTATTAGTTTTATCCCTGTAAGTTAAGTTGAAACTCTTACTGGAACATGCAGTCCAAACCCGCCTCCTCTTTAGTCTTTGCATCCTTTAAATATTTACAGATGGTTTCCATATTCCCCTTCAGTTGCCATTTAGCCAGTGTTGCTCTGTGTGTATCTCTTCAAACTTAGCACCCTGGGAAGGGCAGACAAGGCCAAATTCTGCTCTCCGTTACATCTCTGTAATTTTGGAGTAACTCAGCAAACTTGATAGACATTGAATTGACACAAGCAACACACAGAGCAGAAGGTGAATGCCAAAAGATAAAACAGGATGTCAATCAAAACTAACATCACATCCTGTGGGCCACAGACTGCACAAGGTTGGTGCCTTTTCTATCATGGTATTTTTTGCTGCGTTCTCAGTGAACTGCAACAGCCATGAGGAAGATGCCAGTACCTACCATAGCTCCTCTGAGAAGTGAGATACAGGACATTGCTGTGTGCTGGTCCACGCAGAGTGCTTGAGTGATTTAACACTGATTTTATAAGAGGTTTTCTATGTTTTATACATAGAATAGAATATTTTATACTAGATACTTCATATTTCTGTGTGTGTTACAAACATGACACAATAACCTTGTTTTGTTTGGTGACTTTTTTTTCCTGATAATTGATGTTAATTAGGTACTGATAATTACTCCAGCAGGGAACATTTCTCCACCTTTTCTCAGCCCTTCATAGAGCTGGTTGAACATACTGCTCTATGTCTGTTCTGAAAGCAGAGAAACTGTCAATGAGACCAGAACTGAGCATCACAAACTGAAGTCCACAGTCCATTTCCCAATTAAAAAAATATGTCATATGGAAAGTGCGTGCCCAGAGGAAGTGCTTGCTCAAGCTGTCTCGTCTTCTCCAAGATGCACTTGGCAGAGCTTGTAATACTGACTTCACATCCTAAGTTGACTCATTTCCATGTCTTTTCTCTTCTGAAGCCTTTATTAGAAAGGGTGAATGTTGTTTTTCTCCCTTTGCAGGTTATTCTGACAGAAGTGAGAAAGGAAATAGAGAACTATGAACCACCATTCTTTACCCTGAATCTGGCCTAACCTCCAAGGAATAATCTTCAAAAGAACTTGCTTCTAAATGTTGGGGTAAGATTACACTTTAGTTTATAAACACTATTATATCATAAAATCAAGCTCTTCAACTTATGCAACCTGAAATAAAACTGTTTGTCCTTATACATAATAATAACAACATATTCTTCTAATTCTGTGGTCCCATAGGACAACAGTCCTGGGGTTGCTACTGACTTCCATCACATCCAGTATATAGTATGAAGTAATAAATTTATTTTTATGCAGCACTGATGGTGTGTCCTGAGAGCTCCATGAGGCAAAGATACAAGAAGAGGACAGGCATCTCTTTACTCAGCTGACCTGGTGTGAATACCAGGGGATAGCTCTGTATTTTTGGGTATAGCACTGGCAAAAAAAACCCAGTAAATGAGGCATGAAAGACTAACGTTCAAAATACTACACAAGTATAAATTAAACTTTCCTCTAATGAGGTAAAAATGAGGTACAATAAACTGATCAACTTTTAAACTTACAGAAGTACCAGAATGGGGTTAGAACATGCAATCTCAATCCTCTCAGATGGAACTGGTTGTTTTTTAAAGCCCCTTTCAACTCAAACCATTCCATGATAATTTCCTCTCTTACATTATATCCCCTCTGCATAATCACCTTCTGTGGCTTCATTCACCTCTCATATGACAGGAAAAGTTAAAAAACAACTCTTTCATCATTAAGATTTCACTATCCAGAGTGAATTATTACAGAAGAAAGGACCTTGGGTACAACTCCCACCTGTCTGGACAGTGTCACCTTCTAACAGTGACATTTCTGGCATTGCAGCAGGGTAGAAGCACCTGGCCAGGACAAGGTCTGTACATGTGTTTAACTGCCTGCATTCTTCTCTTTGTCGCCAGTTCCCACAGAAGCAAACAGACACAGGTCACAGAGCTGGTGACAAGAGGCAATGGGCACTAAGTGATATCCTTGACAAATCCAGACTCTTGGCAATTTTATTCCTTGCAATAACCTCAGTTCAGACTCTGAAAAGGGCACCTGCAGTTTACAGTGGTCACCATGAGCAAGTTGAAGAAGCTACACAATGGCATTTGCTCCTCACCTCTCCCCGTGGCAAGAATTTTTTATTTGATTCAAGCCACACGTATAATTTTACGCAACATTTTCAAGGCATTTAAATACTGTCACCCTTCCAAGGAATCTGCACTACATATACAAATAGAAAACTTCGTGCCCATTAAGTCATTTTCCTCTTAATGTTGAATAGCTTTTCTTGAAACAGAATTTCTAAGGTGGCTTTGCACCATAAACTGCAGCCTGTATTCTACAGCTGCCAGGCACAAACCAAAGAGAAGGTACAGCTTAGGTCAGCCCATCTCTATATTCTGCTTTTCTCCAAAGACAGCTAAAATCCTGCTGTTAGCACCACTTCTTTGAGAACAGGTATGAAAAATGGGAATATCAAAAGCTCTGTCACAGATCCTCCAGACGAAGATTCTCTTTGGCAGGCTTATTCCGCATTTACAAGGGTCACACTTCAGCAAGCAGAATTAATAGTTTGCCCATACCATTCCTTCCATTTTGGCTTTCCAAAACCTCATCACTAGAGCTCATTGCTTCATTTCAGTATCAAAGACCAACTGGTTCTTCTGATGACAAGTTTAGATGCAGTCAGCTGAGGACTGAAAACAAATATTTGAAAAATAAAAGGTAAAAAGCTGAGTTATTTTCCTAGAAATTAGTGGCAGTTTCACCCAAGTGCTACTAAATTAAATGGAGTCTTCATGTTTTGGCAAAAATACAACGCATAATTTTTATTACCAAAGAGTCTCGAAGTATGTGCAAGATGTTTGCTTAAGAACTGTTGGTGCTCCTTGTTAGTAGATTTACTGACTGAAGGAAAATATAAAACTAGTATAAGTAGGTAACACAGATCTTTTTCACACACAGATAAGCATTACAACTTCTAAAAAGGAATAGCTCTGCCACCACACCTTTCCCAGACAGAATAGCGTTAGAGCACTTGCTTTTCTGGGACCAGAGTTTGATTTCAGTTTAAGGCCAGCAATGTAAAATGAGCTGTAACAGGATTAATCCAGCTCCTTCTAGAGGAATTTACATCCTTCTTTTCTAGAACACCAAATTAGGTCACGTTACTCGCATGATTCTTCTTTAGAAGCTGCTGGCAGAGGAAAAGAAAGTATTTGACAGTTCAGCAAGAGATGTTTGCTGGGTCACTTACATGGCTTCCTGCAGCATGCAAGACTTGATAAAAATACTAAACTGAGTCTGTTTATTACACAGTGACCTTACAATCATCATGAAATGGTGACTATTCCTTTGGTTTGCCATGAGAATTTTTAATTATGCAGCTTCCCCAAAACAGAGCTTTTCAATCTTTGCCTTTATTAAGCTAAATAACATTTAAAAAATAACTGTGAAGACAGAAAATAATTTGGGGTTTAATTGGCTTCCAGATTCTCCAGTTTCCAGTGCAGAATTCCAGCAGTACATAGGAAGAAGTTTCTGATTCAAAGTGAGGCCTGCCAGGATCCCCATGAATCCCACAGAGCAGAACTGTGGATTTGGAAATCCCACCACCTGGAACCCTCACCCCTACAGCTGCTTTGCTGTAAGCCCAGTGGTTCTGGCAATCCCAAGAATCCCAGTTCCTGACAGGACTTTCCCTGTGTGCATGGGAAAGCTGCTTCCAGCTCCTGGGTCCACGGCTGAGTTCCAAGACTGTCCATGATAGGGGAAAAGCAGTGCCCAGTGTCCCCCTTATTCCCCATCACTGGATGCAGGGGGTGTCCGGTTGGGGGTTTTTTGACTGGATTCAAGTTTGTCCCGAGAAAGTTCAGAGCTGCATCTTGAGCTGTCTCCCTGGCATTTTTGATTACTCATAAAATGTTAACTAAGAAGCAGCAAATTTTATCTGTGTAACAGTGTCCAGAACACTTTAGTGTTTCTATAAAGTTGTCCATATGATAAACTTCTCAATGTGAAGTCAGGCAATAAAGCAAAAATTATAAAAAACAGGAAGACTTCTACTTCAAAATTTCTAATTATTGTCACAAGTATATATTAATTTTTTTAAACACTTCCAAAATCTACAAAATGCAACAGGGTAAATGTTTGATTCAAGTCTTTCACTTTGCAGCAGTAAAGTGAGGCAGTAACACATTTTATTCCATGGTCACTATGAAAAATTCCATTGGTTATTCTCACGTGCTCCATATTCTTCTAAAAGTCACTAAGAAAATTCAGCACATGGTTGTAGAAGCCAGAAGACCCCATTCCTAGCATAAGCTCTTATTGTTACTACCTATGTATGAGAATATTTCTGTAGATTTCTTACAAGTTGTAATGAATGTTTTTCAGATAAAGGTGAGGAATTCCTCAATCCTGTGCTGAAACAAAACAAGAGGCCAAAATCAGCTGCTACCAGCCAAGAACAGACAACATTTATCTTTTATTTCAACACAATTCTTGAAATTGCAACAAATGCCACTTTGGGGTCACGAGTCCACAGCAGAGAGACACCCTAGTCCAGAATCTCCTAAATCTCATCCTCTGCCAATAGGATACAGGTTAGTGCCCCACAGAAATCAGTGCTTGGAGGTCAGAGTCAGTGTGGAGGATACTCTGAAGATCTGTGGCAGCATGTTACTCAGCTGGTAAAACATTTCCTCTGAAATTGTCTGGGAAAAACAAAAAACAACACACAGGTAAGCTTTGTCTTTTTGTAGTTTGGAAGAATTAAGTCTCTCTCAACTTTCTTTTTTGGTATTTAAGAGAATTGCTGCTGTTCAGAAGCCAACAAAAATAATTTTCAAACTGTGTTATAATCTGACTGAATTCAATTAAAAGACTGACCTAAAAATACTGGCTGTATATTTATGTGACATACCCACATAACCAATTCCTGCAGATTTCTTGTTCCAGGGATTCACTACTTCTGCATAAACAGGACAGTGCTGCTTGTTATGTACAGGACTCCTGCTCTCTTAATTTCAAGACTAGCTTCAAATTTGGAATTTGTGGCTTCCTCCTTGCTCAGCAGCTTTCTAATTTGTCAAGAAATACATGTTACTCTTTTCCTGCCATTAACTCTACTTCTACTGCTTTTTAGAACAAACCTCATGCTGGCCATCTTTAGCTGATCTTCAGAAACAGGAAGATATCCAGAACTTCAAATTAAATAATTTCAGAATCTAAACCAGAACTAACTTCAAATACCTGGAGTAATTATTTTTTTGTGAAAGCATGACTGAACTTTCTGCATTGCAGCTTTCCATATTGTTAGACAATATGACTAATAAACAAGTCATGTAACACAAGGTTAGCCCATCAGAGTAATTGACATAAAAATGAAATTAAGTAATTAACAGGAAAAAAAAGTACCTTTTTTCAAAGGTGACACATTCACTATTTGTAAAGGTGAATTTCCCAGTTTGAAATTTTAGCATCCTCTCAGAAAATACTACTGGGAATTCAAAAATACAAACCCACTCTTACTCCTCTTTTACAGGCAAAGAAACAAAACCAGATAAATTTAAACTCACTCAAGAGGGGCAGGCAAGAGAAAAAAAAAAAAATCACAACTGGATCTGCTGACACATGACTTCTTACCAGCACTCTCCTAGATTGGATATGATTTTGGTTTCACTTACCTGTGGTACCAGGAATTGTACAGTCCGAGAAATCCCTCCATCCCACGAGGCCATTTCCATCATGAAACCTAAAAAACCAGCATTGACACTGTCTGGATAACCTGTGCAATACTTCCCAGCAGTTACAGCATGTGCAGGCAGTGAGGGAGCTTTCACACACATGTAGGGTGGGAACTGCCTTAATTAGGGATGTCCTCAACTGCCTTTAAATCAGACTTGGGCAATTTGAATGAAATATAGAAAAATGTAATGATGAGTTCTGCAGAATACCTACACTGAGGACAGAATTATCAATCTTCTGTGCAGCACAGTGATACACAGCAGAAGTGAGGGTCTCTCCAAACCCTCCAAGTGTGTCAGGAGTTCTTTCCATGACTTCCTTTCACTGAGAAACAGGGGTGACCTCACTGTGGCCTCCCAATGCCTGAAGGGAGCCCACAGAAGAGATGGAGAGAGACTCTTGACAAGGGCCTGGAGTGACAGGACAAGGGGGAATGGCTTCCCACTGACAGAGAGCAGGTTTAGATAGGATATTGGGAAGAAACTGTTGCCTGTGAGGGTGCTGAGGCCCTGGCACAGGTTGCCTAGAGAAGCTGTGGCTGCCCCTGGATCCCTGGCAGTGTCCAAGGCCAGGCTGAATGGGGCTCTGAGCAACCTGGGATAGTGGGAGGTGTCCCTGCCCATGGCAGGGTGTTGAAATCTTTAAGGTGCCTTCCAACCCCAACAGTTCTATGATTCTATGATGATTCTATAGTGCTATGATTCAGCACTAATTTATTGCTCAAGTAATGAACTACCAAAGGCCACAGGAATCCTCTTGTGGTAAATAAGGATGCTCAGAAAAATACTTGCTAAATAGAAGTGGATGATATAGACAATATATCCATTGTGAACTACTAAAGGTCAGTTACTACAGGAAGAGGTTCCTCAAGCAGGTGGTTGAAACAAAGTGACTGGTTCAACTATTAAAGTGCAGCACAAGAAATGCAGAAAGTAAGAACACAACTTGGAAAGACAGAAAACCATGCTGAGTCATGAGGACTATTTCTTCCTAATACTCAGCCTAAACCTGCTGTCAGTGTGAGGGCATTGCCCCTTGTCCTGTCACTCCAGGCCCTTGTCAAGAGTCTCTCTCCATCTTTCCTGAGGGCTTCCTTCAGGCACTGCAAGGCCACAATGAGGTCACCCCAAAGCCTTCTCTTCTCCAGGCTGAACAATCCCAGTTCCCTCAGCCTTTCCTCCCAGCAGAGCTGCTCCAGCCCTCTAATGAGTTCATGTTCCTACCCTGGACTGGCTCCCCAGAACCCAATGGGGCTCCACTCCCCTACCTTTGACGCACTTGAACACAAGCTCTGCCCTCTTCAGGCACCATGGAATGGTCATCTCCTAAATGAAGAAATAAAAAGTCTCAATGCCTCACAAATCTAACCAGCAAGAATAGCAGGGAAGTTATTAAAAGCAACACATTTTTTGCCCTAGAACATAATTTCCAAGCAGAATTTGGAACCTAGTTTTCAGAACATTCTAGGCAGGTGTACACACCTTACAGGTGACCATAAAAGCACCACCACTCCTTATTGCTAGGAGAGCCAGTGTCAGAACAATATTAAACATTTTTAAACTGAGGGGTTGAATAAAAATGCTGTCGAATCCACTGGAAACTGGGCTGTTTGATTCACCTGTGGAGCTCCAGAAAAAGTCTAATGCTCAACTGATAATTGTCAGGTTCATGCTTCAGCAAATCAAAGGCAGGCTCCTGACCACATCTTAAAAGCAGAATGACAACTTCTAACTGTTCTTGATTTTGTTTATTATTTCTTGGCATACCCACAACCTTCAGTAAAACCTTCTAATACTGGAACTGGAAGAAGCCCTTCCTCCTTAAGACACATTTATGGTAAGAGTGAGAACAAACAAATCATCTGCATCTGATGAAAGAGTTTCAGATAGCAACAGCCAGCAAATCCATACCTAAACTTAAATAGCAAAACATGACGTGAAAACCACAGTGGTTTAAGATACGGCTACAAGCACTGGGCTAAATAATTTAAGATTAAAGTTCATGGAACATTTTTGGCTGTATGCTAGAAAGCCAATTACACCATGATGATGTAACTCCATCAGAGGCAGAATGACTCACTGCAAACACTTCTCAGGAAGAAGAAAACAATATCTGTTTGTTTCTGCTGTAATCGTCAACATGAAGATGAGCACTTCCTACTCTGAATACAGGAATATAGATGTGGAAACTGATTTATCATTCCATGTACCTTTTAGACTCAAGCTTTACATATTTTCCTATTCACTAAAGCCAGTCTCTATTTTGCAATGTCAAACACACAGTGCAATCTGTTGTTATCAGAAAGCTTAATTTCAGGATTAAAGAAAGTTATTTGAGAGGCAAGGTTATCTAAGAACACTCAGTGATAACACAACTGATAAACTGAATGTGTGGCTTCATTAAACAACTAATGAAGGCCAAAGCTCCTCCTCAGGTGGGAGGATCTCCTGTGATCCCCCAAAATACAATGTATGTTAAAAGCTGGGTAAGTTTGAAGTATCTTTTCTTAAAGTTTTCATTATATAAATCAATGCATCCCTACATGCTGCTTTTAGGGTATACACCACAATAATCAGACAGAATAGTGCTGGACAAGTTTGGGTTTGTACTTCTGTTGTGGTTGCTTTTTGACTTTATTTTTTAAGCATTCTGGAAGCAACACTTTGTGTTTATCATAACTCGTCTGCCCATATGTGCTTTCTGTCACAAGTAAGGTTTATAGCTGGTTTTGATCACTGCTTTGGCTCAGTAAAAAACAAGTAACTAAGAACATTCTCTCTCAGGAGCACCTTGAGCAATCAGCGATGGGAAGTGAGCCTTAGACTGATCAACACAGCAGGATATGACACCATTCCTTGGACTATTTTAGAGGAACAGAGATTAAATTTTGTGGGCATCCAGGGAAATAACAGAATGTTGCTCCATGCAAGCCAGAAGAACTGAAAATGACATAGCAGTGATTCAATTCTAATCCATCTTCACACACAAAAGATCTCATGAATTCACCACATCACCAGGAGTTTTCTCTGGTGTGGAAATGGAGGCTCAGCTAAGCAACAGTGCAAAATACAGAGGACATAAAGCAAAAAAAGCAAACAGCCAACCTCTTAGAGGGAGTTTTGGAAAACAGCATTCAAGAAAGTTAAAAAATCTCACCTGGAACTTTGGGTGTTTTTCACTAGCAGAGACACTTCAACCCCTTTTAAGATGTAATCATTTTGTCAAATTAAGATTTCTTTGACTCATTTAGAAATACAAAAGGGGGGAGGAGAGACCAGCTTCACTGGTCTTTCACATATTTTTCACAGTGAGAAAGGTATGCTGCAATCCTTTTGATTTTATTTTCATTTATGACAGGCTCACAACATGGGGCTGCTCAGGGCTTGGGCCTTTGCAGAAACATGTCATAATCAGGTAAGTAAAACAGTAAAGTCCACGTACATCATGTGGAAAAATATTTCAAATTAAACTTCAATGGGTAATTTCAGTACAAATTAGCAAGGTGTTTAACTCACAGTACATCTGTGCAAATCCTAAACACTGGATGAGCAGATATAAAGGCAGGAAACTCAGATGAGAAACCTTTGCGGTCAATACACCCATCAGTAACCTCTCTATGGATATAAACTTTGTTCATAAATATTTGTTACACAGCTTACCCTCCTTTCATTTATTTTTTAAAAAACAATTTTGTCTTAATTTATGGTAATAGAGACAACTGGACTGAGATCACTGAAGAGTCACATTTTTGTCACTGTTGCTGTGTGGACAACAGAAATGCTGAAACTACCAAGGGAGGGTGCCAGGTCTGGCATTTTAGCAATGCCTTGCTGTTAGAGGCATTTCATTCCCCAGTTTATAGCAGATTCCAGTGATCAGTAACACCTCACTTGGCCTGAAATCAAACTTGCCTGCTTTTGCCTTTCTCAGGTATCAAATCCAGTTTCCTTCCTTCATTTAATTTAATGATCAGACCAGAGAGATCTGTTTTAGTTGTTCTTGCTATAAGAAAAACAAAGGAAAACAAAATTCTTGACTTTTTTCTTCATAGAAATAACAATGAAATCTAATGGCTTCATTGAGATCAATACAGTCAAACTGACAGAGAGAAGGTTTAGATTGGAGGGTGGTGGGGCCCTGGCACAGGTTGCCCAGAGAAGCTGTGGCTGCTCCATTCTTGGAAGTATTCCAGGAAAATTTGGATGGGGTTTGGAACAACCTGGGAGACTGGAAAGTGACCCTACCCATGGCAGGTGATGGGACAGGATGAGCTTAAGGTGTCTTCCAACCCCAAGCAGTCTGTGATACTGTAATTACTTTTGTGAGGCTATAAACACCACTCTTCCATCTACATTGGGAAAAAACCTTTGGAAAAAGCACAGAGAACACTGGTAATGAATGCCTGTCCCAGGAAAGCATGGAAACATCTCTGCAGCTGGGCTCCTGGTTAACCACCTCACAAAAATGTTCTTCTGTGGGTGGTAAATGCAGAGTCAGAACTGCAGCTGCCAAAGGCACCGAGTTCAGGGTAACTTTCAGAAATCTGTCATTGCTCACTTTTCCCTCAACAAGGAGTTACAGATTTGTGTGTTTCAAACCAGGTCAGCCAGCTGCCAAGCACTGTAATAAGCAAGCTGCTAATGCAAGTCATACAAAGCACTTGTGCCTTAAAACAAAGTTACCATCCAGCTCAACTTCTGCTTACTCTGCTAAGACTTCACACCTTAATACAAAAGGTAAATTGTTTTACCAGGATCTTTTAAGAATCCAGCACTAGACAAGATAATTCTTCAGTTTCACACATCTCAAGGCATGTTGAACACTTGGTCGTGTGCTTTATTTGTAGTTTAAAATACAGATATGCAAACAGAAGCTAAAACTAACCAGGTTTAAAGGAAACAAAAACCAGAAGAACATTGGCACCTTGATTAAGAAAAAGGTCAATATATTTAATAAATTTCTGAAACACAGCAACTGGGTCCCATGAGAGACCCAGGCTCCTGCCCTGCGTGTTGATTACTTGCATTTGTGCCCAAAGAAATGTCTCAGTACAATAGATGAAAAATTTCATAAATAATCTA
>JAYDZK010000056.1:57054316-57077454 GCA_034509185.1 Euphonia xanthogaster | reverse complement strand
TATAATCTAATCTGTTCCTAAAAGTCTACTTTTATGTATGGAAATACATCCTTTAGAAGCTTAATTATTGTGTCTTTTTACCTTTTTCATTGCTTGCTTTTCATAATAATAGACCCTGATCCTGCAAAAAAGGGTGACTACTACTCTGTGTTCCAGTAAATTCTATTCTAAAACCTGTCACTGTTAAAAGTAATCCACTGGTGAGCATTTATCTTGCTGTGAGTCGGCCACTTTCCACAAAGGAAAGGCAATATTGAATCTAAAAGTGAAAAATCAGAGAGGGTTATTTAAAAAAGAAACCTCTCCAACAGACTGTAATTATTACTGATATCCTTGCATGGATGACAGAATTATCTTTCGTTTCTCATTTCTTTAGGTTTACAGACTTTCCAGCTCTTCAGGATAGGAGGCATATGGCTGTACTCCCTGCCCATCACTTCTTTCCCTGCCTTCCCACTCCTATTCTTCTCTGTGAGCCAGGTGTGATAGAGAAAAGAAGCTGCCAATAGTTTTAAATTGCTGTGCAGTGAGAAATGTTACAGCTGATTGAGAGACAAGGCTTACAGCAGAGTCCCACTACAGGAGAAAATACAAAACTCAGCACAGGAAGTAAGAAAACAAAGAGCATCAGCAATATGCTGCCTCTTGCCCAGCCAGTATTTGAGGGGACTTAGAAAGGAAACAGGGACAAAAATTAGGCAGTGAAGGAGGAGACAGTTCAAAATGAAGGTGAAATTTGGTTGCTCCGGTGTAGGGCCGAGGTGGTAGAAGATTTACAGAAGGGTAAATCTTTAGATTTATGGAACTCTAAGCCAAGCTTTGCCAGTCCTGCTGCTCCCAAAACTTGGTTTTAACGTTTACAGCTAATGATAATTAAAAGAGGGGGGATCTAGTATCACTACTGCATCAGCAACTCTGAAAGTAGAGTTTCTAAGCAAGAGCTTCCAGTTACGTAGTCCCAACTTCTAATAATACTTGTACCACTGCAATGAGATGGATCTAGGAAGTGAATTGTCCAAAAGGAGGGATGGGAATAAAAACTTTGAGTGATTCAGCTGGCTGAGATGTTTTTAATTGGTCTAGCTCCTTAATTTGGGTCACCATGTACATACATGTACCATGTGGTGTGGCAGAGGCCTTTGAGTGATAAAAAACATCCCATTTGGCCTAAATCGGCATGAAACACACCCTTTGGAAAAATCCAAGGATATAAAATCAGCCCAAATGTTTCTGTTTACTTACTTCTGACATTTCATGCACCAGCAGGAGGGGAATGCTGATGGTGGTGATGTCGTGTGTGCAGCAGACCTTGAGGATGTTCCTGAGCCCCATGATGGCTGGGTCCCGAGCGGTCACGTTCACAGACCTGACATTGTCATCCACACACAGGTGAAAGGCAATGTGGATTTCTGAGAGGTTTGAGTGCCGTGTGATGTAGAACTCTCCTGCACAATAAGGCAAACCAGAAAGGTAAGAAGTCATGGTAGTGATCTGTACTGAAATCCAATTGTTTAGAAGTGTAAGAAAGATAAAAGGCAAATACAAGTATACAGCAGAGATGAGGACGTACACAGGAGATCTAAATCTCTTGGACTGTCACTGTTTTACATCCATCCCACACTCTCCCCTGCTTTGATGGGTTCCACTGGCATCATGGCCACGTGGTGTAATAAACCATAACAGTGCCAGTACAGGATATGATCTCTATATAGCACAAAACAGAAAAACAAACCCAGAGGAGGTGCAATACTCAAAATACACAATGCAAGCACGGAATTGCAGACAGATGTGGGAGGCGGAAAGGCCAAAAAAGGATGGGTTCAAATAAAGGATGCACAGAGCCTGTGGAAAAAGATAGTGGGTTATGTAACAACTGAGATATGGCACTGGAACACAAAGGGATCAGTGACCATTAGCATTTAAAATAATTCAGAGTAGTGGGAAGGTAAGTTACAGAGTTGTTTGAAAAAAGGAACCAAGACATCTTGTTGGGAGTATTTTTAGACTTAGTATTCATTTATCAAAGGTGAGAGGCAGTGAAATCCAGGTCTCTCCTTTGCTCCTTTGCACTGGAGATCTAAGGTCTACAGTACAGTCAAGGGAAAAGCAGGTGTGCAATGCTCCCACTGTTTCAGTCAACAAATAAACATCTTCCTTCAAACCTATTCCCACTGTTAAGATCCTTTCTTTGAACTGGAACAGCTGCAGAATGGGTCTGTACTCCTTCTGGATGACTGCTAAGGAGGCAGGAATCCCCAGCAGTGACCATTTACAAGCAGTAACAGGCCACTGCTACAAGACACCTGAATTTACCTGATCAAAGTTGATTTATAATCCACTCCCACTAAAAATATTTAAGACAGTCATGAAATCAATTTTAATAAGCCCTCACTCAACCATGGGTTGTATGGACTTAACTCCTCCCCCCTCCAACTGCATATTCATCTTCAAATTCCACAGCAGCTTTCCTTACTACGCATCACAATATACACAGAAGATACTTCCCCTGAGAGAGGGATTTCTGAAAGTTAAAAAATCCACTCAAAACTGCTTTTCTGTACCACAGCAGTACTATACATATAGCCATTTTCAAAAATAAAATTAGCTTCTAGTATTGAAGTTTCACCTTTCCCCCAAGATGCTCAGGTTTTTTTTTTTTCACCCTCAAATTCCAAAAGGAAATTTTAGGCAAAGAGAAGTGATTTGCCCCACACCATGTGATGCAGTGGCAAAGCTGGGAATAGAAGCCAGATGCCCTGACACCCATTTCTCTGCCTCAGCCACAGGAACATCCTTCTCCTCTGATTGAGGTCAGCTTGGGTTCAGTTTATAATTTATCTTCTGACTTTAGAGCTAAAAATGGGGATGTATAAAACACAATTTGCTTCAGGAAGAGGGGGGTCAATGCCACACAACTCACCTGGCAAAATGTTTGACTGGTTTCGTTCGATATTCTTTAATTTATCTTCATTCCCACTGATTTTGTTTTCTGTGTATGAACACATGGAACAAGCATTAATCATATCCTCTATTAATTACACTTGGGCATGAAAAGGTTCATGTACTGATATCTGGCTTGAATTTTGACCATGAAGTTACCATAAAGTCCCCAAACTGCAAGGGGGATGGCTAGAAGAGTTTTTGCTGTCTTCAACACACCCCAAACTGAATCCTACCTCAAATCCCTGCCCTTCTTACTTACCATCCCATGATATTTCTTCATTTGGACAACAGCAAACAATACTCTCAGACATAACACAAAACTTTTGAAGTTGCCCCCACAACCACATAGTATCTTGCTATTACTCTTTCAATAATGTAATAAATTAAACCAAATTTGTTCCTAAGAGATTTACGTAAATCAGCAGTATAAAAACAGCTTTCATCGTTTCCCTTGAGGTACAGCAACATGCAGGTTCTTAAGGGAACTTGTTTTTCTGTGTACTCATATTTGCTCATGTTCTGGATGCATGTAAATCACATAAGTAGCTCTTTGGAGGGAAAACAAAGTTACATGATGTACAACTGCACTGCCTAAATACCATGTGGTCAGAGCATTTCCCAGCCATTTGCAAACACAAATGTAAGGAAAACCATGCCCAAAGCTTTGGCTAGCACAAGAAAGCTAAATACACATTTAGTCAATTTCTTATTTGGCTTTCAGCATTCACTTTAAAGGAAGGGAAAAAAAGTAGTAAACTCCTTTTTCTGCAGCTTTTAAAGATTTAAATGTAAATGGCAATAAAAAGGTAAAGAGATAAAGTTTGTGCTGCTACAGGCAGTTTAGGAAAGCAGAATGGCCTGATGTACTTCCCATGCTGTTAAAATGTGAATTTTATACGTTGATTCATTTTAAAGGAGCAGCAAAGACACCACCCGAACATCACATTCTCTATGAATTTCACACAGTTTCTTGATGAACCCAAACATTCCATTTTACAGATGAAGTAACTGCAGAAGAGTGGCATAGACTCTGCCCTGCCCACAAAAATTCCTCTGACCACTGTTCTATTTCAAGGAGGGTAATTTTGGTTGTCACTGACCGTGGTGTCTTTTTGTCTTGCTGCTACGCTGTGCTCTGGCCTTAAGTACAACCTTCTGGACAATTTCAAGTTGTTCTTGGATTCCAGGAAAATGGAAATCCGTGCATTCTTGGCAAACAGTTGCGAAATCTAGGAAAAAAATAAGATTGAAATGCATGTCCTGAGGTTGTGCTCAGTAACCTTATGTAATTCTACTCTACTGATCAAGTAAATCCAGCTATAAAGGCAAACTCTCCAAAAGCAGATAAAGCCCCACTAGACTCCTCTTCCAAAATTTATTGAGGATTATATTTGACAGATTGTGACACGGTCCCATACTTTCCCCTCTACTGTGGCTACAGGATCTAGCTGATGGCTACAAGATGCAATTTTGTGTTTAATGGCATTATTTAAATTTGTCTTCTCTCATCACCTAAAAATTAACATAAAGCCACATACTGTCATTTTATTATTCATTTAGATATTTAAACAGATAAAAAAGTACCTGCAAAATAAGTATAAGTACAAAATAATATTTTACAATTAAACTACTTGGAAACCATCAACAGCAAACATCAAAGGCAACTGCAGTTTTTTCTGGTACACTTCCCTCTCCTTCTTGGTACAAGCCTGATTCCAACTGTTTCCAGGAAATATCAAGCACTACAGTGCATTTTTTTTATGGCATTCAAGAACAATGACAAGGAATAGTCAAAAAAATGACATTTCAAGTGTATTTGTAGCAGCATATATGTCACAGTTGAGACAGCCATGATACACAGAGTGCCACCATACAATTTCCAAAGGCTTTAAGCATCAGCCTCTACAGAGTAACACCAGATCACTTCAGAAGGCTTCAAGCATCCTCCCTCCTTGTTCTTCAGCCCAACCTTCTATACCCCTCACGGTTCATGCATTGCAGCTGTGTGCCCTCTGTTCCTTTTGGTGACTGTCAGCACACCTGGGCATTCCATGGCTCATTGCCTTCAATACTGTTCACCTGTCCTGCACAGCTGTAGCCCATTGGGGATGAGGCTCAGCCACAGCCCCACTCCCAATTACTACAAACTGTGTGCCTGCAAGTGTTTTGGTATTAAACTTCAAGACAGAAGTGGGAAAGTCAACAGGAATAAACAGAAGTTTCTTTGGTTAACCTTGATAGAAAACACCATCATAGTGCCCACTTAATCAAAAGACATGCACTTCAAATTGCTATTATCAAACTTTCCAGGAGTAGGGAAGTCATATTCCTACTGTTTATTTTTAACAGAATTCACAATATCAAAAGGACGTGGTATTTTTATATATTTACCTAACACTTTAAAATCTGGGCATATTTCTTCTTCATTTTTTCAAATAGGCTTCAGTCTGATAATCTGGTATTAAAGAGTTGGAAACTCCTATAATAAATTTGTCTAAATCAATATTGAAGGGTCCTCTTCAATATTGTTTGTTAGACACAAAATGTAGGGAAGAGATGAGAGATAACAGCACATTATCCCCCATATCTCTTTTTTCATTTGTTACCCTTTTGCCATACAATATGCAAAACATGAGTGCCCTCCACTGAATTTTAATTTTACAAAGAATATTTCTCTGTGAGAAAAGACAGCCAGATTTTATTCTAATTTATTTTATTCATTTTCCCTGATACGATACCTCCCATTAGAAGGCTCACCTCTTTTGATTCCGCTGTATGAGCTGATCCTGTTATCCACCAGTAGCACCAGGCCACAGAGGGAAGTTGAGTAGAGGGACATGGCAGTCTGAAGCCTGTGCAGCTTCACCCCACTGCGGTGATTGCGCTTGTGTTTGCAGAAATCCAACATATCAGCTCTCAGCAGCCTCAGGTTGTGCATGGTCTTCAACTGAGCTCCTGCACAAAGCACATGTGGCTTAATCCCAGTGGAAGTCTAAACTCAGGACTCAGATTGAAATGCAAGGGCACAAAGTGCTTCCCTAAAGACCTGTAAGGGAGCTGTAACCAGTAACACCCAGAGGAAGTTCTCAGCCACACATTCAGTTTTACAGACACATCAGCAATTCACAAAGTAGCAATAAAAACAGTGTTTTCACAAAGTGAGGCTCGCCTGTGCCTGAAATGAGCCTTGTTCCCACTGCAGAATCACAGAATTATTAAACTTGCAACAGACTTTCAAAATCAAGTCCAACCTGTGCCCAATCCCCACCTTGTCACCAGCCACTAAGTACCATGTCCAGGCATTCCTTGGACACCTCCAGGGATGGGGATGCCAAACTTCCCTGAGCAGACCCTTCCAAACCTTTCTGTGAAGCAGTTCTTCCTGAGGAGCACTGCAGGGCTAGGGATGAAATACTGATGTGTGCTGGTGGTGTATCCTTCCCCACCCTCCCCAGAACCACCCCACAAGCTCAAGAGCTCCTGCTAAGCCTTAGCATTTGCACTATGAGCTGGGTGCTGAGGCACCCCTGGGCCATACCAGGAACTGCTGCATGGCTGCAGTGGGAGCTGCATGGAGAGGAAGGGATCATCAGTCAGCCCCTGACAGCCTGGAAACATCCCCTACCTGACCCATGGCCCAAGGGGCTCAGCACCATTGCTGCTGGAGTTTTGGAAACTCCAGAAATTCAACCTGAGGATGAACATTTTCCAAATGACTCAAGGCAATCATCTCGTGACCCTATGGACCGTGGTCCTAAGGGATGTCCTTGGACCTTTCCTGCACCACAGCAGGCTGCACCAGCATCTCCCTCTGACACAGATGCCGCTCAGAGCTTGCAAATTCCCAAGTTTGTGATACTGGGAAGGATTGTTGCTGCCCATCTCTGCCTAAATCATTTCAGATTTGGTTATAAACCAATTTTCCTCTGTGTTTTATCTATATAGTAGAAAAGTGAACCTTCCCTTTGAATGTTTTTGCTTTTTTGCAAATTTGTATCAGACCCCCTCAGGCTGATGCCTTTGCTGGTGATTTTTTAAGTGACCTAAACCACTCTGGCACAACGTGACATGGTCAAAACAGCTCAAGAAGACTCTACTGAACAAACAAAACCACAAATTGCAAGTACCTATTCTGCTGTCAACTGATTGTGGGAAGTAAATTTCGTAAACACATTTTCCTACCAAATGTAAGAAAACTTGAAGCTTCATTTTTAGGCATTATGTTTTGCTGTTGCTGTGCTTTTCCACATGAGTCACCCAAACAAAATGGGTGAAAATTTGCTCCAAGAATGTTTTCCATTAAGATTTCCACCCATTTCAGACATTGCTCGATACAGTTTATGCTGTTCTCTTAGACATGTAAAGAACAGAAAACAACTCCAAACTATGGATTATACACATTGAGAGTTAAATAGTGTAAATAATACATGCCTTGGATACATTACTTATTACCAGCTTTACTTGGGTTTACTCCACTTACCTAAATGAATAGTAAAGCTCTCTTCTAACAGCCTTTGCTCTTCGTAGATTCTCCCATTTCCTTCCACAGATTCCCTCAGCTGGCTGGGCTGAACTTTAATTTCATCACTAAAATAATAATAAAGTATCAAAAAGTTGATCTTATTTTTATTCAAGACCAACAACTTTGGGAAAGTTATCCCAAGTTTTCTCAGCTGGTCTGTGGAAACCAGGAGATCAAACCTATGAGCATGATCTCCATTCATGAGGTTTCACCTTTGCCTTCCTGGCAGCAGGAAGAGGAAACTTCACTGTTAGATTTACATTACTTGGCCCATTTCTAAAGCATTCCAAGACTGAGAATTAAAAATAAGTCCCAATACCTAGTTATAACATAGTAAGAATGTAGGAATAAAAGGAAAACAAAAAGAATTCTCTTCAACCTATTTACAGCAGCCAAAACCTATTTATGAAGTTATTAAATAAAGCATTTCTTCCCACACAAAACGGGAGATTAAAAACCACCTTATCAAATGTTTCACAGTGTTCAAACTACCAGGAAACATTTCAGATATCAGTTTTAATATTTTCCCTAAATTCAACTGTCTGGTAGTGATACAACAAATACTGTTCCTAATACAAGAAAGAACAGCATCCAATTTGTCTCTGCATAAGTGAGATGTTTGTTTTCAAAGTGCCTCACCTCCAAAAATCTCTTATAAACTTGCAAGCAATTCTACTGATTTCAACTGCCAAGCAGTAATGTCCTAGTGATAAAGAATAAGGATCCCACCCAATTCACAAATTCTAATCTCCCTGCCATTTCCTCAAACAGAGGAAAGCTTCTCATTCAACTCTCTCCACAAGTGTTCACACTAAAAAATTCCATTTTTTAGCTGTCCAGTAGCATACATACAGAAAGAGAAAAGAGGCTTGTTAATTCAAACCATTGTTACCATTTCTTAAAAGTATCATTATTCTCCAGAACATGCTTGCGTGGTAACAGAAAGCTTTGTGAAACAGTGTTAAAGACAGCTAGAGGAGAGGAATGCAAAATAGGAAGAAATTCCACTCATGTCAAGCTGCACTTTAGTGCATTACAACACTTTCTGGTATAGAGATGTTGTAACATCACCCAATGAAGAAACTCCTGAAATTATACGTATTTCTTCATGACGGTCTATTTGCCTTTGATTATCCTAAGCAAACTATTTATAGCTATGATCATATCACAATAAATAGGACTACAGCATTCTATTTAAAAGATTATGTAAATGCAAATCCTTTGAACTATTTCAGCTGGAATTAAGCATCACAGAAGAATTAAATACCTGACTGAGCTGTTGTTGGGATTCTTTAGGTCCTGATGAAGCTTTATCACCCACTCCTGATATTCCTGCTTCTGGATAGCAGTAGTCTGTTTTAATTCATTGGTCCATTTGTTCTCCAAATCCTGACAAGGAGAGCAGTGATAATTTGAGTGGTGTGGGTGTTCTTTTTAAGGTGATTATGTGCATGGCATATCCTAGTTACCTGCTGAGACTCAAAATGCTGAGCTGCTAAGGAATTCACATCCTGGTCAGTCAGTGACTTCCCAAGCTCCTGCATCACCTTATCCATTTCAGCTCCTTGCCTGAAAGAGAAGCAAACACAGAATTCAGAAGACTGGCAGCAGAACACCCTTTGCTGTGATACAACAACAAACTTGGTTGTTTGTTACTGACAGAATGAGCAGTCACAGATTTAGCAATGAAAATCCACAAAACAAACCGGTGTTAAGGATGAGGGACACAAGTCAGCTCCTGTGTAAACAGAACATGATTTACCCTCATTTGGGACAGCCTCAGCTGCCACCAACATAGGGATGTGATAAATTCCAACAGAGTTGATTGACAGCTACATTACACCTGAGCTCTACAACAATACTGCTCTTTCTTCTGTATGCATACTTGAGAAGAGGCAATAGCAGCAAAAAGATTTGCTAACACCTTCCTGGCAACATTGACCCCCAAACTAGAAATACTTACAATTCAGTCCAGAAGAAACCATAGCATGAACTGATTGATTATGCATTGTCTAATGTGAGCTTAAACACATACAACTCAAAAGGAATATTGCTACTCAGAATACTAAACCAAACCTACTGGAATTACTTCAACACAAAAAGAAAAGAAAAATCCACACTCAACGTGTTCCCTCTTGTGGATAAAGGAGTCACCTGCAGCTATGCAAGCTTATTCCAGAATTCCAGACTCAAACTTGTCACAGCATACATCACAGTCCAGACAAGCATGATACACAGAGTACCACCATACCATTTCAGAAAGCTTCAACCCACACACAGTAACATCATTTCAGAAAGCTACAAACACCTACTCATACTGTCCTTCAGCCCAACTTTTTTACCACTCACCTTACATGAATTGCACCTGTGTGCCTTTTGTGATTGGTCAGCACACCTGGGCACTCCATGTCTCATTACCTTCAATGCTGGTCACCTGCTTCTCACAGCTGTAGCCCATTGGGGATCAGGCTCGGCCACAGCCCCACTCCCAATTACCACAAACTGTGTGCCTACACAAACTCAACACTTTCTGGAAATCAAAACTTATATTCTCCTCAGTCACTGAAAATAATAGAAGGCCACCAAAGTAACATAAGGTAGCTGACCCAAATAACATCATAGACTCATGGAATGGTTTGGGCTGGAAAGGACATTAATGTTCATTTCATTCCATCCCCTGCCATGGGCAGGGCCACCTTCCACCCAACCAGACTGCTCAGAGCCCCATCCAACCTGGCCTTGGACACCTCTAGGGATGAGGCAGCCACAGCTTCTTTGGGCAACCTGTACCAGGGCTTCACCACACCCTGAGTAAAGAATTTTTTCCTAATATCCAATCAAAATTTTCACTCTTTCAGTTTGAAGCCATTCCCCCTTGCTGTAAATACTCTTGTGCCAGCCAAGTGTTGTCTGACTTTGGGTTTACACAGACAAATACAAGCTACACGTGTTGTCCTATGAGTTTACATACCCAGTGGCATGTACCCCTATCTAATAAGAGAAAGGAGAACCTAAATAATAAAAAAAAGCAATACCTTTCACGTAGCTTTTTTAGCTCCACGTCCCTCTCACTTATTAATTCTGAAATGCTAACAAAATAATTGTGTTCCAGGTTTAACAGCATTTCAGAAGCTGGAGAGTGGATCAGATCATGATAAACATCTGCAAAATCTTCATCCCAGCTGGTTTCTTCAGGTTTGGCATGTTCTAATGTTGTCTAAAGAAAAGGTGAGATTTTAAAGGATAAGATACCTCTTAGGACATATAAAGATCCCTCATAATGGTGGAGTAAAACCATGGGGGTCCACACACTGTACCATACATAAATTATCTCCCCTGATTTAAGCTTCCTGGCATTCTACTTTAGCTTTCAGTTTTCTCCTCTCCCATTCTTTATCTTTCAAAGCAACTAAAGTCAGAATCATTAAGGCTTGGACTACAGTAATGAATTACCAATTTTCACACAACACTAGCTCAGAAAGAACAGCAATATCCACAACAATATTTGCACCTGATGAATTTTAGATAAGGCCCAGAATACCAGCTGTGCAAACAAAAATGCTTTGCTAGTGAGGATGACTAACTGCTGATGTCACTAAGAATTCCATGAACAATACTGATTTAAGAAAGGCTATTTTTATTGAACAAGAACAGCCCAAGAATGCCAGTTTTGCAAACTTTTAATGGAATTTTTCATATTTTTCTGTATTTCATGAGAAGCAAATTCAATTCCTATAAACTTTTCTTTAAATACTGCAGGTTTTGTCATTAATTTTTTTATTTTCACTAGGACTCCTCCAGTTCTTTTGCACTCCACTATTTTTAAGATCCCATGTGAAACCGGAGACATTATTCCAACTAAAGCCTCATCCTTCCTAAATAATATGACCCAAAAAATGAACTGAAGTCTCTCTCAACTACACACTTTCTCCTTATAGCCTTAATTGCTGTTACTGAGATTTAGGATAGGAGTGTCACTTCACTACCTCTTCTTTTAATTCTAGGCAACTATGAGCCTTATGCCTATATTTGTTTGAGTATCAACTGTTGAATGAACAAACCTCCATTTTTTGCCTCTCCATTTTTTGCCTCATCATTTTCTATCTTTCCACTCTATTCAATTTAAGAAAAACCTAAGAACTTGTAGAATGAAGACCTGATGCTCACTTTCAGATGCAAAGAAAAAACTGCAAGAATTGCAGTGAATTTTAGTCTAACATTTCATCCTCACAACTGTGATTGCACACACACACATACTCTCACAAAGCAAGCCTTGAATATTAACTTTCCAGCCTTAATCTTACCTCTTTATAAGCTTTAGCCCAAGTATCTGCCAGCTGGTTGATGTCTACTTTTCCTGATTTCACTGCTTCCAGAGCCACTTCAGCTTCTCTGTCATAATCTTTTATGGTTTCCTCTTCTACAAATTTACTAAGAGATTGCTTCAGGTCTATTACAACAAGAAGAAATGGTCCGTCAACAGAACACATCAACAATCACCCAGGAAATCTGTAAGTAAAGTTTTTCACCTGAAAACCTTTTCCTTGCTAGCACTTCCTAGCACTGACAGCAATTTTCTCTGATGCTCTGCTGTTTAAAAACCAATTTTGTAAACACTGTTCCAGTAAAACACTGTTCTTTTGGTTTCTTAGAGCAAGCTGTAAGATACTTGTGGACAGGGATACATGAGGTTAACTTAAGAAATCAGTTCATACCATTTTCTATAAAGCATGGCAGGTTGTGCAGAACCATCAGACGTCCATGCAAATGACTGATATTCTCTTGCACAGGGAATTTGAGAGGCACGGTAAGCACCAAATGTTCATTTCCAGCACTGAATTTGTACTCATAGTCTCTCTCTCTAGTTAAAGTCTTTCCTTTATTAGGCTTCATCCTCTTGAGTTTGTTTCCTGCAACAGAAATGAAAATAACATGAATTACATTTTTGTAAACTCAGAAGTAAAAAATGGTAAAGACATGTCTTTGCTAATAATTAACAGCCAAAAATACTTAACCCCCCAAATTTTCACAGATACTCAGTTTTGACTTCCAAATACATGCATCTGGAACTGAAGCATAAATACCAGTTTCCCAAATATCAAAGCCTTCTAAAATGTATTTGAGTGTGTCAATATATAAACTTGGGTAATTGCTCTTAAAAATTACAACATAAAATCTCCTGACTTAAAAGCAGAAGCAGGGCAGATGGGAATCCTGATAAATAGAAAATTAACCAAAACACCGACTTCTGTCATGGATGCCTCAAAAGCTGAAATCCTGCAGAGTGAAGAGATTTTTATTTCCTCCTTTCTGCAGGTGCAAGGCCTGGGGAGTGGGGGAGCTTATGTTTGCAACAATTTTTAGAAAGAGCTGGTTTTGTCTTTCTGTAACCTGGATTAAAAAAAAAGCAAAAAGAGATGCAAGGGGGCTGTGTAGAGTGAAAATACAGGCTGAGATAACTGTGCTGGTATTTTTACCCTCCACAGGGTTCCTCGGCTCATTCACACGCCTCTGTTTTTAACCTCACCTACAAAGCTGGACACATTGATTCAGCCGAACCCTCCCCAGAGCTAAAAACCACACCCCGAGAAAAGAAAAAACAATAAAAATAAAAAATTCTACCGCAGAATTCGGTTCGGTGGGGTTCTTTTAGTTTTGTTTTCGGCTTTTTTTTTTTTTTTGGGGGGGGGGGGGTTCTTCTGTGAACAAACATATGTGCTAAACGCAGACGAAACAAGTCAGTTTCAAAACCATCTCAGGACAACAAATATTGATGCGAGGCGATGTCCGGGCCCGTCCGGGAGTGGGATTCAAAGGGAAATCCTGGGAAACGCAAGCCCGACCAGGCTCTTTCTGCTGCTCCCCGGGGCAGCGAGGAGGTGCGGAGGAAGCTGACAGAGAGGGAGCGGGGGACAAACCCCGTGTTCCAAAGAGGACCTGAAATCGCAGGCTCAAAGCCGGCAGGACACGGCCTGCGGGAGCCCATCCGCCCCTCCCCGCCGCGGGGAGCTCCCGGGGCCCGCATTCCCTCCGCTGGAAGCGGCAGCGCCCGCGGGCACCGGGAGCCTCCCGGCCGTGCCCGGCCCGGCCCGGTCCGTCCCGGCTCACCTGGCTCCGGGCGGGCAGCCGCGGGTTAACCGGGCCGCGGGAAGGGGGAGCCGGGATGTTCCGCCTCCCCGCTCCCGTCATCGCAGCTGCGCGTCCGCGGCGGCACTTTCGGCGCTGCGCCTGTGGCGAAGGCGCCAAGCGGCGGCGGCGGGGATGGCGCGGCCGGCCAGGAGGTGCGTGTGAGGGGCCGAGGGACCAGGGGCTCGCCCGAGCCCCTCGGGGCCTCTGGGGGATTCCAGGGTGGCCCCTTTCCACCCGCGGTCGTGCGTGGTCGTGATCAGTGGCACAGAGCTGTGTTGGAGGCCTGGCATTAGTGGTGTCCCCCGGGGTTCTGTCGTAGAATAGTTTGGGTTTGAAAGGAACCTTGAAGATATCCAGTTCTAACTCCCCCGCCATGGGCAGGGACACCCTCCACTATCCCAGGTTGCTCCAAGCCTCATGCAGCCTGGCCTTGGACACTTCCAGGGATCCAGAGGCAGTCACAGCTTCTCTGGGCAACTTCTGCCTCACTAGCTCTCACAGGGAGCAATTTTTTCCTCATATCCAATCTAAACCTGCTCTCTGTCAGTGGGAAGCCATTCTCCCTTGTCCTGTCACTCCAGGCCCTTGTCAAGAGTCTCTCTCCATCTTTCCTGTGGGATCCCTTCAGGCACTGGGAGGCCACAATGAGGTCACCCCAAAGATCTTGGGAATAAATGGGGCTCCAGGGAGTAACCATCCCAAAGCAGAGCATTTTCCAAAGGGAGACTCCTTTTACTCTTCTGAACAGGGGTGGAGGAGGAGGAGAGAAAGAAGAGGGAACCTGTAGCTCCTCTGTCCTGGGAACTTGAAGGCACCTGCCTCCTTAGCAGGCTGAGAGAGACAATCCTGGAGATAATCTATTTTACCTAAGATAAAAGGATGGTTTGTAGCACAGACATATTGTCACATGAAGAGAACTTCCCACTCCAATCCTTCAACCCAGCATGGGTTTATAGATATTATAGATGCTCTTTACAGATTATCTTCAAGAGTTCCCTCACACAGCCCTATTTCTGAGCTGTAACTTGGACTTCCTTACAATCTGTTCCACTCATCAAATGCTTAAGGCATTTTTGTTTCTAAAATCAGTCATAGAAGTAAAATCTGCAGATATAAATAACCTGAGAAGCTCTAACCTCTTCTCAGCCACAAGAATTCCCTCATCATTTGCTGACAAAGTTTGGTTGGTCTGAAAAAGTTCATGTAAACAAGGCAGTAAAGCACCTCCTTTTCTTGTGGTTTCCTTCCAAATCAGCACCTCCAAGTCAGCCACTTGATTTTAATAGGCATCAGCTTTGAAATAATGCAAAAAGGCTTTTTCTTGCAGGCCCCTCTTTGGTTGAAAACTTCTCTACAGCATTCTGTACACAAGCAAGGAGCCCCACAATGACACCTCATCAGTGCTCATAAAAACGACCCTAGAGCAAAGGATGTTTTATCCTGGCAAGGACTCCAGAACTACAGTGGTGTTTTTATTAACAGTGACCTGATTACGTTCATTTTATGGAACTAATGATAGTCTGGGCATTAATTCCACACCAGACAAACTGTCACTGCAGTAGCATTTCTCCAAGAAGGGCCACCCCTCAGGTTTTGGGGTGAGGGGTGTAGCAGAGACATGCAGGAAAGAAGTTTCAGTACTTGATATGGTGTGAATTTATGACACCATGTTGCAAATGCTCTTTCAAATGGGTAAAGCAACTTACTGTGATTTCTGCTTGATATCTTCTTCCCTCCTTAACTTTTTTTTCCTAAACCCTGGTTTTACTTAAGCAACCAGTAACAGGAGCTATAAGTAACTATATAGTTATAAAATACCTAAAATAAATATGTTACCTATAATATAAATTATAGTTATAATTATATATTACATTAACTGCATAGTTAATATAAAATTCTGTTTCCTCCATGTGTGTGTGTTCTCTGCTAGTCAGAATATTCAAATTTGCTTTCAGGGGATCAGAACTAAACAGTCACATGTTTTTGGGTTCTTCCCTCTAACTTTTCCAAAGTAAAATCAGATGCTGCACACTGTTTGTTTTTCCAGGCTGTTTGAGTAATAACTCACAGATTTCAAATTCTTCAGTAACTCTTCTTTTTCCAATTTCTTCAAAAGTTATGAAATGAAACTCAACTGATTAAGCCTATAAAATGTTCCAGCATTTGCCACCTTTTCCATTGCACATTACTGCACAATCCAAGAAGTGTTGGAAAGAAAGCATGAGACATTTTCAATATCCTAAGGGGCTTCTTTTAACTCAGTCTAATCTTTCTCCCTTTCTGATTTGATGAACTACACTCTCCCATGTGAGGTGCTCCAACAAATCTTTGAAACAGAGAATGAAGATCTTCCTTCATAATTTTGCAAGGCCAGAGGTAGAAGCAAATATGCCACTGAATGGATATGCCATGCAACGGATTACATGGGAATTTCAAGTCCACTAACGTTGATTTAATGATTTTTCCTAGATCCAGTATTATGACAGCTAATGAGCTACTTATGGTAACCTGAGATTCCATTTAGGTGTAAGCTCATTGGAAAACATTACAGTTTTTCTTTGATAAAAGTTACCTACAAAACAGTCTGTTACTTGCAACACAGCCCCCAGTATAAAATACTGAACTTACAGAATCAAAAACGGAGAACTTGAAATTCAAGGGGTTAATTTTTAAACAATGACAACACCTGCCTTGCCTGTTTGAGCTATCAGCATCCTGCCTGCAGAACACAGTGATGGCTGTGATTAGAAGCAGTCAGGGCCTGCACTCCCCACATGCTCCAGTTCCTCACTGTTTGATAGGTACCTGTTGATTGCTTCCTCTGGTCTTCAAACAAGTCAGCTGAACTTATGGATGTGCTTCCAGAAAGCCTTTCTAACCGAGCCCTTGCTTCATACTGGAAAAGAATTGAGAATAAAAAGGATTTTATCACCTTGATGTCACCTTTTGAGGTCATGTCAGATAATGTGAGAACTACACACATTTAGAACTGAAGTGGACCATACTGAAAGGTGTGCCCATTTCAGTTTTCACATCACTTACACTGAGTTTGCCACCATCTCATTTCTGAGTTACCCAAGAGTGACATTTATCACTGCAACCCCAAAGGTCCACCAGCTGTTAGCTACCCTACAACTGCTGGAAAACTGTGCAGCCATTAAAAACAACAACTAAAAAATGTGAAACCAAGGAGAAAACACTGCAGTTAACATCCTGCTGACCCTTCCAACCACATGACACTTTTAACTCAACTTTTTCCAAGTTCCCTGCAAACAGTAATTATATTTTTAATTAGTAATTACACTGTTAGGTTTTCATTCAAAATCTGTATCTCACCTCCAAAATGCAGCACAATACTAATGTCTTTTTTCTAGGCTGATTCAACTCCATGCAATTCACTGAAAAATTTCTTTATTTGGTTAGCTTTACAACATTAATGATGTTTTCATGTAACAAATACACAGCAGGAAGATGTTTCAGTGGTTTGTTGGCATCAGTTTGGGTATCTAGAACAAATTAAGCCTGATTCTATCAAAAATCAGGAGTGCCAAATCATAGTCTACCACTTCTATCAAGAAAGAATAATGATGGAGGTACAGTCCTACATGCAACTCCAATTCCCTAAAATTAAATTATAAGCAATCTGAAATTTGTACATTTCTATCAAACAAATAATAAAGGGGACATAATTCTGTAAGCTCACTAATTCTACCAATTTTAACATTTATTGCCTTCTCTCTTACTCACAAGAATACCATTAAAGTCAAAGAATATTTTTACATTTAAAAATACTTATCACTGTTTCCTACTTACATCAGCCTGATCTTGCCTTCCAAAGTACATGTCTGATGAAATGGCTTTGACATTGCCAAATTTTTTCTGTGCCTCATCTGTGTTTGCAGAAGGTTCATATTCAGGTTTACGTCGGGATGCAGGCCTGGAAAGAAATAAACTGCATCAGGGACAGAAACCTCACCCACACGAGAATGAAAGGAATCAAACAAGAACCACTGAAGTGCTCAAATTGTACTAAGTAAATGAAAAGTATGATTTAAAACAAAAAGAAGAGAGGCAGAAAACACCAGCCAAGCACATACCCCCCCATTCTTACGTCTTCTACTCGATTAAAGATAGAAATACAGCTGTGATAAAGAAAATATAATTTTTATCATCACAACCAGACCTGCTGTTAGTGTCTCTAGTACCTTCAGCCTCAGAACTGAGCACTCCAAATTTTCATTCATTTGTTAACAAGGTTTCCTTTGATTCATCACACAATAAACAAAGCAGGTATGTGCTCAGAACAGTGCAAATATTTGAGTTTCTCCCCATATTTTTGTCTACTTCCTCTTTTCCTGAAAGTCTTTGGGATTTACTTCCACTGCATGCACTGAACACCTCTGAGCACAATAGACAGTGCTTAAAATGTACGGAAGAAATTCAGCTTACAAAAGAAATTCAGTCAGGAGATCCCCTGACTGCTGATGGAAGTTCTGGCCAACTTCTCCTTCTATAGACTGAAGAAAATCCCACTACTATGAGCAGGACTCAAATCACATTAAAACCTGGGCTTTCTGGACAAAAATCAGTTTGGTTTTCTTGGTGTACCTGTCTGAAAATCCTGTGCTTTTTGAGGTTAACAATACATCAATGTCTTTACTATTATTTTCTTTCTTCCAAAAAGCATCTGAGTTGTCATCCCATTTAGAGAAAGAGCTGCTCCTCAAATCTGAAGAATCAGAGTACCTACAATAAAAGAAAGAAAAACCTATTGAAAAGTCAGAACTTTGTTATTTCTTGAAAAGTGGGAATATATTTATTCGTTGTTAGATAATGACTGCTGTAAGTGTTTACTAGCAAGTATGTTTTCACTAAAATTACAGTTGTCAGTGAGTAATTTGGATTTCCCAATACTGCTTTAGAAGCTTTGTACAGTTGAATCCAATGGCTCAGAACAGGCAGGAAAGCCTTTACTTCTGGTTCTGTTTGCTTGTTTTCGTGTTTTTTTAGTTCTAATATTAAGAACTTTTGAGTTTTACCATACATTTTATTAAAATTAAATGCTAAAAACTTATTTCTTGAAAGTGAGTCTGAATTTAATAAGGCAATCTTCTCTTGCACATCAAAACCGTGGGAAAAACACAAAATAAAGAAAAAGAAAAAAAAATGGAGCATGTTTATAAATTCTGGTACATGATTTGATCTTTTCCCCTTTTGATTACCAACACAAACCTCAGCATATGTAGAAAGTATTTGGAAAAAAAAACACCAAAACCTATTAAAATGCCAAAGATTAAGATTTTGTGCTTGAAGAAATTTACCTGAAGTTTGGCTATGACCAGGATGGGAAGAAATGATCAAAACCACAAGTGGATAGGAGAATGGAACCATTCAGAAGAACAAGATAGGATATTAAAGTCTGCACTTGCATCTTGTGAAAAAAACTCTTAAAAAAAATCTCCATATTTGCTCTATGAATGGTCAGGCCACTTGTTTTTGCAGCCTATGAGAAATGTGACACCTGCAGCAGCAAAGTCTCAGCACTGAGCATGGAAAATATGAGGGACAGATTTGGAACGAACTTCTACAAAAAGCAGGAGCCTCTCTCCTGACAGACAAAAAGAAACCACAGGAATTTTATAAATTCCATAGTAACAAACAGTCAAAGTGTTCTTAAGGATTTGAAGCTTTCCAGTCTCTCAATGGCCACCAGAACCATGGCATTGGGCAGGGGCTGCATGAGCTGATTTGGGTAAAAGTGCTTATTTTCTCTAACCTTTCCTCTCAGAATTTTGCAGCTTTGCAAAATACTTCTTCAGTATTTGGGGTGGGGTAGAGAAAGAAAAACTGCATTTAACTCAAAATTTAAAGAAATTACATTGTGATGTTAGTAATGATTTTATTGTAGCAATAAAATTATTTTATTTACTGTAGCAAAAGAAAATATTAAAATTTAGGATTTTCAGAGGCTTCAATTTTGTATCTAAACCTTGAGACTTTTAGCTTGCTTAAGTCACTTATCAACACTCTTAATATCCAGTATGATTATATGGTTTTGGGCATATACTAAGATGATGCTAAAGCTGCTTTGCCTCTATTTCAAAGTCACAGCTTGAACTAAACGATAATAATACCCTTAAGAAGTCCAAATCTGACTGTTCTTTCTGTAAAGAAAATGAACTTGTGTACCAACTCCAACGAGATCCTCCCAGCTTGAAGCAGAACAAGAGCAGGGAACAGCCAGGTTACATCTATCCTCTGATCACTGAACCCCAACACATGAAATGGCTCCTCCATAATTCTTCCTTTGCCTGCTGGTAGCTGATGAATAATTTCAGAGCAGTAACAGTTCTTTTCAGGAAAGCACTGAAATGCTAGGCTTTATTTTACAAGACTGCTGCCACTTTCCTTGGGCCCACATTTGTATCTCTGTTGCAGTGACTGCACTACAGAATAGTGACACAAAGGCCTTTGTGCTTTTATTGCCTGTCTACAAGCAATTAGGTACAATTTCTCATGTTGCTGTGGCATGGATCCAATAAAGGCAGTTTATGAAAGCAACACCTGTTTACATCTCTCAGTCCACAAACAGCTGGTTCATTGCAATTAGTGCCTGTAAGATTTAATTATTTTTCTTCTCCCAAGAGGAATATTTTATAGTGTGCATTGCATTCACCCTCTGATAACAAGTGTTTCAATTATTTTTCACTCACATTTTATGTTCAGATACATAAAAGTCTCTGAAATAGGACTGCAGACATCCACACAACCCACCCAGCACAACACCTCAAAAAGACTGAGGTTTGTGCATTTGGCATGCAGAGAATGATGCAACTGTAGTACATCTAATATCAGACTTCAATGATTATTTAATTTGAAGACAACAGCACAAGAAAGAAAGAAAGAAAGAAAAAAGGAATGAACACAAGTCATTCTGACAAAAAATTCACTGGATTTGGAATACAGCAAATGAAAGTTTATATGGCAACTGTCTGCTCAAGCAGAGAGTAGACCCTGGACAAGACAATATCTACAAACAAATAGTTCAGACCACTTTTCCAACAAAGCTACCTCCCCTCCTTCACAAATCCATCTGTCACCAAGGCAAAGACAACTTTCCCACCTCTCTTCTGACTCAGATGTCCCCTGAAAGTATGCTGGGTATGTACACAGCTTCAAACTGCCTCCATCTCAGCTTTCATAAACACTGTGCATATTTTTATGGAACTTGCATAAACTTCTGGGCCCATCCAGAATCAAAAGCTTACAGAATACCTTGAGCTAGAAGAGAAGTAAGAGTCTTCCACATCATCCATGTACTTCTTTGGCTTTGCAATTGTAGGTGTTTCCTGCTCAATTGTTTGCATCTCTGAGGCAACTGAGTGAGAAATGCCACTGGGGACAGGAAGAAAACAAACATGTCAAGAGATGACAAAACTCACACCCTAAAAGAAAAAAAAGAAATCAAAGCCCAAATCTAGTTTCTGAAGCTTGCTGAGAAAGCCCAAGCTATACAGACATTTAAAGGAAGGAGAATTAAAATAAAGGAAAACCATGGAAAACTGTTGTTTTCAAGCAGGGACAGGACTTCTGAACACAAAGCCCATTCTGACAGCTGGAAAACACAATCTAGGTTGACCTCTGTCTGGCAGGTTAGAACTTAAATCTATCAGAAGCTTCCCCTTGACAAAGGGAAGATTTTTTGCAGATATTGCTCAAGTTTCCATAACATGCTCTAGTCCATTTCTTAATTTCCCGAGTAAAATGAGGGATAAGTGCATAAAACCACAGAGTATTTCAAATACAGTTTCCAGAACTTCACATACCTCCTATTGCTGCCCAATCCCATGCCAAGCCTCTCCAGTTCTGTTTTCTTCTTACCAGAGAGGTTTAAGGTTTCTTCTTTGGCTTTAATATCAAGATCTCTGTAGGCCAACCTTAAAGATGACACACTGGAAAAAAACACAGCTATCAGAGAAATGTCCAATGCTACACTGAATCAGCCCAGGAATATTAGTAGAACATTAACAAGATTTATTTCAGCACTGTATTTCCTAATGTCTTCCCTTAAGGCACATCTGGGCCCAGCTAAGTCTCCATCCCTTACCTCTAAACCATCCTAATACCTTCCAGTCATACCACTGCAGCAGAGACTGAGGTTTTTCACCTTGAATACAGAATTGCACAAATACTGCTTAAATTTAATTTGTCAGGTCAAAAGGAATACAATTTTTATTGATTTTAATAAGCAATATTTTAATTCATAAGTCTCAACTGGCATGAAGTACAAATGAACTTTCAGAAGAAAGGCAAATGAGATTTTGGATGCTGCTGGTAAACATGCTGCAAAGAACAAAGGAATAATGGATAACAGCTACCCAGCACTTTATGCAGGAAGATTAGCAGCCCTTGTCAGGAAATCTATTTTATGAACATGAAAATCTTATTTGCTGTTAATTAAAACTAATGGGAATATTGATCAATTTTTTAGATGTAATTTCAGCTACCTATTCTTGTCAGTGCACAGCAGAAGATAAGGAAATTGTGTAAGAATTCAAAATCACATTTAAGTCTCAGAACTCTTCCTCCTTCCAAATACTAAACTACAAAAGAATCACTTCCACTCCTTGCCACATAACAAAGTCATACTGAATTAATTTAGTAAAGCTTATTACTCAAGCTTTTAAAATTAAAAACACCGAACAAATTAGTTGGAAGCAAATGCAATTTTAGCAGAGTTCACCCTTCCTTTCATTTTGGTATCTGCTGCCACCTAATTGATAATCTCAGGGAAATACAGCTCTCTTGCCTCCACTGGGACTGGATCCAAAAACTCAGTGTATGTGCATCCCTCATGTTTACAAGCATTTTTAGAGGGTTTCAGCTACAGCAGAAAGGTTGCAGAACTTTTAAAGTTGGCTTGGATCTTTAGATTTTTACATTTGTGACACAAAACCCAAGACACTGCTTGGAACTTTCTACAAACTAAATTATACAGTCAAAGACAATATTGATAAAGAATAATAATGCATGAACAATCCTTTTTTTTTAATTATTATTTAGCTGTTACTTCAGAGTCTCTCCACTAGTAGTTTTTGGCAAACACCAAGAACCATGATGTTGTGGTTAAAACACTTCAAATGTGATTGGCATTTTTAATGAAACCAAAACATTCATTTCTGCAAGGGCAACAGAAAAGCGAGCAAAAGGAATGGGGAGGAGATTATAGACCAAAGACCTTGGTATCATGAGCAAAAAGTGATGCTGTAATTATGTAACAATTCAGAAAGCTTCTTAAAGGGTTACAGGATGGATTCTCTAGCACCCTGTTCCAGATTGCAAGGCAAGCTGTATTCTGTCACCATCTGTATGGCAGTTGTCTTGTGTCAAGTAGGCAATTCTCCTTATCTCTCTCCCTGAGTGACCACAATCACTCCTCCCTTGGCAAGGGACATCTGCTGATAACAAGCTATTGAATGTCACTGCATGGCTGATAAGAACTATAACATCCCATTGTGAGATGCTCTGCCCAGAGGGAGGAGCC
>JAYDZK010000056.1:57028933-57039840 GCA_034509185.1 Euphonia xanthogaster | reverse complement strand
GGGTGCTGGGGCACTGAACAGGCTCCCAAGAATGGTCACAGCCCCAAGGCTGCCAGAGCTCCAGGAGTGTTTGGACAGTGCTCTCAGGGATGCACAGGATGGGATTGTTGGAGTGTCTGTGCAGGGCCAGGAGTTGGACTGGATGATCCTTGTGGGTCCCTTCCAACTCAGGATATTCTATGATTCTATGATATTTTTGCCTGTCAAATTTTGGGGTTTTTTTTCCTGCCTATGACTTTTCAACATATCTAGACCTACATTTCATCTGTGCACCCCATTTGATTTAACTCAGTTTATCTGGTTCATGTCCAATTTCTGCTTCTCATGTGGCTCCTCTTCAGTTTGTTAGTCCAGGAATAACCATATTTTCTGTTCTTGGAATAGTCCTGAGAACAGATTGATGCATTAGAAGAATCAGTTGGAGCACTGATTTCTGGGCTGTCATTTCTTTGCCCAGTCTGTTTTCTAGAAATGATGATGTCGCTGGGGTCCTTTTGGCTTTATACAGTCAGAGAGCTGTTTGGAAAATCCCCATATTCCCAGATTCTATTTGAATTCAGTCAAGGACACTTACTCAGATGTTAGGAATTATCTCAAAAGGTTCTGGCAATTATATCCTTAGCAACACAGCTCCTTGATTCCCTCCTATGCAAAATTGCATTCATGATTCTTACCCAGCTTTTGAGCACATTTAGAACAAACAGCGCTGTTTTTTCTTTTTCTTGTTTGCTAGGAGAAAGAGCAGATCTTAAGTGTGATAGGAATTGTTAATAAACTTTAAAGAGCCAATTTACTAGCAACTAACTTAAATGTTAGAATCCTGACATTATCATATCCCAAGCTTTTGTACTCTTCTGTGGAAGAAACATTCTAAAGGAGCCAGAGCCCATGACTGGCTTTTCTATCAGCCTTGGACTGATTGGTTCATCTGGTGGGTTCTTTGCCCAAGTAAATGTATACAAAACCTTAAATCACCCATTCCCTTTGCACTGATTTTGCAAAAGGCAAAAAGCATGCTTCCTATACTTTATTAGAACAAATAGAGCAGAAGTGGTTTGAGAAGTTTTCTGTCAACACACTCACTTTGGGAATTTGGTCTTTATCTTCCCTGGTTCAGGCTGCAGTGACAGCACTGGATGTTCCCTGTGGAACTGCTCAAGCCTGGGTTGGTGCCACAGCACAGCACTGAGACAGCTCAGTTCATTGTTCCTCTGACCTTTTTGCCCTCACTCAGATCAGGAAGACTGAAGTGCAGGAGTAGCAGAGTAAATGCTATAAAGACTAGAATTAATCTAATCTAATTCTAGGAATGTAAAAGTTTGGGATATCTAGTCTACATCATTGGAACAGCCTCCTTCTCAAGACAAGCCAATAAAAAGACAGGGGTGCTTTCGCAGGGAAATTTGTTTACTTTGAATGTTTAGCTAAGATGGAATGAATCCTCTTCCTACTCCATGATGCAGGGGGTTTTCTTTGCAAGGAAAGCTCTTTAATTTCCTTTACCACTAATGCTATTCTACTTGACAGAGATGTTGCCAAACGTAGAAATTTAGTAAAGATATTTTCTGTGTGATGATCATGGGCAGTGATCACATCCATAAGGAATTTATGTACTATTGCATGTAGCTCCTTTAATTAAATGCCTTTGTGAAGTGGGTAATTAAAAAAAATAGTTACAAAGATAAATCTTTCCTTCAAACTTAAAAAAACTGCTATAAATGTATAGCTGAAACATTTTATGTGCTGCTTTTTACTTCATTGTAGCATGACTGAAACTTAGTAAGAATCCTGGTGAATTTCTCTTGCTTTGAGAATATTGTTGAGAAATGGAGGGGGAAACTGTATTCAATGCCTTATGTCATCAAAAATTAGTTGGTCGTCTTCAGGTAATATAAAAGAATGATCCTGAAGGTTGTTTTTTTATTCCTGCATGACTTATCACAGCAAATTTGAATATGGTTACAAGAATGTAATAAAATGAAGAGGAGAGAAAATATTGCAAAGAAAGAAAATAAAGAAAATAAAATTGAGGATGTTCTTCTAAATGAGGGGTGGCTAAAGCAGGGGCAGATCTGTATTTCAGTCCTTTCTATGGAGGCTATCCTGGGACTTCTAATGGAGGGAGACTATTGACAAGGGCCTGGAGTGACAGGACAGGGAGAAATGGATTCCCACTGAGGGTTTAGAAGGGATTTTGGGAAGAAATTATTTGCTGTGAGGGTGGGGAGGCCCTGGCACAAGTTGCCCAGAGAAGCTGTGGCTGCCCCATCCCCTGGCATTGTCCGAGGCCAGGCTAGATGGGGCTCTGAGCAACCTGGGATAGTGGCAGGTGGCCCTGCCATGGCAGGAGGGTGGAACAAGATGATCTTTTAGGTCCCTTCCAACCTTAGCCATTCCAGGAGATCTACATGCCTCCCCTCCTGGCATGACAGCCTGAGTGGTTATTTGGTGGGAAAATAAGAAGTTTCTCTTGCACATGAGGTTTATAATCCTGTGGAGGATTTGTTGCTTAGAGGGTTGCCAAGCTTGGATGAATGGAAAAGTGGGAGTGATGGAAGTGGGAGCAATGTGCCTTTTAGGAAGGTGCAGCCTAGCAATACATCAGGAGAGGCTTTGCAGAGACCACCATGGGTGCAAAGGAATAACTGTTTGTCCTTTGACCATTCCAGCAGCATCTGTAAAAGCAGCAGCCTTCAGTGGGTGAGCATGTATTTCCTCCTTGAAAACCCTGGTTTCTGAGTGAAAGTAGAACTATTCTGGGCTGTTGACAGATTTCAGACCATCAGGGAACATGTCATTCTTTGGCTGTATGAAGGAGGAGACCACACTGTATTTTTGCTTTAGATATTCCCCTAAGACAGCTGGGGAATAGGGACGCCTCCATCAGTGCCCCATCATACATGCACAGCATCCAAAGGAGGAAGAGGAAAGACAGAAGCGCAGCTAAGTTCTGTCTCATTATCCACACCAAAGTAAACCACACACTCATTATCCCACAGGGCAGAGCAGCTCTGCACCAATGCCCTCAAGAACCACAGACCAAGGTGCCACAGTTTGACACATAATGCCCAACGAGAAACCAAGCCTTAAGGAATTAATTAATTTTCATTTTCCAGTCTGTCAGTCTTGTTGAAGAGATTTTGCTCACTGTATAGCAAGGTCTCTGTGACAAATTTTGACAAAATCCAAGTTCAAGTGTTTTTTGGTTTCGCAAGCACATGAGCTCAGTGAGAAAGAACAGACTGAGATGACAAGGAGAACAGCCAATCCTGTTATATTTGTCTTTCTTATTACTGACTTGCCATGATAAATATGGAAAATTATATTTGGCTAGAAGGAGGCTGAGAAAGGGAACAGATGGCCACCAAAAGAATACTAGAGCAGCTAATAGTCACTGGCATATTTCCGGGAGAAAAATTTAAATCTGAAGCCAAGCAGAAGCATTATCCATTTTTTTCTGCTCAGGGCACTGTGCATGGAACTGCTCCTGCTATGCTCTGACTAGATGAAGGTGGGCTTCCTGAAATGCCTTCCCTGAATGGAATAAACAGCTCCTGTCCTGCACTTAACAGCTCTCGCAGTAATGCTGACAGAAATAGTTGACAAGGTGGGGAAAATGTTTGTGTTCCTACTGTGTTTTGAGTGAGACAGTGTATTTGCTATGGCTTTTTAATGTATTGCATGATTTAGCACCTGTGTTGCATTCTCTCCATGTATTCTACAGGCTTCATTCAGTTTTGAGAACAGGGGGAAGAGATTGCCTATGTGAATGAGGAGACAATGGGGTCTTTATTTCATGTAGTTGTGTATTTAAAAATTTCCAAAATTTTAATGCATTTTTGATTTCTATGGTTAACATGGTACTGAAAAAATACTCTGATATTTTGAGAATTATGGAAGTGTGTCATGATGCCTGATTTTACAGAATGCTGTAAACCTAAACTTTGTGACTGTGGGCTAGGTGGTGGATAAGGATGTTGTTCTGTTTCTTTGGTGGTAACTGGAATGAGCAAGGTGGTCTAGGATTTGAAGGGCTGGAATAGCAGGAGGTGATAGTCTGGGATTGCAGCATTGGAGCTGTAGGACAAGGCTGAGTGCCACGGGAGCAGGGAAACCAGGAGTGAAATGGAGTAGAATAGTAACAGTTGCTGCAGTTTTTCTTTGGAGTGCATCTGCCAGAATGAACCCAGCCACAGCAGCTCAGCTGCAGAGCCCATAGGGCAACTCCAGGGTTTTGCTAGAGCAGTTCTGCTGGGTCACCTGGATTAAGACCATCAAATAAAACCACTGTGTGGACTGTCCAATAAATCCACCTGCTCCCCATTCAGCCACCAGCAGGACTGGTGTAGGCACAGATCGTTTTTTCTACAAATAGAAGTTTATGTTATTTACCCATTTGGGGGAATTTTATGAAGGTCAGTCACTTACTGATTTTATTGACTAAATTGCCTAAAGAGCAATAAAGCCTTAGTAAGTAGGTTTTGAGAAAGGGGGACAAAGAGGATCACAGATTTCCATGGTTAAAAAAAGGCATGGACTGATTTTGTTTTTACACTGTAAAAGGAGAAATGTCCACCTCAAAATCTTAGTAATCTTTCCCCACTGAATGGAAATTAAATGGATTCCAAATTCTGGCAGCACATCTTGGAGCCCATTCACATTCTTCCTAGCTCTTGCTTAGTTTTAAATATGTTTTTTAAATTTTTCATGCTCTGTTGTTAGTAAATCTACTTAAAAATTTTTTAGGAATATAGACATAGCTGCCTAGCTGTTTAAAAGAATTGCTAAGAAATAAAATGCCATTTTGGAGTGAATATTCTGCAGTCTGCACAGGTATGTGAAGTCATTGTTTCTTTGGTTTTCAATGATAGCTTTTTCTGAATAAAATCCTGGCTTTGTAATGACTTGTAGCTAGAAAAGGACAAAGCAGTTAAGAAACTACCTTGAAATGAAATGTAATATTTTCATCAGCTCCAGAAACTGAAAATCATAGCTTGCTGGGAATGAAGTATGGACGAAAAAGTATATGTGAGAAAAAAGTATAACATACACTAAAATTAATAGTCACTAAGAGCTGGGCTGATATAATTAATTGAGTTTTGAGTGTGTATCCCAGACTCACCTTCATAACAAATGTGATGGTCCCTTGAAATGCAAGATACGTAGATTGCATGAGAAGATTATCTGTAGTTTGTCTGGAAAAATACTGTGGCACTGAGTTTTCTATGGAATCATCTAAAGAAATTCATACAAGGATATTTGGTGCTCTGGGCAAATTGTGTCATGCTCTAGGACACTCCTGTTTAGGATGCAGTAGTCTAGTGACCCTCTTCTGTGGCATTTGCTGTGTTGGCACTGGTAATATTTTGGATTCACAGTATATCATCCCTTATCCCTGGCTGGGGGATCTCCAGTTCCCAAGATAGGAATTACTGGGTCCAGGTTTTAGTACTTATCCCTTTCCTGCCATTCTCCTGTACTTCACAGCCACCCTTCGTCTCACGCCAGTGCTGTTCTCAGTTTGTTCTAGATCTGAAGTTTGCCCTTGCAGAAGGGTTTGTTTATTCATTTGTGAATGGGAAGAGCACACACAGAGCACAGTTATCTCAGGGGCAATTTCCAGCTGGTCTGCCCAGCTTGAGTGGTGTCTTCCTGGCTGATGGTGAGACAGCTGAACCTGTCAAAAGGCAGCATTTCCTCCATGTGGTCAGGTAGATCTGTACACAGAGTTTTAGCTCCATATTTAGTTTGAAAAAGTCTTTTAGAGTCTCTAATTTAAGTGCATATGCGAGGGTGGATATGCCACAGGCTCTGGAGTCAGTTGAGAGGAGGCCATCAAGATCATCAGAAGGATGGAGCAGCTCTGCTGGGAGGAAAGGCTGAGGGAATTGGGATTGTTTAGCCTGGAGAGGAGAAGGCTCCAGGGTGACCTCATTGTGGCCTTGCAGTACCTGAAGGGAGCCCACAGGAAAGATGGAGAGAGACTCTTGACAAGGGCCTGGAGTGACAGGACAAGAGGGAATGGCTTCCCACTGACAGAGAGCAGGTTTAGATGGGATATTTTCCCATGGGAAAGGAGAAAGAAATGGGAGGTGGGAGATGGGAGGAAGAAATTGTTCCTTGTGAGGGTGGTGAGGCCCTGGCACAGGTTGTCCAAGAGAAGCTGTGGATGCCTGGAGTCTGGGGCTCTGAGCACCCTGGTCTGGTGGAAGGTGTCCCTGCCCATGGCAGGGGTGGGAACTGCTTGTTTTTTAAAGTCCCTTCCAACCCAAACCAGTCTGTGATTCTCTTCAGGGCAGGATGTGCCAGAGCCATTGTTGGAGTGTGTCAGTTTGATCTCCCTGTTTGCAGCAATGCTAATGTGCCCGGCATATATCAAGGTCACAGTGTGTGTGTGGATCAGTTTGCATGCAAGCATCCCTCACCCACTACAGCTTTTATATATATATCTATACTTATGTTTGTCTATGTCTATATTTATGGCTATATATGGATATCTGCAGTGTATTGGCACAGGTGCAACATCTAATCTGAGTTGTCTCTGCCTCTTCCAGGCTCAGACAGACTCTTTCAGGAGCTCTTTTGACTAAGCCCTGTGGGGTTCACTCCAGCCTATAGAGCAGAGCTCCAATCCGCTTTAGCCATGGAGTTTTCTTGGTTTAAATTATCCTAAAGATTTCTTCATTTCATTGCAGTTTGTTATTGGGCAGAAGGGTACAATGCTATTTAGCATGCTTATTGAAAAACTGCTGAAAGCACCAGCAAACTCTAAAATGATGACCTGCTTAGCACTTTCCCCATGGGGTTTTTTGGTACCTATTGCTAATACTGTCTGCCCATTGGGGCCAATGGGGTTTTTCTATATTTCAGTAAACTTAAACCCTGATTTTATTTTTACAAAATCTGTACCACAAGCTGAATCAGTTTAATGCTGCTTTTAGCCATTTATGGGCTCACAATCTATCTCGTGAGGCAGTTTAAAGTTGTTCTTCCAGGCAGACTCACTTCCAGCTTCCAAGTACATATTTAGGGATGGCAGAGGGCCCCTTTCCCCTTGGCTGAGCACAGGGGCACACTAAGAATCTGAGAGGCATAATAACAAAATAAACTGTCTCTGCCCCAGCCCACAAAACAGCTGCTCAATTGAGAGAGGCATTGCCAGAATGTAACATGTTTTCAGCAGTTTTTGTGGCCCTCTCTCATACCTTGTGTAGGCACAGGCATTGCCACAAAGGAGGGAAATACAGAAACCAGGCAGGGGTTCCATAATTTTTTCCTTCAGAATAATTTTTATTAAAGCCTCACTTTATGTTTGCAGTCTTCCCATGTGGATGCTTTTTCTCAGTCTCAGCTGACTGTTCAAGAGAGGGATCATCTGGGCTCTAACAGAGTCTTCCATCAGGTATGTAACTTCAGCTGACTTCAAAAATACCTGAATGCTTGTTTTTAAAGTGATCTCTTACAATAAATGAATATGGGCAGAGGCAAGTCTTCTATTCCTTGTCCTCTTCCATTTTCTCTGTGGCTGTATGACTGTCCCAAATGCCTACAAGTATTTTGGTTTTGCTGTGTTCAGTAGCATTTGAGGCATTTCTTCTGCCAAATCACTTTTGTTTCTTGAAGCTTTTGGGAAAAGTCCACTGGAAACCCAGTTCTAAGTTTTTAAAGGCTATTCCACAGTATTGGAATAAAAATCTTACTCATTAAAGTTGATTGGCTTGAGAGCATTGCTCCCTTGCTTTTTAAGAAAATATCAAACCTCACCTTTGTTGTCAAAAGCTTGCCAAATATGTTTCTATGCTTCCCTGAGAAGAAAAATTTCACAGGTTTATGTGGGCTGTAGCTTTAGCTCTCTAGACCTTATTCTGCATTTCACAGTGCATAGTTGATCTATTTCAGATCTATTTCAAATAATTGTTTCATTATTTACTGAAGAAATAGTCTACCTGAAAGAGTTTTCTTTGCTGCTAAGAGTTTGACTTCTCTGACTTGAGATATTCAAGACATTGATAAGACATACGAGACATTCATAAAACTGTGCCCTTTAGTGACTGACTGTAATTAACAAATTATATAGAAGTGTTTTGCAAATAATAAATGTGAGAAGTCAGGAAGGACTAGTAATCCTGGCTTATTTAAATGAGCATTAGCATTTATTTTTAAGCAAAGCTTGCTGAGAGCTTGCCTTTTCCTCACTAATAAGGAGTGCAACAAATGGGCCCAGTCAAATTGAGCTCCATAGGAAACGAAGGGGAAGGAAATATGGAGAAACCAGTGCAGGGAAGACTTCCCACTGTGTCCACCCCTGGTGTTTGGCAGCAGTCCAGTCCCAGTTTCTCTTCTGCCACTGGGAATAGTTAATGATATTTTCTGCCATTGACACTTCATGCCTACTTATTACCTTGTGTGGGCTTTATTTTCCCCACTCGCAGGAGTCCTGCTGCCTGGAATGGCTACTGGGCTTCCAAACCCAGCCACCCTTTGCAGCTGAAGTAGTCACTGCTCTGATGCTGGATAGAAGTGCTCTTGTGAGGAGTCTCATTCCCTAAATTGTGCTGGATTGCCTGGACAACCTCGTGCTGCCTGTTAGTACAGCTGGAGCTGCCTTAGCATCCGTTCATTTCCCCTTTGCCTTTAGGTGTCAGAAGTGAACCACACACATTTTCCAAGGAGTTACATCCCTCTACTGTTCATAGGTGTGCACAGAACTGCTTGCTAGGTCATTATGTGACATATCCTTGTGCTTTCTATTTAGAGAGTCAGTCGTGGTGTCCTTTCCCTCCCACATCTGGAAGGTCAAGTGAAGCATGGTCTGGCTGCAGATGCTGCAAACCCTCCCCCCTTTGAGAGCAGCCTGCCTCAAATAGCAAATAAGAGCTTGCAGAGTGTCCTCCCCTCTTTTCAGGTGAGTTACAAAGCTCCTAGACATCTTGTTGGTCTGGTGAACCAGCCTCTCTCTAAGTACCACTGAGAGAGTGTCAGTGGCAAAGTGTCACAAGCGTATAAGGTGGGGGTGAAAAGAGAAAACGGGTCAGTGTTAGAGACAAGCATGGAGAAATGCTTCATTTTGAGAAGAACCCATTTTTACTTGCACCCATCCTTAACTCAAACCCCATAAGCACCAAGGTGCTTTTATTGAAGTGGTACCAGTCAGGACTTCTTGCAAGGACGTGATGGACCAAGCTTGCCCACTTGTTAGTCCATATACCGTCACCTGGGTTCTCCTTATCTTGGCAACCATGTGCTGGTTTTAAAATATGGCTTTGGTACCCTTCTGACACGGACAGACACTGAACTGGTATCTGTCTCCATCCAGCCCCACTTCTATGAGGATTTTCTCAAAGGATGAGAAGTAAATAAAGAGACCTCTGAAGGACATCTGGCTCAACCTCTCACTACAAGCAGAGCAGACTTGGAGCAGGCTGCTCACATTATGATCCATTTATCCAGCTCATCTCCCACTCACTGGGCTCCAGTCTCACAGGCCCTGCTCAAGGCAAAGTCCACGATGCTCACTGCTTTTCTCCCACTGACCAAGCCAATCACTTCATCAGAGAAGACAACAGAGTCATTCAGACACCATTTATTGGTATATCCATACTGGTTATTCCAAATCAACTTCCTGTCTTTCAGTTGGTTTGGCATGGTTTCCAAGAGGGATTGTTCCACAGCCCTCCAAGGCATTGGTACAGATCTGCATTGGTACAGACAGCATTTCTAGAGAGTCCATATACTGAATAAATCTGGAAGATGAACTTCCTTCTCTCGTTTATAGAGATTTATCTTTCCATGGTCCAACAGCCTTTAGTGCTTTTGGCAGACTTTGCAGTCTGAATAAGTGGGGTGTTCTAGTGCCCAAGTTTGCTTGTTTTGTCTCAGCACAAAATTGACATAGAGATTACTCAACTAATCCAAAATAAATATATTGCAGCTTTGTCTCTATGAATATAGCAGTTTTTAATTTTTTTTTTCTGCTTGGCAGGAAAATGGAACTCAAGGCAACTTTCCTCAATTTAACCTTCCAGACAGTCTTCCTGAGAGTGATACCAGAGTCCATACAAAACCATCCGAACTGGAGAGCACCAGCATCGGGGTCAAACTGCCTATGACAGCTTCAGGTAGAATATCCCTGGATAAACTGAAAGGACTGGAATGACAGGCTGCCTGCACAGATGAGGAATGTGCACAGTCAGGACACTCAGGGACCAGAGGTGCCATGTTAAATGGCTGCTGAAATATTTAACAATTTAGAGCACAGCAATTTGAATGGGACTAAGTGATTTCTAATTATCCAGCCTGGGGAAGTACCCAGTAGGGGAATGATTTGACTAACACAAATACAGAAGAAAAACATGCAGTATCAAAAAGAATGTATATTTATCTAAGACTTAGGTGGGGTAGTTGAGAGCAATATTCCATTACAGGGATAAAACCCTTTCCCACTTCCTTGTGGCTGTGTCCCATTTTATTGACGTGGGCTAAATTGCATTTTGGGAGTTCTCGGATCTAGAAAGTTTCTGACAGAGGTAATCTATTTCTGGAAGGAGTCTAGGGAAAAAAAAATAATGGCCTTTTGCTTTGAAATGATTTAGCATCCCTGCATTGCTGGATGAAGATCTGCCACTGTTTAACAAAACACCCACACATGCATGCAACACATAGATTTATAATGCTCCTGTCTGAATATATAGCCACATTTAAATGATGGGAGTGGAGGTGTTAGGGCAGCTGAAATTCTATGCAGGAAGAATCAGAACTAGGAGAAAAGCAGATCTGGGCTCCATTTAATTCCTAACCTCAAGCACCTGACTGATGATTTCTATCAGAAAAACAAGTATTTGTAAGCTTTGGTTAAGTAGACATTTCTGACATTTTATAAATACAGCAATCAAAACAATAAAAATGCA
>JAYDZK010000056.1:56998159-57028833 GCA_034509185.1 Euphonia xanthogaster | reverse complement strand
CAGCAATCAAAACAATAAAAATGCAACTTTTCATGTAAGTTATGGAGCCTGAGGGAGTAGATAGACAACAGATGGGATTTTCATAAAATCTATAACTTCCCTCACAATTAAATAATTTTTTACCTAAACTCTCTTAAAAGTCTTGCTGACTGATGATGACTGCTTTATTGAACTTAATACTGCAAGCCAGAAAAAAAAAAAATGTACGAAATTGTAAAAAAAGAGAAATCTTAGTTGGAAGGGAACTCTAACAGCTCTTCTCAGCATCCTGCTCAAAGTTGTGGCCTCTACTGTGAAATGTTCCATTGTAAAAGCACTTTGCCATCAGGTTTCTGACATTTTATTGATTTTTGGTTTTACGTTCTTGTTTTCTGATTTAGAAGCCTTGAAAAATTTTAGAAACCAGTTAACAGTCTATGAGCAAAAAGAAATTTTCAATTATACAGAGCTCTGGTTTCTTGGCCTGGAAGCTAAAAAGATTGAAGGTTTGCCTGAAACACAGAATAATAATTGTTATGATGATGAGCATGGTTCCTACTTAAAGGTAAGTGGAAAAATTATGGTATTCATTTTGAGCTCAGTAAGTTTGTAGTGATTTTATGCCAACTCTTAAGTGTTGTCTGTGAAATAAATGTTGTTTCTAGAAGATAAATATTCACATAGTGAAAGCATGCCTTTTAAAGCTCAGAGGAAAATTCACTTTGCATGTCATGCAGGGTTGAAGCAAGGTAGCTGGGCTATGGAAGCATCACTTGGGATTTTCCTTGTTACCTTATTTGATGTAGACTTCACCTGCAGCTAGCCCACCATCTGTCATGGAGAGCAGATTCAAACACACATGAGCTAGTGGGAAGCCTGGTCTTTGTTGTACTCCTTGAATCTCAACCCTTTGTGTTCTCTTGAAGGTTTTACATGACCACATTGCCTACCGCTACGAAGTCCTGGAGGTCATTGGGAAAGGGTCATTTGGGCAGGTCGCCAAATGCCTGGATCACAAAACCAATGAGTTAGTGGCATTGAAAATAATAAGGAATAAGAAAAGGTGAGATATCTGCTGACTTTAAACCAGTAAAATCACCCCTCTCATATACAGGCAAACTGTGACAACATGAACAAATCAAAGTCAAACCTCCTGTACATTCATGAAATACAGTGAGGGCAGAGTGAGGAAAGAGGATGTCAGGAACTGGCCTGGACCTGGAGCAGAGAGAGCCTAGGAAAGCAAGCACAGTTTCTCCAGGCTCACAAGGTCTCTCTATCTGTTGCACAGTGAATACACAACCCAGGTAACCAGCTGTGCAGGACTGAGAGCAGGGAGCATCCCCACAAGCTTCCAAAACTACAGGAATGTGCTGGAAGGCACCCATCACTTGCTTGAACATAAAAAATTCTACACTGTGGTCCTAAGGAACCTGTTCCTGTTAAGTGGCTGGTTTCAAGTTTGTGAGCTTGAAGCAGAATCAGGGAAACAGATGTTCAGCTGTTCCGTTTTCCCCCTCAGTGAACACTAAGTGTAAAGATGTTTTTCAAAATCCACTGTCTGACTGTGGTAGGTGTGAAACATGGCCCTGTTCAAGGAAAGTGAAGCATTCCTATAGACTTGAGAGCACCAGGATTTTAGTCTGGATGCTCACTGGAAATCTTTTCATTTAAAGGTTTTTTTCAGACAAGTCAAATTAGGTACCCTGAAGTGTTATGTAACGCCAGTCTATTTAGACTAGGAATCAACAGTAAGAAATCCAAATTACAGTGGTTAACGGGGTTGAATGAAACATTTTAATAATTGTCCCGCCTGCTGAGCTCATGGTGTGTGTAGCATTTGCAGAAATACAAATGCTACCCTGAGCTGATGTCACCATTCCTGTGTCATGTGATATTTCAGATTTCACAGCCAGGCTTTGGTAGAAGTGAAGATCCTTGATGCTCTTCTGAAGAAAGACAAAGATGATACTCACAATATCATCCACATGAAGGAATACTTCTACTTTCGCAATCACTTCTGTATCTCCTTTGAGCTGCTAGGGTAAAGTACATTTTCCTTTACACACACCTTGAGAAGAATTGTAGCTCTTGTGCCTTACAAGATTTAATTTTTATGTCTTCTTCAGAAGAATTGGCAGCTAGAAAGCAACACTGTCTAAATACAGACTGCATAACTGAGCCTTTGATCACCCAAGGTGAACTGAAAAAGGCCACGTTCAGACTTCACACGGGCAATGACATGATCCATCCCTTATTTTCTGTGCTGGGTATTGAAGGCTTCTTCCCCGAAAGACCTGTGAGGAAAAGAGTAAATTCAGGACTGGTAAACTTCAGGGTATATAAATATGAATAATATAAAATAATTTAAAAATAAAACTGCATCTTACTTTTTATGAATCTTTGCTGCAGGGCATCTTAGGAGGAGTTCTGGAGGAATTTTGGAGAAGTCAGATCATTTTATTCATCAGCTTTCCTCTAATCAGGGAATCGAACTGGAATTATCCAGTCTACCCACACTTCTCCAGCCCTTAGAGTAAAGCCCCCATTGGTGCATGTGCTGCAGTCCCTGCTGAAGATTCAGTATGATATGGACAGCTTGATCCCAAACAAACCTAAATCCCTTGTGTTGCTGCATGTGAGTCTGTCACTTACAGGCACACGGGGTGAGAGGTAACTCCTCTCCAGGGAAGACACAGACCAGTCTTTTCTGAAAGCTGCTATGGAAACACACAGGGAAATGGGAGAGCCACTATCTTTAGCTCTTCCCAGAGGAGTTGAAGACTTGTTGTCATAGAAAAATGTTTGTCTGGTAAAATTTTCATTGCCTTTAAAATACCGTGAAAAGCCTTTGATTTGTGATCTTTTCCATCTGGGCAACTTTAATTCCAAAGGAATGGGCCGTGCCTGCTACCAGTGGACACTCCAGTGAGGAAAGCAGAAAGCTCCTTGCAGACATGTGCTAGTGCTGAGGACACCTCTCACAGGGAAGAATTTATTCCTAATATCCAATCTAAACCTACTCCTTTCTCAGTTTGAAATCATTACCCCTTGTCCTGTCACTATCACTATAAAAAAATCTCTCTCCCTCCTTTTCATAAGCCCCTTAAGGCACTGGAAAGCTGCAATGAGATCTTCCAGAGCCTTCTCTTCTCCAGGCTACTGGGCAGGGCTACTGGAAGTTGCTAAGATGTGATGGTCACCAGAGGGATATAAAAACTTACTGAGACCTGAATTGATGGGGTGGTTATCTAGAAATATTTACTGCTGGTTAAAAACCTTTAGACAGAAATTATTTACTCAAGATGCCAAAGCAAAGAGAAATGACAGCAAAAGGAGACAGAAGAAATTTTTTTTTTTGTTCCTGAATGATTATTGTTCTTGGTAAAAATCAGCACAGCTGCTTAACAGCAGAGAGTTTAGCAAGGAAGTTCACTGATTTTACATCTGCTTTAGATCTGGGAGGTGTATGTGCATATCACATGCAGAGCAGCATTTGCAGGAAGGAAAGTAGCTGTCATTTTCCTCTGCATGAGTCCTCCATGTGGGAAGACAAGCTCTTAATGCACTGGAAACTAATCATGCCTTTAAAAATAAATTCTCCAATCTCTTATCTGCTCTCTGTCTGCTGCTTCTTCCTCCCCCACAGAATAAATTTGTATGAGCTGATCAAAAAGAACAATTTCCAAGGCTTCAGCCTGTCGTTGATTCGCCACTTCACTCGCTGTGTGCTGAGGTGCTTGCAAGTGCTCTACCAGGAAAGAATCATTCACTGTGATCTGAAGCCTGTAAGTACAATCATTTCATCACCTGGTATTCTGTACAGAATAAATGAGCTTATCCTATTCTTTGATTGAGAGGAGCTGTCAGGAGAAACCCTAAAAACCCAGTATGATGTTTGTACAGAAGCTGTAATTTATTTCAGATTATGTTCATGATACAGTCAACTGATTATTACCATTGATTCAGTTCATTCACCAAAGCATTAAATAAGATTATTTGGTTGCCAAAACATATGCAAATATGAATCATATTCAGGTAATGACTTTTTGCTTAGAGAAAAAGAAAAGTACTTGTAAAATTAAGTATTTCAAGATGAGGGACATTGTAACATGAGGAGTATTCACAAGGTAGCCTGTTTCAGGTTATCCTGTTAAATCTATTTAATTTCTCAGGCATAACTATAAAATTAAGTAGCCTAGTAAATGGCAAAGGAATTCTGTGGAGCAGTATTTAGGGTGTTCACCTGGTTTTGGAGGAACATCTGTCCTCCAATTTCCTCTGCTGTATCTGCTAAGCATTCATGCTAAGTAAAACATTTCCATTCTTCTTAAGCCCCAAATTTAATATTTTGCAATTTTCTGAGATTTCTGAAGGATTTTAATTATATTTTCACTTCAGATGAAAGTTTCTCTTGATTTCCTTTTCAAAAAGGCAAATTAACCAATAAAGAAATAAATAAGTTCTCAGGTAAAAATGCTAAGGATAAAATTCTGTTCTGACTTTGCTAAATGTATCTTGATTTAGAATTCTGAGAAGTCACATATTGGCTATACCCATTATCTTGCAAGTATTTTTGCCAGACCAATTTGCAGTGAAAAGAGAGGCTTGCAAGATAACCCAAATATCTGAATCAAAAACAATTAGCCCAATGGGAAATCTGTTTCCAGACAGCCACTGACAAGGAATGACATTGGCAGCATCAATTAGCGTAGTCTGTATTTAAATTGAGCAACATATTAGTGAAAATGTAGTGAGCTAACTAAAAGACAATTTTGTTCTCATTCAACAATTGTACAGTTTCATGAATTTCTGTTGCCTGAAACTCACATCTGTTATCCCATATGCCTCCTATGATATTTTTCAGCATAAGGTAGAATATGGAGTTTCTCTGGCCTTTTTGCTAGGTAATCACTGCCTCCAAAGCCTGTTTTTTTCAGTCAATCCTGGTTTTCCAGCTTTGATCAGCTCCCTTGCATTGTGAGGGATTCAGTATAAGAGACAGAGTCCTACCATGAGCACGAAGGGATATGGAGCTGCAGAGAGGGAATGCTGCTTCCCTTACCAGGGCCAAGAGCACCTGGATTGTGGAAGTCAGTCCTTGCCTTGACTTTCACCAGTAGCAGCTTCTCCTTCCTGGCACATGAAGCATTTCCTTATGAGCTAAGTACCCAGGAAACCAGTTCATCATTATTTGGCATCCACCTGGGAAGTGTTTAGTCCTTCAAAGCCCTGACATATAATTACTGTAAAACTGGTTGATAAAGGTAACCATCTGTCTGCTGAGGAGTGGAGAAGGAAATCCTTCATTTAGACAGACTTTTAATGAGGATAAAACTCAGCTCTGCAGAAGAGAGCTGAAGGCTGTGTTTGCTCATCAGTGCACATACCCCTGAGCTGGCTGTTTAAGGATCATTTCTCCAGCTGGAATTGCAGGAACCCAGTGCTGTACCCTTCTGCACTAAGCTAAGAATCCACATAACCCTGCCTTGTCCATTTATCCCTCCCTTGAGACTTGTGCACCACACAGGTGGGGAGGGGTGAGCTGACACAGAGTCTGGGGCAAGCAGTGCAGGGAAGAACTGTGGAGTGTGGCTCCTTCATGGGCCACGGGCTTTCTGTGCTTACAAAAGGATGGTTCTGGTTAATTCAGCACAGCACAAAGCCAGGCACAGTTTGGCTTTTACTAGATAAGCAGCCCTGAGTTTTGGGGAGCTCCCTGGTGCCCTTTCTGGCTCACCTGCAGCCTGCGTGCCTTTCCAAATCTCCCCTCTGCTTTGCACAATTGCACATTATTGGCTGCCTCCTCATATTAGCAAATGCATTCCAAAGGAGGTTGGATTTTGAAGTTCTCATTATGCAGAGAAGTGTAAATGTGATTTGCATTTTGATTTTCACTAAGTTAATATGGTGCTAAAACCCTCTTTTCCCTGTGATTTTTTTTTTCTTTTTAGGAGAACATACTATTATACCACAATGGGCAAGGTTCAGTCAAAGTTATTGATTTTGGATCAAGCTGCTATGAAGACCAAAGAGGTTTGCAGAAAAGTCAAGTTGATGTAATTTTCTTAATAAGCTTTCTTAATTTTAAATAATGTGGAGAAACTATTTCTTGGCTTGGTCTAATATATTGACCTATGCCCCTAATTAGAACCTGGTGAACTGTTCAGCCACTGGTGGTGGAGCAAATACTGGTAGAGACAAGTAAGATATTACCATTCTTTTTCTTTGTCACAAGCCTGATCAGCTCCTTTACTCCTGTTGAAATCAGAATTGCTCTTTCAGGAGTGGTTAGCTGGAACAAACTTAAGAGGATAATCCAAATATTTCACTTATCAAGAAGTTTGTCAGGTCCAGAAAGCCTTTCTCTGTGAGATGGTTAAATTATAATTGGTACTTTTTGTATGAATACCACAAGGAGGGAAACGGGAACTGTGCTTTTAATTTAGGAACTGTTGATTGATGCAAATGGAACACCTTCAAATAGGAAAATGAACATGGATAAACTGAATCACAGCATTGGTAGAACAATTTCCTTCAGTGAAACTTGTTGAAAAACAATTTCTAAATAGAACGGGGGAAAGTTTATCACCCATTACTTTTAGGATGGGATTAGAAAATGTTTACAGAGCCTATGTGAGCAATCCATGGATAGACAGATTTATGATTCCTGAACATATGCCTCTTTTCTGTGAAATCTGGAAATTGACATTTCAGTCCTAACTGTGATATTTTGCTTCTGCTCTAATTTTAATGCAGTGTACACCTATGTTCAGAGCCGCTTCTATCGCTCCCCTGAGGTGATTCTTGGGCATCCTTATGCTATGGCTGTTGATATGTGGAGCTTAGGCTGTATCATAGCAGAGCTTTACACAGGCTACCCACTGTTCCCAGGGGAAAATGAAGCTGACCAACTTGCCTGCATCATGGAGGTAACTTTTGGGATTGGTTTGCACACCCATTTGAAAAACTGCACCAACAGAAACAAAGAGAAACCTCAAGCAATAATGAAATATGATTTGCTACGGCCTGGCCTTCCAGATGGAGGTTTATTGCAGCCAAATGCTTCTTTGAGCCAGAAGGACCCCTTTGAGCCTCTTTTCCTCCAGACTGAGCCCCTTTTCCACCTCCCTCAGCTTCCCCTCACCAGACTTGTGCTCCAGCCCCTTGCCCAGCTCTGTTCTCTTCTCTGAACATGCTCCAGCCCCTCAATGTTCTTCCTGAAGTGACAGGTCCAGAACTGGACACAGATTTGAGGTGTGGCCTCACCAGTGCCACGGAGAGAGGGACAATCACTGCCCTGGTTCTGCTGGCTATGCTGTTTTTGATGCAAAGACATGTACAGGCAGCACTAAGGAATCCCTTAATTCTCTCCAGAATAAGAGGAAATATTTTGAAGACATTTCACAGTAAATTGCAACATTCAACTTCTTTTCATAAGGAGGGCAAAATGCCACACCTCACCTAATGGTTGTTGTGTATCTTTATGAAATGAGGAGTAACTCTATGAATTAATTTTCTTTGAAGGTATTGGGTCTTCCACCAGCTGATTTTATCCAGGCTGCATCAAGGAAGAGAACATTCTTTGGTAATTTCTTCTGATTATTTGTCCTTTCTGGATCCCTCCATGGTAGTTAATCACTAGGAATTAGCTTAAGATCTCTGACCCTACTCTCTACCAGTGCTAGTTAATAGCACTGGTAGAGAGTAGGGTCAGAGATCTTAAGCTAATTCCTAGCTGATAAAAATACTTCCAGGAAGAGGTATGGGAAAAAAGCAAAAGGATAAAATGAGGCCTATAAACAAACCTGGAGCTCTGCTCTTCATATCTTATGGGCCTCTAATTGCCAAAGTAATAGAGAAGTTAATCTTTAAAAATATTGTTGCTGAAAGGAATGCAGTGGGCTCTGGGAACTAATTTACATTTTCATTTCTCTGTATATAAATTTGGTTTGGGAATTGCTCAAAGCAAACAAAACAAACAAAGTGTAGGATGTGGTCTCTAGGATGTAATCAATCCTGTTTGCCACAATTCTGGTAGATTATCAATCCAACAGGGCAAAACTGGAATTAGTGGGATGGACATAGATACTGTTTATCCAACTTTTTAAAATATTTAGTGAAGGTTTTTAATGTAATTTTTTGAGGATGTCTTTTTTTTTTTTTTTTTTTTAAGATTCCAAAGGTTTTCCTAAATCTGTAACTAACAGCAAGGGGAAAAAGAGATGCCCAGACTCCAAGGATCTAAGCACAGTGCTGAACACCCATGATGCTGGCTTCTTGGACTTCTTGAAAGGATGCTTAATGTGAGTTCATACTGTATACAACAAGCTACTTTTGACTTTGCTTTCATTCTTTTGTGCCTTTAAAATCCTGATATCTGTTGTGTTTACTTGTTTTATTTTTTGGTGGGGTGTTTTGGGTTTGTTTTGTTTTCTACGTGGCCTCATTTGTATAACTATTATTATTGACACTTTACTATGCCTTCTTTAGCAGTGACTTCAAAATTCTTTCTAGCAGTTCAGTAGCACTTTCCTAAAGAAATTCTAAAGAAACTGCTAACTTGTGATAGGGAAGAAAAAATCATCCCACCATGTTTCACAAGAAGGTTGCTTTCAGTGTTCTCTGTTTGCCAAGTCTGTGTGATTCATTGATTCATTTTGGTTTGCTGGCTGAATCAGAATTTTCAGAAAATAATTTCAGTGGAGCAAAAAACCAAACCTTACACAAGAATGTTGGGTCCCTATCCTAATAGAAGCAGGAACTGCATATTATAAATTGTTTGATGCTGCAGAGGATTTAATCAGCACCGTGCTGACGTAAATAGGTTTTGAAGGCTAGAGAAGATCACAGAAGATTTTTCCATGGTTTTGGGATAAAAAGAAAATAATTTTGTTTCAAAAAAATGTCCTCATGACCTGACTTTCAAAAGACAGGGCTGAATCTCTTGCCTCTTACTGATTTTCAGCTAGAAATGCTTGAATAATGATTTGTGTCCCGTGGATTTAAGGTGGGAGCCCTCCCTGCGCATGACTCCCGATGAAGCGATGAAACACGCGTGGATCCAGGAACCCAAAATCTTCCGGAAGCCACAGGCCCCAAGGAAGATGAGTGATGGCTCCTTCTCTGCACTGGAAAATAGAAGAGAGGCTATTCGTAAGCATGTTCCACCTCAGAACTAAGGGCATTACACCAGTGTTTGGTGTTTCTTTGTGTTCAGTGTCATCTGCCTGGAGTAAGGGGAGGTGGAAGTGTGGAGATAATGGATGGCCCCTGAAATGGCGGGGGTACAGGCACCATTCCTCGATTGTGTAGAACTGCATGCCTCATGTTTTAGCTCAGCTGCCTGCAAGAAGATTGGAAGTGCTGAAGATTCACATGGAAAGCCCTTTTCCCTGCTGAGAGTAAAACAGTATCTCACACCACACATGTCACTTTCAGAGCAAAAGAATGCAGCAGCGGGGGTTGTAAGATCTCAGAGAAAACTTTCACCTGATTTGCTGGGAGTTTGTGTCAATCCTGTGTTTTAACTGCTGTTAAGAGTCTGCAGTCTTAACCCTCTCATTTTAATGATTTATTGTTGCAGAGAATCTCTGGAAAAATGCAGCTGACAAAGTGAGAAGTGAACTGGCTGACAGACTGACTCCTTTCACAGGCACAGCAGAAAGTGATGTGCAGAACACAAGGAAGCATGCTCTAACAGAGAAATATTTGGAAAACCACGTGGAAAAGCCTATTAAATACGATCAAGCAGAAGACAGTGGTGAAAGAGCTCTTCCAAAAACTTCTCTTTTTTTCCCACCAATTAAGTAACACAGAGCACAAGCTAAGATTGGCTCGGTTGCATACCTAGTGTATTTTGTAGGTATTATTTGTACTCAGGAATATAAGCTATATCTGTCTGTTCATGGGCTGTGCACATTGTAAGTATATTTAATGTTCTTTTTACCCTGAAATCATCTAGTCAACCAAAACGGAATTTGAGAACCATTCCTTTTCCTCATCTCCATCTTTGTGATCAGAGATTCTTCACAACCAGCAGCAATAAAATGGAGACTGTAGAGGTGGAGAGTGGCTTATTCTTGGCGTTATAACAACTTTTGACTTTTGAATTTTATATTTTCCTGGATCTAAAAGAACAGATGTGTTGACTGAAGAATCTGAATCCTTTTTCTTACAGCAGCATAAGTCAGGAATAATTCATGGATAAGATTACTGAATTTACTTATGTATAAAACAAATAAGAGGAATCAAACCCAGCATCCTCATTTTCCTCCTGCTATATCTTCCTCTTTTTATAGTGAAGCTGCTAGATGAAAACCATTGTCACACCTTCCTAGCAGATTTAGAAATGCAAATTATGCTCTTTAGCTCTCTAGCAACAACAAAGCAGAGTGGTATTCTGGGCCCATTTCTGCAGGGACTCAACAGGAAGAATGGATTAAAACAATCTGGTTTGATTTGGAAAAATTGTCCTTCATGGCAAGTTTAACTTAATACTCTGAAAAAACCCCAACAAAAACCAAACTAATTTCTGTGATCCCTCTGGCTTATGTGCTTAATGTGTTTAATTTAGGTATTTCACTCTTTGAACAGCAGACTGTCTTTTCACTGCATTTGTAAAGCTCCCACCTCATTACACCTCTTACATTTACTGGAGCTTATAGCTAGAAATTCAGTTGAAAGGGAATAATGAGAAAATTGTCCTACCAAAAGCAGCTGCTACTTTAGCAGTGACACTGCAGCAGCCCCAAGGGAAAGAGGTGTTTAGAGTCACCATAGCAGCAAACTCCCACAGGCTCTTTTGCAAAAGGAAAATCCACAGGATATGGAAATGGTCCTCAAACAGTTCCAGTGTTACAGGAGTAAACAAGCCACCTGACAGGTACAGCTGAGTCACTTACTGGTAGAAGTCACCTCAGGGAAAATGGACTGCTGTGATCATCCCCTCACCTTCAGGTAAATCCTGGGACTCCTGAAGAAACACCTGGAAAATGAGTGACCCAAGAAGGGCAATAGCCCATTATTGAGGGCAATTGAGTGGAGAATTACAAGGGTATTTTGGCAGACAGTTACCATCCTGCTGTGATGCAGACGTTCCTGACAAGCAGGCCAGCTTGCAGTGCCAGAATCATTTGTACCTCTGGTGTCAGAGAGACTCCTTTGCAGCTGAACCCTCACGGAGACCATAAAATGCTCCCATTCCCATTGTTCAGCAGAATGATGTACTGGGAAAAGTGAGTTCTGTTCTGCACCATGTTATGGCACAGCACAGTCAGGGTGGGTGCACTGCAGAGTGTGAACAGAGTCCTCATCACATTTTTCAGACCCTCAGAACAAGAATTTACTAGTTTGGTGCAGTTTATGCTCATTCTTCATCTCCTGTGTCACATTCCCTTCACTGCTTAGGCTGCCCCAAGTTATAATATCTGATTCTCACAACTGTACACTTGGGTTTTTGTCTGTTCTACCTCAGGGGCAAAGTTTGGGATCAATTATATTGAGGTGCCCTTGACCCCTGGAATGGATGTCACTCTAATGAAGGTCTAAACCTCATTTGATAAATTGGCTTCTGTTCTGGAGCCGTGTTTTCTTCGCAATGAGTATATTTCAGTAGTTCTTTGTAGTAAACATCATCATATTATTTCTCATGGCATATGCTGGTGGGTTTTCCAAGGCATTCAGTGATGAGGGAAAAGTGACAAAGTCATCTGAGCCTATAATTCACCCTTCCATATAGAAGGCAGATAGATGGCATTTCACTCTAGCTGCCATGAATTTGCTGTCTTCCCTTCCTTGCTGACCTGCTGTTCTGTTTTAATTCCTGCAGCCTTCATGGTGATCTCCATCTTCAAAAACTTTCCTAATAAGGGCTCTTGTGGATAACTGTTGGATTTTTTTCAGAGATGACAGAAATAAATAGAAATTACTTGACAGAAATATCTAGCCCTGAGATATCATCACTGCTTTTGCATTCCTCTGTGAAAACAAGTAGATCCATCAGACACAGGTAGCATCCTCATCCCTGTGCCATTTGAAAGGAGATAATGAGAAAATTCTCTGTATAAGAGGGCAACCTACAAAATGCTGAGAAGAATCCTCTGACTCATGCTCAGCTGGAGCCACCCTCAGACTTTCCATGACGCAGTCTCACAGAGAAAAGAAGCACTGATAATTTGCTTTCTTGAAAAGCCCAATCCATGCATCATGTTTAGTTTCTTTATGTATTGCCATTTTTTAACTACATTTGCCAAGAAAATGAAGTGGCTGCTTTCTTGTCCATCTCTGCACATTGGCCTGTCTGGTCTAGTGGAAGGTCAATGAGATGATCTTTAAGGTCCCCTCCAACCCAAACCATTCTATGACTTTATGATTCTGTCTTCCAGTTGTTGGGCATTTTTACAGCACAGATAAGTGATTTGGGGTGTGAGGCTGGGAGGGGTATCACAGTATGGAGAAGTTCTAGGGATCCATGCCACTGAGTTGAAGAGAATATGCAGGGACCAGCACCATTGCAGCAGTGGCTATTTACAGGATGTCAGATACAGATCTTGGGATAACCGAGCTGTGAGGACACAGAGGCTCAGTGACCAAGCTGCTAGAACACTTCTGTCTCTGAAACCTCATGACAAAACTGTTGTCTGTAAATAACAACCTTTCTGGAATTGAATGCTTTCTGCATAATTGCACTTCAACCACTGCTCCTGGGAGGGTATAACTGCAATACATCAAATGGACAGCCATTGCAGAGCCCACATCAGTGGCCTTCAAAAGCAGAGACTCTCCTGATTGCTTCTGATCTACCGTGCAAGGATTTACCAGCAGGCATCAATTTCTGCAGCTCTGGGTGTGCCTGTGCCCTCCTGTTTGCTATGTGAGACAAGTGAAGCCAATTTATCAGCCTGGGAACTGCTTATCTTTGACCCTGTCTGTGCTTCCAGTGCTCTGAGCTTTCAGGTGACAAGTCTGTCCAGAAAATGACTGTGTAGACACTGTTTTTATTTGTTCCAAAATGCCTTTAGCCATCACCTGGGATGCCCCTGCCTTTAGCAGTATTTTTGGCACCCCTTTAAAGCTTGAAAAGGGAAAGGAGGAAAAAGAACTGCAGTCCTACAATTCCCCATTCTGTAAATATCCCTCACATGCTGATGTATCTGTCCCTGCTAACCCACTTCACAAATTACTTATTATAAAGAGAATCTCCACCTCTCTATCCTCAGGTTTTTTGGGCATCCAGGATTTTCAGCCTGTGAAGAAGGAAAGGGCTTTTCACAGCTGCAGTGGGACAACTCCTCGAACAGGAGGATTTGTGCAACACAGCTATGGATAAAGAAGCCCAGAGCAGTGAAAGAGCTGAGAAATTACATTAAGTAAAGGTGAGGTCCTTTCACAAGGCAGCTCTCCCTTATTCCACCCCATTTCCTTCAGGATTGCATGTGTTATTCAACAAGGAGCTTTACAGCTTCTCTGATGCTTCCATATGATCTATAGGATTTGGAAGAAGTAGCCCTGCAGATGTGTGGCAAAAGGTGAGCCAGCTTGGCACTATCTTCCACAAGGGCTATAGCTTTTTGAAATAGAGAGAACCTGGGATTCATGGAAAAGAGGGCTGTCAAAGAAGTGAGTAGCTGAATGTAAGGATATTTTTTAGCCTAGTTACAATAGGTTCAAGTTATCACTCTCTTAAATACCTATTTGGGTATCAGCCTTCAGATGTTTTTAAACCAAATTTCTTTTTAAGTTGAGTTTTTTGTTAAAATTTGTCCTAAAAGAACAGAGGTGTTAAATAACCTCACCAGAATGCAAATACTGTGAAATGATATTCACATTGCTTCAACTGGCTCTGTATAACAGTATTCTGCTGCTTCCTGCTCTGCAACAGGGAGTTGCTGAGCTGGGGAGGTGTGGGGTCGAAGTTGGCTGTGAGTCAGGGATGTGTTTGCTGCCAGCAAAGGATTTCAGCACTGGAACAATCAGGGCTGTTCTGAGAGTACTGCGCATAGCATTTTCCTTCTTCTTCACCTTCCGAGTTTGTTGCACGTCATCATAATTCCCAGAGAGAAAACTCAGTGGAACTTCACTGCTTTCCTCTCCTGTCTGTCTCTGTCTTTTGCCTGAGGCAGATACTCAGAGGTGCCATTGCAGCCTGTGGCTCTGACTCTCCTCTTTCTTTTCACACTTGGCTCCTGTAGAAGCTCTTAGTTTTCTACAGGAAGCAGATTTTATCTTCCTCCCTCTTCTCAGGTCATCTATAATTTTAAAATCTTCCTTGGCATTCTGCTCACTGCCAATCTGTGGTATCTTCCTGCACATCTCTCCCACGCCCCTCAGCACTGCCATGCGAACACCGCCACATCCTGTTCCACCCAAGAGACCATGCAACTCCAATCCTTGTCACACAGCCAAACCCCTTCCCCTTGTAATTCCAGGGGAATCGCACATTCCAGCAGTGTCTCAGTTGCATCCTCCAATCTCACACTTTTCTCCATGTGAGGAAGGGATTTTCTGACTAAAAGTGGAGAACAAGCCACTCTGAAAATTTGTCCCATGGGCAGCTCTGCAAGATGCAGATTCCCTTTTTCCTTCCCCACTTCATGACTAGTTCTGTCTTTGGTTCATCTTCCAGAGGGGACAAAGTCTCTCAGTTTTGATATCCCTGTGCTGTCCTAACCTCCAAATACTCATTTTGCATTACTGTATCCTCAGCCCTGGTTCCCCCAAAAAACAGAGTCTTGGGCCTCTCTGGAGCAGACAGTATAAAAAGTGTCAGCATTTGATTAGCGAACTGAAATAAGAAGACATAAATATACTTCATGGCTATACAGTCCTGTCTAAAGCAGGACTGTCAACAACATGACCTGGGATTCAAGCAATCTGTATGCAGTTTGATCTCTTTAAACCCTATGCCTGAGGATCAGATCAGGTAACTCTCCTTCTCTGTTGTTCATCTGTTCTTCCAACCCTTGCCCCAGAAAAATAAAACAAATGGCTTTTCTACATTTTCCCTGCAAGTTAATAGGAATAAACTACCATGTCCTCCAGAATCTTCAGATCTGGGATAAGTTTTGTAGTGGATTATGCAATTGGGCAAATTGGAGATGATGGACAAGACATTTCCTGGCAGAACTGGTCAGAAACCTGCTGTGGGTTATTGTTTTTATGTCATTACACTGAAAGGTCTCAGGCAGCACAAGACACGATGCACTCACTCCCACCAAGGTATAGTACATGGAGCAGAGGCATTTTTCTTATTCTACTCTTCCAGACTGCTATCACAGGAGCCCTTTCCATGTGCCACAACAGTTTCCTCTGATAAGCCATGGCATTATGACTTAGCTTCTTTCCTACACATTTGTCCATAACCATCCCACCACAGTGGCACAATTGGGGTTCATTTTAGAATCTGCAATGGCAAGACAAGTTCATCAGAAGAGCCCCTTTTCCTTGGCAAGGAGTGCCAACATTTCCCCACCCTGAGGAGTACTGGGTAGGAGGTAAACACTTGGCTGCCTTGTTTTGGTTCTGTAGGACAAAACAGCTGTTAAAAATGTTTAAAGATGTATATGAGATGGCTTAGTACAGTTTCACTCAGGCAGGGTGCCAGGGCATGTTATGTAAAGTGTTGATCTTTCCTACATTTTAAATTGAATACAGAACAGTTGGGTTCCAGCCCTCCTTCCTGGCAACAGGCCCAGCCTTGGGCACTTCCATATAAACTGGGCTTCTCCTAGCTGCCCAAGGTATCAGCAAGACTCAGAGACTACAGAGATGATGGTGATGTTCTTCTCAGGAATCAAGAGAATGATCTTCCTCTTGTTCCTGCCATGCTTTTGTTCTGGCCAGCTTGCATTTCCACTGCTGCGTTTCCCCACCTTGCTGGATCCTTCCAGCATGTCCTACCTCTGCTGGGACCATGAGGAACAGGAGCTGGGGTTGAGATGCACATCCACACTGCCTGGGTGGCATGTGGATTCAGCCCTCACAGAGAGCTGCCTGGATCTGACATTGTGACAGGAGGTGCCTTCTGAAATGGCAGCATCTGCTTGTCTGTTAGTGAAACAGATTTCCTCTTCATCCCCCTTTGCCAAGGGTCATGCTCCAAGTATGTTGGAAAAAAGGTATATTGAAAGGCTAAGAAGATTGGGAATCTTCAGCCTGAAAAGGCTGAGGGAATTGGGATTGTTCAGCCTGGAGAAGAGAAGGCTTTGGGGTGACCTCATTGTGGCCTCCCAGAGCCTGAAGGGAGCCCACAGGAAAGATGGAGAGAGACTCTTGACAACGGCCTGGAGTGACAGAACAGGGGGAATGGTTTTACACTGACAGAGAGCAGGTTTAGATGGATATGAGGAAGAAATTGTTCCCTTTGATGGTGCTGAGGCCTCGTCACACTGAGATATGTCAGGCATAGGACAGGACATCCTTGGGAATTCTTGTTTTTTCCACAGTCAGGCAACCACTAAGTATAGATGTCTGATGTTAAAGCAGCTGGAGTTTAGAGAGGGAAACATGCCACCAAGGCTGCTAAATAAAAACCAGGTTGTTTTGTTTTGCTTTAAGTATAAAAGAGAAACAGACAGCTTAATTTTATCCAGAGAGAAAGAGTTTATACCAGTTTCAGTGGTTTTACTTTGTTCAGCTGTTTTCAGTTCCTCTTTCACACAACAGTAAAATATATGTTGCACAAAATATGTCACAATGTTTGTCTAAAATGGGTAAACTTTGGAGACAGTGAGGTAGCCAGCCTTCCTTATGGTCATCAGCTGGTTGCAAAATTATTCTTGTTGAAACCACTTTTCAAATCTTTCTTGGACTGTGGCCCAGACAGGGACCTTTTGACTGTGAATTACTGCAGGAAAAAAAATGGAATAAACACTTGTTCTTATTTGTTTAGTAATGATTTTTAAAAAGTGATTTGGGGTAAACCCAAAGCATTTAATTTCTCCTAAAAGAACATCCTGAAAGGAAAAATTGAAATGTTTGATTTTAAAAGTATGAGACATTCCATTATTTTCAGAAAATATATTTAACGTTAACAATGATTTTTTTCCTCCTTGGTAGCAGAAACTCTTTTTTTATATTAGAAAATAATTTTGGTCCCAAAAAAGTTAGAGGTTTTTTCAAATCTTTTACATATCAGAAAATATCTCCCAGTTATTATAGGACTGGATACAGTAAGCAAGCACATTAAATCCAGAGAAATCCACATTTGCTCGGCTGTCGAGCTCATCCATTGAACCCAAGGAACAGATAATTTGAGGGAAAAACATCCTAGTTACTGTAAGTGGAATTTTAGTGAGGTTTTCTATTTGAAACCTTCATTCTAAGCCTCTCTCTCTCACATCCTTGGTTTTTGTTTCAATTTTCCTTTTTCTACAACCAAATAAAAGTCATTATCTGGAATTGTCAAGTGGTGAAAAACCAGCCCAGAAGGCTTGCTTTCACAAAAGAGGGTTATTTTTGCAAGTGTTTACTGCATTCTTGGTTCATAATGTATATTTAATTTTAAATATTTTATCTATTTCAGAATAGCTGATTTGCAGACTACTTATCTTTGAATTTAGATCTTGTAATGAAATCTTTGCCAAATCTGTTTTCTTGATGAGGTACAGAGACACATAGGACTCAACTGACCCCAGAAGATTGTTCACTTCTGACCTGAGGCTGCACAGTGTAAGTCAGTCTTGGAGAAAGCCTGGTATGTTAAAAATCTCTCCTTCTTCTGTCTTTCTTGGTCATGGCCACACTCAGTTTGGGATTGCAGACACCAAAAGATGGACATGACTCATCTTGGAAAAATGGAAATAGAGCTGGCAAGAGTAGGAGTGAAGTGGGAGTGTGAGGGCTTCTCTGTTAGGAAAATGCTGTCAGATATTACCCATGCCCTTAGCTAGAATTTAGGAAGCCAAATTCATTAGGTGCTAAGGAATTGCAGCAGAATGATTAACACAGACATCTCATTATTAACACAGACATGCAGGGCCATTGTCCCACCCATATAGACCCACATGAAAATATCTTTAAATTACTAAAGATATTTACCCATCATAGTTTTGTGGGAAATACACAATACCACAGAGAAATAATAAGTATACATTTAAATGCTGAAAAGTGTGGCTAAGTGCTCAGAAATACAATACAACTACCCTGTGTGCTATCTCCAGTATTAAGTTATGCAGCATCTCAATATCACATAAAAGGATTTACAAGTGGAGCTGGATCCCTGTTTTAACTTCTCCCCCATGGTATTTGCACCATCCTTGTCAAATGGAGTTCAAAAGCATCACTCAGTGGGGTATTGCACCTTCCTTCTTCAAACAGCACCAGCCCACACAGTCAGCACTCCCTCAAGATGCAGCAGAACCTGCTGATGAGCGTAGGCAATATTCCACAGGAAAGAGGGGCACTATTTTTATGGCCAAAATTGTGGGATTGGTGCTATCATGTGCTTCTCACTCCAGAAAACCAGCAATAAAAACCAAAAAAGTTGATTGAACTCAATGGATGTTTCCTACGCTCAGTCCATGTTACAACTGTCAAATTAGCAATACAATTCCCTAATAGAAAGGAAAAATCTGAATGAAAAAAGGAATTAAGACTTGGTGGAGCTGAAAAATCACAGAATACTTTGGGTTGCCCAGAGAAGCTGTGGCTGCCCCATGCCTGGAAGTGTCCAAGGCCAGGTCACATGGGGCTCTGAGCAACCTGGGACAGTGGAAGGTGTCCCTGCCCATGGCAGGGGTTTGGAACAAGGTGATCTTTAAGATTCTCGCCAACCCATTCCACCTTTGTGGAGATGTGGAATGGCTTGTGGAATGGCTTCCCGACTATGTTGTGACAGTAGCCCATCTTTTATACTCTTAAAAAACAAGCTGACATTAATAATTTCTAGTTTCATTCCCCTATTGCACTTCCCCCAAAGGCTTAACAAGGGCCCAAGGGGGAACCAAAGGAATTGTCTTTGATTATGTACCCCCCTAACTAGGCCAGATGTGGCCTTATCCAGTTTCTGGATATGGAAAGGTAAACACGTTTTGCCAATAAACAAACACATATAAGAATTGTTCATTAATAATTGAATATATATAACATTTGGTTGGAAGGTTCATCTAGAGGCATCTTTGGCTCAGGGTCTGTTGTTTAGGCCTCAGTATTTCAGACTGCCACAGAATTTCTGGACATGTCTCCCTGTCAGGTCTGAGGGCCACTGCAAAACTTCATTTGACTGCAGTACAAAGTTCTGAGTCATCAACCACCACAGAAACTGCTTCACTTCCTCTTCTTTCTCTCACACATTTGGTGTTTGCTTGGCTTCTCTGGGCCTGTGATTATGGGACATGAGGCACAGAATAGCCGAACACATCCCTGGCCCTTTGAAGAAGCCTCTGTCATGACCACTGGCACCAGAGGGTGTTCCAGATCTTACGGATCTGAGAGAATATATCCATAATAGAAAACTGTCTTTCTGTGGAAGAAATAGGTTCAATCAGAATTGGTATTTATTTTATTCAAAAGCACTCAACTTTTTCCTATAGTTTGTTTTAAGTCAGAAAAAGCAATGTGTTATATTTCTATAAAGACAGGAATACAGTAATCATAGAATCATAGAATGATTTGGGTTGGAAGAGACCTTAAGATCTTTTAATTTCACCTTCCCTTTCATGGGCAGGGACATCTTCCACTATCCCAGGTTGCTCAGAGCCCCATCCAACCTGGCCTTGGACACTGCCAGAGTTGGAGCAGCCACAGCTTCTCTGGGCAACCTGTGCCAGGGCCTCACCAACCTCACAGAGAAGAATTTCTTCCTAATATCCAGTTTAAACCCACTGTCTGTCAGTGTGAACCCATTCTCCCTTGTCCTGTCACTCCAGGCCCTTGTCAAGAGTCTCTCTCCATCTTTCCTGTGGGCCCCCTCCAGGCTCTGGGAGGCCACAATGAGGTCACTCCAAAGCCTTCTCTTCTCCAGGCTGAACAATCTCATTCTCTCAGACTTTGCTCATGGCAGAGGTTCTCCAGCTTCTCAACACTTTGTTGGCCTCATCTGACTCTCTCCAACAGTTCATGTCCTTCCTGTGCTTGGACTCCAGAGAGAAAAGAGGTCACCCCTCAGCCTCCTTTTCTCCAAACTGGACAAACCAAGGAATCCTCAGCTGCTCCTCACAGGACATTCCTTCCAATACTTCCACCAGCTTGGTTCCCTTCCTCTGAGCCTCTATTCCAGGACCTTCACATCCTTCTTAAATTCTAGAGCCCTGGGCTGGTTTTGGCTGGGATAGAGTTAATTTCCTTCATAACAACTGGTATGGACTGCATTTTGGACTTGTGCTGGAACAGTGTTGAGACCACAGGGATGCTTTAGTTCTTGCTGAGCAGAGATTAACAGAGTGAGAGTCCTCTGTCATCCCACCCCACCACTGAGGGGGATGGGAGTGCACAAGGAGTTGAGAGGGGACACAGCTGACCCCAACTGCCTAGAAGGACAATACAAACCTAGAAAGCCAAGTGATGGTTTTGTTTAGGCCACACTAATCCATTGCTGCCTTAAGCACCTTTGTGCTTCCCAAAACAGGCTGGACCAATCCCCCTTTCTGATCCCCCTTTTGCCTCCAGAATTCCCTAATAGAGAAGCAGACAATGTCTGCGAGCAGCACAGAGCCCACAGTGCTCAGGACAGAGCAGGGCAAAGGGTTTTGTGTGTGGGTGGGTGGAGCTTTGGGAACTCAAGGCACTTCCAATCCAGAGCCACTTCCCAACACAGGTGACCTCAGGGAGGCCATGGACTTGTATTTCCTCATGTTACTGATGTAAACCCCTGTGCCATCAAAAGATGAAGGAGAAATGGACTTCTAATTAGAAGTTTCTGCATGACCGGAAGAGTCAAGAACTTCCTCCTGAAGGTTTGAGAGGGGAGGGAGCTCTGAGTCGTACCCAGCCCAGAGTGTCACTGTCACAACAGCTGAAGGAGGGAAAAAGGAGAAGCGGGAACCAGAATGGCAGAAAATGTCCTTTATGCTGACCTGAACTGGCCTGAACCAACCAGAGCCAGGCTACACACCATCCCTGATGTCCAAGGTAGGTCCAGTGCTGAGCACTGAGCTTTCTTTGCATTCTCCAGTGTCTCTTCCCATATCTGTTGAGAGAGTTCCTGGGAGCACCAAAGTGCCAAAGAGCACAGGGGAAACATGAGAGCCAGGGCTTGAAAACTGCAGCTGGAGTGTCCAGAGAGGGTTGTTGATATTTACCAAGGCAAGTTGTTGTAAGATCTACTTTTCTCTTGCTAAGGTGCAAGTGTGAGGCAGTGTCTCTGGGGTGAGATTAAGAGTCCTTTTTATCCATTTTGGAGACCATTCCAGAGCTGAACATCCATTGCTCCTGGCCCTGGCCTGTTGTCCCCCAGCAGACTGAGATTCCTGCAGCAAACTGCTCAGGATGGAGTGGCTGCTGTTGCTGGTGCTCACAGCAGTCTCCTGCACAGGATGGAGTGGCTGCTGTTGCTGGTGCTCACAGCAGTCTCCTGCACAGCTGTTCCTGCTCCCTGAGCACAGCAGGCACTGCCTGGGGGCTTCTCCTCCTGCTCTGGCTGTACAAACTGCTTGTTGAATGCACAAGTGTGAAATGTTTCACGGGCAGGTCTAGTCTGATTTAGGATCAATGACTTTGTAAAATTCTAACCAAGGATTTATCTTTCTTTCACGATTTTAAAATTATTGCATATGTTTGCATTGGTTTTGCAATATCTGCCATAAAAGTACATCCTAAGAATTAACAGACTTCATACAGTGTGTGTCTCTGTATTTCATTTTCATTTTTATTTCCTTTCTTTCTATCCCTGCTTTCACTCTGGCAGAAATTATTTCTTGCCATCCAGTGCTTGTCTTTTGCACAAAGTGTGAACCCTCTGCACCTCTTTTCAGATGGGTGGAGTTACTCACACCCCAGGAAATGGGGTTTTACCACCCCTTTCAACAGATGAATTCAGAGCTCAATTGACCACAATAGATGCCACCTGATTACAAGCCCCATTTTTCTTAGAATTTGACCCATGTATTCCTATTCAGGATTTTGATAGATTTCTAGTAACATTTTGGTGTTTCTCTGCTTGTGCCTTTCAGGGAAACCCCTACCAACTCTTCTATGTATTCACTGAAATTATGCACAAGATTTCCCAGATATTGTCTTCATCTTCTTAAAAGAGCTCAAAACCCTGGCTTCTGTCTTAGCTCTGTACAGTGATAGAACCCAGGGGGCTCAGTGTTGTATATCACAATGACTTGGAGAGTTTTATAACATTGCAACATCCTATTTTTGACTTTCTACCCACTTTTTATCTCACTCTGACCGACCTTTCCTCTCCATATGTTTTCTTCCCTGCTGCTTTGTATTTGTTGCCTGCAGATGATGGAATAGATTTCACTGCTCTCCATGTCATCTTGTTAATTTAGATAAAAACTCCAACCCCTCCAAATTTAGCACAATCTGCAGTTTTCAGGCTTTGATGTTATAGTCATTCTCACCATTCCTGTCAGGATGAAAAACCTCAGGCCATCCTTGGCACTTTCCTCCCTTTTTGTCAAGATTGATAATATGAGTATGTACTCCTGTCCCCTCTGGAATTGTCTGCCTTGAAGAGAAACCAGATCTGTTCCTGCATCCAGCAAGTGCTCCAAGGGTGAAAGTGTCATCATGGAACATGGGATCAGAATATCCTGAGCTGGAAGGGACCCACAAGGATCATCCAGTCCAACTCCTGGCCCTGCACAGATACCCCTGTAATCCCACCCTGTGCATACCTGAGAGTGTTTTCCAAATGCTGCTTGAGCTCTGGCAGCCTTGGGACTGTAACCATTCCCTGTGGAGCCTGTTCAGTGCCCCAGCACCTTCTGGGGGAAGAACCTTTCTCTGATATCCAACCTTTCCCTGCTCTGACACAGCTCCAGCTCTTCCCTTGGGTCCTGTCCCTGGCCACATAGAGCACAGATCAGTGCCTATAATGGAGAAAAATATAATTTGTGCATAGTTAACCACAGTCACATCAACCAGTTTCTGTCCTATGTTCAGCATTTCTCACAACTTCCATCATTTTTATTTCATTTAAGTTGATTCTCAGGTGTCTCTGTGCTCTGTTCTTGTTCCCTCAGGTTGTACCTATGCAGAAGTGAAAGTGAAAGCCCAAGACACAAATGCTGCAGCAAACTGCAAATCATCAGGTGAGTTTAGCTGTCTGATAAAGTGATGGGAATTTAAACAAGAAGGGCAGAGGGGCTGATCCTGATGCCCCAAACATGCAGTGACACAAAACCATGAGAAATCAGGAGGATACAATTGTCTGCTTTCCACACTCAGAGCAGGGGCAGTTGAGGCGTTGCATCCTGTGCCCCTAAGCACTTGCTGGCTTTCCTGGCAAAGGAATAGAAGGGTGCAATAGGCCACACCCGGACTCCCCAGAGCCCAGGCTCCTGTCCCCAGCAGCTGGGAAAGTGAACAAAGGAGATGAGGAAGCAAAGGGAGGGCATTGATTGGGAGGTCTCTCCTCCTTTTCACCTCTCCTCAAACCCATGGCAGGTTGGGATCTGTTCAGTTCCCTGGGCACAGGGGTCCAGAGCCAGTGGGGAAGCACCAGGACATTGAGCCTGGCTCCAGCCTGTAGATGTGGAAGGCCCCAGATTCCCAGTGGGGGCCTGAAAAGGCATCTTGGAATGCTTGGGAAAGGGGCTTCTGTCCAGCTGTTGCCCTAATCTTTATGTTTCTGTCCCTCTGTAGGTAAAAGCCGTTGTTCCAGAAAACATGTTGCTATATTGGTGGTGATAATTCTTGTACTGGTCCTGGCAGTATATTTAATAATCACATGTAAGTTCTTTTGTTAGTGTCATAACAGCCCTTTATTTGTGTCTCTCTCCCACTGACTGATGTCCAGGCCATGACATAAAAAGCCAGTAGGAACAGAAGTTTGGTTTGAAGGCAAAGGACAGCAGTTTTTAGCCAAGCAGGGCTGTAAGAGGAAATCTGTAAGAGAGTCGAGTGGTTTGAAAGTTGAAAATTCCAACAGATAAAAAGCCAAAATCCCAATGAAAAACTGACAACATTCAAATGACAAAGAATTTATTATACAAATGTTTTGAAGAAACGTGTTAAGATTTGATAATGCCTACCAGTAGAACAATTGCTAACTGTGAGACGCCCACAAGGTGATGAGGTTGTATCATGAGACCAAGATGTCCATAACACCAAAAATCTTAAAATAATTATGAATTCAAGTTCATTTGAAGGAGACAATTAAAACACATCTTAAAGGAGTTTCCTTAAGATCATAACATATTTTGAGCTACATAAAAAGATAAATTATATTTTGTAGGAAAAAAATCTTATTTCCATTAGAAAAAAAAATAATTGACCCAATTGGTATTTCCTTTAAATGTTTTCAAAGAACCATTTAAAAATTTCAGATGGTTTTGCTTGTTTCTTTCCATCCAAGCTGAGAAAGCTTGTGATGCTTCCACAACCAATCACTCAACTCCCAGAGTTTGAAACCTGCTCAGAGATGCACATGGGGAAGACATGGCAAAGCCTTTGATCCTTGGAACTTAAAAAACAGGGCTGGCGGAGGCAAGTCATTCTTCATTTTCAAGGCAAAGATCTCAGGATTGATATTTGACAGTGCCCTGACATTTATAAATGTCAAACAGAAAAGCGTGGGGCAAATTAAAAACAAATATTGAACCAACAGAAAAATAAAAAGGTATAATTGGCATTTAATGCAGCTTCAAGTCTAACATTGAAAGAGGAGTCCTTAGACTTAGATCCAGGACTGGCTTTAGTTCTTTTGTGGGGCTCAGTACTGGCTCAGAACAGCTACAGATTTGAAAAAATTCTCCTAAGTAACTTGAGATCTAGATCAAACTTGAGAAATGAAATCAAGGTAGTTTTTATGTTCAAGAGCACACAGGTTTCACTTTGCTTCAAATCAAAACTGTTGCATTTTGAGTTTATTCAAAGTTTTCATTTTGTGTGAATTTTCCATAGGATCTTGTTATGCCAAATACACTGTTATTAATGTATAACTTTTTAAAATGAACTTAAGTTTTGCCTTTTACTCAGTGGAACCTGACTGACCATTCTATGATTTTTATAGTAGACACATGAGCAGAGGCAGAGTTTGCATTCTGTTGGGTGATGGGGGATCCGAGAGGTCCAGCAGAGCTCTGACAGTGCATGGCACAGTGGCCATTCCTTGCAAGCAGAAATTGTGTTCTTATTTCCAGATGGTCCAACTGCAAACAGCCAACAGGACTCCACAACAACCATCCCAGAAGGCTCAGAACAGCCAGCACAGGCTCCGCAGCCTCCTGGGGAGGCACTAGGTAGGCAATCCTTGGTCATTCCAGAGGGAGTTTCCAGAAGCCTGTGGGATTGCCTGTGAAGGGGGCAGGGGAGGGTGTGTGACAGGATCTTGTTGAGAAGGGAAACAAAGAAAGAAAACCTCTCCCATCTCAGGAATACAAACCTGATCCAGGACACTCCCAGGATGGGCTCTAGAAGGGACAGGAGGAACAATCCCTCCGGAAGCACAGCACTGCAGGGAGCAGGATGGATCATGTGCCTCCACTGCTTTTGTGAGGCCCTCCATTCCCAGCCTTTGAACTCAGTGCAGTTCCCTGTGGCTGTTTAGGAGCTGCTGAGCAAAGATGGGAAAGGCTGGATCATGTTTGCTGTGCTGTCCCTGTCTGGCTCCTGCCTGCTGATTCTGGGCTGCTGTCAGCTCCAGGGGCCGTGGGGGATCCCTGGTGCTCTGGTGACAATTCTCAGCAGGAGCACACAGGCATTTCTGGGGCTGGAATTGCCTCTCTGACCTCTCTTTTGTTGTAGCATCCTTTGGTCAGTGTGAACATGGATTTGACATGCCTCTTCTTCCCTTCTGCAGGCTGCCCCCCAGCATGGGAAAAACATGGGAGAAAATGCTACTTCTTTTCTCCAGAGAAGAAACCAAAGGACTGGAATGCCTCCCGTGCAGAATGCACTGCCATGGGCTCAGACCTGGTGGTCATTGACAGCAGGGAAGAGCTGGTGAGATCCAACTCCTGGGGCAGCTGCCTGGGGGGCTGGAGCTGCCAGGCCAAGGGCTGAGCAGTGACACTTGTGCCAGCTCCTGTCACATGTCCCTGGGCTCTGGGACCTGCTGCCAGCCATGGACAGCCCGGGCCTGGCAGTGGGAGCAAAGCCCTGCACAGCGAGGGGCCTCCTGGGGCTTGGAGTCCTGTCCCTGGAAGCTTCTGTGCCCAGGCCTGATCCCAAGGAGCAAACTCCCTGCCCAGCTGGCTGGGCTTTTACAGGGATTTAGCACAGAGGCCATGGAGGTTGAACAGACACTTCTCTGTGAGAGCCATGGCTGTGACAAAACCTGGAAAGGCTTTGCCACCCCCATCCAAAGGGAAAAGTGTCCCCATAATCAAGTCCCACCTGTCTGACTGCAATGCAATGGCACCACAGGTGTATCATTACATTTATTATCTTCAGAAGGGGCCTCCAAGAGGGAGATGAGATGATCTTCAGCAGAAATGGAGAAATGCAATCTCTGGAGCTGTGGGCAGAGGTGCTGTGGCTGGATGCACATGGCACTCTCTGTGCTGGCTGTTCTGAGCCTTTTGGGCCTCTGCTGAAGAAAATGTCATTTTCATGTGTTCCCATTGTTGGCTTCCTTTCCAGAGTTTCCTGCAGTCGCAATCAAGCGATAAGTACTACTTACTTGGGCTCACATATTCTCCAGAGGAGCAGAAGTGGAAGTGGATCAACAACGTGGAACATGACCCAGCCATGTGAGCTCCTTCCAGCAAGTCCCTGCCAGGCAGTGTCTGGGAAGAGGAAAATGCCAAAGGCAGAGCAAAGAGCAGAGAGCCCAAGGGAGATCAGGGACTGTGCTTTGGGGGAAGCCGATTGCCGGCGATGCAGGTGCTTCAGCACATGCCTGTGCCAAGGAAAGGGAGCCTCCCAGGGCTAGGGAACACAGGGCTGTCCTGTAAGGATGGCAGGAGAGGACACAGCTGGAGTTCTGCTGGGGAAGGAAGGATCTGGCTGGATGCAGCTCCCTGGGGAAAGGAAGGAGGCAGCAGGCAGGGACAAGAGAGAGGGTGATGTCAGCACCATTGCCTGGAGGGGACCAGAGCAGGGGAATGTTTCTGGATGGGAAAGCATTGCCCTGAAACCTTTGTGGAGATGTGAGGAACAGCAGTGAGGAATGGGAGGGAGATTCCAGCAAGGCAGTTCCTGATCCCAGAGGCATTAACACAGCTTAGCAGCCAGGCCAGGTGCCACTCTGCCTTTCACTGCATGTCAGGAATGTAACCAAATCTGACTTTTTTCCCTATTCAGGTTCAGTATAAAGGGAGAATTCACGGACTATCTCTGCACAGTCATTGGATTTCGTGACGTATACACTGCAACTTGTGGTAGATCCAAAACAACACAAAATATGTGTGAAAAAGCTGCAACAATTTCAAAAAGGCATCAGAAGAAGAGCTAAAACCAAGAGGTGCAGGCTGATATGTTCTGCCCAGCTTCCTGTAGGAACTATGGATGGGATGTGTCTCATTTCTCTTTAGCTGCCCAGTCTCTGCTCCCAGGCTCTCCTGCAGCCTCTCTCCAGCCTCAGGGCTGAGCTCAGCCCACCCTCTCCCTGATGCTGTCTGAGCCTGGATGGATCCCCTCTGGAAGAGCTGGAACTGGCACACAGCAGGACTCTGGCACTGTCTCATACCTGAGGTGGCACTTCCAGGCAGGCACTGCCAGGGGAGAGGAGTCCAGCCTGGGCACAGGGGTGATCATCCCAAACAGATCCTGACTCTGCAAGTCACATCCATCCACAGCCCTGTGTTCCCAGCCCTGCCTGGGCACAAGGAGACCCTTCCCCACCTGGCCACAGCTTGGCCTTGCCTGCAGCCACAAGGGAAGGGCAGCACAGATTTCTGGCTGGGATCCTGTAGGGAAGGGCAACCCCACTCCTTGCCAGCATGCACAGGATCAAGTCAGGTGTGGGTTTGGATAAACCTTCCCCTGTTCCAGACTATTCCAAGAGCACAAAGGATCCTAGAACCTAGGAGGAAAATGGGAATCAGCCCAAGGGCAAGGATCCTACAGCAGCACAGCTCTTGGCATAAAATCAGCCCCAGTCCTGTGTGGGGAAGGGAAAGAATGCCAGATTTCAGATCTGCTGGGGAAGGCCAGAGGCTGGAGACCAGCAGAAACCAGCAAGGCCTGAAGAACAGAGTCCCAACAGAAGCTGAGCTGGACAGAAAACAGGACAATGAAACCCTCAGTGACCTGTGAAGGAGCTGGTGAGAAGCATGAGAGTGACCCACGGGGAATGGCAACACGGTGCTCTGCCCTCTTTTCCTTGGAGATTGGTCACAGGAGGAAATGATGCCTGAAGGCTTTTCCTACTCAGAAATGTTCAAGCCAACAGCAGAAAGAGACAGCACCAGGACAACAGAGCTGTGATCAGGAAAGAGTGGATGTCACCAAAGCTCTGCCCAAGTTCTTCCGTGGCTCTTGGGACTCTGGGCATTGTGTGATTCCAGGAATATTTCTTCTTGCTGTGTCCTTTAGGCGGAATAATTCCTCCTTTATTGGTGCCTTTCATGGCTCTCCCCTTCAGCTGCAGGGTGGAGAAAGCTCTGTGAAGTCTTTTAAGAAATGACAATCATAGCCTGGTTTACCACTGGGAAAAAAATTGCTCAATCAAAAAATCTATATACAGCATGCTGTGGAAGGGAAAAAGGAATCATACAAGAAAAACTGTCTCTTTATAAATTGAAAGCACATTTTGATGTCCCTCACACCAGCCATCCTCACTGACTGCATGGAGATGCTTTGGAAATGTATTTGCAGTTCTTTCCCTGACTTTCCCTCTTCAAAGAACAGAGTAAGAACATGGAGCTGTAGCAGACCAATCCCAGTGTCAGACCCCAGGATCTGTACTGTTATTCCAGAAGGAACCTGAGCTGGAGGGGCTGTTTGCTTGCACTCATTTCACTGGAGAGGGTGGGAGAGCATTCTATGTTGTGTTATAGATTTCTGCCTTCTATTTTCATATTCCAGCTGCTGTGATCCCTTGGATCAAGGGGGCTCTCCTGAAGGCAGGGCCAGGGAAAAGCCTCTTCCCTGGGAGCCACTGGCCCTCAGCTGGAGCCTTCAGCGGGCAGCACATACAGCAGCTTATGCATCAGAGGGGTGGGAAGGGGAAGCCACCCTGGGGCCACGTGGAACTGCACAAACCCCATCAAACCCAGAAAGCCACAGGAAGTCTCAGGACTCAGGAGCAGCTATAGCTTGCACGGAAATCCCTACCAAGGGCAGAAGTTTGACTGAAAGTGCTTTGTTTCCTTTGCCTCTGTGTTGTTCTTGTTCGCAATTCTCTGATCTTGTGAGCTAAGTTTTACAATAAACTTTCATTTTACAGCTTGTGATTCTTGGATTACCTCTGTCATCCCTACTGCAAGGGAAGGGTGAACCGTTTCCTCCTCACTCCGGTGTGGTCAGGGCCTAATCCTGATGCCAAGGCCAAGAAATCCCTCAGCAATCGCAGTGTGACCTCTCGCTCCTTCCATGCTCAGTGCCTCAGGGAATGCCAGACTGGTTTAATTCTTGCTGCAGCTGGGCAATGGGTGACACTCCCTGGGACAGGCCAGGCTGGCAGCACCAGCCCCAGAGGGGCACATCCTGGACACAGGACTGGCTCCTTTAGTGACCTTTATCATGGAGAACCTGTGACAGGGACACGTCCAAGAGCTGATCCTCGGGGCTCACCCTACTTCTATGGACCTGTATCCTAACTGTGTCTCAAGCCAGCTGTGGTATTTAGGATACATTTGGTGGAAAAAAATGCTCTGAGTATCCTGGAAAAAATCACAACCAAGGGATTTTGATTTTGTTGTAGGAGAAAACAGTGAATGAAGGCAAGGTTCTTAAAAGAAACTACCCCAAACCATTAAAAAGGCCAGAAGCTGTTGCATAGAAGTAACTAAGCAGAGACAGACACGAACAGACATCTCAGAGATGAGTGATACTTTATGTAAACAAAAGAAGTTCATGCAGTATTGCACATGCAAACAATTTTATCTGGTTCTAAATGACAAATGTACCAACACAAAAAATGGACCTCACTGCCAAATGGGCAGTTCAGGGAGGATGCCAATGCAGATTTGCTGTCAGAACAGCAAGCAGGGTTCAGGACACACAAAGAACACCTTAAAGGTAGCACTGACAGTGTTACAGAGCTTGCAGCAATCACTGGCAGACTGGGTTCCTTTTTAGCACACACTGGACTTTCTGGAACCATTTTGGGTTTGTGCCTGCAAAGGCTTCAAATGGGAAGTGACTTTTCAAGGTGCTAAGTGTGATGTTTGCTCTGTGGTGAGTCACAAATTATCTATAAAAGAATTCTGTTCTTTCTTGGGAAGTGGTCCATGGAAATCTCATGGGGTTTAACAGGACCAAGTGCTGGTGCTGCACCTGGGTCAGAACACCTCCTGGGATCAATCCAGGCTGGGACTGAGCACAGGGAGCAGCCCTGGCAGAAGGACTTAGGGGTGCTGTGGGTGAGAGCTGACCCTGCCCCAACCCAGAACCCCCCTGTGCTGGGCTGTACCCAGAGCCCCAGGGCAGCAGGGCAGGGGGGATTCTGCCCCTCTGCCCCACTCTGCTGAGCC
>JAYDZK010000056.1:56943556-56995661 GCA_034509185.1 Euphonia xanthogaster | reverse complement strand
CCGGGGGCCCCGGCCCTGCCAGCCCCGCGCCCATGGGCAGCGGCGCCGAGCGCGGCGGCTCCGCGGGGCGCGGCACCAAAGGTGACGGCCGGGGGACACCGATGGGCCGCGCTGGGATGCGGGGGGGATCCGGGACATCCCTGCGGAGCGCGGGGAGCCGGGGATGCCCCCCGGGACCCGCCGCACCGCTGGAAAGGCCCCGGGCTGGCAGCGGAGCGACTGCCCGGAGAGGGGAGCCTCGTGTGGGGACACCTCGGCCCGCCGGTGCCCCGAGAGCCGGACACAGGGCAGCGGCGGGGCGTGTGTGCTTCCAGAGCCCCGGAGGGGACAGGGGAGCAAAAAGAGACTAAAAAACTGTGACTGTGAGGTAAAGCTGGATATTTCTCAGGAAAAGTTTTGGGCTCCAGAACCGCTGGCTTTTCTTATTTCACTTATCCGTGCCGTGTTTAGGTACTTCGTGTCCACCGTCATTTTTCCCATGCTCGTTTCTTTCTCTTTGGATCACTTTAACTTTTGGATGATGTAACTAAAATTTACAGTAACTCAGAGTTCTTGTCAGCTGATAAGCCTTGTGAAGATAAGCTGAATGTTTCTGCTCCCAGCCTGCTCTCCACAGAGAGCTACTTGTTTTTTAACAGCTTTGTGTGTCCTGGGCTCTACTCCCCTGTCAGCTGGTTCTTATTTGTTATTTTGGGTTTGTTTTGTTTTGTTTTGTTTTTTAATCCCTTGCATTGATTTGTTCAGGTCTGTTCTCAAACATCTGGCTGTGGCGAGCTGTCGCTGGGGTCCTTACTGCTGCTGTCATTTTGATTTCATGTATTCAGTTTGGTAAGTAAGGAATTTTAAAAGAAAATACAATTATCAGTAGAAATTAGCAGAGTTTGGGGCTCCATACTCAGAGGGTGCTGAGGCCCTGGCACAGGCTGCCCAGAGAAGTTGTGGCTGTGCCCCATCCCTGAAGTGTCCATGGCCAGGCTGGGTGGGGCTTGGAACAGCCTGGTCTGGTGGAATCTTTCCCTGCCCATGGCAGGGGGTGGAACAAAATCATCTTTGTAGTCACTCTCAACCCAAGCCACTGTGTGATCCTGTGTGAATCTGTGATTTCTGTTTGAAATTGGGGGCCAGTGCAGGAACAGCTCCACATGCTTCAGTGGGGCTACGGAGGGCTCAGTTTAGTCTTAGTTTACTTTTGGTAATCAAGTTTGTCACATCACTGTTGGTCTTAATCCAAGTTCAAGAAAACAAATAACAACAGAAAGATTGTCCTACCAATCTGCAGTCCTTCAAAAATTCCACTATAATAAACAAAATTATTAATTCAACTGTGAGGAAGCAACGCATGCAAAAACTGGAGTTGTTGGAATTTTTAAGCTGTAGAAGAGTCCTTGGGTGATTCTTTATGATCTCCTTCTCAGCTACCTCTACCAACATGTCCCTGACCATCCTTTTAAGGATATGTCAAGAGGCAGAAGGGTGCAGGATCCAGAATATATCATTAGTTTACAATAATTATTACAGCTGGGCAGAAGTAACAATGCTGTGGCTAGACTGGGATTATTTTAGATGATGCACAGAAAGTCAGAAAGTAAAACCTCTCCCAGCTGGAAGAAGAGGGTAGTTTGTTTTTTGTCTTTTCCCAGTAAAGCCTTCTCTGGCCAAAGTGTTTCCAGTGTGTCCTCCCCTGGAGCTGTGTCCATCAGGCTGGCTGTACTTCCAGAGGAAGTGTTACTTCCTCTCAGAGAGTGAGGCTGCCTGGAACTCCAGCCAGAGCCAGTGCTCTTCCTACAATGCTTCCCTGCTGGTCATCGAGAATCACCAGGAGCTGGTAAGGGAACCAAAGGGGGATCCTGTTTTCCCCCCAGTTCTCTTCCAGGGACCTGCTTCTGCATCCTCCTCAGCTGAACAGTTAGGAGGCTGATGTAAGACCACAATGAGTCACAGCCTGCAGAAGATGTCGTGCCTCTTCTCCCTGAAAACAGGAAACATCAGTTTGAGCAGTTGATGGTTTAGAAAACCTCTGAGTACTTCTCTGAATTAAGTTTGGTGCTACTCATAGCTATAAATTGTCATATTGAGGGCATCTGTCAGGGTAAACATTGTTGCATCTCATTTATCTTTTATTAAACAATTGTTTTCTCTTTACAAACAATTGTTTTATCTTTAATTAAACAATTTTTTAAAATATTGAGGTAGGTTAATGACACACAAGTTGGTAAATATGTTGATTGTGACCTTCGGAGTTAGGAGATAGTAACCCAACGTGCAGCTCGGAGTATTTTTTTTTTATATTATACCGCAGTATTAGGAAAGATTCCACCCTGAACAAAGGCCTAGGAGAATATGTTCTTCTGTATCTGTTCCAGACCTTGATACTTTAGAATAGCCTCTGTCTAGGTCAGTCAACCCTATCCCAGTCACCAGTCTCTGTGTATTTAGGTTTTAATATTGTTTCTTCAGCAGGAAAGGCTAGATTGTTGTTTTGCTTTTGCCCCGGATCAAAGACTTTGTATTTTGCTAGCTGGACTGAACATGCAGAACTTTTCTCATGTGGGTTTATTCCTACAGAGGTTTATGATGAAGATAACAAAGCAAGACCCATGGATTGGACTCTATAAAAGAAATGAAGAGTTCTTTTGGGTAAATGGAAAAGCATTAGACAATGAACTGTAAGTTGATGTGGAGGGGTTTTGCTGGTGATATTTGATTATAGGGGAGTAAGAAAAATAATACAGATGTAGTGACTTGTAGGAAATCTCTGTTATTATGTTGAAGGGCTGGAGATGGTATGGAATGCACTGAAGATTTCACATGGCATTGTTAAAACTGTGGCAGATGAAAGCTAGGGGATGAGTTTGTAACATTGAGAAGCAGGCTCATGGTAACAACATTAGAGAAAGTGAAACCAAGAGACACAAAAGCAGTGGGAGGAAGGGAATTGGGGGAGGAAGGGAAGATTACAGTAACATGAATTCCTCATATTTTGCAACAATACAAGCCTGCATGTAAGCTGTGTGAGGTTAATAGCAAAGATTTTGGGAGACTGCTAAGACATGTTTTCATTCTTACAGAATGTTCCTCAGAAAGAGGCTGCTGGAGGGAAGGTAGATGTGAATTTATGTTGCATGACCTGCTCTGTGGCCAGGGCCCTGTGTTCTGTGCCAGCAGTGCCAGGTGTGGAGCACTTTGTTCCTCTCCCTGGCAGCTGTCCCATCTCCTCAGAGGCTGCTGCAGCTCATCTTGGAGCAGCTGCTGGCAGGAGTTGGCAGAATTACCATTGATAGGCATAAGCAATGAGATTTCATAAGTCTGAAATTACCTTAAAAAGTGGAAAATTTAAACACTTTTAAGTCTGTGATGCTACTGGTCATGTGTGACTATATTCACTTCATCCCCAAGGCCTGAAGGCTTGACTGACAAAGGCATTTAATGTGAGATGTGAGGAGCACGTGGGCACCTCAGGTTGAAAACTGCAGTCCTTCCTTTTATCCCCTGTCTGCAGTACAAACATCCACTGATGCTTTCATTTTCAGTGAGGTTCTTCCCATCCTTGGACTTCTGCCTCACTGCTTGCCTCAAACTGCCCCTCCTGAAGGGGAGGGCAAGCACCTTTATAGCTAAGCTCAGGTGTCACTACACTGGTGGGGATTTGTCCCTTGGCTTTTCCAGAGACCATTCCAGTTTGCTTGGCCTATCCATAGAACTTTATAGCCCTTTGTTTGAAAACAGAGTTGCTGAAGGAGTCCCTTACCTCTTATGTAGGGACACCTACGGTGTGGAAACCAAGGTTTGCTTCTTGTTTCCCCCCAGCCCCTTAACCATGGTGCTTGTTGGGTTCTGAGGAAGGGAGAAATTAGAGATGCATTTCCTTCACAGCTTCTGCTCGAACCTTTTAGCTGGATAGGAGGATGTGGAGGTGCAAGGTGGTGGTGCCCATCTTGATGGCACAGCATCCCTGAGAAAGGCAAACCTGAGTTTCAGTCTCTGCTCTAAGGGTGTGTTTCACATTAAGTGACCACTAAACAAGATGCAGGATACTACACGTGCTGGATTTTGTATTCTGGATACAAGATACCATTAAGAGAAGACAATCTCCATGGTGTTCTCTTCAAGGCACAAAACATCATCCTCCTGTGGTGCCTTGCCTGAGATAAATCAGGCTTTATTCAAAGAGAACCTGAGATGCCTATAGCTGCCTTTGCTCTATTGCAATATTTGATTGTGGGTGTCCAAGTAATGCTGTTTTTCCTTCTCCCTGACAGATTTGAAGTAAAAGGCTCTGGCAGCTGTGCCTATCTGGAGTCCAGAGGAGTCTCAGCCTCAGGATGTTATTTAACCAGGAAATGGGTCTGTAGCTTGAATATCAACTCAGCGAGCTAAAGGTGGACAAAGACACCACCTCTGATTCTCAGAGCTCTGACATGATGCCTACACAGGCTATGTCTACACTTTGGGACCTGGGAATGTGTCCCAGCTCCTACCCAGAGGTGAATGACTTTTCTGGTAGCCAGAATTCTCCACTCATGGAGGAAGGTTTTAAAGAAACCATTTCAAAGGTTCTCTTCACATTTTTCCGGCTACTGCCCAGCTGCAGTTTCTTTTTGCTGTGCCATCAGTATTTCCTCCATTTACTCTTCTCTTGTAGAAGCAGCTGCTCTTTCTTTCCCTTTTGGGTGTGCAGTTGGAGGTTTTTGTTCTGCTTTTCCTTTTGCCAGGCTCTGTGTGCATGGGTGGTGAAGCGGGTCTGTCTGGAAGGCTGCCAGTGCCTTGTGGATACAGGGCAACGCAGAAGTGAACACTGTTGTTTTAGACAGGATCACAGCAAATTCCTCTCTTTCCATTTGATGGGATGTACCTTGCATTGTATTCCACGTTTTGTTAATGTTATGTTACATTAATTTTGTTAAATCCTGCTGATAACACTGTCAAGCTGTTGTATGTAGCTGCACTGCACCTGAAATTATCCTCACAACACTTTCTTTAGCCAAAAAAAGGTCACAATAGATAAGAATATTTATTTACCTGAGCATCTGCACTGATGGGGGGGAGAAGAGTTGGAACTGGAGGAGTGATAGTGAAGCTGCAGGCATTAATGTGTAAATGTAGAAATAGTCCTCAGTGCAAGGAGGCAAAATCAGGAGAAGGGAATGAGAGAATTAGCAGCAAGGGATATTTCTCTGTGTTTCCTTTATGCCCTGTGCCTGTCTTGGTGTGAGGCTTCTGAGCAAGGGGACATTTCCAGATGGACAGTCAGTGTTTCCTGGTGTAGGTGACATTTTCAGCAGCAGCCTCCAGTGCTCTTGGATTGCTGGGACCCTGAACAGGATTAGGGCACAATCCCACATGTGAGTCCCACACATGTCTAGCCGGTTGTCCAAAGATTAAAAGTGTCATTTGACACAGAGGAAGCAGATTTGCCTGGAAGGAATATAACTATGAAGTTTCCAGAGAAGGAAGAATGGGAAGTTCACCTTCATTATTTTCTGTGACAGAAAGACTTGACTGTAGCAGGACCATGCACATGGATACTGTCAGCAACTTGTGCCTTTCAGATGTTTATTTAAATATAATCACTAATTTTACTGGATTACACTTTTCTTAATTGCTTGTATTCTTTATAGGCACAGTAACAGGACTCTACAGTATAAAAAGCCTAATTATCTATTTATTTATACATTGGGGGGAAGGTGTTATTCTGCAATGTTTTTACATTAACCTGATTCTGAAGGATATGGTATGTGCAATAGTCCTGAAAAGATACTGAATAAATATCTTTACAGAGACCCTGAATTACAGTGGTTTGTATCTTAATATTAGGATATTAAAAGTATTTTTCATCTCAGGCACCGTTTTGGTGAAAAAAAATATGAAGCGAAGTAAAATATTCATGTTTTGAACATGAAAAAATCTTTAATCATAACATTGGGGCTGACATGAAACAGAATATTTGATCCAAAAGAGAATGCTTTTCTCTTTTTAACACCTCATAATGAGTCACACTTTTAACAAAAGGTTAAAAAGTGAAAGCTCTTCTGAAATCTGACTCCTCAGAGATGCAATGAACTTCTTCGGTGATGTTGAGAAAAGAAGGGTCAAGCTGCAAACTCTGCCAACTTGCTTTACTCAGAGTGGAGTTTGATGAAGTACTTCGATGGTAATTTCTTTTTCTTTTTTCTTTTAAATAAGTAACTGCTTAAATTGTAGGTAAGAACTTCAGTAAGGCCCTGCAAAAACTTGTTTAATTACATGAATAATAGCAAGAAGGCCCAAATCGTAGCTGTTTCATGAATATTGTTAAAACCTAAACACCACAACTAATTTGAGAGAAGCCAGCATGCAGGAGTTTGTTTTTCCTGTTAAATTCAGCATGAATCAAGAAAGATCTGCCAGAAAACCAGCAATTGTCAACTCCACTGCAGGGAGAAGGGTGTGCTGTGAGTACCCTGAAGTGAAAATTTCCCAGCAGTCAGAAATCCTCTCTCTATAAAGCATGTATTGTATAGGTATAGATGATTATCTTACTCATTTCAGACTTTTTCCTTTTCTTTGCTTCTCTGTCTAGAATGAACAAACCAATCCTCTTCCCCTCACGTGCTGTGCTGAGTTTGGGGGATTTTTGTTGTTTCCTCTTACATAACAGCAGTTTCTCATGGGTCTTGAGCTGCTGATGCTGCATTCTGCGTGGCAAATCTGTGCTGGGATTTTATTGTTGTTATTGTTTGAAGGGAAGTCCCTGAGGGTACAGTTCCCTTTTTAATCTGCAGCCCTAAAGTGCTGGACATTGACCCTCCCCAGGCATGCACAGCTATGAAAAAACATCTCTTAGAAACTGCAGCTGCATTTATTTGGGTGCATCACAGCAAAGATGAGGTAAAGACTCACCATCTCAAAAGGCATGTTAGACTTGTTTCTCGTTGCTGTAAGGACTTAAATTCCAGTCAGTGCCATTTTTGTTAGAGTAGCACCTTCATTTCATGACATTTCTTCATTTTTGTCAAACATGTGAATCTAATAAAGGCACTAGGTCAGACTGCTCTTAGCATTTTTGTGTTCTAGACCCAGAAATAGCATTTATTCATGACACTTCAATGCCTAAATAATGCATTTACTGAGTGCACTCTCAGGCATTAATTTCACCAGTCTTTGGCTTTGGTACCTCATCATACCATAATTGTGGAATTTACAATGTAAATTGGAATTTACAATGTAAAGGGACAAAATATAGGTGGAGAGGAAGGTAATCAACTTTATTTCCTTGCACTGCAATGTTGTTTTACAGCCCAAGCCCCATCTCTTGTTAATCCCTTCAGATTCCAAGGCTCAGCACCAGAAGAGGAGCAATCAGCACATTAACCACAAGTGTTACAAGTCACTCCATGCCTGCTCTGCTGTCTACATCCAGTAGCTGTGCAGCAGCTTTGAATAAGACACTGTCCAATAAATGCATTTTTTCCCAGCCTTGAAGTGACTTCTGTGAGTCACAATTAGATCCCAAGGAAACAAACCACAAAACCCCAAGCCCACAAGCTTCAGCAAACACTAAAATCCTGAAACCCAAATAAGAAGGCCTCAGCTCAGCAGCTGCCTGCAGGCAGGGGTGACAGCAGAGGGCCCAGCACACCTTTCACGCCCCACAGGGGCCACAATTCCTGCACATCACACTGTTTATGTGCACAGTGCTCCTCCCCACGAGTATCTCTTCTCCTCTGACCCTTCCTGAGGCAGCTGCTGCCAAAATCTGTCTGTGTGAAGGCTCAGCACCACAAAATCCTCATGTGCCAGCTTGCAGCCCTGTTGCAGGACCTGTCTTCTGACTTCAGGAGCACAGCACAGCAAAGTGCAAGTTTCCTTGCAAGTCTGATGAAAATTATTTACATCACAAGTTGGTTAGTCTGTAAAATGGGTCCTTTGATGAGAAGCTCTGCCTGCTGTCTGGAAATGTGGTTCAGAGCACCAGCAAAGTTGCATTCTTCTTACAGATCCACTCCTTTAAGGTCTGGCAGTTATCTGCCTGGATCAGGTTTTTCCTTCTGTAAACAGCACAGTTCTTGTCAGCCTCGATGCTTTTTACAGCTGTCCTGCTGAGAGACCAAAAGCAATACAATGGGTTTCTGGGTTTAAACTCAGCGCTGCTAAAAATCCTGGTGGTGCTCTGGGTGGGGTGGGGGGCGAGGGGTGATGCCCTCTTGACCACCCCCTTGAAGCACAGCAGCTGTGCAGAGGTGGGTTGGGCACCCCCAGCAGGGACTGCTGGCTTCTGAGGGATGGATGCTTGGCATTATTAGTGTTACAAGGATAAGGATCCTCCCCATGCAGCCACAGTGCTGAAGAAAGCTGCAGAGAACCCAGCTACTGCTATGTGGTGACTGGCATCACCTTCAACAGAGGCAGGCAGCTCATGGTCTGCAAAGTGAGAGAGTTTGTTGGCAGGGATTTCAGCAGAAGTGTGTGATAATATCTCTGCATTAATAAATATATGAGCTGTGGCTATGGTTAGTCCTGGAGGCAGAAATCAGTTTCCCAAAGTGCCCAGCAGGAACCTGTTGACCTGGAACTGGCCATGAAATAGATTCTGGATAGGTACCTGAGGCTGCAGGCTTAGATCTGTGCTTTGGGTAATTAGCTCAGATTCAGAATTGTATTTCCAAGCAGGGATACCACACTTTGCTTTCCCCAAAGATATCCTACCCCCCAAAATCATCACCTCTTTTCTTTTACTCTGTGATCTTCCACTGAACTCCATGTTTTCTCCATGTCTTCAGTGTCCAAGCCAATCCAGATATATTTGGTATCTTTGTCTTTGTTGTCTATAAATTCCTGTGGAATGATTAGAAGGATGTTAACCTGACAGAAGAGCTTTCCTGCTGTGCCCAGGTCATGCTCCTGCCTCATGCACAGCTTTTATTTCCTCTTGAAGAGCAAGGGCAGGGATGCAGCCATGGCAGAGCAGCCCCTTACACCAGCCCACACACACGACCAGCCTCTTCTCTTCCCAGAGCCAAGCAGTGGAAAATGCCCAGCATTTCCTCTTCCCAGTCAAAACTACTTTGGCTTCCACACTTGGAACCTCTTGTGCTTCTCCTCTTCAGCTCTGCTCTGCTGACATTCCCAAGCCCAGCTCCTGGGCAGGGACACCCAGATCCTTTCCCTGATGGGGCTCTTGCTTGTCTATGTGTACTCCTGACATCCAGGCCATTTTCTCTTGGAGAAATGTTTGGCTGAGGCCTGTCACTGCTGTAAGACTCACCATCTCAATTTCATCCTCAATGACAAGCAGCTGGGATTTCCTGGCCAGGCAGTTTTTCTGGCTGTCCTCCCAGCTCCTGGCCTCCTCAGAGAAGAAGTAACATCTGCCCCTGTGCAGCTGCCAGCCAGGGGGACACAGCTCACATGTTGTCCCTGTGGGTGGACAGGGGGGATATTTAGCTCCTGCAATGGATGGAATTCCTCCCCGTTTATGAACCATTGTCTGGAAAGTGTTCTCCAGGACAAGAGGAGGATATATGGCATTTCTGACAGCAGCTCCTGGCAGATAGAAATGTAATGAAAATACTGACAACTTTATATCAACAGAGGAGCAAGACTATCGTGATTAAAATGTTAGTTTAGATTTTGTTACCACTGCTCTGCAGGAGCACCATGCTTCCTGAGTTCCCATAAACTGCAGGGTCTCAGAGAAATGGGAACAGAGACAACAGAACTGTGCACACCACACATCCTCTGTGCTGGAAAGGAGTAATGTGCCTCACCCTGTCCATCTTCACACAGCTCCTCCACGAGCTGTTTCAGGAGTGCTGCTGAGACAGTCCTCTCTGAAGAAATGTCACTGCTGGTGCTGTTCAGACCATAGTGGGGCAAGCTTCCTGATTTTCCTGCTCTGCCCTTCAAAACTGAACAGCCCAAAGGGAAAAAAAAAAAAAAAAAAAAAAAAAAAAAGAGAGAGAGAAAGAGAAAGAGGTCATGGTTAACAACAAGGATAAGGAAATGCAGTCTTGTACCCAGAGCTGGACTGTGAATGTGAGGATGTCTCTGTGTACATTGCCTGGTACAGACAGTTATGAGCAAACTCAGTGAGTAAAGCTCAGTGAGCAAAGCCCTCCTGAGAAGATGTTCATGGAATGGCCTGGCATGGAAAGACTTTAAAGACCATCTCATTCCAAAACCCTTCTCCCACTATCCCAGGTTGCTCAGAGCCCCATCCAGCCTGGCCTTGGACACTGCCTGGGATCCAGGGGCAGCCACAGCTCCTCTGAGGATCCTGTGCCAGGGCCTCACCACCCTCACAGGGAAGAATTTCTTCCTCATATCCAATCTAAACCTGCTCTCTATCAGTGGGAAGCCATTGCCCCCTGTCCTGTCACTCCAGGCCCTTGTCAGGGGTCTCTCATTTCCTCTATTTGTGTACAAGTTGACTCCGTTTAGTGTGACACTAAGGGAATTTTTCTCTCAGCTCTTTCAGAGGTTTAACCAGGTCTGCAATGAAGGGGTGCAGCAGGAGGCAGGATCTACTCACACTGCTTGGCTTGTATGGCCACGACTCCCAGCAGGATGAGCACGAGGACTGCCAGGACCAGCGCCACGTAGAACCAGGCTGAGCTCCTGTGCTGGCAGCCTGCAGGGAGGCAGGAGGAAGAGCAGCTTAAGGTCCTGGCACTCTTAAACTTAACACTGGGGAAACAACAGAGAAATCATCTGCCTAAAATCACTCTGCTGTCAGGAGGATGCAGTGGCATTTAATTATTAAAAATCTGCATCCATTTTGCACACATGGAAGTGAAATCAAAATTTTTGGTCTCATAGAGCAAGTGATTGTCGACCATTAAGAATTTGCCTTTTCTCCTTTGACTTATTTTTCTCAAGCATTGCCTCCTCTCACCTACCCACACACACCTTGCAGGACCATGCAGAGCAATTCAGGGAAAGTATCAAGGATGGGCTGAGGTGTCAGGGACAGGCTGTGGTGTCTGTCAGGGATGGGCTGAGGTGTCTGTAAGGGATGGGCTGAGGTGTCAGGGATGGCTGAGGTGTCAGGGATGGCTGTGGTGTCAGGGATGGGCTGTGGGGCGTTCCTCCTCTCTGCTCCCAAGCGTTACTGTTCCTGTCCTGCAGTGCAAAGATAACTTCCCTAAATGCACAGGGGAAAAAAAACAAAACCATACTGACACCCCCTGGCACGACACAGGGAAGTGCATCAAACCAAGCATCTCTCCAGCTGTTTGGCATTGGTCCTGTGACAGAGGGAAACACTCAGGAAGCTGCAGAACCCGAGGAGATTTGGGGTTAAGGTGCCAAGTTCCACAAGACACAGACTTGCACTGTCATAACCTCTGTTTCCCTGACCTTGCCTGCGTGAGATGAGCAACTGCTCCATCCTCTGGCTGCCTTTCCTATCTGGTATAATGTTCCCAGTACAGGGAGGGTGACAATCACTAGGCACTAATGGCACATAAAGACCTGGGCATTACCCTGCTTTCAAAGCCAAATGCATCCCTGGGACTCTTCCCCCACGAGGGTTCTAAAAAAAACAGGGAATTTTTCTTTGCTTTACTACATTTCCCATGTAGGGCACAAAGCCATTTTTAGAAATTATTTTTAAAACATCCCTCAGTATTATTTTTAAAAGGAAACTGTAAAATCTGAGAAGCCAGGAAGAAAAGCAGCAGATGAAATGTCAGATCAGCCCTTCATTGAGAGAGTGTACAAAAGGCTCTTGATAAGGTTTCACTGGTGGGCAATAGGAAAAACTCCATCTATAATTAGTAACCAAACAAAATTGCACAGTACCAGGAGCGGAAGTCTCTGCTCTGCTGCTCCCTTGGGGCTGGGGCCTCACATGCAGCTCAGCATATGTGGTGGTGTTTCCTGTAAGGAGAGGGCAGCGCTGACACGTGTGGCTGTGCCAGTCACTGAGGGGAGGAACAATAAGGGCGGAGCCTGTATGAAAAGAGGGGTGTGTTTCCACGGCTGCTTGTTCAGCATTTTCCTTTTCCTAGGCAACGGCAGGCAAGATGATGATTTACCACTTCCTCCTGCTGTCAGGCAGGAAAAGCCTCCTCCATGAGCTTTGAACTGCTTGGTGCTCTGTGGCTGGAGCAGGAGCCAAACAGGCTGAAGGATGGGAAGGACCTGGATCCAATCCATGGCAAGCATCCCATCTGTTGCTAAGGCATCTCAGAGGGTACCACAGGGGCTGGAGGGGCACCAGACTCACCACTGCTCTGTGGGGCACAGAGGTGCCAAATGCAAACCAGAACTCAGAGAAATGCTGCTGCAGCAAGGTAATTCCTGGGGGCATTCCTGGCTTTTGAGTGCTTATCCCAGGATATTTCAGGTGCTGCCTGTAGCAGCAATGCACCTGATGGTTGAAGACATCCTTTTCCAAAAGCGTGTTGCCAAAACAAAATGAAAAACGGCATTAAAATCTCACGGTGTGGGTTCAAGGCGTGTTGATCTTTCTGAAGATGTTTTCAATATCATTTACCTGGGTATTTTGCAGAGCTACTGATTATGGAAGGTATTTGGACCTTTGGGACACTGCTTTTGGTTCCATAAATGGGGAGATTTTTATCCATCTGTATCAAGAATAAGCTTCTGTGCTACCATCCTAGTTTGTGACCACTGAGGCTTTTGAAAAGAAGTGTTGTATTAAATTTCACTGATCAGGGAAAAACTTGGCAGAGGAAGAGAGTCTCATTAGGTTAAAATGAGGCAGCATTGCATAGGAGAATTACTGAAGTATGGAGAGGTTTTACAGTTAAAAAACCCACTGAGAACCTGATTGGCAAATAAGGGCATTCATATAGGGGAGACACCCCATGCTTTAGACAATATGAGCTAATACAGTTGGTTGTTTGCTTTCTTTCAATTTATTAATTCAATGAACAACAGGAAATCTGTAAATTAAATGTAATTGTTCTCAAATCAAATGCCCTAAAAGTTTTTCTCCTTAGAATGTAAATAATTTTCCAAAAAAACTCAGGACTTTTAAACTTTTAATGCACTAGCCCTGTAAATGGAGGTACTTCTAAAATCAGTATTTTAGACATTCTGCTACTATTAGTAAATAATTTGTCTCTCAAATCCACATTTGTTCCTTCAAAGAATATCTCTAAGCCTGTAAGAAAAAATTCATCCATGCAAGCTGAATATTTAACCAAAATCATTCCTTCTATTACAGTGTGTATGGGCTGGTATGATTATTTGAATGCAGAGTCCTCGGAAGTCAGCAGGGGGTTTTAAAACACCACATAACCTTAATTCTTCTGGATGCTTCCACACCCTCACCTAACTCAACAACAAGGTGGAGATCTCTGTCAGCCACTGAAACTGAAATTTCACTGCACTTCCCCATGCCTATTGTCAGGTGCAAAAAACCATCTCCGTGTATTGGAAGCTTCTGCTTGGTCAATGTGCAGCCAGAGAGTGCTCCTGGGGAGATCCATTAGGGAATGTTGTGTCCAGATGTGGGCCAGCACATCCAGGGGTCTGGGGGAAGCTCCAGAGGCTCCAGGTGGCCCTGGTCAACACCTGGAGCAGCCCAGGAGGTTAAGGAGGGGAACAAGAAGTTAAAGGCACAACCAAGAGCAGGCTACAACTGCTTGTGGGTTAGTTTGGTAGTAGAATTCAACTCTCCTTGGTTTGTCCTTCTCCCAAGGAAAGTTCTGTGTAGCCACTCAGGATTCATAATCAGGCAGCTCTCAAATTATCCGCGAGGGAATTGGGACACAAAAACCGCTGGAGTCTTTTGCTGGAAAATGGATTCCCAGGTGTGTTTATCCTTCCTGGGATTTGGGAACACTTTTCTACTTTTGAACCTGTTTTGAAGCACATGCACGGTAACAGCACCTGCACCTAGCAAAGCCTGTGCACAGATCGTGCCATTGCTAAATCCTCCTCAACACACTCTGGCAGAGCATCCAAGAGTCCCCTCGTCCCTATTGTAAAGCAGGGGACCCCAACATCTGGGAGAAATGATGCATCTGACTCCACTGATATCAGAAGGCTAGTGCATTTGTTTATTATACTATATTATTTTATATGTGAAACTGCACAAGCACTCAACTCAACTGCCCAGAGTCTCGTGACTGGCTGCTGACTGACAGTCTGGACACGCACTTGGCCCTGATGGGCCAAGGAAACAAAACACCATCACTCTGGGTAAACAATCTCCATATTGCATTCTACTTTGGCACAACACGGGAGCAGCAAATGAGATAAGAATGATATAAGAATTGGTTTTTCTTTCTCTGAGGTTCCTGGCTGGGATTCCCAGAAAACATGCTTGGGAAGTTGTGCCTTGCTTTTCTCTGTGAAGAGAAATGCAGCCACACGTCCCTGTTAACAGGAGCACCTGAGTGACAGCTGAAGTCCAGCTGTAAGTCCAAGCTCAATCAAACAAAATGTATTTGAGTATAATCAGACATAAGAGTGAGGAAAGTGAGACTGGGAACTGTAAACACTGAAGAAAAGATTACTTAAGAGATTTTGTCTCTGTATATTTGAGATAGAATAACTAAGACTTGTAGAGCTACTGGGTGGATGTCTGGCGCCTGTTTCTTAAAGGGGATGGAAGCACTGGAGTTTGAACAGAACATCCACAAAAATTATTAGCATTTTTGAGAAGTTAAATATTTAAAGGGAACACACTTAATTACCATGGACAGTAACTTCATGTGAGAAAATATCAAGAGTTAAAATCAGTTCAACAAAAGTTTACTAAGAGCCATCCACATATAATGATAAATTTCATTGGAACCAGCCTGTCCAAAATGGAGCTTTTCCTTTAGGCAGCATGCTCAAGGACTAGTTTTGGATGTCTTCTAATCAAGATTTGATGTCTGTCTCCCTTCACAAATAAGTTTTATCACTTTGGATACTGGGTAAAATTCCAGGCAAGCCCTCTTTGTGTTGCACAGGTTACAGCAGTGCAAACATCCATGGGTGCATGAACACAGAGTTTAAGGTAGTATTTCATGCCATATATATAATAAAGTGTTTGTATGTGTGTATATATATATATATATATACATATATATATATATATATAAAATAAAGTGGACTAATTTTTATCTTTTGGATACCAGTCTTGTAAAAAATATATAAAAGCTATTATTTTCTGTCACTTAAGTGCATGTATTCAGAGCACCATCATCACTATTAATCTCCATTGTAAGTAGAACATCTAAAAATGCTCTTTACACAGTGTTGTTTCCTTAAGGGATTAAATACAATAATTACTAATGAAAGCATGAAAATATCCTTAGTCTGATGCCACAAGCATTTCCTATTTGCTCATAATAAGCTGTCATTCATGTTAGATGTGATCCAGAATTTTCTCCAAATGCCTTCATGAATGAATTACATTTTTTTTCCAAGTAGTAGAAATTTCACTTCTTCAGAAAATTTAGTTCAAATCATCTTCTTATCCTGAATCCTGGCTTAATCTTTTGGGTTTTTTTTTACAAAAATATGAAATGATCACAGATTGGTAATTCGGTTCTGGAAAATCACCACTGGAAAATTAAAGAGAAAGAGCAGGAAGTTTTTAGGGGGAATTCAGTACTTCCTTCAGTGACAGTGGCTGCACTTGAGACTGCTACTAGTTTCCTGATTTACTGGTTAATTTACTGCTCCTTTTCCATGAACATAAACATTGATCTGATTTGTGGGTAGGTAGTAATTCAGTGGAGCATTATCTTAATCATGTTACTCATTTAAAAAGAAATATTATGCTCATTACTCACCCAATTAACACTTTTTCTTTCTCATTCTGTTACTTAAAGCCTGGGACCAGACCTGAGCTGCTGCTCCTTGGTGGTTCTGCTTTGGAACAGCTTGGCTGATTTGTACTGTGAGGATCTCATCTACTATTCCACCTTCTTGCCCTTCCCATGCAGCATCTTAGGGTATTCTTCTAGTTTTACCCAATTTAAAATGTGAGAGAGAAAGAGAGAGAGAGCTCAAGAGGGCAGAAGGTGTGTGCCCAAGAGCTTTTACCTGGGCTTGGTGTCCCTGAAGGAGCGCAGGGCCTTTCCCTCGGCAGCATCGCCACGGCCGCGTAGATGACATCCCCTGCCATCCGTGAGCCTGCCCTCAGAGCTATGGAAAGAGCAGCTTTAACTCAGTCATTTGCATCCTGTCTCAGCTTTGCCTGCCTCCAAAACACTCACATGCTGTGCTATGGCTCTGAGGAAGGCTGAGAAACACAAAAAAAGGAAGTCACTGAGTTACTTCTTTCAGTGCAGCTTCAAAGCCTGTTTTTAGCCACCATTCTGTCCTTCGGAATACAGGAGTAAATGAAGATTAAAGCCCATCATTTTCACTAATATATGAGAAAAAATCTTGTTGGTCAAAGCACAGGGAATTCTCTAAGGAATGCCCAAAAATGGACTTACACAGGTATGAAAGGTTTGCTGGTTCTCAGGAGAATAGAGAGTACAATTTCTGTGCTGTGGCTGTTTTGTGCTCCTGTGCATGATCTGACACAGCCTATCCACCTGAAAGAAAGACAAACAAGAAGTACATGTAACAGTGTAAGATGTCTTGGGGTTAATGTACTGAAACCACACAGCTTCAAACATGTAACTCAAATTCTAGCCTGCTCCACCCACAAAGTACTTCAATGGTTTAACAGCTGAATTCAGGAGATATTGATGATACATTAACATGAACTCAAAAGAAAATTTACAAAAACATGATCAATGCTTTTTACAAGAATGTGTCCATACTTTACTGTAACAGTAGTTACAAGGAGCTGCTGTTCCTACATTGCTTGAACTATTTCCTGATTGAGCCAACAACTCCACAGATGGAAAACCTGAGTTGCCTTTATTACCTTAAACTCCTTTTTCATTACCCACATGTTTGCTGCAGGATATTTTGTTGGCATTGTTTTTGTCCTCTATTTCAGGTCATGGGGGGGAAGCCTCACAGATTGTAATTGAAACATGAACACCTTCTAAAACCTAAAAATACATTTAAAACACTCAGACATGGAGTCCTTTGCCTGACATTCCCTGCTCTGGGTTTTGTACCTTATTCCCTCTTAGAAAATTCCCTCCAAGTTCAACACAGAAAGGTCTGCAAACCTACATGGATCTGTTGAAAATAACATTTATACAGGCTGTTTGCAGGGTTTTGTTACATTCAAAGGGACCTGAAAAAAACCAAAGTGTGGGGCTGTGAGCTCCTATTACTGATTTTTCCCTTATGACTTCAATGCTGGTAGCGGTGTTAAGTGCACAAAAAAAAGGTGTTGGGGGAAAAAAAAAGAAGAACCTTTGATAGTCATGGAACAGATTAGTCAGAGTGCTGCCTGAGTATGATTTATAAGCAATGTATCTAAATCATGAGGGGTTCATTATCTGATAATGAACGATACATCGATACCGTGAGCTGCAGCCTGATAAGGTTTGTTTCACAGACACCTACAGAGCAGCCATACCACCAGCCTCACAAGCAACAGAACTTGGTCCTCTGAATCAGTCTTCCCCTGAACTTCTCAGCATCCTTTACAGCAGGATAGTTAGGCTCTGAAATGGAAAAAAAAGATAACCAAAACCCAACCCTGAACCAGACATAATTTCCTTATTTGGGGTTTTTCTGAAACTTGAGTCCATAAAGGAGAGTTAGAAGGTGGGTTGTTTGAATTCTCAGTCTCTTTCCATCACTGCACACACACTTCAGCAGTCTCATGATTTCCTTCTAAACCAGTCACAACCATCCAGAGGTAACCATGTACAGTCTTGAGGCTGTTCCCCCTTGTCCTGTCCTTTGTTCCCTGGGAGCAGAGCCTGACATCCCCTGGCTGCCCCCTCCTGTCAGGGAGTTGTGCACACCCAGAAGGTCCCTCCTGAGCCTCTTTTCCTCCAGGCTGAGCCCCCAGCTCCCTCAGCTGCCTCTTCACAAGGTGAAATTGAGTTTAATTTATTGCACGATCCACCTTCACCTTGTGTCTTTTGGGTTCTCCGGGTAGAGCATTGCCTCAGCCTCTTCTTTCCTCCCAAGAAATGAATCTGGATTAATATGCAGACCTTACAGAACCCTGTGAGGCCCCTAAAATACCAGGGGCTGTGTATCAAACATCCATATGTCTGGGGAGAGGAAGTGGTGTTTTAGCCTTGAGTTCTCAGACTTTTTGGCAGAATGTGGAGATATCTGAGGGTCCAGACTCTCTTGCAGCACCTGCAAGGAAAGATAGTGGGATTTTTGTGTGGGATTTCTCTGCACATCATGTAGAGCTTGAAAGCCTGGAGCTTCAGGGGTTCTGTGGGGGGAGGCAAAGGGATGTGAGCTCATGTCATTCCCCATCCTGACGTGCTCCTGGGTGCACATAGACTCCCCCCTGCCAACTGCCAAGCCTGAGTGATGCCACTGAGTGATGTTCTGGTGGCAGCACAGTTACCAGCTCCAGCTATGCACAGAACAAACGTGGTGACAACTGCAGATGTCACCTCTTCTTGTGGGTGTGACAGCATCACTGCAGGTGGAGGCAAAGGCAGACTGAAAACAGCAGCATGGGCTGCAAAGCAGAATCCAGCAAAGCAGAATCCAGCCCCTCCTGCCACAGAACAGGCAGCTCAGCCCAGGACTCTGGCTGCCTCATAATGCACATCTGATAGAATTTGAACTGCCAGTCTGACAATAAAATGCAGTTCCCAAAGGCTGAGCTGCAGCACAGAGGCTTCCAGGCTAAACTGAGGGAGTCCCACGAGTAAATGTCCAGTTTAGGATTCAATTCTAAGCCTCTGCTGTGTCACAGTGTCACTGTCATACTTTCTGAAAAATCCCTTTGCCAAGATTTCTTCTCCTGGGAAGCTGAGAAGCCTCAGAGAAGAATGAAAACAATAATTATCTGATTGCTTCTCCCCATTTTGCTGCTTTGGAATGTGGTCTGGAGATTGTTTATCCAACAGGTGGTTGTTTGATTGGTTTCATGTGGATTGTTTTAACTTAATGACCAATCACAGGCTGTGTCAGGACTCTGGAAGCAGTCACAAGTTTTCATTATCATTCTTTTGTAACCTTCCGTCTGTATCCTTTCTCTATTCTTTAGTATAATTTTAGTATAGCATTTTTAATATAATATAATACCATAAAATAATAAACTAGCCTTCTAAGAACATGAAGACAGATTCTCAATTCCTCCTTCATCCTGGGGACCCCGAGAACACCACATCACAGCACAGCCTGTTGGTATGGCAAGGTGCAAAAGCAGCACCCAGAGGGCATGATCAGAGCTAGGGCTGAAACACAGACAGACAACTATTGCTATAAAGGAATGTCTGTGCTTGGTTATCCCACACTGCAGCAGGAAAAAAAGATGGCATTGAAACTTTTAAACTCACAGGCTGAAATGTATTTATCTGTTTTGTTAGTCCTTCCCTGCTGAGCTCTATTCTGCCATACAGACATGGCCTGCCTTGCCTCAGGTGCAGTAGGGCTCCTGTCTCTTATCCTCATGGCTGAGAAAGTCTGGGGTTTGGGTATCGCTTTAACCTGTGGGTTTGAGAGCACTCAGCAAGAAAGGGCATCAATTCCAGGATGCAGCTGGAAGAGCAAAAATAGAAGGACTTGCCTGAGCCCTCAGCAGGCCAGGAGCAGGGGCCAGAAGGTGCTGAGCCCTTCTGTCCCTCAGCACAGCACCCTTTTCTGGAGGTGTGCTGGGTTGGGCTGGGACAGAGCTCGCTTCCTTCGCAGGAGCCACCATGGATTTGTGCTGGGAGCAGTGTGGGTGGCAGCTTTCAGTAACACAGGGGTGGTTTAGCTATTGCTGAGCACTGATTGCACAGCATCTTCTCTGCTTCTCACCCCCCCCAGCAGCCAGGAGGCTGCACAGGAGCTGGGAGGGGACACAGCTGGGACAGCTGAGCCCAGCTGATCCAAGGGAGCTCCCACATGGCATCATGATCAGTATTTAAAGCTGGGGGAAGAGGGAGCAGGGGGGATGCTTTGAGGGCTGGTGTTTCCAAAGTCACAGTTATGTGTGATGGAGCCCTGCTCTCCTGGAGATGGCTGAGCACCTGCTGCCCATGGGGAGCTGTGAGTTAAATCCTTCTTTTGGCCTTTCCTTGTGTGTGCAGCTTTTGCTTTTTCTATTAGAGTGTTATCTCAGCCCAAAAGCTTTCTCACTTTCACTCCTCTGGCTCTCCTCCCCATCCCCCAGGTGTGAGGGATTGTGTTTCTGAACTGCTGATGGGGTTAACCATGGCAGCAGGCCAGGCCGATTGCTGATACCTCATATATTTGTGGGCTGTTGTTTCAAAAACTGTAAAACCTGAATCCAGATTCATCAGTTCCCTTCTTTCCATGTATTCCAGAGGTCTTTCTGGAAATACATGCCCATGTAGAGTTAGAAATCCCCTAGCCATTAATGCATTTATTTCATGTCAAAGTGATTTTGGATAAAAAAAATTTATGTCTGCTTGTGAAATTGGAGGCAAAACTGTTGTAAAAGCAAGACCATCTATAAATTCTGTAGATTGAATGGACAAATTGTGCTTGTAAGCACGCACAGCTTACAATTCTTCCAGAAGTTATTGGAATTAATACTCAGTGGCAGGAATGAAGAACAAAGAGCACTCTCTTTCACAAAACTTCCAGTGCTCTCTAGCCTTATTTCTTTACAAGTATGTGACACCTTTAAATTTTTCCCCAGGAGGCAGAAATACAACTATGAATGAATTTTTCTTGATAATTTCAAGATTCAAAAACTCTTATCACTCTGGCCTCAGAACAGATTAGTATAACAATGCAGATGATACAGCCCCTAAATTATGATGTTTGCATTGGAGGGGGGGTTCAACTTAAGAGAAGGTTGATGTATAAGAATCCAGCTTGAGCAACAAAGAGTGAGCAGTAAGATCATGTATTGCTTGGATGGAATGAACACACTGGAATTAGTCCAGCCTGTAATATTTGCTACCAGTGAACTGCAGCAGTGGAACTGGAGCAGGAGGCTAAGTGTGAAGCAGGGTGTTAACAGGAGTGCCCAGTGTTGTGTGGATCTTGAATGTGGAAAAACAAGGAAGTAGAAAGAAGAACAAGAAATCCTTTTCAATTCTAAGTTTGTCATCACTGAGAGGTTTCAGTAAAGAATCCCAGGATGGGTCAGGCTGAAAGGGACCACAGTGGGTCAGCTGCTCCCACCTCCCTGCTCCAGCAGGGTCATCCCAGGGCACAGGATTGACTCCAGACTGGAATATCCCCTGTGAGGGAGACTCCACACCCTCTCTGGACAATCTGTTCAGTCCTCAGTCACTGCACAGGACAGAAGTTCTGCCTCCTGCCCAGGTGGAACCTCCTGGGCTCAGTCCCTGCCCGTTCCTCTGCTGCCATTGCTGGGCCCCTGGAGCAGAGCCTGGGCCCTGCTCGGAGCCCTCCCTGCAGAGGCTTTTAATTTACCAAGTATCTTTTATCCCAGGATCTTTGAGCCAGGATCACAAATAATTCCCAGCAGGACTGAACTGACAGACCTGTGTTTTCCCATTGCTTGTACAAGACATTTCCCAATAGAGGCTAAAATCCCTTCATGGTCAGTCTAGACCTACTAAGACACTGTTTTTCTCATCATCTTTCACAGAACTTTTATCTTTGGAGTGCATGAAACACTTAGGAAGCTGAAATCTGTGAGGCTGGAAGTCACAGGGGACAGCAGCACACAAAAATTTTCAAACACTGCTGCTACCATTTATTTGTTCACTCAAGTACTTCTGGAAGGGGGAGCTTGAACAGACAATGCAGAATCCACCATTTGGAGATAATGGAAAAGTTTATTGGAACTCTTTTAAAAGGAAATAGTCTCTATAATACATTATTATAAATACTTATAAATATTCTGCAGGATTTAAGACCCACTCAAATAAATAAATAAATACTGTGACATAAATAAGTAATGCTTTCTTACTAGCTGGTGATTGCCAGCATCTCCATTGAAGAATAAATTCCTTTAAGTTTTGATACAGTTGCCTATAGTTACATTTATGGTTTTTTGATGGAAATCCATGGTGTATTCAGTCTTAGCTTACTTACCCCCTGGCTACTGATAGAGTGAGCAAACCTTCTTACTCTGTTCTAGTATAGGAATTTAGAGATGGTCTATAGATTTAACCCCACCAATATTTCCCATTAAAATTTAATGTGGACAGAGCTTTTAATGGTTCCAGTTGTTGTAGGGCAGTTGCCTCAGTCCTAGAGAGGAGCTTCCAACAATTAATGCAAAATTCAAACTTTGCTGGTATACTTGAAGTCCAGAGCTCTGAAGGAGCAAAAGCCGAGAATAATGGTATAGGAATCAAGTAAAAAGATCAAAGTAGAACATAAATAAAATCACACCTCTCCACTGTATAGACAGCAAGTTAAAAAGTCTTACTGTGTTTTGAATAAGCAAGAAAAAGCATAACTGTCTGCCTGCAATTCCCTTAATTCCTTAGAATCACTCTTTTCCTTCAGAAATTAATGAAAAACCACAATAACTTTAGAAAAACAAATTCCAGGAGATGGAACTCTTGGATTAATCCTGATCATTTTGGCTTGTCCTGTGCTCCAAAGTATTTATACTAATTAGGAATCTCTCCATCTAGGAAAGCTATCCTAAGAGCAGAATCAGGGACCTATGACTTTTCCAACATAATGAGTTGGATGTGGTAGATAAAAAGATACTGTGTATATATACAAATATGGGGAAAAAAGAGATTATTTTAAAAGCTGTCAGCAGTCCTGCTGCTGTGGTAAATCCAGAAAAAATTAAATGAAGTCAAGAAGCACAGAGCGTTCTTATTTTGATTTTGTTTCACTGATGTAACTCCAGTGGCTTCAGTGAACTACTTCATGAGAAAGAAAAAAAGAACAGCATCCAACCTAATTTTTTTTGTATGTTGCTATGAGCGCACTGAGGAGCAATGTATCACTTCAAATTGTTGTCAGGCTGATAAATACTCTAAATAAACAGAGCAGAAGCATCTGTGTTTTGGCATGCAAAAAATCCCCGCAAAATAAAACCCTCAAATCTCTGCCACACTGGATTTTGTGCTGCTCATCAATGCCTTGCACCTGATTTCTGCAGAGTTTATCAAGAATAGCTTTTTCAACATGAACTTACCCAAAGCATAAACCAAACTAGGGAAAAGGTTTCGTCACCATTAGAGATCTCCTGATTAATAGTAATTTCACTCCTACAAGTATAAAGCATCTGATGCCTGCTCAGAACTGAATACAAACATGGATGCTAACTGGACATCTCTTTTCTAAATAGAAACCTAATTTTCACTCATTAGATGAGAGTCTTCATTATAGTCTAAATATTAATCCTTTGATTCTTATAAAACATATATTTTTTTATTTTTCTCCTGTAGAGTTCAGTATTATGCAAAACAAACTGTCCTGTTTAACACTCTACTGATTATTATTAATCCTAGTACTTCTCTCTGAGTTGAAAATATGCAAAACTAATGATCTTTATTTCCATATTGGGATTCTAGATTTTAGTAAATGTAGAACTGTGATAGAGAACCACTTGAGAGAGAGTGAGACTCTCCTCTTTTTTTCAAAACCTCAGCTTAGATTCAGTGTCAGAAATTGCTCTTTAGGACCCTTTAATCCTGTCCTGTTGTCCTGTCAGTTCCTCCAGTTTTCCATGTTTGCTGCTCCTATAGCAGCAGAGTGCTTTTTTTTGACTCATATGGGTGAAGAGAGAATGAAGCTCCGACTTAAAAGCTAAAAACAAAGAATCACAGGTTGGAAGGGACCTTAAGGCTCATCCACTCCACCCCTCTGCCATGGATATAATAAAATAACACACCACCTGGCAGTTTGCTGTGCTTGGACAGGATGGTGCTAGTAAGATTCCCTGTCTCTGATGGAATCTTGGATGCTCCAGGTCTCTACATCAGTAACATAACATCAGTTTCCCATTTCATACAAGGGATTCCCTTTTTTGTTTTCATTATTGATGCAAATTTAAGGTGATTCAGACCCCAAAAGGTTTGGTTTGTGTTATTGTTTTCAAAAATGGATCTTCTTTCCAGTAGAGCCCGAGCTGGAAAAATCTGACTTGTACTTACAGACAGCAGTTTACTGACAAAGCAATATTTGAAGCTAAGGAACTTTTCCCAACGTCTCCCAGGTTTCTAAGAGCCACTTTGGCAATCAGGCTGAGTGTGACAGTTCCTTTTGCCCCTGTCTTCTCCTGGCGAGCACGGGGGCTGTGGTTATCTCGTGATGTAGAAGCGGGGGCTGGGGTACCTCCTGGCCTCCATCATAGCATGGGGATCATCAGGGTTCACCACATCATTCTGGTTGATCCTCACGGGCTCCCTGGGCATGTGGGGAAAGTCTGCTGGCTGCTGCTGCAGGGAGCCAAACACCGGGGTCTTCCTCTGTGGGACCAGGATCTGGTGAGGATCTACGGGATCAACATCTGCGCTCCTGGTGTGTCTGTGGGGCTCAGGGGTGTTGAATCGGAACAGAGGGATCTCATTCTTCCTGGACAAAAACTGGGAGTATGGTGGTGGATTCATACCAGGGGAGAAGGCTTGTTTAACTCTGCCTAAGCTCACCAAGAAGTGGTGTTTGGGGGATTGGTACACATCGTACCCATTTTCCAGTGTCCTGTGGTTGAACACGCAGTCCTCTTGGCTGAAGTAATGCTGAGGGGAAAAATAGGACACTTGTGAGCAGAGGAGTCTGGTGAATTGCAAACACTGGTTAAAGAGGGAAAGAAGATCTTGCAGCAGGTGTTTTTCTAATCTCCCAGATCTGTGTCTAACCCAAATGCAGATCAGAGTTGCATGTCCATGCTTTCAGCAAAGGGATTTTAATGATAAACCCTGTTTTCTTCCAGAGGGTCCCCATTCATGGCTCTGTGCTACAGATTGGTCCCTCACTGGATCTAATTTCTGTAATATGGAAAATAGGGGTTTTGGTGGTGGTGGTGGTGGTGGGTTTTTGGTTGGTTGGTTAGTTTTGTAGTGGTTTTTTTTTTGTTTGTTTGTTTGTTTTTGGTTTTTTTTTTGGTCCTCTCATTTACCCAGGCAGGATCTCAGATGATTTTTGTCAGCTCTACAACTTAATACAATCAAAGGAGAGAGCAAAGTTTGACCTAAGTGTCAGATCTTCTCTAACACTCCCCCCTCCACCTGCAGCTACCCAGGCTTGCCCTGACTGGGGAAATGGACACCACAGCAGCAGAATGCACTGGCTGTTCTGCCACAAGGCTTAGGAAGGGTCACTCACCGAGCCAAATATGTTTCCTTTCATGTCCATGCACAGGTAGCGTCCGCTCTTCACACCCGTGATTATTACTGAGCCAGCACCCTCAGACCTGATCATTAGGGCACCTGTTCAGAACAACAAAAACATCAAATCCATTTCAACAATACATTTACAGATCCATGGATGTTCTGGCTGGAAGTGACCTCTGGGAGTTCAAACCCCCACATGACCTGGGACTGTTGCCCACCCTAAATCAGGTTTGCTGTGGCTTTGGGAAACTGCCAGGATGGAGGGCACCTCTCTGGGTGCCCTGTTCCAATGTGGCACTAACCTCCCAAAGACAATTTTTTTTTTCCCTCTGAAGTCCCAAACTGTGGTCTGAGGACATTGCCCTCAGTTCTGCCATTGCCCACATCCAGGGGGAATTTGTCCCACTCATCTTTGTGACTGCCCTGTGGTAGTTTTTCAGTGGTGCCTAGCAGTGGCACCAGTGGAATGGGCAGGAACTGATACTCAAGTGGAAGTTCCACCTGGACAGGAGGCAGAACCTCTGTCCTGTGCGGTGACTGAGCCCTGAAGAGATTGTCCAGAGAGGGTGTGGAGTCTCCTCACTGGGGATATTCCAAAACCATCTGGACACAATCCTGTGCCCTGTGCTCTAGGATGGCCCTGCTAGAGCAGGGAGGTGGGACCCTGTGGTGCCTTCCAACCTCAACCAGTCTGTGATTCTGTCATTACATTGCCCTTAACATCCTTTTTGCTGGACTAAAACCACAACACATCATGATCAGCTCCCCCCTGAAAACTTTGTGCCAGACCAACTCCACCTTCTACTCATCCAACATGGCCTGGGGTTGCTGTACAACGTCACTGGTACCAGGTAAAGTGGGAATAACAACTTTGCTTGATCTGGTCCTTGCATCTGACTCAATGCCTGTTGCCTTGTCCCACCCAGGAGATCTGTGCACACACAGGCCATACCACCCTAGTGCAGAACTTGGCACTTCCCATTGTCTGGTGGCAGCAAATCAGTCACCCTCCCTCTCAATATCCCTTTTGTTGTCTGATTTCCATCTTTCCTGCTCCACCATTCCAAATCCTGCTATGCTTGTTTCGTGGCATATATGGGAAAATGTGATATTTTGCTGTCTGTTGTTCTCTAAAATCCCACACTGGTTCTTGACCAACATACCTAAAGTGAGTTTCATAAAATCTTTTAATATGTAGGAAGAATAACAAGATAGTGCCAGCATTTCTGTGAGTATTGCATTATCAATTCCTTAAAAAATAGCAGAATGTGATCCTTTTTCCTCATTAATTAAATTATAACTTTTAAAACTATCATTATTTACTTATGTAAAAGCTTCATTACCTTGGCTTAGATTTTTAAATGAGTGTATAAAATAGATGTAGTAATAATAATAACAACCTGATTTTATGATGCATAGCTTGTGATTTGAATGCTGCTAAGAGAGAAGTATTTTTGAAATGCTATAAAAGAACCCTTAAGTCTTAAATCCCTCCCATATTTTTCTACTAACTAAAGAGTTTGTCCAAGTATTTAGCAAAGGAAGAAGAATAAACTATTCTGTGTTGAAATAGAATAATAAAATATATAATTAAATAAACTCTGAAGACACAGTTTGAGAACCTTTTAGTGATATTAGGGTATAGTTTCTTCTCATGAACCCCAAAGGCTCAACACTTCTTTTATGCCAGTCTGGTCTTCCATAGTTTCCCCCTTTTAAACCGATCTTTGCATGCCCATGTTCTGTGCACACTGAAAGTTAACTTTTAATAGTTCTCAGCCCTCCACCCCAAAATACAGATTTTATGGATGTCATCAATTTTCCAGCACTGCTGTGGTGAGTTCCCTCAGTGCAGTTCCTTTGGTAGCACCATCAGTGGGAAGCAGCTATTTGGGGGATATCATTACCAACCTCTAATAGAAGCTTCCTCCAGAAACTGGGGGTAAAATCATGAAGTGAAGGATAATTCAGGTGTTTTTTCCATGCAGGGTATTACAGGAACCATAGGACTTTAGTTGTCCTAGGGAAGGAATGAAATTCCCTATCCACTAGATTTCTTTGGAGCGATTTTATTTGTTAAACAAAAGGAGAATTATGATGATGTGTATGTTCCATCCCATGGCTGTGCTCCTCTGCCTGCCTAATGAGAAGAGGGGATTTTCTATAGGTGGTGAGGAAGCAAAAAATCTCATTGTCCCTCCCCTGCTCCCATGGAGTAGGAAGCCACTTACTGTAGATGGTTTGGTGAGGAGCGCCGTCGATGTAGCCATCAGCGTTAATTTGGAGGTGGAAGCTGCTCCTCTCGGTGTCGGTGTAGAGGTGCATCAGGTGGTCTCCATTGCCCCAGCTGGGACTCAGCAGTGGAGAGGAGTTGGGAAAGGCAAGGGAAGCCTTCAGGCTGCAAAGTAGCAGGAGCAGGGAGCTGCAGGGAATGCCCTGGGGAATGGCTCGTCGCTCCATGGTGGGTCAGCGTCTGCTCCTCGCCTCCCCTCTTCCCTGGAGTGTGAATCCTCAGACAGGATCCCTTCTTCTCTGCAGAGGCTTATAAAGGGCAGCAATATGACATCACACAGGAAAACCTTCTCCACATCCTTGATTTTTGGCAAAGCAACATTTTAAGCGTCCTGAAACCTCAAGGGAAGGATCTCTGGCTAAGGTGTGTGGGGGAAAAATGTAAGGTTTCTAAAGACAGCTCATGAAAGCTAATCATATGTTCAAATGTTATCTACAACCCTGTGACATCTGAAAGCTTCCCACGCCTCTACTGTTGGATCCAGGAAGGGCAATCCACTGCACTTGAACTGAAGGGAATGACCCTTCGGACCTGAATTATCTTTCTTTTTTGCCAGATGTGTTTATTCAGACTTCCACCTCCCCTCACCGTTTCCAAGCTGCATTCTGATTTAGTGGAAACATCAAATATAGCTAAAATTTTGTTGCAAATGTACCAAAAGTTAGTATTAAGTTGTCCTGAGCCTGATTCCCCCTTCATTGTGGTCTAAGTTCCACACCAAGCCTATTGGGCTGATATTTGTGACACTCCATTCATGTGAAGGGAACTTGATACGAGCAGAGCCTACTTCAAATAAACTGTCCCTTTTCTTTCTCCTGTTTCCTTCTGAGTCAGACAAATAATCTAAAGTTGGCCAAAACCAGCTGAAAATAATGTGTAAAACACTTAAAAGCTGGATGTTTGCTCCTGCGTTGCACATCTGGCTGGCAGTTTGTAAAAAATGTTCCAAGATACAAGACCTGCTTCTCAGGTGTCCTGCCAGTGTTGTGGGTCTTTACAAACAAATTTTCTGATTTAAAAAAAAGATGGTTCCATTTATTACATGAAAATGCTGTACTAATGGGACACTGTGTATGGGTGAATCAATGCTAGGAGTGACAGGTTTCAAAGCTGGACTGTGTTAAGGTTCCTTTCAAAATTTAATATAAACTTGACAAAATTACCAAACAATAAATGAATATTTCCTTAATGAAACCTGAGGATTTTAACTGTAGCAGTGTTAGGTTCAGTTTCAATCTCCAGCTGGACACAGCATGAAAAATTTTTAGTTTCATTAACAAGCTGTGGAGCTGTACCATCAGCATATAATAGATTGAAAATATTAATGGATTGATACAGCTGTAACCCACTGCAAAAGTGGATCTGATTTTGTTTTTTTTTTATTGCTTAAAATGAGTAAAACCCTGCCAAATTCTGCTGCCACACCTGTGTAAATCCAGAGACTTGCATCAGAGTATATTCACCTGTGTAAATGACAGCACTTTTTAGCCAAAGTGTATAAGGGTCAGATCTCAAACTGAGCAGGCTGACAAAGCTGGCTGCACTGAAGGACAATCCAGGCCTCAGATGTTTTAGTGGTTATAACATCTAAAATGCTTTAAATGAAAAGGTAGCTTAGAATGAGAGTTAGTTTTTAATTTTTCATCTTTTTCTTTGTTTTCTTTTTTTTTAAAGAAATATCTCTATTTGCTGTTGAAATTATCCACCCATATTTTTCACTCTGATCTTACAACAAATGTTTGGGTTTTTTCGTTGGTTGGTTGGTTGGTTGGTTGGTTGGTTGGTTAGTTGGTTGTTCTGGTTTTTTTTCCTTTGCCCCCTTGATTAGGCTCCTGTGGAAATGTGGATATTGATACCTCAGTTGCAGAAGTGTCTCACAGAGGCACTGTGTCCTCTTGCAATAATCTGTCATTCTTTTGTGACTGCAGTTTTTCTGGTTTGATGTTTCATATTCATTATGACTTTTTGCTGTGCTTCCCAGCATGTTCTGATCTGATCTTTCTCCAGTGCCTTGGTGGCACAGAAAACATTCTCAGATGTTTGAAAAATTTATTCAACCTCATTTAAGCACATGCCAGTTGTGAGCATCTGTTTATCTTTTTATAATAATCAGACAAACAAAGATTACTTTTACAAGGTTAAATTGTTTAGCATTTTCTAAAGTTGCCCGCAGCATCAAGAAAACTCTAGACTTATACTAAGTTCTGTTTAATCTGCTGGGCTAAAGTGAATTATTAAGTCCCTGCTTGTGAGAATGATAATACAAATTCTGCTTTTTCATAGACTTTTTTTGCTTTAAACCTATAAATGCCCACTACATGTGGATTGTTGTGTGCTTTTGTTTTTTATTACAGTCCATGTCTTTTTTATTTCAGGCTGATCCATTTATTCCTTCTGTGTCTATTTCTCTTATCCTCTACCCATTTAGCTGTTGATGGGGTAGCCAGGTGTATGAAAGCTGCTTTACTCCTTCAGCTAAGTTTGTTATAATAGAAGTGAGGACAACCTTTCTTGTCTTGCACGTTTTGCTGATGCATCAGCAATAACAATATTTCTGCAAATTTTACCACAGGAGTTGGTATTGATTTTTCAGATTTCTATATTGCTCTGTAGTGTTTGATGAGTTGAGATGGTTTTTCTCAGTTCTCAGCTAAGAAATTGCTGATAATTAACAGAAATTGCTTGTTGTAGGGAGAAATAAAAGGAAAAAAATGGGACTGAATTTAAAGATCACAACCATTTCACATTGTCACATTTTCCACTTCTCACTGCAGGGGTGCTACACTGCCAGTGTCAGGTGCCACAGCGGTGCAGGGCACTCATTGGACATATCATGAAAGGGAGCTGGGAGACAGCCTGGAGGAGCTACCACCTATTGCCAATGTCAGGAACCAAGGTAAAGTGAGGAAATGCTCACTCCAGAGCAAAAGATGAAAGGAAAATATGGATAAGACTGACCCCAGCTTTCAGGATGAAATTTATTCAAGATGATCATTGAGCAACCTGGTCTAGGGGGGGAGTGTCCCTGCCCAAAGCAGGGGGTTGAAACAAGATGATTTTTGTGGTCCCTTTCAACCCAAATCATTCTGTGATTGATGCTCCAGCCCTTAGTGAGTCTCACTCCCCTCTCTCCCTGCCATGCCTTTGTCCCAGGCCTGCTCCTTGCTCCAGAGGCAGCTCAGCTCAGGTTTAGCCTGGTATTCTGGGCACTCACCTGGGCCAGGTGCCTCAGCTGGAACACGGATAACACTCAGACCTCCCTGATATCATCATTTAACTGCAAAGGGTACACACAGAAGGAACTGAGGGTCACAGGAGCTCTGACTTTCCCCTATTTTGACTGCTTTGAGTTTCAGCTTTAAGTCATTTTGCAGTCCAAACTTACCACCTCAGCTCTGTAAAACCCTCAGGAGCTAAATGTCATTCCTTGTGCTGCTTTCTTTTTCTGCTTATCCCCTCAGTTCTAGACAGGACTCACAAGACAAAGGCAAGCTTTTTTAACAACAGATTGAAGTTACTAGGAGGGACTTGCAGTTATCTTTTGGAAGGGCTTTGTGGACCATCAGAAAAAAAAAAAGTTTTCTACTCAATGGATTTCTACTCAATTTCTACTAATGGATTTGCCTTCCAGGATTCTCCTACGAGTAAAACTACACGTCCCTTCACAGTGCTGGAGTTCCTTTCATCACGTAGGAGCACCTGTAGCACTCTTGCCTAATAAAGCATATTGACTTATACGTAAACAGGTGGGTGGCTTGCCCTTTTGCAGCATTCTGTGCCATCTCAGTGCCTGTGCTGGCCTCAGGAAGCCTCTTGCTCTCTGCTGCTCAGCTCACACAGGAGTTTGGGTTGACAGATTCGAAACTACCTCTACTCTTAATCATTTCCTTTGCACTGCATCTCTTCAAAAGAGGTCATGGAAATCAGGGGCCTGTCCCTCTGCCCCTGCTTCCTTAAAACCACTGTTACAAGTGGCTCTGGGATGATGACACCCCCAGCACTGGAAGCATGAGGGCGGAGTGCCTCTCCAGCAGTTATTCTAGGAATACTGACTAACTGAGCCAAGGGAATGTACAGTGGATGCTGTGTGTGTGTGTGTGTGTGTGTGTGTGTGTGTGTGTGAGCAGTTGCCTTTGCCACAGACTTCACCCAGTGTTGTTAAACACATCCTGAGTGACCTTATTTGGAGGCCCCATTCTTGTCACACTGCCCACGACTAAAGAAAACATCCTGGCTCAGCTCACCTACGTGAACAAGATGAGGTAAGCACAGCCCACTGGGTTTGGGACCGCAGCGTGTACCAGCAGTTTCTGCAGTGTGCCTGCTCTAATGAACTGAAATGAGGGGCCTCATTCCTCCTCCAGCTGAAATCCTTGGCACAGCTCCCAGGCAAAGCAGAACCAGTCCCTAAAAGGTTTTGTTTTCTGAACAGAGAGTGTTTCTGTCATTTTAAGGGGTCTGAGTTTTCTTAGGTGTTGTGGGAGAGAGGATGGGTGCAATTTGTGGTGAGAGCTGCTGATACCCTCAATTTCAAAAAAAACCAACTCATAGAATCACAGAATGGCCTGTTTGGAAGGGATCTTAAAGATAATTTCATTCCAACCGTCTGCCATGGGCAGGGACACCTGCCACTATCCCAGGTTGCTCAGAGCCCCATCCAGCCTGGCCTTGGACACAGCCACAGCTTCTCTGGGCAACCTGTGCCAGGGCCTCAGCCCCTCACAGGGAACAATTTCTTCCTCATATCCCATATAACCCTGCACTTCTGTCAGTGTGAAGCCATTCCCCCTTGCCCTGTCACTCCAGGCTCTTGTCAAGAGTCTCTCTCTACCTTTCCTGTCGGCTCCCCTCAGGTCTGAAAGGCTGAAAAATGTTCTGGTTTGATGTTGAGGCTTGGAAGGCCTGAAGTTTGTCTGGATTCTGAAATCTGCCCTGTGCACACCCAGTCCTGCTGACCTGCCTGCCCAGGCAGTGTGTCTTGTCTGAGAAAGTGTCTCCTTTCTCCTGGTGTGCTTGCTTCCAGGTGCAAAGGAATCCTGGTGACACAGATACACAGCCACAACAAGAAAGTCACTTCAACCATCCATCTCCTACGGTAATACACTGCAAGTTGCCTAAAAGCAGGCTGGTGGCTTTATTTTATCTTTGGTTTATGTAAAGTTTCCTATTTCCCAACATTGGGAAATAGGCTTGGACTAGGAACATCTAGGAGCCCCTTCTGATCTGTCTTTCTAGGATTCAACAACATCTGCCACTACATTCATTGTCAGTTTCCAATAAACTAAGTGGACATTTTCCCCTTGTTAAAAAGAAGACAAGGATCAATAATAAACTTTGTTGTAACCTAATTTTAAACTTACTCCAATCTCTTGGTTTCACATTTTTCACTCAGATCTGTCTCCTTTAAGAAGAGATAAAAAAGGCTTAGGTTGAAGAAGTTAGGAATGGAAAATGAAAAGAGGGAGAGGGGAATGCAGTGAAACAAGAAGACCAAATATGCAGACGCCATCATCAGGCAAGGGCACTTTTACTGTGAGACAGTAATAACACAGCATGTGACTGATATGGTAAGAGCTGCCTCAGTGCAATTGCAGGTGCTGCTCTTTAGCTCTGGGACTTCTTTTTTTGTGGGATCTCAAAAATGAAAACTTCATTGGAGAAATCTTTGCTTTCTCTAAGTTTTAAGAGTAATTTTTTAACACAAAAGCCTAAATAATAAATGAAGACAGTCATGACTGAACATTGTCCTTGTACTCAGGGTTCCTAATACAAGAAAAACAGAAAGATTCCCTAAGCCACTGCAAGACCAGTCTGTGATTCTGGAGTCCTTTAAAAAACATGGAGATCAAAGTTTATAAGGGACAGGGCAAGACAAGTAACAGTGGCTTCATTTTTTCAGCTAAACTCTGTTAGCTCATCTTTGCTCAGAATCTGGGTTCTGTTTTCTGAGGTATTTCCATGACAGGGAGCACACTGAGGAGAATTTATCAGACTGAACAGAAATCTGGCAAAAATATGTCTTGAACTCTGCCCCTGATTCAGGTTTTCTTTCACAAAATGTCTTTCCAGGTAGATGTGCAGCTACGTTGTTTTTTTGTTTTTGCAGTGTAGACACAATAGTTCTTCATGTTGCTTTCTCAGCCTGCTCGATTGCTGTTGAGGAGGAACTTGAGAGTCACATTGTGCAAAGGTTCATCAGCTGCTGGGACGCTGATCCTGCACCTGGGCCCTATTGATCTTTGGCCATTTTCACAGCTGTCACAAGCTGGTGCCATGCCAGGGCTGGTTGGGAAATGCATTCTATTTCAAATAAGTCAGTCAGACTGTTTTTGTCATCTTTATTGAATTTCTGGACTCTCATCAACCTGCTCAATACTCCAAAAGCAGAAAGATTTCTTCACTGACAATTCTTTCAAAACTTAGAAATGCAACTTAATACCTTTTTTTTTTTTAATCTTCTTTATTATCCTTCCATTATGCCAAATGATCTTTCTTACATGGCAGAGGCTGGTTAGCCCATCTGCCTACCCTGAACATGATTATGTATCTTTGACACTGGTGTCACTTCTTGACCCTTTGCTCCATTCCTCTTGCAGTCTCCACTTCTGGTGGAAGAATGGAAATGAATTCAAGGTACCACCTTCGTGACCAGCTGATGACCATTTCAACATGAACTGAGGTTGTGCAGAATGCAAACATACATAAGAAATGTCATACACAAGAAATTCCAATCACCCAGGTTGCCTGTGGACCTGCATGTTGACTGTTATAGGGGTGTAGGGAAAAAATTCCATTGGAGATCAGCTTTTTATTTTGAAATCTGCAAGTTTCTCTTTAAAAAGTGCAAACACATCTGCAGATTTGCTCAAGATTCACAGAAAGTGACACACAGACATAGCCCATACGTATCCACTTTCCTACAGTTTCTATTTCTGTAGTTACTGCCTTTACAAAATCATTGTTATAATAGAATCATAGAGTGGTTTGGATTGGGAGGGACCTCACAGCCCATGTCATTCCACCCCCCCTGCCACAGACAGGGACACCTACCACTATCCCAACTTGCTCAGAGCCCCATCCAGCCTGGCCTTGGACGCTGCCAGGGATGAGGCAGCCACAGCTGCTCTGGGCAACCTGTGCCAGGGCCTCACCACTCTCACAGTGAATAATTTCTTTCCAATATCTAATCTATACCTACTCTCTGTGACTTTGAAGTCATTCCACCTGTATTTTGACCCTGGGTTAAATGTAAACTGGTTTGTCCCTCACTGGATCACTGAGGTAGTTAAAGTTCTCCTGATCTCACTGAGTGACACCTATGCTGATTAGCATAATTCCCCTCTTTGGGTTTTTGCATAATTTTGTTTTATTGCCTCTTCAATAGGCTAGAAGATTTATGTTGGACCAGTGAGTCCCGGGCTCAGGTCATAGGCAAAGTAACTCCAGGAAGAAAGCAAGGCTCCAGCACCTGGAATGAGTCAGGATGGAGCATTTTTCATTAAAAAAAAAAAAGGAAAGGAAGCTCTTCTCCAGAGTGCCCTGAAACAAATATAATTATAAACAGTGTTGTTTTAGATATCATCCCTAATGATTTGTTGTTTGACGTAAGCTGGTGTCGTTTCATTGTCCTTGGAGAAGCTATTCTGGAGCTGTCAGCAATGGTTCATGAAAGCATACAATAAAATTGTGAGTTCTAAACAATTAATTGTGAGGGGAAAAACATTAGTCCTAATCAAGGCATTTTGGTCCACACCCTGTGACAAAAAATAACCAACAATTAAATGTGCTTATGAGATCCAGGATTGAATAATATGTTCAAATCTCATGATCCAAGGACACAGCTCGTTCAGCTCATCCAGACTTATTGGCCCCTTGGATTTTGGCCAAACACTTTTCAGCAGTGTATGGCTTCCAAAACAAACATGCTTTTGGACTGAGCAGGATGCAGAGCTTGGCTGGAGAGAAAAAAGAAATCTCTGCTTGTGGCTGCATACTTGGTTGGGGTTTTTTTATTTTTTTTTTCTCCAATGACAGCGATTTCCTTAGCCAGGATTGCTCACTGCAGTTCACTGCAATTCCTGTTTGCATTACATATATCAAACCTAGAGATTCCCAGTGTTTTATCTCACCCTGAGTCTCCTCCTCAGTTGTCCAGCAGCTGGAAGAGATTCTTATTTCCTCCTTTAGTCTTGGGTTCTGACCAGGAAACCAAATGTCCTCTTGGCTTCTGCAAGTCATTGTGATTCCTAACATGAAGCACAAGAGTTTGCAGTTGGACCATTTTTGAAGGAATAAAGCCACCTGTAGTTAAATACCTGGGACCTAATTGTCTCCTCCATTGCACAAATTGATGCAGAGCAGGGTGGCTTCAGCAAATGCCAAAAGTAAAACAAACAATAAAAAACATCCCAAAAGACCAATGCAAAAGAGATGTAGAGCTGTTTATTTCCTTTTACAAGGCTATCTTTAATTAGATGGCCAATACTTATCCCAGGTTCCTCAGAGCCTCATCCAATGTGGCCTCAGACACTGCCAGGGATCCAGGGGCAGCCACAGCTTCTCTGGGCAACCTGTGCCAGGGCCTCAGCACCTCCAGAGGGAGCTATTTCTTCCTCATATTCAATCTAAACCCACTCTCTGTCAGTGGGAAGCCATTCCCCCTTGTCCTGTCACTCCAGGCCCTTGTCAAGAGTCTCTCTCCATCTTTCCTGTGGGCTCCCTTCAGGCACTGCAAGGCCACAGTGAGGTCACCCCAAAGCCTTCTCTTCTCCAGGCTGAACAATCCCAATTCCCTCAGCCTTTCCTGACCTCATGAGAAGTAGGAGTCTATAATAACAGTGTGGTTGCAGCACACCTGGGAAATAAATTCAGCAGTGCAGCCCAGCCCAAGCCACAGGGAAGCTCTCAGTTCCCACAAAGCCAGGATTCAAAATGACAGGTTTTTTTTTTTTTGTTTCCTTTGACAGAACCAGTCAAAGCCAAGCTATCAGTGGACCCTCTAAACCTCAAACAAAGCTCTGTTCCAGTCCAAAGTATTCTGATAAATTTCTGAATAGCTCATAGCCTTAAAAAGTCAACACTAAAATATCCTCAGGTGTGATTTTACACCTGAGAAGCCAAGATATCTCTCATGCTTTTGACAGTGGGTTTATTCAATAGAAACCTAGACTTTTCAACTTTGGTGGCTTTGGCTCACTTCCACAAGCTTAGTTACCAATTTCTGATGGCCAGATCCACCCCTGAAAGCATAATGACCTTCCCTCTGGTATCCCACTAGAGCAAGCATTTAATTTGGTACCAGGAGGCTTTACTTTTAACAGAGAGTAGAGAAGCTGAGACAGCTTGGGTGCTGTCAGGATTGCATGACTTGAACACCCTTCCTGGAAAACTTTACAGTATAACAATCCAGTAACAGGAACCAGCATCAACATAGTTCTGGCAGCTGCTGTTGAATGCCACTGACCATGAAAACGCTGCCTGCTCTGCCTGACAGGAGGACTTGTGTCCCTTAGCCCAGCCAGTGGTGCACAGTTTGTGAATTTCCACTGACACACATCACTGTGAGTTTGATAATTTCCAAGCAGCATTCTCCACTCTAAGCTGTTTGGAAACAAGCTGCTTGCAGAACTGCAAGTTACACCACACAAAGAGCTTTTATAAAGAAGTCCTTTCCTCAAGACAAAAGTATGCACCCTGTTGGGACATCACCCAAGGCTTCAGAAGCTGTAAGCATTTCACAGCACCCATGGAGAGGTCATAGGTCATGCTCAGCACTGCACGTGCACCTACCTCCTTATCAATCAGCCTCAGTGCATACTTCACTTCTGGGTCCTTGAGGGTAATTGCAGGCTGGGGATTCCTGAAGAGCCTCATGAAGGTGGTGTAGATCAGCCATATTGGGTATGTCACAACCTGACGCAACTGCAGCAGCACAGAAGCAGCGTTAGACACGTGTGCAGAATGAGTTATTCGGGTGACAGGGAATAGGGTACTGTGCCATGGCACTCTAACCACCAAAAAGAATGTGTTTATTTGAGCAGGAAAAGGAAGTATTACTAAAAAAAAAAAACAAAAATCCCAAACCCACATATTTGCTTTATGATGACCTAGCATCACTCCTGTGTTGAGGCTTTGCACACCAGCACAGGGCTGCCACACTGGCAGCTGGACACAAAGTGAGGCTGTCACAGCTCCATATCCCCAGGTGCCCTGACAGGGAGGCTGAATCCCCATCTCCAGCAGGCACATAGACACATGGATCACACACGTCCAGATACACACAGAATATCCTGAGTTGAGAGGGTCCAACCCCACACAGGACCCCCCAACAATCCCTGAGAACGCTGTCCAAATGTTCCTTGCACTCCGTCAGGCTTGGGGCTGTGACCATTCCCTAGGGAGTTCCAGTGTCCAACCACCCTTTGGGGGAAGAACCTTTCCTAATATCCAGGCTAAACCTGTGGCAGACCACACTGATCAACACAGCCAGACACACACAAACAGCCCGGACAGGCTCATCCTGTTCCCATCCCCACTGATCGGGATGCAGGTCCATGAGTGGGAATTCCATACACACACACCTGTACGATGTGCATCCCCCAGCAGCTGGCTTTGCCCTGGCAGAGTGTGCCCACTCTCCAGGCTCCCCAGCTGCTGCCATCTGGACACAGGGGCCACTGCTGCACAGACCCCTTCACAGGCCGCCCCACGTGCTGCAGACACGCCGCAATTTGGGGTCTCGCACTTGAGCACAGACCCCCTTCTCTTTCTGGCAGCTGAGCAGGGCTTTGCCAGCCATGCCACGCTGCTGCTGCGTGCTGGCACCATGCACACACCCTCCAGCTCAGAGTTTGGGTGCGGTTCCACCACCACAGACCCGTGCATGCAGAGCAGCACCCCTTCCCTGGGAAAGCAGCTAAGCTACAGGACACAGCCAAGGGAGAGCCCTTCTTGTGCCTTTACCATCATCTTCCTCGCCTCTGAAGCCCTACAAGACAGGAACAGATTATGCTCTGATGCCACACCACCCTCTTCACATTGGGGCAGGAGAATAGACTGCACAACTACTTAAAAAATCCTCTGAGACTCAGTAATTTATTATTCAACACTTCCACAGAGGAGAGGGGAAAAGCATTACTATAGTAAAAACAGAAAAAATGACCTCAAAGTTCTGCCTGCTTAGCTTTCACTTTCATTTTATTTTAAAGGGACCTGAACAATATTTTAGAATGGCATTTGTGCGACTGTGGCAGTCCCTCAGGAGGCTACAAAAACTTCCTACATTATTAATAATAAAACTGTGGGACAGCATAAATTCTCTTTCCTTAAAGTGCTGCTGTGCAGGTTTAAAATGTATCATCACTGCGTACAGCCTGAGGGCACACCATGCCATGCACATGCTGCACTTTTCACTTTTATTTGGGAGTACTGAAATAGCTCCATACAGGTTGTTTCTGAAAAAGCTGAAGTTTACAGGAAAATTATTCCTTAACTCTCATAGATCCACCAGATACTGCAGCTCTGGGAAGAAATTTTGGTATTGAAAAAAGGGCAGAGGGAGAGAAGTTGTTCAAGGTGACAGAGCAGCAAGTAATCTCCTTAATGAGAAATTAACATGTGAGTGAGGTCTGGAGGCAACACCAAGCTGACTTTGCAGCAGGTGTTTCAAATGAGACATTAGTAAGTTAAAACAATTTCATTTCCAAATGTGGCTATCTCAAATGAACAAAAAAATAGAGCTGCTGTTGTCAGGCAATGAGAAATAATTTTAACACAGCACTAACTTCGTGGAAAGCAATTTGTTAACCATGGTCAATTAATGCAAAAGTCTCATGGGATTTGGCCTGGAAAGAAACAGCACACCCCCTAATTCAGAAAGCTATTTTAGTCCCTTACTCAGATCTATCACCAGGTGTGTAGAAAAAAGGGAAGAACTGAAGGCTGAATGATTACAAAAAGCCATGCTTGCTAAGAAAAACATTCTCTGGGTTAAAAGTGGCCTATATACTCTCACCACAGGGCAGACCAAGATATAAATGAAGATAACTGCACAGCATCAGGTCTCCAGAAGCAGAGAGCAACAGGCTGACCACAAGGCCTGGGAATCACTAAATGGGGACCTTGTGACTCATCATTTCCAGCTGCACAAATCTTTGCAAACAGACAAGGCAGAATTAGTAACAGAGCAGGAATTTTTATTAATGGAAAAAGGGCTCTGTATGATAACAAAGAGAAAAGCCATGGAGACTGCAGCTCCGGGGCGTGGTGAGCACAGCACACTCCAACACACAGGCTCACAGCTCGACACCCCAGCACTGCCCTGCCCTATAAACACACAAACCAAACCCTGCCCTGGCATGAGACACATTGTATCCTCGGCTTCAAACACCCTGGTTCTGAAGTAATGGCAGCTAACAGATTCTACTCATCTGTTTCAGAAACCAACGAGAGGATAACGGGATTTCTTCACTTCTGCAGCTTTAGCCTCATCTCCCCTGTTCAATGCACCTTAGGAGCAGCTGTACCCAAACGAGCACATGCTGAATCCAGCTCCACCCAACCCTCTCAGAAACCCGAAGAAATGAGTGTTTTGAGCACCGGTGCAAAGAACCGTAACAGGGTAGCAAAGAGGGTAGCGTTGCGTGCAGAGCTGACAGCGCTGCGGGTCCGCTGCTCAGCAAGCACGCTCATAGACAGAATCGGGGATGGTTGTGTCGGGAGCGACCTTAAAGATCATCTCGTTCCAACAGCGTGGGCAGGGACACCTTCCACCATCCCAGACTGCTCAGAGCCCCATCCAGCCTGGCCTTGGACACTGCCAGGCATGGGGCAGCTACAACTCCGGGTAATCGGTGCCAGGGCCTCACCACGCTCACAGGAAAGAATTTCTTCCTCACAGCCACTCGAAACCCACAGTCTGAAATTATCCCGACGGGGAAAACACCACAAGCGTTCAGAGCCCTTAACAATAACAACAGTAACAATAACGAGAACAGACACCCGCGGTGCTGGGAGGGCAAAAAGCCCCGGCCAGGCAGCCGGCACAGGCACCAACACCGCCCCGGGTGCGGCAGCCGCGGGACGGCCTCTCAGCCTCCGCAGCGCTGCGGGGGCACCGCGGGGCTCCCGGCACGGCGCGGTCCCCGGACAGCGGGGACACGCCGGGACACCCCGGGACACCGCCCCGCCCCGGAGCGCTGCGGGCGGGGCCGGGGCTGCGCAGGAAGGGACCCCGCTCCCGGCCGCCCCCCTGCACTCACCACGCTGAGCTGGGCCCCCATCGCTGCCCCGACACACGGCGGGCACCGCCCCACTCCGCGATGAACCGCGCCGGGCCCGCCCCGCCCCGTGACGACATACACAGTGCGGGCCCCGCCCCTCCCGTGACGTCACACACAGCGATGAACTGCGCGTGTCTCGCCCCGCCCCGTGACGTCAAGCATCGAGCTGAGCTGGGCACCGCCCATTCTCGTGACGTCACGCCTCCGTCATGGTCGCGGGGGTGGCCCGGAGCTGTGTGAGGGCACCGCGGGCCGGGCTCCCGGCTGCGCTTTGTTGCTTGGTTCAGTAATCACAGACTGCCTTGGGTTTGAGGGATTGCCAAGATCATCCAGTTCCAATCACACCTGCCACTATCCCTGTTGCTCAGAGCCCCATCTGGTCTTGCACACTTCCAGGGATCCAGGGGCAGCCACAGCTGCTATGGGCACCCTGTGCCAGGGCTTCCCCACCCTCACAGGGAAGGGTTTCTGCCCAATATCCAATCTAAACCTGGTCTCTGTCAGTGTGAAGCCATTCTCCCTTGTCCTGTCCCTCCAGGCCCTTGTCAAAAGTCTCTCTCCATCTTTCCTGTAGGTTCCCTTCAGGCACTGCCAGGCTCCAACGAGGTCACCCCAAAACTTCTCCAGGCTGAACAATCCCAGTTCTCTTAGCTTTAAGGATTAATTAATGACAATGTTTATCCAAAAAACACTGGAACTGAGCTGTGCAATAAGATACTGTTTCAGCCAGGCTCCCTTTAATTTTGGTTTACACCAATGTGTGAAAATTAGTGACTAATAACCACGTGTCTTTGTGTCTGTGCTAAACATGAAACACTTCAAATCCCTTTAATTAATATGTCTTCACATATTATGTTTTCACAATATGCCTTCAATGATTCCTAGACAGTTTCTCCTTACAAAATCAAGAAAGGTGTATGCTTGGCAGTCCTAAAAACAAAATAATAAAAAAATGTCTTTCCTTATCCCCTAGGCTCACACAGAGGTGCTGAGCCCCTGTGTGCCCAAGCAGATATTTTCTTTCATCCTCGTGGTTTGCTGAGTGTGAAGCTGGCTCATCTGGCTGTGAGAACATAAGTCTATCATGATTAATTTATTAAACTTGGGAATTAGCACTGGGAAGTGAAAGAATATTAACAGAACAACCTAATGCTAAGAAAGTTGTGTCTCAGTCCAGGTATGCACATTTAGCTGCAGGGATGGATATTTACTCCTGTTTTTTCTATGACAAGAGCATGCCTGGCTCTATAATCCTCATAATTTTCTCTTTCAGGATGACAGCTGGTGCACCAGAAACTCCCCAGTAAGTGCAGGGATTGTAACACCGCTGGTTACATAAAAGGACTTCAGGACTGAGAGGCTGAGGCTTAGGAAAAGGGAGATAACTGAGACAGGCACAGGGATCCTGGAGTTTGTTGGGAAAAAATCTGGCAGGAGAGGCTCCAACTTGAATATTTATATTTAAGGAAGGGTGGAGACCTCAGTGTACCCGTGCTTTGCTTTCACTGTGCTCTGACCTGGCTGGCTTCCAACTGACCAGCCCAGGCTGTGTCTCCACTGCTTTTCAGTGTGAGTCAGCTTGTGGGGACATGGCAGCAATAGCCAAAGCTCCCACGGGAATGTCCAGCATCCTCAGTGTCTCATAAACTCTCCTCTTTCCATGCAAAATGTGACCCCGAAGTCCTGCTCTGCCTTTTCCTGGGAAAGGACTGAGCGTGCTGTAGATCTGCAGGGTGCTTATTCCAGCTGGCAGCTTTTACTCAGTCTCCCTGAGAGAGCCTATCCAGCCCAAACGTGCCCTTTGTGCTGGTGTGAGCCCTGCCTGCTTTGGTCTGGAAGCCTGTAAAATTCAGTGCTCTCAGTCACACCTCTCTAGATTAACCAAAGAGTTTAAATAACTCTTTCTCCCCCCAGGGAAGTGTGAGAACCAGACTAGAGGTGACAAACCAACACCTATTCGTTGGCCACCTTGACTGGAAAAGTAAAATATTTAGGCCAGAAATGCACAGAGATGCCTACATGCTTTAGAAACATTTTATTCCCAGGATCTCCTTGATCCTTTATGTTGGCAAAGGTCAGCATCTGATGCTTGAGGTGGTGGTTTTTGTCAGGCAGAACTTCTTCTAGAAGTTCTTTGCCCTCCTTTGGAAATGCTGGCTACGTGTGAGTGAGACAGCACCAAACACTCTCCCCGTTCCCTTGGGACAGAAAAAGAGGAACAGAGCACAGAGGCTGCCTGGCCTCAACTCTTGCACAAAACCACATCCGCTGCCCTGTGCAATGGCTTTGACAAAGCACTGGCTGGGCTGGGCTGCAGAGGAAGCCAATATCTATAATAACACGCATGTGGATACCAAGGCTGCTCTCTGCACACTTTCTTTTTCTGCATGAGACCTGGGAATGACCCGGACTCTGTGCTGATCTAATTTGCCTTTGATCAGTTTAATTTCTGTCAGCAAACACACTCTTTCACTCTCCTCAAGATCTCTGTATTTTTCTTATATCAGTGTCCAAATCAAAACCAGAAATTTTAAAAGACGTATATACAAGTATACAGTTGGTTGTGAAATCGCTGGTGATGCTATTGAGCTGTAATTTTATTACAGATTAACTTAAAACCATTGAGTCCAGTGATGATGCTGCTTGTAAGTGAAAATTCCCTGGGCTCCCATCTGGCCTTTCTCCTAATGTGAGTGAAGAAGTTGCATTAATTTTTTTTTTTTTATAGACAGAATATGCCCACTGGCTTTTGTATTTTAAATGAAAGCACAGAAGAAGAGTTCCTGCATTCAGTTGATAAACTGGTGCAGTTGACAAATCCAGGGCACTGGATTTTTGTCATTTACCTTGTTTACCCTGAACTGCAATAAATACTAACCAAGGATGGTAAAGAAAATTTCTGTTGAAATTAAGGATATTCAGTTTTGAGATACTTTAATTTCCCCTACCAGTGTCAAAAGGAAGCCTCACTTCTAAGTGTTTTAAGTGGGCCACATGTCTTGTTCCCTATGCAGTCTTGTGTGTCTACACCACCAGGGGCTTTATTTGGCCCTAAATTGATTCTTTGAAGGGGTTCATGGACCAGAGGTGCAGAACCACTTGTATGACTGGTAGCTAGCATCAAGCCATTCTGGCTTCTCTATAAACATATATCTAGTTTAGACCTAAAGCTATGCTTTTCAGAAATTAATTATGATGATGAAGATGTCACAAGTACCAACCAAACAACAATAAGCTTTAAACCATCTGAAAGTTGATTTAGACACACAATAAATGCAAGCTTCTCAGGACAGGCACCAGCACCTGCCACTGCTTGCTTCCAGTGGCACATGCAAAGTTCTTCAAAGACCTGTTTCTAAAACATTTCCTGCTTATATCACCTCCTAATATTCACAAGATCACACATAGCAGTTTCAGCTGTAAATAGAGATGCATTTGTTGGAGTTTTTTCCTTCACCACCTTTGATTTTTTTAAATCTCAGATTAATTATCATCTTTCCTTCTACTGTCAAATAATAACTGGATACAGAATAACAGGACTAGAATGTCCCATCCATTTCAAGGCTTTCAGACTTGCGCTGCTTCTTTCTGGGCTAAAACCTCATCCAGAGACATAAAATCCATTTGGCAAATAATCCATGATGCAAGAACAGGTGAGGCAGGACTCTGCTACAGGTGCCTCTGACTTCCTGGTGTGAGTGTTCCTGCACTGAGAGCGGTGTGAGTTGTGGTGCTGTCCTCAGACTCTTGTGGGAACTGGCACCTCCTGCCTCTCCTGTGCCTTCCTGCCAGGCTGAGTGACAGGAGAGGAGTGGAAGGGGAGCACAGCTCGTGCCTTGGACTGCGGGAGGATTGCTGAGCTTCTGGCTGCCTTCTCCCTGCTCAGAGTATTTCCCAAGAGAAAAACTTCTTCCCAGCATGGCAAGTGGGTAAGAGACAATCATACTAATTCTCCTCTAGCAGGCAGGGTAAGGGGGGTGGGATATATTTTTCTGTAAAAGGGTGAATATTACATGACATGCAGCACAGCAAGAGCCCTCTTCCTCTTTCTGTTCTGTTTTACTGACTCACTGCAGTGTAAAACATTGGTGAGGCTACTGAACCACTAGATTAAAATAAAGATAATGTTAAATCAGATTAAATATAAAAACCAGCTAAAATATAGCTAAAACCACCTTAAATATAGCTGGTAATTCAGAATCAGTTCTTCAAACATCAGCTGCCTGCCCAGGACCTTGACAGATTGTTCCACTCTCATGTTTGCCCCTTGACATTGCCTTTTCCTTTCCACATACAAAACCTGCCTTATGTATCTTTTGATATTTTAAATACCAGCTTTACATGGAAAAAAAAAATAAAATCACTGGAATCAAATAGAAGATGTAGACACTAGCACAAGATGAAAATCTAGAGAATTGTGTCTATCTTGTTAGCCATAAAAGCTGTTGCATGTATTACACAACATTTGAACAAAGTTTTTTAAATTATTGGAAACTTCTTGTAAATGGCTGCTCATCAGGTGTTCCAAATCCCTTTCTCCTCTATATAAAGGTTAAAGGCTGTATAAAATTGCATATTATTGAAAAGATCTCTGAAAGTAAATTTACTTTGGAGAAGGTACTCAATCAGACCTTATTTGCAGGGCTTCATGTGACTCATTTGCAATACCTGTTCTTGCTCTAACACTGTTGACTTTCTCACATTATTTGCCATTGACCTTTAATTCTTTTCATGTCTTGAATAATTTCTGATTTATAGGAATGACATCTTCTTCTTGGAGCATTGTTTTGGGTAGAATGAAGACTAAAATGGAGATGTTAGATTCTTTGGCTCTAAACACACTGCTGGTGCATCAATTGCTATTGCAAAAAGCCTCCCCCAGGTTTTCTCAGCTCTTAAAAGTGCAGACTGGGTGTTGTTACTGGGATGGTGCTTTGCTCATGTAAGCACATCCAAGCAAGGCTCCAACTGGACAAAATCCAATTGGCCAGACTTCTCGCACAGAAATAATTAATTCTACACGCAAGCATAAATCTAACAGCTCAGAGCTTTCACACAGGGAAAGGACTGAGAACTGATGATAAAAATCTCTGTTTTGAGTCACCCATGCCATTGTGTTGAAAACTAGGGAGAAAATATGCAATACCGTTTTCCAGGACAACCTTACCTACATGCTGGTGTGTAATGGATTTGCATGAAGGTGTTGGGCATCTTCTCATTTAAGTTGTCTCACCTTGCATGTGTAAGCTAAGTTTATGGCCCTTTTTAAAGAGATACCATCCAGAAAGAGTTTTACAAGATGACTGTATAAGTTGCTAGACAAGTTTTTTGCTTTGGCAAGGGTATATTTTTTAGTCTTCAGTTACAGCATAAACAGGTGCTCTCTCTGTTTGGAAACTAAAGGGACAACAAAAAGGAGGGGGAAAGTCCATGATGATATTGTGGTAGCACCTAGAAGAGATAAAGGACAGTAAAGGCTCTTACTTTGTAAAATTTAGTGATTTCAGTTTTGGGACAAGTCTCCTGAATGGAGAAATACATTTATGAAAAATATATTTATTGAACAAAAATGAGGATTAAAATCTGTAGGTACACTCTTATTGTTACCCTCTCCTAAGTAGACACCTTGAGCTCGTGATATTTCATAATATTTCAAAGGAGGAAAGGTCAAACTGTGCTTTATAAACACAGGACAAATCTGCTAAGAGCAGACTGAGAGCAAGTGGGTATTAAAGAGATGATAGATCTCTCCCAGATAGGTGACTGTTATCAAAATAAAAGATATGTATATAAAATACCGTATCTGAGGAACAAAATATTATTAAAAAACCCAAGTGACACCCTCTCTAATGTTCCACATACCCTGGATGTTCAGCAGGCAGCAGACTCCTCTTCACCAGCAGTAGTTCCTTCCAAAGTAAAATCTCTATTGAACATAATATGATGGTTCTCAAAGAGGATAAACTGGTACAGAGGAGCAGACAGCAGGAGGGTCCAGAATGCAGCACAAAAGTGATCCAATAAAATTAGGGCAGTCCAAGGTAAAGGCTTGAAGTTTGAAAAACATCTCCAGTACTGTTCTGTGAGCTCACCAGTCCTGTCCCTGGGCCTTCAGCTGAGCTGATGAAGTGAGCAATTTTCTGTTTGGTGTTGGTTTGTAGGCTCTTTCAAGAAGGGCTTGCTCTTTGTAAGACTCCAGAAAGAATATGGAAGCATGTCAGGAAGTAAATAAAACTGCTGCTGTTGGTGGCTGCTGAGGCAGCTCCCTGGGACATCGAGCAAGGGCCTCGTTTGGGCTGCCCAGCCAGTGTTGACAATGCCCCACTGACTGCACAAGCACAGCCTGGGTTTTGGGCAAAGGCTGAATGAGCTCCTCTTTGACAGCCTCCTTCTTCTCCACTGTGACATCCATGCAAGTACCTGTTCCTAGCACAACTCTTGCTTCACATTCCTGTTTAACCCTGGCAACGAACATGTCCTTTGGCTCCTACACACTAGATTTTAAAATCTTTTTCCTTTCTTCAGGTATTAACACATGTTCAAGCCCAGTTAAAAATTCAAGTGATCTTTTAGATTTCCCATCCACAGCTATCCCAAAGTACCAGAGAACGCGAGGGATAATGGACTGTGCCTCCAGCGTGGCTCAGGAGCACAGCTCAGATCCACAGCTGCAGGCAGGCTGAGGTGTGGCAGCTGCCGTAGTTACAGTTATCTGCCCTGCCCTTGTGCCTCTGCCACAAGGTTTGTTTGCTCTTCCTGCTAGAGAGCATGGAATTTGCCATTAGTGCTGATTAGTGTTGTCTTCTCCTTCTGTTCTGCCCAGGAGAGCGAGTTATCTCTATTCTGGGCAGAACAGAAGGAGAAGACATAACAGTAATCTGAGGTTCAGAGCTGGGCTTGAACGTGCCTTTTTTCAGTCTGGGAAAACCAGCTGTTAAAATCATGGCAGGTTGCTCCAAGAGCTTTTTGAAAGAAATACCAATTATTGACAGATTTCTGTACTTTTCTTCTTTTCTGGAAAACATATCTTTTGGAGGGGAATTCAAAATTATCAAGCAGTTCTTCTCTGGGCTTTGATGCATGTGTTGGTTTGTAACTGATTGATTCCACTGTCAGTTAATTAAAGATTAAGCCGCCTCTCTTTTTCTCCACTCTGTTGTCCTGATCCCCTCTTAGTGTGGGCATAAGGTATTTGAAACTGGAGCTACCTCTGGGTGCTTCATCACAATAACAACTTGTCATGGTTTGACATTGGCCAAATACCAGGCACTCACAAGAATCATTCCCTCACCCTGTCCTACCACAGCTAGGCAGAGGAGAGGAAAACAATGAACAAAGGGTTCATGAGTTGAGATAAGGACCGTGAGAAAACACTCCAAGGCCAAAACAGGCTCAACTTAGAAGTACAAAGTTAATTCATTACTTACAGAGTCAGAGGAAGATAATGAGAAGCAAAATAAGCCAGTAAAACACATTTTTTCCCCAAGCCCCTCCCTCCTTCCCACCAACAGTGCAGGGAGACAGGGCATGGGGGTTTTTGGTTAGTTCATCACCCAAGACCTTCTTCTGCTGCTCAGGAAGAGAAGTCTTTCCCCTGTGGGACTGTGGTGTTCCTTCCCATGGGAGACAGTTCTCGATGAACTTCTCCAGTGCGGGTCCAAATCTCACAAACAGCAGTTCTCCCAAAACTGCTGCACAGTGAGTCCCTCCCATGGCAGACAGTCCTCCCAAAACTGCTGCAAGGCGGGTCTCTATTTCCATGGGGTGCAGTCCTCCAAAGACAGGCTGTTCCAGCTTAGGATCAAGGGCCCCCTCTTTCCAGTGGATCTTCCACTAGATCATGGCCTCCTCCAGGTGCCTGCTCCAGCATGGGCACCTCCCCCATGGATGTGGGTGGATCTCTGCATCCCCTGTGAATCCCCATGGGCTGCAGGGGCACAGCTGCTTCACCATGGTCTCACCACGGCCTGCAGAGGAACCTCGGCTCTGGTGCCTGGAGCATCTCCTCATCTGCTTCTGCACTGACCTTGGTGTCACACCATCTTGTTTCCCTCACATATTCTCAGTTTCTCCTCTTCTCTGGCTAGGAATAGAACTGTGCCAAATTTGTGCTGATTTTCTTCTTAAATCTGTTATGACAGAGGCCTCACCATCACCTCTAACTGGCCCAGCCTTGGCCAGCAACATGTCCATCTTCAGAGCCACCAGGGATTGGCTCTGCTGAACACAGTGGAAGCTCCCAGCAGCTTCTCACAGAATCCACCTCTGTGCCCCCCCAGCTACCAAAAACCAGGCCATGCAACACCAGTGCAGAACCCTACCTAAATTTTGTTGATAGACGAATGGACAGACTTCTGAAAACTGTACACTATTATGCAGGACAAGATTCCATTAAAAATTAGGGAAGGAGAAGCTTGGGTAGGTATGTGCATCACAGATCAGTGCACGAGGGATTTTTATTGCATGCAGACATGGCATTTAGAGCCTTACTTACCCTTTGTCACCACTACCTTTATGCTGGGATAATCCCATGGCAAAGGAAAACAGTCTGTGTGCAATCTTGCTTGAAGGAAGAAGGAACGAGTTTATAAGATTGCCATGAGAAAAGCATCATAGGGAGAATTTTTTGCTTCCTGTTCTGTTGGCAGTGTTGCTGCATGCTGGGAACAATCTTCTGCTTGCCTCTGGTTGCACAGAATCCTTGGGAATGAAACACCACCATCTTCCTTTTTGTTTCATTGCATGGAAAACCACAGGAACTTATCAACAAGAACTTTGTTGTCTGACAGTTTAAGGGAAGACTCAGGTTTCCTTACAGGTTACCTGCATTCTTTAAAAAGCAACGTGGACCATAAGTATTGTGGTTTTTACAGGAGGGTGTGGGGAGAAAGAGAAACTTGATGCCAGCCTGATATCCAGAACGTGGAGAGGCATTAGAAGACTCTACAAGTGACTTGCAGAAATAACAGCATGTGCCTTTTTTTGTGCCTTACATGCATTCCTCTGTATTTCTTGGCAGGAAGGCCTTAAATCGTGAACTTTCTAAGCTTTTCAATGAGATGTGGGATGCAGATGTTCACCGCCTTCGGCCTGGGAAAGACTACACAATTGATGTGCAGGTAACCAATTGCCAAGTCAGGATTAAGGGCAGGTGGTGCTGCAGGAAAAGGTGCCTGCAAAAGTGCCTTTTGCTTAAAAAGTTGCCTGTGCTTTGTCATGTCCAGTGGGAAAAGCATCCCTTAGGAGAGGGAACGGTACAGAGAACACAAATTGTTCACACTTACCGGGACCTTGGTTACAAGTGGAGTCTTTCAGGTGTTTGTCTTGGGTCCTGTAATATTTCATCTCTCTATCTGTGAGCTGGAGAAGGAACAACTACCGTGCAACCCTTCCAGTTTTGCAGATGACAGCCAGCTGTGGTGATGAAGTTGGTATGCTCAGGTGCAGGGCTTCTCTTCCACTGCACATAGGCAGGCTGGAGGAATATGCTAAGGAAGGAACATTGTGAAATTCAACAAAGACAAAGGAACAGGATGCTCAGAGAAGCTGTGAAATCTCCATCTTTGGAGGCTTTCAAGACCCAAAAAGATGACACTCTGAGAAATAGTCTGAATTCAGTGTTAACCACACTTTGAGCAGCACTAGAGATATTCTGCTCTACCCTGTGTGTTTCAGCGTGTGAATGACAGCTTGTGTGTGTGGTGTGGGTGACTTGCAATGAGGGAGAAAGGGGGATAGGTCCCAAGTCATTCTAGGGGAATAAGGGAGGAATTTGAGAAATTCATGGGTTTCTCTGGGAGAGCAGGGAGTAGCAGAGAGGGGTGGGTGAAGATTTCAGGACTGTTGCTTCCAGTCCCAGGCAAACGTGAGGAAGGAGTGAGAGATTTCATAAGCAGCCATTTCACTCCTTACTAGCTCAGTGCAGTGCAAACATGACCATGTGTTTTGGCCACAAATTGCAACAGGCCAGAATATTCACAATCCACTTTTGTACTCACACAAAAACTCACTTTATTCTGATGTTACTCAAACACTTCATTCCAATGTTGCTTCATATTTTAACAGATAGTTTCCTGTTGCTGATAAACTCAAAATAGTGGTACCTACTTCAATCCAAAATGTGTGTGGGGGAAAAATTCTCCTATATGGTTTCTTCATTTGTCAGAATAAGGTTCTAGTACCTCTTGCCTGTGTTAACAAGCCACTACTCATCTTCTATCTTCTTTCCTTGAGAGAGCCCTTTATGGAATAGAAATTTGAAAATTATCTGGAAAGCCTCCTTAAAATTGCAGAGACAGAAGGTACCCAAATCTCCTTTTTACTTATTTGTGGTGGGAGGGAGCCCTTGCTCTACATTACTTCTGTTTACCATTTGTGATTTATATAGTATAATAGCACAGCTGGTTACTGAGCAGAACTGAACTATGGGCCCTTATAATCATCTCTGAGGAAACAGAAATTTCAGGCTCTTACAGATGTCAGAGATTGTCTTTTTTCTTTATGCTGGCAGTTCTGTAGTATTGTCTCTCATTTAATAGGAAGACAATTCCTAGCAAAGAATCCTGATAGCATTATGGGATTTGGTTTGATTATTACAAAGGCAGGCACTGTCTCCTCTAAGGGCATCTTACTCCTTGTTTTCCTCTATTTTTGCTAGGGAAAAGCAGGTCCAGCACAGCAAGGGGACTGTGATGTCCAGGACAATGCAGCCAGACGTCTGTTTCACAATGTAAATGAAGAACACCTGAGGAGCATAAAAACTTTTGCAAGTGAGACCTGTTCCTTTGTTAATGGTGGATATGATATTAAAAAAATGTGTTGTATTTAACATGTTTGCCCAAAATAGAACATTGTATATAATTTGGGTGGTCGTGAGGATCATCAGACTGCAGGTCATTTGAAGGGAGTTTTTGTAACAGTTGCTTGGAGATTACTTGTACCTGAGCCTCAGGAAGAACAACCTCTTGTGCTCCAGGCAAAATCTGAGTTCTCTGGCTCTTCCGCTACAAAGTAGAAGGGATGAGACACTTACCAGCTCAGAAGTGGCCCAAGGGAATCTCACAGGGTTCAACAAGACCAAGTGTTGGTGCTGCACCTGGGTCAGAACAGCCCCTTGGATCAATCCAGGCTTGGGCTGAGCACAGGGAGCAGCCCTGTGTCCTGGTTCAGGGCAAATTTGGGAGAGAACCCCCCCAAAGGGCTCCTCTAGGAAAGCAGATTCAATCGGCCCCTCCCCCCAACCGGTCCGGGAGAAAATACCTCCTTGGAGAAAAGTGGAAAAAAACTGTTTATTAAAC
>JAYDZK010000056.1:56928299-56943456 GCA_034509185.1 Euphonia xanthogaster | reverse complement strand
CCAGGCTGGACAGCCCCAGCTCCCTCAGCCTTGCCCTGCCAGAGATGCTCCAGGCCCTAAATCATCTCTGCAGCCTCTGCTGGCCCCAGTCCAGGAATTCCCTGTCCCTGCTGTGCTGAGGAGCCCAGGACTGGACACAGCACTGCAGATGTGCCTCCCAGGGCTGGGCAGAGGGGCAGGATCACTCCCTGACCTGCTGGCAATGCTCTTCCCAGGGCACTCCAGGATTCCGTTGGCCTTCTTGTCCCCCAGAGCACTGCTGGCTCATGGACAGCCAGTTGTCCACCAGGACCCCCAGGTCCTTCTCAGCAGAGCTGCTTCCCAGCAATCCTGCACCATGTGCCCTGGAATGGCCCTGCTTGAGCAGAATTGTGGGACCAGATGACTCCCTGTGGTCCCTTCCAACCTCAGCCAGTCTGTGTTCCTGTATGAAGGGAGGCTAAGGGCACTGGGTTTGTTCAACCTGGACAAGACTCAGGTGGGTCGGTGCAGACTTCTGACTAAAGGGGAAATTTAGAAAAGGAAGAACTGGATTCTCCTCAGAGGTGTATGGAGAAGGGACCAGAGGCAAGTGGCACATGTTGCAACTAGAAAAATTCTGATTTTTGAGTGGGAAAAATTCTTCCCTGTGTGAGTCGTGCAGCGCAGAAGCAGGAGCCTAGGGAAGATGAGGGATACCCATGCTTGGAAAATGTCCAAGCTTGACTGGATAAGGCCTTGTAAGACCTCATCTAGCTTTGGAATTAGCTCTTCTGTGAGCAAGGGGTTGGGCTATGGACTTCCAGAGGTGCTTCACCACCTGAATTGTTCAGTCAAAACAGTGTTAAAGTCTCAAAGTCCACGCAGGCTGTTCCAGCTTCTCCAGAGCCACTTTCCACCCTGTGTTGCTGATCCAGGGGTTGCTTGGTCAGTGTGTGCATCTCATGATATCATAAGGAAAAGAAAACTTGCCTAGTCCCCCTGGCTATTCCTGACTAAAAGGTTGTTTTTCCTAAACAGTAAACTAGGAAATTTAAAAAACAGCTCAATTTTGTGTATTTCCTTGTCACCCCCCACCCCCTGCTTCCCTCACCCCAAGTCTCTTGAACATTTTCTTCAGTCAGCCTCAAGTTTCCTAAAAGGACATTCTACCCTGAGTTAATATCATGCCTGTGAAAGTTCAGGCTGATTATTTTTCCTCTAGAGAGGGAGTCAAAATTGGGCTTATAATGGAGGTCTTGTTTCAAACAACGATGAAAGAATTTAGCATTTCTGACATCAGTGGGGTGGCACAGGCGTGGAGTCGCATGCGAGCGGGCGGGGGGAGCTGGGCTCTTCTCTGCTCCACTGGTTTTGTGAAGGACTCTTTCACTGGTGGAGGTTTATCCAAACCCACCTAAACACATGTACATATTTATTTACTAAAGCAAACCAGGCTGCAAATAGGACCGAAACCCGCATTTATACATCCCTACAAGCAGCCCCTCCATGCCAAAATCTTTCTCCAGCCCTGCTTAAGAAAAAGTCTGGGAGAGTTTATTTTCCTCAGGCTTTACAACTCATTGTTTTCCACAAAAGCACCCCCCTGCTTTTCCAAGAGTAAGGATAATTCTGTGGCTAGAACATATGACTAGGACTTGGGGTTTTCTTCCCAGCTGTTGCACAGACTGCTTGTGAGTTTTTGAGTAAATCTGATTAATCTTGCTGCACATCTGTAAAATGGATGCACTGCTCTTTCTTCTCATTCACAGAAGTGGCTGTGAGCCTTTTAGCCCTTTACAAGTCAATTGAATGGAAATGGAAAGAAACAGGCATGAAATTTTGTGTACAAGTGCTTATTGAGGAAATAGTGGATTTTTTAAAAATGTATTTGTCAGAGCTTATTAATTCTGTACAAGCTTGCATGCAATATTTGTATCTAGAAAGTCTGAGTTTTTCCTTCCAAAGTGAAGGGGATGTTTCTTTGAGTGAGCCTTTTTTTTTTTTTTTATGAAAATGAGAACACTAAAGGTTACTTTTTTAAATGAAGAAGAAAAACGCGCAATTTGTCAGTATTATGTATTATTTTTAAAGTGCAAAGTAGATCTTCCCAGCCAGCTATAAGCCACAGGCTTGATGGGGAATGCAATGCCATTGAGGCTGAGTGGAGGCACACTGAGGGCTGGGAAGTGACTGGAATCCACAGACAGGAGAATCCATCTCCATCCCTGCGTGTTAGTTCAATGGGCAGACAGGCAGGATTTCGCCATGCAGTGGTGGAGTCCCCACCCCAGAGGTGTTCAGGAAATGGCTGGAAGTGCCACTCAGTGTTCCGGGCTAGGTGTCAAGGTGGCGAAAGAGGCCAAAGGTTGGAGCTGTTGATCTTGGAGGTCTTTTCCACCCCTAGTGGTCCTGTGATTTGTTTTATCCTCAGAGTCAGTGTGCAGCCCTGTAACTCACCATCCACATCTGAACCCTGCTGTGAGGAGAGACAATTGCCACCTTCCTGTCTGTCACAGGCACCATCCCTGGCCCTTGAGTACTTCACAAATATTCATGGAAATGCCTCCAGGAAAAGGCATCTACCACCACAGGCATTTTCTGCCTCAGAACTGAAGTTACAAGAGTATCTCCAGATATGTGGTGTCCTTGTAGGGTTAAACCTGGCTTGAATTGGAAGGATGTACGTAGAAAAAGCAATATAGAATAAATATATTCAACCCTCTGCACTTTAAAGAGTATAACAACAACAATTCATTATGGGCCAGAGTTTTTCAGGTGCCTGGTCAAATTCTGTGCCTCTCTTCCAGCTGTTCATAATGTGATACCTCAGAGGGACTTGGTTTTCTGTGTGCTAAATAGTCACAGCTGAAATGGAATTCTTCTGACAATGGGGCTCCTTTCAATTAATTCAAGATTAGGTTTTGAAAATAGTATGCAGAATTACTAGCTGAATTGAAATATCAATAAAGATTTTAAAAATCCACCATCATTCTAATTTTCAATTTGTTTTCCCTTCAAATTCTTTAATAATCATTTTATCAGGCATCATGTGCCTATAAACCTTCATAAAAAATGGGAACAGCTCCATAAAATCATGAGATTTAAAAAAAGTTTTTAAAATAATTTTTAAAAATTATTTTTTTAAAAATTATAAACCACTTACAAAACTGCAAGTCTTAAATATGGCATTTTTGTGATAGTAAATTCCCATTAATTTTGTCAAACTGTGATCTGCACCCTGCACTTTAAAGCATACAAAACCTTGCCAGTGCCAAAAGTTCAGGCTGCAAGTATTTACGGGAGTGGCTGAAAAATGAGATTTAGGAAGTGGTTCAAGCTCTGTTCACATTTTTCAGTTTTCATTCATCTCCTGTTACATTTCTAAGCTTTCTCATCAACAGCAAGCACAGATGATTCACTGAAAGAGCATGAGTGAGTTGCTCATGTCACCACATTTCTCCAAGAGCTGGAAATTAAAACAGAAGAGCATTACGGACTCCTGATAAATCCCATGCATTGGCAAAGTTAATTCACTGCAATGTGTACCTGTCTCTGTTTTTAACAATTTAACTCAGTGCTGTACAGAGGTGATGCTGTTCCTGCTGACAGTGGTTGCAGCGCTGCGCAGGAGCAAGATGGGAACATGGAGAAAGGCATGGAGCTGTGTCAGGGGACGGTTAGGGTGGACATCAGGAAAAGGTTCTTCCCCCAGAGGGTGCTGGGGCACTGAACAGGCTGCCCAGGGAATGGTCCCAGCCCCAAGGCTGCCAGAGTTCCAGGAGTGTTTGGACAAAACTCCCAGGCACAGGGTGGGATTGTTGGGGCGCCTGTGCAGGGCTCAGAGGACTTGATGATCCTTGTAGGTCCTTTCCAACCCAGGATATTCTGTGATTCTATGATTTCAGGCATGGTTTTCTGATAAAAATCCTGATTGAAATGTGTGTGTCATGGGTTGGATTCTGATTCCAGACTCAGGAGCTGACTTGTGTGCTTTGCATTCCACAGGCTTCTTGTGTGAGCCTGGGCTGTCAGCCCTCTCAGGTGGTACCTTCCTGCTTTGCCTAAGGTGACAGCCACCTCTGGTCCCTCAGCAAGTTTTCAGGATGGTGGCAGCTCCCTTCTGGACCATTCCTAGCTTTTTAATGTCCTCAGAACAAGCCCAAGCAGTAGCCACACATCCTCCTGTCAGACACTGACAGACATTGCTGATGTGTTGAGCCCAGATGTGCAAAGCTCACAACATCAGCAGATCCTCCACTCAGGGGGAGCCCCAGGGAGCCCATCTGGGTGCTCTAACACTCCCAAGGCCTTCTTCCAGCATCAGAGGGTCACAACATTTTAGACTTTTTCTTATTTTGACGGCCAGCAATTGCCAGGCCTGGAATCTCTTTCTTTATCATGCAGGCTAATAAATGGTGCTGCACTGCTAAGTCTGTCTTATTCAGCATCTTATGATTATATCAGCCTGTCTTAACCCAGCCAAGCATATTTACATGAAATAATGGAATCAGTTTTGCAAATTCCCCCCCACTTTTTTTTATATTTTAAGTGACTGTCTAGCCAAGTTCATTTCCTCTCCCGTCTGAGCTCCTCTCTGAAATATATTATCCCACTTATTAGAAGCCAATAGCACTGTGCTTTGCTTTTCTTCCACCCTCTCAGAAGAAGGAGCATGCAAGGGATGCTTGGATTAAGTGAGTGGGGCACCCCAGAGCTGGGATTCCTTATGAATGAGCTCACATCCTCTCTCCGTATGATAAGAGGAATGCCGTTTGCATCCCGGAGCTTACTGCATAAACACACACACACTTGGACGGGGGAGCATTTGGCCTCTGCAGAAACTGGGATACCCAAAAGATCCCAGGGACAGGGGATCATCTGCCAGCCCTCTGCTGGGACACACCACAGCCACTTCTTGGTGGCCTTGGTCCCTGATTCCCAGTGAAATCCATCCCTCCCGGGAGGGGGAGGGCAGGAGGGGAGAGGAGATGACAGATCCCTGTTTGCATTCTTCAGAGGGAGCAGCTGCAATTGTCTTACTCCAGTATGTCAACATGAAATTATGACAAATCAGGCCGGGATGGACCGGCAGATGAAAACAATAAGGAGGAAGCAGAGCAAAGGGAAGCTGGGAGACATGAACGACACCTAAAACTCAAGAGGCCTTTACCATCCTGGTGGGAAATGCCTTTGGAAATATAATAGGACTGTAATAGGACTGAAATCTGTGGGAATGCCTGAGCATATGCTGAGTTTTCAGATTTGTTTAAATCTGCCTCTAAAATACTTCTTTTTTTTTTACATTCCATAGGAGGAACCTTTTGAAAATTAACCTGAGGGCAGCTGGAAAAGGCTAGTCTGACACCTTTTCTTGTGAATGGGTCACAGTCAGGATCCTCACAGTGCCAGGAAGCACCCAACATTCTTACACTCTGTGTGATGGCAGGCTTTGACCTTGGCAAAGGTAAGGAAACCTCTCTGGCCTCCACAGTTACACAGTTTCCTTTTAGTTCTTTACTTTTTCATTTAAAGTAGTGCTGTTTGGTAGCAAAGGGAGAACTACCAAGAGCGAAGCTTCAGCTTCCTGTCTCCTTTCTATCTAATGGAAGTCCTTGAAATGGGATCCAATGAATGTTTCCTTTATTAAAAACTGAGCCTTCTCCAACCCACACAGTTTCACAACACTTGATAGAATGCACATTTTTCTAGTTTCTTTTTTTTTCTTTTTTCAACAATGTCCAACAATTAAAAATAAGTCACCGAAGGGGCCATATCCAGCATTAATGTAATTGGGAGCAGTTCCTTCTGGTCCCAATAGGAGATGCATTTACTTTCACCAGAGCAGAATCTGCCAGCTTGTGGACACCTCAGATTTAGGATTGTCACCAGTGTCTGCTAAAAGTGGCTTATAAACTTCCTCAGGTTTGTGGATTTATCAGCTTAGTGCTGTGCTGCAAAAGAAAGAAGGGAAAAGGCAGTGAACACAGGATTTTCCCCAAGAAGCTGGCTTTCTTTCCCTTCATCCAGGCAGTGCTGCCTCTCTGCCTGCTGCAGCTGGCTGGCACCTCTGAGGAGGCTGCCACGTCACACCTTGCTGGATTCAGGGAGAATGTGGTGGGTTTGCTCTGGAGGGTGGAGGGTGCATGAAAATATTTTCTGTGGTTTCAGTTTGCATGTCTGCATGGAAAAGTCTAGGGAAATGTAATAGGTATGAATCCAGGAGGATCCACAGAAGTATGTGAGGACAGATTTCAAGGAAACGAATGAAAACCCCCAAAACCTTTACAGGGGAACATATATTCCCAATAACCTCTCACAATCTGTAATATTTTTTTTCCTCTTAAATTCCACAGGAGTTTTCCATAGGTTTGCTTCAAACCTCCCCTTTCCTAAGCTCTAAGCCTTACATTTAAATGAACTGAGAGAGCTTTGCTCTGTGCTCACTCATTGCATCTCTCATCAGTGGCACTTTTCTAAGTGCTCTGAAACCCTTTTGTGCTTGCACTGCTCTTCTGAGACAGTGGGAAGTCCCCAGGCTTGGAGGCTGAGTGAAACAGCTGTCTTTCCCCTTGTAATCTTAAGAACTTCAAGTAATGTGACAAACATATCCTGCAAGATCACATCCTTCCTGTTGGGTTTGCTCCCATCAGGCACAGTGCCCTGATGTAACTGTTCTGCAGATCCATGGCATCCATCTTCTCCTGGAGATCAGAACAGGAAGGACAAGGAGCTGCTGGAGCCAGGCCAGAGCAGGGACACCAAGGGGGTCAGAGGGATGGAGCAGCTCTGCTGGGAGGAAAGGCTGAGAGAATTGGGATTGTTCAGCCTGGAGAAGAGAAGGCCCCAGGGTGACCTCACTGTGACCTTCCAGTGCCTGAAGGGAGCCCAGAGGAAAGATGGAGAGAGACTCTTGACAAGGGCCTGGAGTGACAGGACAAGGGGCAATGGCTCCAAAGTGACAGAGGGGAGGTTGAGATTGGATATGAGGAAGAAATTGTTCCCTGTGAGGTTGCAGAGGTCCTGGCACAGGGTGTCCAGAGTAGCTGTGGCTGCCCCATCCCTCAAGGCCAGGCTGGATTTGGAGCAGCTTGGTCTGGTGGAAGGTGTCCCTGCCCATGGCAGAGGGGTTGGGACTACATCATCTTTAAAGTCTATTCTAATCCAAAACATTCATGATTCATGCAGAACTTTTTACTTCCCAGGATTGTGAAGGCCCATTCTCAAAACATCTCAGTGATATCAACTGAAAATGCCAAAGTGTTCATCCTTCTTCTATGGCTGGTCCCAAGAGGGCAAAATATTGCACTCCTTGACTTACCCCCACGGGAACTCCAAAGAACCCCATTTTCTGCCTTTATTGAGAAAATTTGAAAATCAACATGCAAAGGAAGCACAGGTCAGACTGAGCCCTGGTTTAATTTTGAGCTCAGTAGTGCCCCAGGGATATGAGGATTAGCATGTGGTATAGAGCTGGTTGAAGAGCAGAAGTTCCTCTGTGAGAAGAATTCAAAGTTTTGGTATCAGTCTAAGTTACCAAAAACCCCAAAAATTTAGAAAAAACCCCAAAATTTAGAAATTTCTATGGGGAGGAAAATCCAACTAAAAAAAGGAAGTGGGCCTTATAGAAACATTTTTAAACCCAGCTTTTAGAAATAATTTTATTCTGTATGAAATATATTAAAAAAAATAAAGAAAACATAATTTCAAAATATTTAGGTTTTTCTTTTTTCAGCAATATAAAATATTCTTTCTGTTTCTCCCCATATCATTGCTTTCTGGTTTCGACCCTGAACTATGGAAGTTTAGGAGGAAGTGATCTGATAATCACAAACCAAAGCAATCTAATAATCACAAAATGAGCAATCTAATAACCATGAACTGAGTTTTCTGTTGAAATAAATCTTAATGTCCAGTTGGTTTGAGGAGAATATGAACACACTCAGCATGTTGCCAGCTCAGGCTCTAAATGAAAATTATGTGTGGGCTGAAAGTCACAGTCTACGAGAAAATTGATCAAAATCTCAGTTTTTAATAGAACATACACCAAGAGGAGGAGCAAGAATTAAGAATTGTTTATCAAAAGCTACAAGGTGAGAATTTATATTTGGAAAAAAAGGGTTCTGATTTCCTTCCGCTTTGCAGACCTCTAGACAGTTATTTTGACCAAATGTGGTGTGATGGGAGGAGATCAGAAATGGGGCTGTGTTTTCTTCAGTGAGTCCATTTTGATGGCAGACCTGAGAGCTGAAAGGAACTTCTCAAAATGGCAAGTGAGGTGCTCTATGCTGTGGTGTCACCCAAGGAAAGAGTGAATTTTATTTCAGAAGCTTCAGATACAGGTAAAAAAAAATGTTCATCTTAATATAACTTATTTTTCTTTGCTCACTGATGCATTCTTAAAAATTTCACTCTTTCTTAAATTGTTCACAAGCAGCTGAAGTCATGTGGAAAGCCTTTCAAAACTATTAATACCCAACTCTGTTTATTATATATATATCTGTTGGCATGGCAAATTCATGTTGATTGATAGAATGAATGCTGAATTCTAGCAAAAGGGAAGATTGGCCTTTAAAATCCCATTTTGGCTTCCAGTAAGATGGCTGAAATAGGATCTTAAACACATTAATGTTCAGACTTTGAAGATCTTTAGACAGATTATTGGAAACCCATTGACAATTGAAGTTCACTGTATGGACTTCTCTTTCCTGCAGTCCACTTACATTTTGTATTTTAATTTGATTCAGTTTCTTAGACACCATAAATATTTTTAAATTCTAAAGTGATAGGTCCGTTTCTATTTTCTTCTTTCCTTCTCTTTCTTTCTTTTTCTTTCTTTCTCCCTCTTTCTTTCTCTTCTAAAAGTTCTGTGCTGAGAAAAATACAAGTCAAGATTTAATAGAACCCTCTACAATTTTGAAAACTGTTAGTACTGCAATTTTTGCATACTGATGCCTTCAACTATAAAACTAAAAAAATATTTTTGAAAAATAATGTGCAAAATATTGCCATTAATGGGTTTAGGTAGGAAATAATTCATAGTTTTAAAACAAAAGTATCAAGTTTTACTTTTTCAGTTCTGATCAAAAAAGAGCTCTTTTCTTGTTTTAAGAAAATCGAGCATGGAAAATTTATTTTAAATTATAACATTCAGAGGTTCCAATAGGAAAGAAAAATATGTCCTGAGTATACCAGTAAAGCAATATTTATTCTTAAAAATTAAACATGTGTATTCACTCATTGGAACAGAGTACAAAAAGCACCTGTACAGGTATGAAATCCTTGTGTTTCATTGTTAACTCAGCTTGCCCCTTAAATTTCATGACCAGTTCTCTGCAGAAGAGCTACACTGCCAGGACAATCCTTGGGACCCCAGTGTAAAACTCCCGAAGGATTTATTGGAGACGCACCCTCATGCCCAGCACGACTCACTGTGAAAGTGTCTCAAAGTCAGAGAGCGTAAAAGTCTGTTCCATCTATTTTTATATTTTTCCTCACCTGTTCCTTAAATTTCCAGTTATATGTTATAAAGTGCTTTCACACAGCTTTTAATTCACTTTAGTGAATCATGCTTAAAAATTGCTGTATAAATTCTGAGAGTCCCCTAAGCCAAGATCATACTTCTGAAACTTGCCAATATAAGGTGCCTGGAAATTCAGAATCTAAGAAATTCTAATGGCCAATTATGAGGCTAATGAAGTAGGCAAAATTTCACACAAAATGCTTTTCTAATGTTTTAGAGTATGCCAGCCTGGTGTTTGGCCTGCCATAGTATTTTTTAAAAAATATTTTTAATTGCAATATCTATATTCTTGTCACTTCTGTGCAGCTTGCATCCCTGTTGGTGTCCCAATAAATGCTTTACTTAAATAGCATCCTAAAGCAAGGACTTCCACAGGCTGATTCTAATATCTTGCAAGAAGAAATATTTTAAATCAATTTTGAACTTGGCACCTATTAACAGCACCAGTGTGTCCTAGTGAGATATAGCAGAAAAAAAATCACCTAGCTATATAATTAATCTTTTTTCATGTTCTTATAGATATAAAATCACATCTATACATTCCTACAATCTTCATCTTCAATTTCTTTGTGTGTTCCATTGCTTTCGTACTTGAGAGCACAAGAAAACTGAGCCCTCATCTTCTGCCAGATGCTGTTAAATTGTTCTGACCACTCTGCTGTTGCCTGTGAAAGATGCTTAGTTCTGAAAATGGGTTGGATTCAATATTTTTTGTAAATCTAAGGTTGATCTCAGCAGCTCTGGCACCTTTAGGAGATTGCTTTTCTTCAGGCAAAAAAAAACCAACAAACCCAAACTTATTTCATACACTGTCAGTGAGCAAATTTTGTGAAAGTAGCTCCTGGGGAATGAGGCAAAACATGCAAAGCAGGCAACCCTGGAGGTTGTGGTGCATTGCAGTTGATATAAAAATACAGCTCCTTCCTTCCTTCCTTCCTTCTGCTGCCACACCTACCAAAAACTGCTAGGGTCAGTGACACCTCCCACACCTCTGGGGAAGCCCACCCTGACAACACTTCTTATGCTCTCTGTTGGTTGCAAAAGTCTTGTAACACAGGATGAAGTACTTTTTATAATGCTTGTGACCATGAGTGTCACAGCCCAGCTTGTGGTTTATTAAGAAGTAAATGGGGAAAAAAAAAAAAATTAGCCAAGGAAAGTCGCCAGTGATTAACCTCTGCTTCAAGACTGACAGAATATATAAATGTGTGTGCAAGATATGGAATGACAAGGAAAAAATAGAATCCATAATAGAGTGGTTCAGTGTATGGTAACTGAGAGTCACCTAGAAAGATTTGTAAAATTGTCTAAAATTTAATAAATTAATTTTATTTATGTATTTATTTGTTTACTTGGAATACTGCACTGAAGAGCCATTGTTGCAGGAACTCTTCTCTTACCTTCAGCTCTTTTTGTCCTTCCAGGTGATGCAGTCACATATGCTGAGGTGAATATGAAATGGAGGTCTGACAGCCCTGACAGCACACCCAAAATTACACATTCAGGTATGGCAACACCGCAGGACACTTCATGTTTTCTCATTATATTTCGGCAGCCAAGCATCATATTTTTCCAGAGTAGGGGAGAGAGTCACTTTTTCTCTTTGCTGCAGGTGATTTCAATCCATTTTTCCCTCCTCCCCACTTCTGAAGGATGCTCAGAACACGCTTAAAATTCATTTTGCAGTAGAGGCACTTGAAAACTCTTCTGTTCATTTTAGCAACAATTTCCATGTACTGCTTTTCACTTCTGAATGAATTTTGGGTGAATGAACAGGCCAACAATAGTATTTAAAGCAAAACTGAGCTACTTTTGAAAAGTAATAGCCAAAAAACAAAAATTCTGAACAGCTTTTTGACAATTCCAGAAAAAATGTGTCTGTCTTTTCTTAAGTTAAAATTTTAAGGTAGTTTAAACTATTTCAAACTGTGTAACCAGCCCTGAAAGAAAATTTTATTCTGCAAAGTGAAATAATACATGGGATATGAGTTTTGATTCTTGTGTATGAGGTGAAAATTTAGAAGAGAATATTGCATTCATGTGATGCATGAGAGCAATTAATATATGCAAGGAAAAAATGTTAGCTGTGGGAAATGCTAGTGCAAACAAACATTTCCACTGGGCTTTAATTTGGTCTCAAAAGAGGGAAAAAGAAACTGAAACCGTCAGATGTGTTTTCTGAATAAAAGTGGCAGTCAGGCAGACAAGGGAGCGGGCCAGGTGGAGACCCTGTTACAAAGACAAAATTAATTTACTGGCTACACTGAAGTGCCCTAGGATTTTATCCCAGTGGATCCAGGCTTGGATTACAGCATGGAAAGTGTTGTCAGAAATGCAATTTTGATATAGGGCCATTGACCTGTCTGCTTTTTGGCTCCTTTTTCTATCCCAGTCCTCAATCCCTCCCTTCCTTTCTCTGCTTCTGGCTACACTGTCTAGGTTTCTAGAATTTTCTTCAAGGAGTATCAAAATCCATATTTGTTCTACATATGAATAAATGCTACTAGGAGAGCTCTGTCTCTTCATATTCTTAACTGGAACCTCTTTAAAACCACAGAAGCTGAATGTTCTGATTCTTGTTTGGATTGGGGAGCAGTTTAAATGGAAAGTATTAAGGAATGGGGATCAAATGAACACTGTGATCCTAGCCAGGATTAAAGATGAAGGAGAAAATGATGGAGGCAGGGATTTAAAGACCAATTAAACAAGTGTGTCTTTGTTGTGCTTAAAAATTATGGTAATCTGGGAAGAGTCTCTAGAATTTCAAATTACCTATAATTATTTTTTAAAGCCTGAATGGGACCCCCAAGCTTTCCTTGTGGGTCTTCAGTTGTGCAACCTCAGACAATTAACATGGGATAGCACAACCACTGCAAGCCATTTTCCAAGGAAAAGGCAGGGCATATTCCAGTGTGGGAAGCAGTGGCAGTGTTGCGTGTGCACATGGCAAAACTCTGGCACAGCAGTGCTGGCAAAGCTGCCACAAAGGCAAGAGGTTGTATTTTTAGGTTTCTTCTCAACAGCTGTGATGATAAAATTTAGGACTGGTCAAGCAAAGGTTTCTTCTGACCCTAAGAGTGTGATATTAATAGTTACACACAGGTTTGTATACATATAAACATATATATAGTGTATATATACATACACATATATACACACACACACATAGTGTATATAGTGTATATACACACACACACTATATATATACTATATATAGTCTATATATACAGTGTATATATAGTGTGTGTGTGTGTGTACCTATACACACAAGTGCTGGATCTATAGCAGGAGGGACAATGATTTTTCATGCTCCATGACTCAGAACAAAAGTTGCGTTGCTTCTGCCCGCGGTGACACCCCTGTCCCTTGTCCCTGTGGCAGTGATGTGCTCGGAGAAGTCCCTCTGGTGCTACCTTGTCCTCGCCCTGCTCTTCTGCTCGGTGGTTCTGCTCCTCACGGTCATCGTGCTGACGGTGAAATGCTACAGCCGCTGAAATGCTACAGCCGCTGACGCTGCTGCCGCCCCGGGTAAGCCCTTCCCAGCCCTGCTGGGTGTCCGTACAGCACCTCGCCATTCAGCACAGGAGGCGCAAGGAAGCTCCCAAAGCAAAGGCTGGTGTTTTTAGGCAGCCACGGTAACACTCACAGCAGGTTGAGCTTCAGTGAGGTTCTCTAATTCTAGCAGCTTTTGTCTCTTTCATTTCCAGATAAGTCAGCACAGGAAGATTCTGCTTCTTCAATGGAATGGGACGTAGTGGCTCTTTTATTTTACATTATTTTGGCTGAAGAGACAAAATGAAGACATGCCATCAGTCTGATCACTCTCCAGTTATGCCATCCCAGATCTCTGTAAAACCTCTAACCTCTCCCTATATGGACAAGACATGTATTAATTTTATTTGGAATTTTCTTAATCCTGTAATAATAGCAACCATCCAACTATATCAGTGCATGTATCAAGGCATGGGCTCAAGCTCCTGCACCAAAAGGTGGATTTGGGCCTTGTTTAGACAACAAAAATGACCAGGTGGAGACATAATTTTGCTTCACATCTGACTTGATTCTGCACTGATGTGCATCACAGAAAAGCTTTTGGATTATATGCAAGTGCAAAAACTCACAGACAAAACAGGGAATGTGAAAAGTTGCAATGAGCTTTTCATAAAGCCTGGGCTTGGACTTGATTTTTCTTCTTCTGACAGTCTTTAGTTGGATTTGTATGAAAGGGATATTGAAAGTTCAAGAAACTGAATGTTGTAGAGAAGTTAGTAGAGAAGTCTCCGTTTCATCTCCTCATTGGCTTGAATTAAATTGTTCTGTTCCACTTGTCCAGAAGAGCATCTCACAATATACTGTTTCTGTCTTGGGGCAGTAATTGATTTTCGTATTCATTTTTTTGTTTTTTTTCTCCCACGTGCCATAGCTTCAGTTAAAACAGAGTCCTCCTCTGGAATTGAGGCACTGAAGTTCAAATACATTTGTTTTTAATTATGACCTCATTGTCTGTTTTTATATTATTTCTGGATCTTATCCATTTTAACTTTTTTGTGGCAGGCTGCAGAGGATTTGCAGACCCTGAGTAGGAGAAATCTGTATAACAAATATATCTAGAATATTTCTTGTATCTAAACTTTAGCTGTTGCTGCTGCTGGTAATGTACCCTATCTTTATAACACATATATGCACAAAAGTCAATAAAGGGATTCAGTAAAGCACTTTTGCTGGTGTTTGGTTGGTTGGTTTGGTTTCCTCTAGTCTTCTGTTAGTCAGACTGAAGGAAAAATAACATTTGGTATTTTTATGCGTGTCAGTTTTTGTGGGGTAGCCCATTCATAGCACACCTGCTTTATAAATATTGCTCTTTGCCCTCTTTTTTTTTTTTCAGACTTACCCTTGCCCTCACCTCTTCAAAATAAAAATGTAGCACATAAAACCCCAAAAGCCAGAAATTAGACCCAAGACACAGGCAAAATCAGGAGACTGGACAGGTGGTAATATTAGAAATACTAGATGAGTGGTAGAAGATAGTGCAAGGTGAGGGTAACACAAGGCAATCAGTGAGGTGTCAAAACCAAATATACCAATATTACTTTTAATAATCCTATATTTTTTTTAATAGTTGAATACAACTCTGTCTCAGAGGAAGGTTACATGACTGGTATTTCCAGGAAAGTCCATTTATTTTACTCTTCTGCTTGCAAATGTTGTCAGCCAACAGCCTCACAAGTACCCTGGGTCAAACACCCCTCAGATTTCAGTGTGTGATGACCTTTAGAGAGAAGGAGGATCATTTAATTGATTTTATTATAATTTCCTGGATATTGGCTTTGGAGCCTATTCCCTTGTGAAGTATAAGAAGAGACAGGAAAAAAGGTTTTTATTGTTTCTGGTTTTTTCATCATCCTAAAAAATATTAAAAGTTTCATGTCAGGCCTACTAGTTTAGTCAAAAGAATTTCTTGGAGGTCTGAGAGGGGCTGATTCCCATTCCCACATTCCCGTGATGTGGGAACTGGACAGGCTGGGTCAATGGGCTGAGACCAAAGGAATGAGGTCCAACAAGGCCAGGTGCTGGGTCCAGCCCTTGGTCACAGCAACCGCCAGCAGCTCCAGGCTGGGGAGGAGTGGCTGGGAAGAGCCCAGCAGGAAAGGGCCTGGGCCTGCCGGTCCATAGCGC
>JAYDZK010000056.1:56906428-56920853 GCA_034509185.1 Euphonia xanthogaster | reverse complement strand
CCACTTCCAAATGCTTTCTGTGGGAATAAGGTTTTACTGACAACATGAGTCCATCGTTACCCACAGAACAATTTCACAAGCACAATAATACAGTAGATTATGGGCAGGCTTAGTAAGATTGTATTGATAGGAAAAGAAATGAGGCAAATAGAGACATATAAAAATAAGGCACTAAGAAGTCATGTGCTGAAGGTGAAAGACATGGTCATTAGTAAGAGCAAGAGGATTTAACATGAACCACAATTTTCAGATAACAAAGATAATTCCTTTTTTTTTCCTGTGCATAATTACATATATATCACCAATGTATGAACCTAAGGTTTAATTAGTTGGAAAATGTTAGTAAAAGGCAGAAACATTGTGGAAAAAATGGCCATAAATATTTTCTTTAAAAAGGCCATACCAGCCCACATAAAACATCACAAGGGATGGTACAGGAGGAGAGGAGTTATTGTTGACAGGAATCAAGAAAAAAGTGTTCAACACTGTAAAAACATCTACTGTAATTGTTAGGAAATTTGCTCTGAGAGAGTAAGACCATATCAAAAAATGAGAACACTCTCTGTAAATTGTCTTCAAGCTTAAAAAAAAAAACAAGTGAAAATGGCGTTAATTTAATGTTAGATTTAGATACATTCCGCAGAGGTTTTACTCTACTATATCACACACCACCATAATGTGCTTTTACAGTTGTTCTGAACAACAAACTTACCAAGTAGCAAAAAACATTTGAGTGCATTTTACAGTGGTCGATTACCTGTTTAACTTATTTTTTAAAATAATAATACAAAGATATATAGGTATCTTCTAAAGAAACTATTTATTGTCCCAAGGTAATTTATCTCCTTAACAGAGGCACAATAAGGGTAAAACCAGAGAAACTGTCACTCTTCTCTGTTGTTGCATTTCTGGTTTTTAACCCTCATTTACTGGCTCCTTGTTTTGAACTTAAGGTAACTGAGCATCCTCTCATTGCTCTTCTCAAAAGTGACTGAAAGAGTTTGCAAACCATGAGCATGCCAGAAAAAGCAGTTTTTTCCTTCTTTCCTTATTAAAGCATATGAAAAAGCTGGAAAACACTCAGGTATAATTGTGCATATCTGTGCACATCCACTTCATCTAATACTGTGGTAGGGGTTTTCAAAGTCTGACGGAAATAAAATACAAATTCCTCCACATGAGGCCCAAGTCCTTTATAGTCTTTAGAAAATCTTGCTTTTAGGGTCTAGTCTGACAACTGGTTCTCTGGACTATGCTCAGTCTAAAGTGTTGTGGGGTGGGGTTTGTTTTTTTACCAAAAGAAAAAGGCTGTAAAGTGGAGCTAAATTATGCTAATAGATGTTTGCAGTTGTTTTATTTAAGTCAGTACCACAAGAAAAGTCATTCTTATCAAACCAAAGGACAACATACAGAGAAATTTGTAACTTAGGTAGGACAGACAGTTTTACTTCCTAGAATTAGGCCCTCTCACTTTAAGCACCCATTTAGGTAATACTCAGTACTACCCCACACTACACCAATGCCTACCATGATATGCATTGGAATCATCATTTTCTGAGGAAGTAAATCTCCCCAGAGCCTGGCAGATTCAGAAAGATTGTGTGTCTCACCCATAAACATATGTATAATAATACACATATCTATAGAAACATGATAAACGTGTACATAAGTATAAATAATAAATAAAAATAAGTGTGGGGACAAACTCCATTTTCCTATCTGTCCTGTTATCTCCCCACATGATTCAACAATCATTAATAGAAATATCAACAAAACCCAAGTGTTACCAAAACATCCCTATATTTATCAACTTTGGTCCATTCACATGGAGATATTGCAGTGTTTCCATGGATCATGGAATGGACTGCGTTGGGAAGGACCTTAAAGTCCAGTTCCAGCCCCCTGGGCACCTTCCACTATCCCTGGTTGCTCAGAGCCCCATCCATCCCGGCCTTGGACACTTCCAGGGATGGAGCAGCCACAGCTTCTCTGGGCAACCTGTGCCAGGGCCTCCCCACACTCACAGGGAACAATTTTTAACACATAAAATACTTAGCCTAAGTACTTTTGTAGTGCTGCACATAAAAAATAACCAAATACCTTGTGATGGTGCATCCAAAATGTCTGAATTCTTCTCAGGTTCCTCCTCTGTCTCTTTTAACTCATCTGTGTTATTGCTGGCCCCTTTCAGTGAGGCAGAACTCTCCTAGACAAAAAGCAAGAGACATTTTTCCATTAGTCAGAGACAAACACAATGAAGAAGAAGGTATCACCTCCTTCAAGGAGGCCCAAGGAGAAGGGATACACAAACATTTGTACCAATCTTGCTACAGGGTCAAGGTTTTAAGAGAAATAATTTCCACCTAGCTATCAAAAATATTTTGATTAAAGGTACTCTCTGATTTGGAACTGGATTTAGAGATAGAGACAAAGTAATTACTTTATTTCCACAGCAAATTCCATCTTGAGCTCCCTGAGTGCCAAAGAAGCACCCAACACTTTTTCAGCAGAGTGTGCACTCAAAACTTGTGCTTTTTGCTGATTTTACAGTCAGCAGAGTGGCACAAAGTAAAATGCAAGCCAAGGCTGAATCCAAACCAACACTGAAACTGTGCCAGAACCCCATCTGCAGCTTTGGCCTGTGCCCGGCCCAGGAGATTTATTCCCTTTCACACTGTATTTCACTCTATTTACACACAGCAATGTGGGGGAGCTCAAGGTACAGCCAGACAGGAGGATGCTGAGAAATATCCCCTGGATTTCCAGACGAATATCCAATGCAGACAGGGATTTAACCATGCCACAGCAAACTCCTCTGGAGGCATAGCACCTTCTGTGTCCTGGCTGTGCCTGCCAGCATGTGGGAAGAACACACATCTCCTCAAACAGGACAGGAGGTGAGAAGACAGAAGCTGAGAGAAGTGGAGCCTTCAGAGGGAAGAGGAAAATTCACAAAATGGATTGAGAGAAAGACCTCCCAAGACCTGGGAAAGAAAAAGAGAGGGAATAAAATGAAGCAGCTTAAAGAAAGTCTGAGAAATGTAGGTGAAAAGTGCCAAAAGATGAGATTTGTCATATAAAAAAAAGAAAAAAAGGAACCAAGAGAAGCAGGATTTCAAGCACTGATTCATTACAAAGGTGTTGGGGACAGAAAAGGAGAAAAGCCATGATCATGAACAGAGGTTCAACCCCTGTTTGATCCCAGTATGGATCCCAGAATTTATTCACTTAAGAGTTGGACTCAAGAATCCTTGTGGCTCCCTTTCCACTCATATTATCTCATGAAATTGCTCCAAACATAGTAAGAAGAACTAAAACTTGATGTTTTGTCAGTTATTTCTGCATAATTTTAAATAGAGAGCACAGGGCATTTATCTGAAAGTCACAGAGTGAAAACCCCAAATGCAGTACGGACAACACAAAACCAAGCAACCTCCATCACACCTAAAGCCAACATATTCCACGGAAGAGAGCTGAGGAAGAGAACAGGCAGCCAGAAATTGTATTTGAAAAGGCTCTAACAGCAAAGGGTCAGCACAGATATGAAGCAGCCAGGCACCTGCACAGCCAACACCTGCTGAACTCTGAATCTTAGTCTGCTTGCTGCAAATTTCCTTAAAATTGGATTCCTGCATGGATTTTGTGGGGCTGTCAGTTTTGCAGAAGCAGAATCCATTCATCTGTATATATGCCAGAAATTTCTAGAAATATCTTGCAAAGGCACTTCATGCTTGATCCTTCTCTTAAACTAAATGCCAATTGCACACCCTGTCCAAACTTCCCATCTTTCCATTCCCTTGAGAAGATCTATGACACTGTTGACACAAGCTGCCTTTTCCTATGAAACATTAAAGGATTTGGCTGTCCTGCACAGGACACTGTGACTAAGCCTGAAGTTTACAAGAGCAGTGTAGGGTATCCTTTGAGGAGGTTTTTACCCACCTTTCTCCCCTTAGAACCCATTTCTTCTTCAGCAGGCATGCTGGGCTCTTCCCTGCCCTTCTCCTCCTCTTCTCCTGGTTCTTGCCCAGTGTCTTCTGGATGCTCAGCTAACTCCATGCTGTCTGAGGCCCCCAGCCTTGGCAGCCCTTGGCACTGCACCCACAGCGGAGACAGGTGGTCGTAGCAGGTGTGCAGCACACGAACTGCCACGCTGCTCAGAGCCAGGGATAAGGGCAGCTCAAAGCCGTGCCCTGCATCCTGGAACACGTGGTCCTTGAACCTGGCAAGGGCAGGGACACAGCAACAGGGCCTGGTGAGATTGGCAGCGCTTCATTTGGTGCTTCCTCGCAAATGGTCAAATCTCTTCTGGGATTTGTTGCAGTGGCTGAGAAATGCTGTGGGATGGCACAGTGCTTGTGCTGGGTGTCTGTGAGACCCTCCAGCAAAGCCACAGCTGCATCAAGGGGATCAGAAGTTTCAAAAATAAGTCTTGACAGGATGACAATGAGGCAGGATCAGATGGCAGCTCTTCTAGAAACTACATTCCTGGTAAAACTGACTAATTTATTGGGAAAATCCCTGCACAGCTGTCTGTGTCACATCGCTCTCAGCACCGCTCAAAATAATTCAAATAATATTTACTTTTGAATAAGATAAGCTAGTCACAAGTTCTAAAAATCTTCCAGTAAAGCAACACCTAACTTTTAATTGTTGGTTGAATATTTTAAGTGAATCTGCTGGCCAAAAGGCTTTAACACTTAACCCATATAGGTTTTTCCTGCAGGTCAGTCTGACACTGCTCAGCACCCACCCTTCTACTTACCCTAACAAAGCTCACAGCAACAGGTCCTTAGTCAAGCTAAAGTCCTTTTAATAACATATTTCTTACATTTATGGAGTGGGAGTAGGAAGTCTGCTTAAAAATCTCATTTTGAAAATGTACCATTTATATGGAAATCCGTTAAAAACACAAAACTTAGATTCAGAAATGATAGTGCATCCCCGGCTCTAAAGTATTTTCTCTAATTGAGAACAAAGTATCATTCTCTGCTTTAGAAGCAACTGGAACAATTTAGAAAATAATAAATGCATCAGCAAGAAACACTGCTTCTAGAGGAATTTCAATTCTCTGCATGAGCTTTACTGTTTTTCTTCCAAATTTGTTCTGGCAGTGACAGGGTTCTGCTGCTGAATTTTAAGAAAGAAATTTATATATCTCTAAACCACTCCTTAGCAGCACTGAGAGTCTGCAGAATGGATGCTATTCAACAACAAAAAAAAAAGATTATGAGAATTGATTCTTAGTGTTTACTCAACAAAGCCAGGCCTCATTTCAAATTAATAATTTCAGTGTGCTGTACCTTGCTTTCTTCTTCAGATTGGCCCAAATACAGAAAGTAACATTTTTATCCTTTAGGACCATGTGCATATTCCCAGTTTCAGAATCTTCATACATACTAGCTATCTACAAAGAAAGAAGCCAATTAAATCATATGTTATTTATTTCACTTTGATTTACCTACATTTACATGAATAAATAAATAAAACAATACATGTAAGAATGAAAAGACACCAGACCAAGCTGTGTTGTATTTATATATTAAAGCACAACAGTTATAAACTCAAATCTGCTGCTTAAAATTTGAACTACATTGCTTTTTTTCCTCTGACTTCATAAATTCTGTGAGCCAAGTACTGCCAAATATGGGTTCTTCCATTATTTCCCTAATTCTCAGGATAAATTATAAAAAACAAACATAAAAAGGATTTACTGAGCAATAATGGACTCCTACCCCAGAGACACTGTACAGATTATTTTATCATTTAGGCAGCATCAAACTTGTGAAATACTAATTCTATTGGGAGCTTAATCCTAAATTCAGTAAACAAGAATTCAAGATTTCTTAATTTGCAGGGGGTTTTGACTGTGCACATACAACTGGTTCACTATTTCACTAATACTCCTTTGCTAAACATACTTTATATATGTGATTAATATTCTTGAAATAGCAAGGTCACTACTTACACATGCAGCTCAGAAAACTGGCTCTCTAGCACAATGCCTTTTTCTTGTTTGAGTACTCTTCACCTTTCCCAAGATCTTAGTTTCAAAAATATTTTAATTACATGAACTTGTATTAAAAAAACATGTGTACAAGGCAACCTTATGAGTTGCTTTTCACATCTACAATTTTTTTGGTACAGTCAAAAAATTTTATACAGCACCTCTTGTTTTCATCATCCGCGAGTATCACAAAATTTGCCAGTAGTTTATTCTTGGCTGACTTAATGATGAGATTTTCCACTGTAAAGGTCAGATTTCCAGGAGTTTTGAATAATTACAAAGTCTGGTGAGTGCCATAAACATGACTTGGAAACTCAGACTCATCTCTGTGACAGTTTAGGACCAAACAGAGCCAAACACCATTAAAGGACACTTGGTGTCAACTTATGTGCACAAATCACAGCTTTGAAGCAGTAAATCTCACTCACTTTGAGCAGGTTCTGGGTAGCATCATTGTACTTCTGCTGAAGCAGATCCTGCAGTTGCAGAATAACTTCCTGGTACTGCTCTCGTTGTTTGTCTGTGATCTCTTCTGGTGCTGCTTCCAACAGAAGAAACTCCAACTTCTCAATCAACTAGAAAACATTTACATGGGAGAAATATCTGTTTTGACACATTCTTAACATTTTGTGTGTTCTGTCATAAAAAATGAGGCAAACCTACTTCCTTTGCACCTAAACAGATTTTGGTCATAAAAATAACCTTTTTTTTAATAGACAGATAAGAAATCTAACTCAGAATCAAACCAACCCAATGAAACCTGTATTACACATGCAACTTTCCCCCCCAGTTTGAAGATGACCCCATTTAACTTTCTGAAAAACACCATAAAGTCAGCATAAATGAAAATAAAATCCTAAATTTACAGAGCAGGCACAGATTGCTTAAAATTGCTTCACAAGCTATCGATGGCTGGTGACTTCTGTTGGTAAAAATCAAATCTGCTCTTACATGACATTCTACTGGCTCAATGCTACAAAATGAGGCTGTTGTCCACCAAAGCATTTATATCTGACATGAGCTTGTATGCTCTGGCTTAAAATGGAAGGGAATATGGATGTTGGAATGCTAGACCTCAGTGTAAGAAACACAGCACACAAATCCCTTAAATGCATATTGAAAGTCAATACACATCTTCTTCAGGGTTAACAAGAGATCTCTAATTTAAGAAAAATAAAAAATTTGAAGAAAAACCTCTAGGTGTTGAAGGTCTTTCACTCATTTGGCCATGAAAAATGGGAAAATATAGTTAGAGAGGGCTGTTAAGGATATGTTAAGCTTAACCTGAAATACACCATTTTAACACTTACATTTAGCACCACTTCCTCCTTCTCCATCACAAGCTGAACATCCACATCTTGGTCATCACGCCACAAGCTCATGAAAGTGTTGATCTCCTGAGGTACAGTGGGGTCAGGAGTCCCATCACAGCTGAGGTAGTGCTCCCACTGCAGGAGAGTTCAGAGAAAAGTGGATACAGGTGTGATGCACACTGCTATTACAAGAAAAAGGAGGATTCTCAAAGACAAATATATTATAGTGACAAATTCACACCTGCATCTAAACAGGATTCTAACACCACCTGGTTTATTATCCCTATGCCAGGAAAAAAAGGTTTACTTTGATATTAATGTGTTAAGATGCTTCTGTCCACCTCACACATGTTTATACCTATTAATCAGAGGGTTCTGCTCTGTTCCACAAAAGCAATGAATTGAGTACCTGCCACAAGGGAGGGGCTGGAAGAATAAAATAACTGAGAACAAAATGAGGAAGGTGCATGTGAAAGAGGCACGTGGGTCTCAGATCAGATTCTGCCAAGAAAACTGAAAATTCCTACACTGGCAATAAAGTTGATAAAGAGCCTCTACTGCAACACTTTTACTCCTCCTTTCTCTGCCTCTGAGGGAGATTTCCTCTCCCTTACCAGCATCAATTCTCCTGTTGCAGAAACCTCTGGTAGGAGTGTGAAATCCTAGATTAGGGCTTTTTAAAAATAATTTTATTTTCAAATCAATTCTTGGTCATTCCTATAAGGGGTGGAAAGAAAAAATCAGTGGCAAACTAAACCCACTTAACGCCAAACACAAGCCTAACATTGGCTCATGGGATTAATTTATCACCCATAATGGAATTTTTTTCATCCATAGAATAGGACATTAAGAAAACACTGCCCCTGTTTGCTGTGAAGGTTAATAACCCCATGCTACTGAAAATCACATTGCAAAGGAAAATATGTCTTTAAAAGCAAAAGCACTTACTTACAGGATTGCATTCCCAACCAGTTTCACCAGCATTCCCACTGACTTCAAACAAAGCAACAATAGGGGAGTGCTGAGTGCACTGGAAACTCCTATATAGAAGACTGATCAATTTTCAATAGTAAGGCATCTGATTTCTTTTTTTTACATCTTGGCACTTAAAAAGAGAGCTTCACTTTTACCATCACATTCTTAGAAGTAACAGCACTTTTTTTGAGAAAAAGGGTAAATTTCACGGTAAGTTGTAAATGCATGCCTTCATCTAAACTGAAATTGTTCAGAAATAGATGCAGAAACTCAGTATTTGGTATTATATATTTATTTTATGCTAAATAATCTTAACAACAGACTAAAAGAAACTCTGGTATTTCCCATAATCTATTAGTGTTTTATCAGACTTATTTTAAAATTAATAGTTCTAGTTTGTCAAAAACATCCACAAACAACAGCTGGCAATGATCACAAGCTGTAACAGGGAAATGCCAATTGCCTTCAGAGAAAAATGGTTATAGTGAGAGTGCTAAAGCTGTCAAAGATGCTGTGGTACCTCCAACTTTTAAATATTTCAAAACCCAACTGAGCACCTTGATTTAACTTCAGACTTTGCCCTGCTTGGTGCAGGAGGTTGAACTGTAGGAATTTCGGAAGTCCTCTCTAACATGATTTATCCAACATGATCGCGGGGTTGTTCTGCAGAGACTTTAATGGGATTAAGCAATACTCAAGATAAAGACAAAATCCTTGCATCCACAAGACTGTAGGATATTAAACCTTTGGTTCCTTACCTGACCAAATGTCCTTATCAGACTGAGTGATGTGTCTGCAAGATTCTCAAGAGTGAAATCTACTTACCACTTCAAATTGAACTTGACAGGTACATAATGCCATTGGGTGATGACACAACCACCCTGGATGTCACCCTAAACTGCAGACATCAACTTCTAGCTGCATTTTCAGATGTTTCCAGACCTGACCTGGGTTTGTGCCACATCCTTCAAAAATCTGGCAAACCTCTCTCTCTGAATGACGACCTGTGATATCCAGGAGCCACTGAAACAAATGCTCTACAGAACTTTTTTTAAGCCCTGGCAGAACTTCTTTGGTGAAATGGTTAAAAGCAGAATGAATTAAAGAAATAAAAGAGGAAGAACAGGTAGCAGAACATCTGAAATTACAATTCCTTGTGACTGTTGGGGTAAGGTTTGGGGCACTGATACTTTGATCACCAAACAGGCTCCTTTTTGCCCGCATTTCTTTTCTGTGTGCTCCAAAGTAAAGAAGATAAGAGAGTGAGCATGGCCTGTCACTGCTTTGAGAAGGAATTCAAAATGCTGTCATAGCACACACCTACATCCTAGAACCGGAAGCTCCTGAAGTCTCTTCCTTGCCAAACCTCTGGGCAGATTTTGGCAAGAAAGCTTACCTTGGCTTGTTCTCTGTAATCCATTTTCCACTGCTGTGCAGAAAGAAACTTCTGTTCCAGTGAATGAAGTTCTGCTAGTTCAGACTCCCTTTCTCCTTGATACTGTTAAATAAATACATATATCAAACAGAGCAGTTAAATATTTGGCTTATTTCTTACAATTATTTTACATAGAAGAAACAAATTTGGGATATTTGAGTTATAATTTAAACAAATCCAAACACTGAAAATTTGCTTTTTTTATGAAACATCCAATTGAGAAGACTGCAGTAGTTTGCAATATGTTATTGTCATCACAGTAGCTGCTGAACCTCATGATAAACATAATGTGACATATGACTGCAACCTCTCACTTTAACAGTTTCCATATCAGCACCCTGGAGCCAGCTCTGATGGGAGCTGCTAAAAAAATGTAAGCATAATTTGGAAAAGACATGCAAGATTGTTTTATTTTTTCCCTTTTAGTTTCTATTATTTTAAGGTCATTTTCTCCCTAGGAAGAAAAGAAAGTATTCTGTGAAGTACAAGAGGAGTAGACAAGAGTGACTAAAAAAAAATTAGTTTGTTGTAAATCTCTTTTTTTTTCTTTTTAAGCACAAAAATATTTATATATTACCAATCAGTTTTTGTTCTGAATGCCAGACTGGTCAGAAAATAAATATACATAGTCTAATACACACACACATATATATACACAAATACAAATCACTGTATCTGCCTGAACAGGGAACCAATTAAGGAATTTGTACCAAATATCTTCATGGGGAATATGAAAAATACATTCAGTTGAAAGCACAGTGGAAATGGGAAATTAAAAAAAGGCATTTAACCAAACTTAAGAAACACGTATGACAAAAGACAATGTATTTAAATTTATCAAAACTGGAAAATTTCCTCAATATTGTTCCCAACAATAAGTGCATAAGGAAAAGAATTCCTATAAATCACTGGTGTATTATAGGCCTTGTCTCAAGTTTAGAAATAGGATTAGATTTTTTCATTGAGTAAAAGACTAACCTTTGCCTCAAGCTTTTCCAAGCGCTCTTGATACAGTCTCTCCCTTTCAAGTCTTTCTTCTTCTTCTTGTTGAGCTCGTAACAGGGCTTCAGCTGAGGATTGGGAAAGAGATCAAGGGCATAACTATGCTTTCCTAAATAGAATCTAAGAAATTATTTGGTAACCAGCTGTGATGATAAAACCACTATAAAATGAGCAACATAAATGTTTATCTTTCACTGCACAGAAATCTCCCATATGAAGATTCATCCAAATTAACTTGAATACTACTAAAACACACTGCCTCTGACACTGCCCCATCAGTCTGCAAGTGCTCTCTCCACCTACAGCTTCAATGGACACAGGTTCTCAATCCAAAGTCTTGAGTGAAACTCAGTGCTTGAATCCCAAATTCCTTTTCTTCTTTCCTACAACTACTGGTTTCCTACAATTTCAATTTTACAGCTGTTTGTTCATTGAAATCCACTTCAGGATCTGCTACTCCACAGTTCTTGCTTCTCTTTGCTGCCATAGGGACTAAAAAATTAGAAAGGATATGAAAACTAGAACTGATTCAACCTCTAAGCCTTCAGCCTAAGATGGCACAGCCTGTGTGCCATCCAGATGTTCCCAAACAGTGACTTGATGTCATCACCTCCAAGTAAATTGAGTCAAGCATGTGCTGCACTGAGGCAAGAGCAGCAGCAGCTCCCAAATCTGCCTGTGCCCACCTGAGCTTCCACTCCCACCACAAAAGCTTACCAGTGATTAGCAGTCACTTACTGGCAGTCATAGCATGCCCAAGCCCCCATCAGGATGGATTAATGGCAAGATAATTCTTCCCAACTTCCTAATTGCAGTAGGAATAACTAGAGAAGAGAGTATTGCTCTGATAGGGAAGTGAGGTGCAGCATCAAGGAACAGGGAGTTTGGCCCACACCAGGAAAGAGGGAAGAACATTTCCATTTGTGAAACAGAGACAGCAATTCACATCTAGTTCAGGGCATTACCTTCTGCCCATTTATTTAAAATTAACAATTTGTCCATCACAGTCCCTTAAAATGAAGTGCACAGTACCTTTCAGCTTCGCTTCCTTTCCTTTCTTTGACTTTCCCTTTTTGCCATTGAGTTTCATGTTTGCAATAAGAGAGAGGAAAGCAAATGTCAGTATTATTTTAATACAGTTTGGCAGTTCTACAAGTCTTCAACTTTGCCCTTCCAATGTGATCCCTCAATTAAGATTTTAGACTCCCTAGACAGCCAGTGAAGGCTCCAGAATAGTAATGCATATTCTGGACTAAATTTTTTTCTTCTCTTTTTTATGATAAAGTCTTAAAATTAATGCATTTTTCTATGCTAGACATTCCCAAACAGAGCCACAACACAAGAGTATTAAAATCTCTTGGTTTAACATAGAAATTGAATAGCAGGCAGATCTGCTAAGAAAGTAGATGCTACAACTTGAAACATTTTAGGAAATACTGGAAAATGTGTTTTGGGACAATCCTGGCATTTAGAAGCATCTAATTCACAAGACAATACAGCAAAGAGTGCTCTTTTCTGTTATAAAATCTCACTCCAGACAGTTCACTGCTCACCTCCAGCATAATCCTAGAGTAATGATATTTTAAATTGGAGGTTCTCAGAAAGTATCTGACCACTGTTCCTTCTTCACACACACTTATTTCACACTTTGATTTCAACTATCACACATTCAGATATAAATAACTACTTGTTCACTTCACACTACTTGGCATGGCAATAAATACATTGGCATAAATATATACATAAATGCAACTTTGAGTACAGAGATTGTCATGAAGCTGGGATAAATACAATGGTGACAATTAAGTGTCACCAGAGTCTGAGTGCATCTTATCACATTTGGTACCAAAGCATTCATTTGCAAAATTATCCCATAATACAGTCAGTAAAACTCACACTTCTACCTATTAGGATTTCAGGGAAGAATTTGTTCTTTTCACTTTGATAAATAAATAAACAAATAATTGGACAAATAAATAAACTGAAAATGGAAAACCTGCTTGTTTCAATTACTTGAAATGAAGTTTTAGTCAAGTTCTTTTCACATTCCTAAGACTTAACAGAGCACTGAGAAGAGTGAGATGCACAGCTGGGGAGGGGTAGATAAACTCATTATCACTGAAGTAAGAATAACCCACAGGACCAATTTATGCAACTCAGTTTCCCATGGACTTCTGCCTGTTGTCCCTTCACCCCCTTTATTCTGTGTCTAGCCTATGGCTCAAATAACAGAATCCCAGAAGCATTCAGGTTGGAAAAGACCTCCAAGATCATCAAGTCCAAGCTGTGCCCAATCCCCACATTGTCCCCCAGCCCAGAGCACTGAGTGCCATGTCCAGGCCTTCCTTGGACACCTCCAGGGATGGCGACTTCAAACTTCCCTGGGCAGCCCCTTCCAATCTTGACAAACCTTTCGTGATGAAATTCCTGCTGATATCCAACCTGACCCTCCCCTGGCACAGCTTGAGGCCGTTCCTCACATCCTGCCCCTTACTCCCTGGGAGCAGAGCCCGATTTGCCCCGGCTGCCCCCTCCTGTCAGGGAGTTGTGCAGAGCCAGGTCCCTCCAGAGCCTCCTTTTTTCCAGGCTCATCCCCGCCCCCCAGCTGTACCTGGTGCTCCAGCCCCTTGCCCAGCTCCCTTCCCTTCTCTGGACGCTCCAGCCCCTCAATGTCCATCTTGCAGTGAGGGGCCCAGAACTGGACACAGCACTCGAAGTGTGGCCCCACCAGAGCCCAGGGGACAGTCACTGCCCTGGTCCTGCTGCCACCTCATGGCTGGGACAGAGCCAGGCCACGCCTCTCTGCCTGGACACCCGCTGCCAAGCCACACAAGCAGGGCTGCGCTGGCCATGCTCCCCCCAGCAGCGCTGCAGGAACATTTGGCCTCCCTGCTAAAGGCACAAAAGCTCGGTGTCCTGGAGACGCCTCTTCCTCCTTCAGATTCATTAACCCTGGCCAGCTGCCTCAGGAAAAAAAACAAAAAATCGGATAAAAAAAAAAACCCAACAGTGAACTACAGTGTGTTTCTACCTACCTACCTTTTTCTTCGGGGCCTAAAAGATCAGAAGGGAAAAAAAAAAAAAAGGAAAGGGAACATCAGAAAACAATGTATCAGCTAGAAACGAATAATTAGAAAAACAGTATTATTCTGTTGAAATTGGATGTGATCACTATTGAAAACTGTAACGACAAGAATTTCAATACTGCAGAAAATTAGCCACTAAAACATGACTCCTGGAATGAAGCTTTTTACCACGGAGCCATTCTGGCACCAAAGTGTAAGACACCTCCCGGCTGGTTCCACAGGGAGCACCCACAGCAGCAACCCACGGCACAAGGACTCACACAACAGATAACGCGTCCTTCGGGTGCTTCTTTCACCCTCAAAGCCTTCCTCCCACCCCCTGGCACTTCGGCAGCTAACAAGGAACACCCCGCTTTACTCCACCACCTCATCCTTCTCCATCCCACCATATAACCCGTACCCCAGGCCCCTTCCCCGCCCCACCATGTCCTGCCGCGGGCGGCGGTGCCCGCGTCCCTCAGGATTCGATCCCGCCGCGCGTGGCGGTGCCCGCGTCCCTCAGGATTTGATCCCGCCGCAGGCGGCGGTGCCCGCGTCCCTCAGGATTCGATCCCGCCGCGGGCGGCGGTGCCCGCGTCCCTCAGGATGCGATCCCGCCGCGGGTGGC
>JAYDZK010000056.1:56882118-56906314 GCA_034509185.1 Euphonia xanthogaster | reverse complement strand
CGCGGCGGTTCCGGGAGGAGCGGGTGAGATCCCGGTCTGGCCTCGGCGGGAAACTGGGCACGGTTCCGGGGGGAGCGGGGCGGCAGGCAGAGCCAGGGCGAGGCAGCGGCCCGAGGAGGCCCCGCAGCGGGAGCTGGATTGGATTCCAGTCGCTTGTGATTTGGATTTGGCTGCCCCGTCCCTGGCAGCGTCTGAGGCCAGGCTGGACGGGGCTCTGAGCAAGCTGGGACAGTGGAAGGTGCCCCTGCCCACGGCCGGGGGTGGGGACGAGATGATCTTTAAGGTCCTTTCCAACCCACGGTATTCTGTGATTTTGTGTTTACAGAAATAAAAATCATTTATCCTTACGTTTTTCCGGCGCCCACTGGACTCAGTTTGTAATGCACTTGAAGAGTCCTTAAAAAGACAAAGTCTATGAACGTCACAGCTGCAGGAATATAAATGTATAGATATAAAATGGATATATCAATATATACAATATAGGAATATGTAATACATAATTATATGTGAAGATAAAAATAAACACATCAAAATATGTTATTATAAACATTACTATATGAATATATAAAATACATAAGTATGTATTCTATTTAGATATCTTTACCACTTTATATATGTAGAGACAGTGTTTTAGCAGACCATAGAAGCAGCCAGGCCAGCAGGTGCAGAATTGTAAGGGTGTGAGAAAGCAGCCAGTGAACAGCACAGTGTCCCAGTGGCTGAAAGTTATTAGAAGTTCCTTGTTTTCTGTTTGAGGGGGGAGGGGAGAAGGCAATGAGAAGCTAAATAGAATAAAAAGTAGGAAAGAAAAAGAAAGAAGAGACAGAGTAGATCCAGAATTAGAGCAAACGGGGCTCGGTAGGATATGGAAGTTTTAGGAAGGCTGAGGCGGTTTACTGACTCCCAGAGAAGGCTAATTTCAAATTGATTGTCCTTCAGGTAACAAAACCCAAACAAACCAAAAAAATCACACAAGGACACAGTTCACTGAAATGTGAGAATGGCCAATTCTTTAAGAAGTGAAGTGATAAAACTGTACAAAAATGTAAGTGTCTTAAATGCCACCAGCACTTTCCTTAACCAGAAAACAAACCCTCTTTCACTATGCACTCAGTTAATTAAAACCACATTATTATTCTTTTCTCTCCAAGCTGCTGTACCTTGGAAGGGAGTATCCCAAAGGAGCAGACTACTTCAGAAGCCGTTTGAAAGCAGCTTTTCTAAAAAACAAAGATGAGACAGACCCTGAAAAAATTAAACAGCTGATTGCCCGGGGAGAGTTTGTTATAAAGGAGCTGGAGGCTTTGTACTTCCTGAGGAAATACCGAGCCATGAAGCAGCGCTACTACAGCGACAACAAGCCCTGACTGTGCCTGTAACCACACACACCCAGGAAAGGTAACAATAAAAGAGCTCTAAGTGCAAAGAAGTGACATGTAAATCCTTCCAACCCCTCTACAGCACAAATGAGGGAGCTGCTTCCCCGCCAGAGGTCACTTGAAGGGTTTGGGGTATGCAGGTTATGGGTAATAGGTTTTCCTGTGCTGCTTTTGACCTCCTCAAATTAAAAATTCAGGTGTGAAAGGATTTTGCAGGAAGGAGTGGTTGCAGTGCCCTGTTTTGTTTCACTTCAATGCAGGTGTTGAACAGAAACTCTTCTTACCCCATAGCTGTGTGTTTGGGTGTAAGTTCAAGGTGCTGTGCTCGTTACCTGAAAGATGAACCTGATTTAAAATCCTCCACATTGAATGATCTGTTTCTGCTGGAAATGAGCACCCTCTCAGAAATGAAGTTCCCAGCCCTGGACAGGGAATGCTGTGTTCACTTCTGTTCTCCACTGTGCAGGAAAAACAAGGAGCTACGGGAGAGGATCAAGCAGAGGCCATAAACATGAGGGGTCTGGAGCATCTCTTATGAGGAGGGACTGCAGGAGCTGGGCCTGTTTAGTCCAGAGAAGACAAGACTGAGAGGGGATATCATCAATGCATATAAGTATCTCAAGGGTGGGTGCCAAGAGGACAGTGCCAGGCTCTTTTCAGTGGTGCCCAGCAACAGGACACGAAGCAATGGCCATAAACATAAAGCAAGAAGTCCCACCTTATGAGGAAGCATTTTTGTACACTGAGGGTGGCAGAGCCCTGGAACAGTTGCCCAGGGAGGGTGTGGAGTCTCCTTCTCTGTGGACATCCCAAACTCACCTGGACTTGTTCCTGTGTCACTTGCTCCAGGTGACCCTGCTAGGGCAGGGGGCTTAGATTAAATGGTCTGATTCTGCGAAAGTAAATTCTTAGTTTTTAACCTCACCTGCTCAACCTAAAGAGGCACCACCTTGCTGTGTCAGGGAGACACCTATGGGGTCAGGAAAGGGGCGAGTTTGAGCAATAGTGCTTTAAGCGCTTGGGCGCTGAAGACAATCATGCTACTGCTAATTTCTGCTGTTGTGTAACTGCTGCAGCAGGAATAGAAAACTTGGTCTTTGCCCCTGGAAGAGAAGTTTGGCCAAGGCTGTTTGCTCCAGGCTGTCTCTGTAGGCCTTGGCTCAACTCACACTTGAGTCAGAGCTGATACTCTGTTGGGTTGGTTGGTGTTTCCACCAACTAAATGACACTGGAGGGAGAAATAATCTTTGAAATATAGGTAAGAATCATTGCAGTAGAGCTGTTGGAAGTAGCAAGTCTTCACACTGCCACTAAGGAGTGTTTTAAGGTCACTCAAAGAATTGCCAGCAAAGGCATCAGCAAAACCGGGTTTAATATAAAAATGAAAGTGTGACAAAGTCCATTCCACAGGGTTCACTCCAGTATTTACTAGGTGGTTAAAGCACACAGAGAAAAAGCAAACTAAAATCTACAATCAATCAGTTAATACCTAAATCGACCAAAACTTATCTCTGAGGATGCTGGGGATACAGAAAGGGTAAGGATGGAGAAGGGTGAGGATAAAATGAGTAAGGGGGATGCTCCCATTGAGTCACTAAGTTCAGAGTGGACCCCCCCTTGCTGAACTGAGCCCCAGATCTGAGCAGTGGTTTATGCCTGAAGGTTTAATAGCACTTAACAGCACTTAGTCCATAGTTTAATTTAGAGCAATTCAACTAAAGATTCATACAGAATTTCCTATAAGCACAACAGCAACTCACTCATAGGCCTGAGTTACTTGGAATCTGAGAGCACTATCCATGGCACGTTTTCTATAGCATATCCACACTCACAGTCCTGAGGGAGTATGTACAAGGTACAAAATTCCCCTGGAATTCACTGAAGCAGTTACCTTGGATACCTTTGCCTCTTGTCAGTGGCTGAGGGGTTGAGCCTCAAGGAAGGGGGGCATCATTCCATGCTCTGTTGTCACTGCAGGTCCTCCAAATACAGCAAACAGTTCACTGGCTCTGAGGGGCTGCACACAGAGGGAGACTTCTGGTCATTGCAGTTCAGCAGAGCTCCAAGGGCCTCACTCAGGCCCATTGTTTATAGGGTCACAAGTGAGGTGGGTTTAGTCACAGCAAAGTCCAGGTCGGTAACTTCCTTTGAAATTTCAAAAGCAAAAATGCTGTTCCCACTGGGCGTGTTCTTCAGGCAGGCAAAATAAGTTTCCAGGGCTGTTGGTTACAAAGCAGGAGCTCTTCAGACAGCACCAATTCCTGGGAACTGTTCCTGAAGAGCTCCAGAGGACCTCAGCCCAGGTGCTGAGTGAGCATTTCTGACATTACAGCTGACTTGAGGAGGAGGGAGAGGGGGATGCAGCACCATCCTCACAGAATTCTAGGACAGAATTTACAAAGTGATGGCAGAGTACAGTACCTTGTGATGAAATGCACATGCTCCAGTTTCTGCCACACTAATGTGAAAAACTCTTCCACATCAACTGAGCTCCTCTGTACTTCCACCTGCTCTGAGCAGCCACCCCTCTCAGAGACAGGGACACCAAGGGGGGCAAGGACAGCAGCTCTGGGACAGGCAGCACCAGCAGAAGTGCAAGGAAGACTAGAGAACAACTGCCAAACACATGGAACTCGTGGGATGCTCTGTAACCTGAAATTCTTGCAGAGGAAAAGGAAACTGGGACAGACACTCACAATAACTATTTTTTATTACATTACAATAAATAGGAGCAGTACAGTTTGACAAAAAAATGACAAATTCCAGATCACCTCACAGCACATACTCCTAAAAACATTAAAAATTTTAAAACAAACAGTGGTCTTTTTTTTTTTCCTTTTTTTAACTTAATGTCTGGCATGACCAACATTCCTAGGTCACACAACCAAATTATGGAAAAACTGGATCACACTGCATATGTTCCACATCAAATAAAGCACAATGTACAAAATGTGCATGTTTCAGTTTACACTATACAAAAATAGTTAAAATACATTCCAGGTAAACATATTACATTAAGAAGTCATTCTAGTAAGAAGTTGGCACTCAAGAGGAAAAAGCAGAAGTATTTTCAACATGAAAACACAAGACAGTGGAATAAAGAAATGTTAGGAAAGATTTACCATCTATGTAGCTTTATGTAAACTTGAGACACAATGATTTGTTTTACAGTTTGATGGTCTTTGAAGGTAATAATTGTATTGCTTTATAGTCTAGACAAGAGCAGAAGATTGTGTGTGTCAGTATTTACCCATTATCCTGCTACTGCCACGAAGCCTACACAGCAAAAGAGTAGCAAAAATTGTCAGGGCACTGAAACCGGTCAGAGTAATTCCTTTTGGAGCAAACCAAGGACCCAGGTATTTAGCAGAGTTACATAAAGCTACTGTAAGAAGGTGTTACTCCCTGGCACAAGGCAGTTTGACATGGTGACATGGGCAGTGACTCCCAGGCTTGCTCAGGAGCTGCTCTCAGGACACAGCACCCAGGGATGTTCTGTGGAAGCATCTCAAACACGGCAGGACAGGGCAGTGATGATGGAGCAGCTTGTGCAAGCTGTAATCCAACGTACTTCACCAAATCTCAACAAACAGGAAGACAAAACTGCACAACAGTGGCAAGGATGGGGTTGGGTTGGGGTTTTTTTTTTTGAGTAAATAAAGGCTAATCTAAATGGATTTTGTACTAATTTAATTAGACTGGCAGCTACAGCTCACTTTTGCTGAAAAACCCCAGCACTGGTTCATATATAGCTTTATAGTAGAGCTATAGAAACCCACTTCTGATGAATAAGACATTTCAGTTACAAATTCTCCTAACAGCTTTAAGTTAAATTAACATCAGAATTTTAGACCAGCTCTAATTTGACATGCAGTGTGACTCAGTTACCAAAATTAAAATAACCTTAAGATTACTTCCATGTGCTCAATGCTTACAACCCACTTTTGCTACGTTCTTCATCTATTATCAAGAGTGTATAAAATGTGCAAGTAACTGTCTCCAACACATTTTAACCTTGGAAGCTCTGAAATATTTTGTGACATTAAGAATTTGTTCTTACTCCTTATTGGTCTTTACAGTATAGATTTAAGTTCTCCTGTTACTGTTTTTCAGAATAATTCATAACTTAGATTTCACATTGAAGCTGAGAGGAGCGGAGGGGTCTGGATTTTGGTGAAGGGTGGGAACAGGGGTCACAGGCAGGAAAAGGCCTGATTTCTCCCAGACACAATGGAATTAAAGAATATGGAGCAATCCAGACACTCCGTGTTCCCTGCCAGCTTTGCAGGTCCCCACCTACAACAGTCACTCTGGGATTTTTTTGTAGAAGCAAAATAATACTTTTCACAGAAATGGTCCAAGTTACAGAGTCCAATTTTTACATACATGTGTAAAATTTCCATGGAACACCTTAGGTTATGGCAATGCTGCTGTTCCCTGTTCCAAATTTTCCAGTGTCCTGAATTATCCTACTTCAATGTCTTGTGTTTTATTTTTTGGATACACCAGAGTCACACGTTCCAGTGTCACTCTGCAGCTGAGTTAGCTCCTGTGGAGAAGTGCACCTTCAGGGACCAAAGCTCTCCTGATACTAATCCACATTTACAGGGAGACACCAGGAACTGGAAACACTGCAACTACTGGCTTGTACTTCAGTGGATAACTAGGCTACTGCACTACCAAAAGGTGAAATCTCCTGCAAAAATCCTGCATTAATTCCAATCAGAAAAAAAAAGTGGGGAGGGAGAAGAACAAAAATCACAAGAGAACCTAATCACAGAGAAAGACAACATTAAATTCTTGGTGTAGCTTCATGACACTCTAGACACTGGAATGCCACTCACCAACCATTGAATCAGTACTTCACAGACATCACACAAACAACACTGACTCTGGAAATCATGTTCATGCTGACAGATTGTGCAAATTCCACACCATTTCCATGGCATAGTGGATTTCCAAATTATTTGCATGAAACAGCTAAATTCATCTCTTTCATTCACTCATCTGATGTTGCTGGAATTTAGAATTTCTCCCTGTTTTGCACAAAATGGGCATCTGGAAATATTTAATGCCACTCTTGGGGGGGCGGGGGGGGAAGAATGGTTTTACTCCACTACATAATTTAGGACTGATTTTGATTTAATTATTATGCAAATTCTGGGTCCATGTATGAAATAACCTAAGAATTGGAATCAACTTCTCTGTTAAGGCATTCTAGTATTTCCTAGGGACACTCAGGGTGAAATCCTGACCCTACTGAACAAAGCTACTCAAAGCTTTGACACAGGGGGATTTCACCTTGCTCTTCAGACACAAAAAGTCAGTGAAGCTCTTAAAGCAATGCATTAACAATAGCAAATCAACCTAATTAAACTTTTACTTTTTCCATTGCCAGGTGTGCATTGTTGTATTTTTAGATTTTTTTCTTTTTTTTTTATTAATTTTTTATAGAAAAAATAGAGTATTTAAGGAGTGACCGTGACAAATTGCAGTGAAATTTTTTTGAAAGTTTTCTCTTTACATTCAATAAAGTTGATCTGAAATGCTACAAGACTAGATGCCTAGAAGCAAAATCTACAGGAAGACTATAAAGGCTTCTGGTCTCTCTCTATTGCAATCAGTCTAAAATAAAGGAAAGGATGAAATGAAAGTTTCTTTTGCTAACTAGTCCTTTTTCCCAACCAAATTTATAAACCCAAAAATTCAGAGGGGATGTTAAAATGTGTAGAGCATCATCTGTTTGCTTTGCACACAGAACAGAAATTCACAATCAGTAAGAAAAATAGGAAGTTAGCAACTGTGCATGCACCAAAGAGTCCTAAGACAGTTCTCAGGGTTTTTTGTGGGTATTTTTTTGTTTGTTTTGGGTTTTTGTTGTTTTTTTTTATTATTATTTTCACAGGCATTGCTAGTTCAAGAACCAACAGTCAAAGAATACTGGCACTTTAAGAGGAATGAAGTTTCCACTGTCATTTAAAACAAGCATTCAGGTAAAGCTAACAGGATCATGAAGCAGAAAGTAAAGTAATGCTAAAACAAATGCTAATAATTTAGTGTAATGTACAAAATTACTTCAGTACTTCTTAAGAATAAGGATAAATTGTATTTACATAATTATACACTTTGTCTTTGTCTTCTTTTTCTTCTTTTTACCATCTTTGCTCATCTTCTCTTTGTGTTTTCTGATTTCTCGAACTAATGTGTAGAAGGCATCATCAACACCCTGAAAAGACACAGAAGATACAAATCAGGATGAGCTTCAGACTCACAGGCCTGCTGAGGTACAGCCTGTGTCCCTCCCTGGCCATGTGAGGGGGTTCCATCAGCACATTTTGCTGCCCACCTTCCATCCTCTGAACCATGAATCCTGGCTGCAGGACTAATCCTGTTCCTCTCTGGAATTCTGAGCAGCACTGACACAACCACCTGAGGGACCTGCTTTGGTGCCAGCAGGAGCTGACACCTGCTGCCCTATGGCTCAGCTGCTCCTAAACTGGGCTTAGGGCATCCTGCAGGTTACTCACAGGTGCCCACAGGTGAAATTCCATTGTTGGTGTGGGAAGGAAGGTAATGAAGTGTGTGCTGCCCTCAGCTCCATCTCCAAGAGCACACCTTGCCCCACCTCAGGCTAGAAAAGTATCATATACAGAGTGTGTATTTATATAATAACATATATAATAACCTCACAATTAGGTTATAAGTATATATTATCACAGAATCATAGAATGGCCTGGGTTGGAAGGGCCCTCAAAGATCCTCCAGTTCCACCTCCCACTGTCCCAGGTTGCTCCAAACCCCATCCAAACTGGCCTAGGGCACTTGCAGGGATGGAGCAGACACAGCTTCTCTGGCTACCTGTGCCAGAGCCTCAGCACCCTCACAGAGAAGTTGTGAGCATTAACTATCTTTATTTATGCTTCAATAATCTATATACAGCTCTGGAATATGAATTCTAATATTTGTACCAATAATTCAATACCAAAGACACAGCTATGGTTAATCCACACATTCTGATCATTTCTCAGGCACATCGGCATAGTAATCACACCACAGTTTTATAAATCTTTACACATGCAAATCAATCAAATCAATCCCATGTCCCAGTGATCAGTTATTTGATAAATCATTCTATTCAACTTTGAAAGTTAAGGACCCTTGAAACACATTCTCTCTGGTGCTGGATAGTCACTTAAAATCTCCATGGCTCCAAGATTTGAGCTACAGACACAAAAGCTAAAGTTTGTTCACACTGAGTAGTTTCTCATTATTTTCAGAGGTAATTACAGCTGACAAAAATTAACTCTGATCTAGAGAGACCAGCATATCCAAAAGGCTGATATGGACCACTATCAAGTACAATGTTGTACAAAGTACTTTGTTACAACTTAATTATGGGAAACAATTTATGGCCTTGCTCTGAGGTTGCTTCAAGTCCCACTAAAGTACTTATGTTGTCAGTCTTGCCTTTACATTTAATAATTTGAGTACAGGTGGTTATAAAATCCTTAAGAGAAACATTTTCTTGATTCTTTGCTGCCTTACTCCTTACATCTTTTGAGAAATGTTACTGTATCCCAGCAGCCAAATGCATCACTGTAGAACGGGGTCTAGAAGTTCAGCCTCACAAGTTTGCCTTCAAGCTGCCGGAAAAAAACCCAGCACTCTGTATTTCCTCCTCTATGCCTACTTCAGTAAAGAACTGAAAGTGAACTCTGAAAAAACAAAAAGCCAAAAATCACTTAATTCATTACTGTTTCAGCCAAACTCGAAGTGGTAATGAAACCTACCATGAAAAGTCCAAACAAAAAGGAGGTATGAAACAGCTTCACTTAAAAAGCAGCACTCAGTACAATCTAAATTTATTTAAAATCTTCATAAAACATTTACACACAAATGATGTTCAAAGTCCTTGGCAGTGTATCTCCTGATATTAAGAGCACACTTCTGCATATTACAAGACCTTGCAAACAACCTGTTCTACGTTTTTAGGCATTATTAACCAATATAAAATTGATGCAGCATGCCTAGTGGGAGAACAGCCTTATTTCTGCAAAAGGTCATGTCACTCAGTTTTTGGAAAATTAAAGATACTTGGTATTACTTCAGAGAGAAGTAGTGTATTTTGCTTACAGCTTCAGCATTAATGCATAAAGAGAATATTTAGCAATGTTCAAGTATGAAAATGCTATAGAAGTAGCAACAGTTCAGGATTCCACTGCAGGTCCCAGCATTAAGGAGGAGCACAGCACTAAGAATGAATTACAACAGATAAAACAAGAGTTTCATTCTTAAAACACAAGAACCATATACGAACAACTTTGCTCAAGACTGTTCACATGGCCTTATAGAGCCACCTTTCAGAATTGGCTTTCAGTTGGTGCCTTCAAATGAGACACACTTAAAATTGCAATTTAAATATTCAAACAAGCAATCTTCCCTCATTAAACTTGTTTTAAAATAAATGCAGAGAAAATAACTTGTACAAAGTAACACCCAGATGCTATCATGAACCTTTAAACACATGACTTCCCAATCAAGGCTGACATTTTTTTTCTACCTAGTAAGATGATGATCAGTTAAATACAGCATATGTTGTAACACAGAATCATAGAATGGTTTGTGTTAGAAAGGGTCCTAAAGATCATCTCATTCCAATCCCCTGCTGTAGGCAGGGATGCTTTTCACCAGAGCAGGTTACAGAACTGACTTGGCTTTCATCCTTGGATTTACACCTCTGTAGACCAAACCTCACTAATTATTGATTATGTTTGCTCCTGCCACAATTCAGCCTCAATTCAGGTCATTAATAGAACATGACAAACAAAACTATGCTTAGATCACTTGTGAGTTAGAAGTGGAGAACACAAGGTAAAGGGAGGACTTACACTTTTCAGCCTGCCCATTAAATTTTAAATGTAAGTAGTGGATACTGTGTCTCCAGAAGGTCCCTAAGGCATCAATGCTGTGAGATCAAAGGCTGCCAACCTTTCCAGTCAGCTCTTTCAGTAGGAAGGGACTGCAGGCAGCTGACCTTCCTCCCTCTGACAATGCACTTATTGTGTGCAAGCCTTTGGGGAAGCTAAGATGTACTGAATGAGAGCACTAAACCCAGGCTCAGATTAGCAACTCACAATTCCCTGTGCAGGCTCAGAACTAAACCCCAGAGCCTCACTAAAGGTGCATTGACAGGCCTTGCTCCTGGCCCTTGTTCTTCCAAAGGGCAGAGGGAACAGAAAACAGCAGGACTGATCCCACAGGAACAGCCTGCTCCTGGCTACAAGTTTGCTTTTGGAGGCCCATATGGTCCCATGGCCGCAGAGAAGGCTGGAGATGTGGCAGCACCACCACAAGCATGCATGAGACTGGGCAACGAACCTGGCTGGCAATAACAAACACCAAAATCATAAGAAATTTGGAATTCCTTAAAATCTCCCAATGCTAAAAATAACCCTTAAACAAGTTCTAAATTGTAGGAGTTCTTTCTTATTTTTTTTTAATATATAATGCATATATACATACACACATGTATCAGTCACAAGGAATAGAAGTTATTTGTACACCTCTGTAGTACTATGGAGAGAAACCATTAAATTGCAGTTTGAATCAAGAATTTAGGCATTTTTTAATTCCAAATCTAGAACTTTTGTAATTTAAACTTTTCACTGTTAACCCAGCTCAACCTTAATTACATTATTTAGATGCTTGTAGTGTGCTTTTTATTTAAAACATCTGACACTTTCACGGAATTAGTTCTTTTGAGGATTTCACATGGAGTTTTGGAAATTTCTCTCTGCGAGCTGGAAATTACAAATAGAGCAAAAGATGTTTAGTCCTTTCTGCTTTACTGTGTAACAGCCAAAGAAGCGAAACTCTTGGAAAGTATCAGCAGTTTATGGCAGTCTGGGCAGTCAAAGTCTTCAGTTTCCTCGTGCAAGACTAATAGAACTTAGGAAGGCATCCCACAGGCAGCAAGAAGATAAACAATATTCCAAAAGGGAGAAAAGCACTCTGAACCATCCAGCTTGATTATTCACAGAATACTGTCATTGCAATCTGTGTTACAATGAATATTTCTGAAGTCTAAAATTCCAGCTGTAAGGCTCACACCATCAGGTGCTGCTCTCCTTTGCCACCTACTACACATCAGACTGAAATAATACATTTTTTTACTGACTGGAAAGTAATACAAGCCAGGCTGGTTTAAATATCAGACTTCTCATTCCACTCAAATCACTACTGAACTACAGCTGTGCTATAATAATTTTGGAATATGCTTCCTCCAGCTCAACTCCCTAAATACAAAGTTGTTGCAAATGCCCATCAGTACCATGCAGAATTCACTTGGGAATAAAGGCAAACAATCGCTCCCTAATCAGACTCCTGAAGTTCTAGAGCCTTAGATCTAAGACTATTTTCTAAACAGGGTGCAGGGAAAAAAGAACACATGACAACAAATATCCAAAACTCAACAATATCCACTGTTGACAGAAGATTTCCCACATGGTGGGGGAGGGAGGGGAGGGGGGAGGTATGAAACCCCCTTGAAAAATACTTCTCTTGGACATGACTAGAAAGTAGGAAGCTGGCAGAAGGAAAGCCATTTATGTTCTGAGACATAAATGAAAACCCCACAATCTGCAAAAATCCTTCCACTGAAAACCACAATTCCTACCATCTTATTCCCACTCTCCCAACAGGAAAGGAAAGCAGACAGGACTCAGCATCTTTCAAGTCCCACTATAAAAAAAATAAATTCTATTCTCTGGTATGGTTCCATCACTAACACACCAAGCAACTGCAAAGTCGGTTTCCAGAAGGCTACAGGGCTTAAGCAACTTAATTTCTATTGTCCTCATCAAAAGTCATCTTGCCCAGCTTCATTTTGTTGTTTTTTGATAGCAGGGAAGGATAAAACAAGGCATTTTGATGGCATCAAATTTAGTAATATTTGGATGCAACACTAGGGAGCTTCATGACTGAAGTTTCCAGTTTCTTGCAATGGAAACCTGTGATGCAAAGAATGTCACAAAGTGACTGAATCTATCATTAAGGTTGGAAAAGACCTACAAGCTCATCAAATCCAACCTCTGACTGCTCAGCACCTTGTCAACTATGCCATGGCATTAAGTGCCACATCCAGTCATTTCCTGAACATCTCCAGGAAAGTGCACTCCACCACTTCCTTTCAAAAAAGGAAAATCTAAATAATTACCTCTGAGCAGTCATTCACCACTTAAAAGCTGAGACTAACAAGCCTGAGCAGATCTAGTAAAAACTGGTATGAATCAAAATTTCTTCCCCAGAAAGAGAAACAAAACTCCCTCACTTAGGAGAATATTCCCACACTGTGACAGTCTCTGGAGGATACAACCCAAATGCTACTACTTCTCTGTTACACATTCTGAAGTACAAACACACACCTTTTCTTTTACAGAATGGGAAATTCCAGGTCATCCCCCACTTGGGCAGGTATTTAAGGAGTAACAACTCACTCTCTGCACTGTTGCAGAAGGAGGTAAAGAATTAATGGGACAGGAGTATCTACAAGGAGCTGCTCCAATGGCTTGCTCAAAAAGCACTGGAAATGATGTAGACAAGCACTTCTTCCATACCAGTTTCTTCTGTCCTCACCTCCTCCCTTTTTTTTTTTTTTTTTTTTTTTTTTTACAGCAGAATACAGAGATTAAAAAAAAAAAAATTTGTGAGAATTTGGGTATTGGGGCTTTTTGGTGCTTTCTTGTTGATTTTGGCTTAGTCCACTCTCTTCTCCTCCAGTGTTCCTTCACCCCCACCTCTTGTAAAGGCTCTCAAAAAAAGGTGAAATCTTATTTTGTCCAAATCTGGATCATTCTTGGCATTATAGCTGACAAAAAAAAAAAAACCTAGAAATGGTAAAGGTAAATTTTTTAAGCTGGGGAAGAACAAGATAAAAATAGCATGGCATAAAGAAGGGCCTGAGAATTAAAAAATCCTGTACACCAGTTAAATACTGTTTTGCTGGATTAGGAACCTCCTATTTCTGTATCTGAGGAGGACTTGTGTTATAATCTTGTCCCCTCAGTTCATCAGCCTGAAGATTCAAACAATATTCACCTCAACAGCACCTGCAATATATTCCTAATAAAACTCCTTCCTCCTAACTTCCCACTCAGAACTGTGCCTCTGTTTCCCAGCTGGAAAATTCAATATGCTGTAAAGACTTCTTGTTAATCCATTTATCAAAACCCCACAAAACAAAGCAAATCCATATTGAGGACACTGAAGCATGATTGGTTTTATATCTGAAATTGTCATTGATTAGCCACAAAAAGTCTGATTGGCAAGACATCCTCAATCAGTTTTATTTGGCAAGTGATTTGCAATACTTATCCTGGTACATTACAAACTTACCCTGTTACATTACAAGGCATTTTTTAATTTTCACACACCCTGGAGTCTTTTCTTCTTTGCTGATTTTTTTCACTCTGTACTGTCGGATCTCTCGCACCAATGTATAAAAAGCATCCTCCACTCTCTGCATTGTAAAACACAACTCCTTAAAAATGGCTTTGTTAATGATTGAGACAAACTGGGACACCCATGGAAGGGGAAAAAACCACAACAAAACCACTGAAATTATGAGCTTTACTTGAGAGAAATATATGGAGCTCCATCTATGTATTTAAAATGCTGGGCTTGCTCATCTGCTGCTTGATAAAAATTTAATTTCTTGATTACCAATTATTGTGCATATCTGTGCTTCAAGACCTGCTTTTCTTCTGTGCATGGTAACACTGGGCCTAAAAAAGAGCAAGACTTCTTCCATTGCAGAAAATGATACTGCTTGTGTTACTGAATATTCCCACATTTCTGTGGGCATGGATGTATGCAGGAGGCACAAAACCTTATTCGATTGTGAACTAGGGGGTACTTATGAACACATAGTTAAACCACCCACTTGCAGTTTTGAGCCAAAGTGAGAACATGTTACCGTTTGGGCAAAGAAAAGCAAGCTCCTTCATGTTCTGTTCTGTAGGTCAGGAGAACTTAGCAAAAATCCATGGATCAAGCTAACCAAGTAATTAAAAAGTCCCTCCTGGTGATTTCCTAAGTGGTTATAAAGAAACAAAATTTTCTAAGAATATCAAATTTGGGCAGTGTTGTTTTTAAAGCTACTAACTTCATAAAGCAAGCACTGTGCTATTAAATTTAGCAAAAGTGGTATGTGAACCATGGCAGCAAATGTTCATTATTGTCATCTTTAAGAGCATTCTTTTATCTGCAAGACACACCTGATCTGCTCCTCTGGGCCAGACTCAGCAACCACAAGGGTTAACAACAACTAAATGCAAACAATCTGTGAAGTTCTGCTGCTCAGATTTTAATCTGCTGCAGAAATGCTCCTCAGGTGTTCCAGGGATGACACAGAGCTACATGCTTTAGCTCGCTGGTCTCACTCCTTACTTCTCTGCACCTCTGCATTTAGGCCACTTGGACATGACACTACAAGCATTAAAAACAACATCTACAGACACTGAAGACTTCTTTAACCAAATACAGCACCAGCTCTAAGTTAAAATATTTCAAAATTAGTGTATCTGTGCATAAATTTAAGAATTTAGATCAATCTGTGAGGATGTTCTTATTAGAACAAGATGAAAAATGTTCCACTGCAGCTTCTTAAGGGGAGAGCAAATCTCTCCTCTGCCTTACTATCAATCTCAGTACTTCTCAATCAGATGAACAGGGTTATTAATTTAATACAAACTCATCATTTGAAAATAAAACCACAACACACTGATGATCATGGTAAGCAGCACAACCACTTAAGCCCCAAAGCTTTATCACTACCAATGGGCAGTCTGGGCTTTTATTTGGCAGATTTTCCATAAATTCTCTCTCCATTTCATCTTCATATTATGCCCTGAACAACAAAAGCCAGCCAGCATTTACTGCCACAATTACTGGGTCATTCTGCATGACCTGTGCCACAGGTTATCACACTGAACACTTATTTTTAACACACTGCTGCTTAATCCTTATACTTTAAGGGTTCTTTGAGTGTTCTTCTGTACAGCCTCTTCAATTTGAAGATTAAATGAATTAGATTTATTTCCTGGATTGTATTTCCCTGTATATGCATAATGTGCCCTCTCAGGATGTAGTCAAGTATGGACAAGTCCTACATTCCAGGTCGGTCAGGTTGCAGAAGGTAAAGAAAACCACTAAAACAGGCAAAATCCAAGTAAAGCTCATACTTCCATGTTTTGCTGGAAGGAATGGAAGTTTCTTTCTGAAGCGGAAACAGCAAACATTGATCAGCTGCTATGTGCCAAAGCACAGGCTGTAAAAAAAAAAATCAACATTTTTGCAAATCTGTTTTGCAGTAGAAAGATGTAATTTGATTATGGAGCTTTCACATGAAAAAATAGGTAACAATTGTTGAGTCAACATTTATTGCCAACTTTCCCATCACCAGTAGGAGCTGTATGAGAGCAATGCAGAGAGATGGAGAGATACAGAGTGAGAAAAGAAATTGCTATTACTGCCACCACCAAGAATAGACTTATGAGCCCTGCTGAAAAAGATTATTCTGAAAGAAATTCTGTACAGACACATATCTGCTTAGAGCATTAGCACAAGGTGACATTTTCAAGGGCCAGATGCCAATCCTACAAACTTAATACCAATTTAAGACTCTCTAGTCTTTTTTTCCCTTCAGTAAGCAATGACCATATAAATAAAATGGGACTAACCAGTTCTTTTAGCTGTAAGAGCAGGAAACAAAAATACCCTTTGGCAGTTATTAGAAACTTCAAAACCTAAACAGCCCAAGGAACCCAGGACCTTGAGGCAATGTTTTTGAGGTGCTTTTGCCTCCTGAATGACAGCCAAACACTCTGTTTAAAACATGACCATGTGCAAAGAAAGGCTGTTTCAAACCCAGACCAAAGTATCCCAAACAGGAATTTTCCCAAGTTCCACTTCTGTAGGGCTTAAAGGAACCTAATGAAAGTTAGCCCTGACAGCTCTGTGCCCATCCTTAAACACTTGATCACAGCTGATCTCCTAAAAGTAACCAAAACTTTCTACCCTTGGAGCTTTGTCCCTCGGGGAGGACTAAGCTCTTCCAGAAAAGTTCTACCTTACAACAGTCAAGTGACAAGAAAAAACTCAACCCCCAGTGTAAAAAGTCTGACCAAGTTAAAGCTCATTGAAAACAAAGCTTTAAGATGAAACCTTTACACAAGAACTGGATTAAAAATGGCTTGGAGTGATACAGTATCATTAAACATATATGGCAAACCCCTAAAAAATGCTTCAAGCAAACTGAGTTACCATTTAGCCATGAGTTTTAACTGATATGTAGGAATGAATTTCTATAAATACTGCCCCAGTTACTTCACCAGACCAGGCATAGGTTCTCAACTTACTTTGATCACAAGGCTGGGGTCTAACCCACTGGACATCACACAGCTGAAATAACCAAAATGTTTTTTTTACAGCATTCTGGTGATTTAGGTCAACTTCTTCATTACACACTTCAAAAGTGAGTTTAAGCATGTATTCTAAATAATGGACCTCGAACTTTGGAAACCCTTTGCTATGCTTGCAATAATGTTCATTCATCTGCTTTCCCTGTGAATCCAATACCAGCAGGAAAGCTGAAATGTTCCAAGGGAAACAAAGCCCGACAGTCAAACCACATTGAGGCGGTTTGGCCTTACAGCTTTGCCCTGTGTAACTCCCAGGCAAGGAGAAGCCCAATGAAGAATGGCAGGTGCAGCTTTGGTGGAGTTAATCAAGTTTGTCCCTCATCTCTCGTTGATTTTATTGACAATACTGGGAGCTACATGCTCATGTAGACAGAGAAGAACCTGAATACAAAGCTTATGTCAAACAGAGATAAGCAAAATCAGCAATCAAAATAAACCCAAGCCATTCATCCCCTTCTCCATAAGGATTGCAAAAAGATGAGTAAATGCTTGTGGCCTTATAAAACCACCAGTATTGCCACTTGCTTACATTCAGAAACAGGACTACCACTAGTTTTCATAAATTACATTATACTGATTTCAGTCAGTGGTCCAATTGAAAATATTAATAATCTGTAGCCTTATACCCATGTTGTAGGGCCCACTAAGGCAAGGTTTCACTGATGAATTCAATGATTTGTTTGAAAATTCACAGAGGGATTTGGCTTAAAACACAATCTTCTTGCTGTGAGTTGAAGTTCACATCTTTATTCTCAGTCAGAACCCAAACACACTAATTTCTAGAACAACTTTTTTCTGTACTTCATTTCAATATTCTTTTCTGTCCTTGCCTGTGAATTTGTGAAAATCTTTAAATCTTAGCTGAAGTGAGACATCATCCTGCATGAGCATGAAATGCCATCCTTTTAAGTAAGTGTCTTGGCAATCAAAAAATGTCTATTCTAACAACTCCCTCCTATTTCCACCTTCCCAGTTTCCTTCTGCAGAAACATTTCTGATTCCCTCTGAGCTCCAGCAGAACTGGGCACAGGAAAGAGGAGAGGCAGGAAAATGGTGGCCTTCAGCAGGGCATTAGTGATGTTGTTTCCATGTGGTGGAAGGTGAGGACAGGAATGGAAAAGAAGGTTCCTGCTTTGAAAGATTAAGGGCAGAGTTTCCGGACTCCAGAAGACCATCAGCTGCATCTGTTCATAACTGGAAGGTCTCCATGAGGACAGAGAGGACCAGAGTTTTATTTATATGTTGACTTTTAGACACAGAGTGAATAAAAATATAGCCCATGGGCCATATGCAGCTCCCAAAATGGGTTGAGTCCCCTAATTTAAAATTACTTTTGAAGGTGTATGTATATATATATATGTATGTATATGTATATGTATACATACACATATTTATATATATGACAGTGTGACTGAAAAATCATTCTATGCCCATACACACACATATACATATACAATCACACACACTTTTAGATCCTTCTGCTATAACAAAATTCCAGTTCTTTCTCTTCTCAAAACTATTTTATTTACATGGCATCCTATGACGGAATTTCATAGCACAACAAGCTCTCAACAGCACTGAGAAAGAATCAGCAGCCATCCCTAGTGGTGCCAACTTTTTGAATCCAACAGGTTCTAAACAGATGCCCAGTGGGGCATCTTTGTTTTGAAATATCCTTTTTAATAGAAATGGCTATGCAAAAGGAATATTTCCCCAACAAAGCTTGATGCTGTATAAGACAGACTGGACAAGGTAAAACCTAGATGTTGGTGCAGCACTTTTATTGTTTCAAACCTAAAATGTAATTTCAGAGTTATTTTTTCACCCTCCTATCTACATGTCAGCCACTAATACAGCACCTTCCAAACAAAGCCACTGTCATTATTCAGTCCACCTGTATGCCCCCCTTCTTCAGGACAATTGTGTGGCCTACTTTATTCTCATCATTTAAGTTTGGTAATTCTGCTTTGGTTTTTTTAATCCTACCTAACAGACCTTCTTTGTTGCCAGAAGTTAGCATTGCTTTGTGAAGTTTTACTAATTAGACCAGGTTTCAACTTGTCAAAAACTTGGGTGGGTGGAGCAAATTTGCACTAGTAAAATATTCATTTCTCAGCTCCAAAAGTGCCTTACAAGCTATGAGGAAATTCTGCCAAGTGATGTAGCTGGATCTCTGCATAAATTCTGAGCAGCATTCTGCCCTTATTTACCTCCAGAATTTCTGATTCACAACCTGCACTCCTGATTATGCAGAGTAGGAGTCACTCCGACCTGTTCTAATTTGTACCGACAGTAAAATCGTTGCTCTTTAAAGAGAAACCACCAAGAAGCATTTTTCAAAATTGCTTTCTTCCAGAAGGACTGAACGAGTTCCACCTCTATCCATAAAGTTTCTCTTCTCCTGAAAGCTCAGCTGTGCCACTCTGTCACCTGTGTCCTCACACAGCCCAAGAGAGGCACTGAAAGGACCAGTGAGCTACAACAGATCAAGAGTGAGCTGTAAAGTCTCAGGCAAAGTATCATTTTACACAAACAACTAGTTCAGGAACTTCAGAAATAGCCTTAAGGCCAATTGCTTAGGTGTATCAAGCATGTCCCCCTAATTAGAGAATCAATGCCTCAAGGAAAAATTCCTTTGTTATTACTGAAAACACATTAGAATACAATAATTAGCTGCTTGTCTGTTTAATCCTCCTGCTAAGTGAAAAAAAGCATTTCACCTCTAAGCAGAAGTGCTTTTATTCTATTAAAACCTCTCACGAGGTCAAGAACGTTGCAACCAACCTGACAGAAGAGAGCCAACAGAAGGCCAGGTCTCACTCTGAGTCTGCCCACTTGAAGCCAATCAATCACTCATCAATAAACAATTACCAATTATAAGCAAGTTGACAGAAAGAAGAAACGCCCCAAGGATTTCCAATCTGCAGAAATGCATCCATTGATATGATTAAGCAAATGTCAATGCCTGGAATAATTAACATTATGGTAATTCAGGTGAGAGCTCCGCCTTTGCATCTGGGAAGTTTTGAGCTTTACCTGTCTTGTCTTTGCTGATGTTTCAATGAAAGGAATTCCATAACTTCTTGCTAAATCCTGAGCTTGTTTTGTGTCTACTGTTCTGGAAGGCAAATCACATTTGTTTCCTACTAGCACCATTGGGACATCTTCTGAGTCCTTAACTCTCTTTATTTGTTCCCTAAAAACAAGGAAAAAGAGAAGACTGCATTTACCAAGTATTATATTGTAGATTTTAAAACAGTTAAAACATTAAATTAACAGAGTTTAACATCATTCTTTATGTTAATCTACTGCACATGCACTGTTGGAAGCCACTGAACAATAAATTGACCAATCCTGTCACCATCAAGTTCAGCATCTTACTAAACAAAAGCAAACCAACCAACCAACCAAAAGCCTGACATTTTACAAACTACTACAGAGGTTAATGTCATTGCACTGTTTTTTTAAAATATTTTTTTTTAGCTTTTTAGCAGCTAGTATCACAATAAGCTTAACAAACTCTGGTATTATCTTACTACTTATCTCTCATATTCAGCCCTCAATACTCAATTCATTTGCCAAAACACTGCCAAAAACTCTATGTCTGCTGTCTTGATTTTGGTTTGGTTTTGGGGGGAGGCTGTGATTTTATTTTGTTCTTTAAGTAAAGACAGCATTAAAAATTCTGCACTTAGGGGTTTTAAAACTCTTGAAGACCACTGGTCTGGCTCTCTACAGAGAGGTATTTGGAAAGAGTTTTTTCAAGCACTAGTTAGAAAAGATCTTGAAAGATGCTAGATGTACTTGTGAGGAATCTTGAATAAAAATCATTAACTTCATTATTTCTGCCTTCCCAAATAATCTAGCAGTGTGTTCCCTAACTGAAACAGACACTGTTTCCAGCTCTTTATGATCATTCAGCTTCAAGCCTGGAAGATCACCCACAGGTCTGTCAATGCACAGAAGAAATTCCAGAGCCATCTCCCAACTCTTTGAAATAAACTGCAAAGGTCTTCTTATGCAAATCTGCAACTCTCTTTAAAAACAAAAACTCCTCATGAAAACCTGTATGCTCCTTCTTCCCCTTAATACTAACATCTTTCTTGCCTTTTCCCCTTCCTCCTCTAAACCCACAGGAAATCCATTTGTGATATTACTATTATTATTATCATTAATACTACCTAACTGTGGATAGACTAACGTGTTTGGGACTAAACTTAGGCTGATGCTGATGAACTCAGTGATCTTTGGTGGGAATTGCATTGGCTTCTAACAGAATACCCAGGGAGAATTCAGGATAACAGTAAGGTACTAAGTTATAAATGAACTGCTATGGTAATCACCAGAGATTGCTTCTATTTCTAAATTAGTGTAGTTGACAGAGAAAGCATGAGTTGAAATTCTTAACTAATTATTTCAAAGAAGATAATATGAAGAAATTAGTAACAAGTTGGTTTTTACTGTCATTTTGGAGCTCTGGTTTTGTGTGTCTGTCCTTCTCAGGCATCAGGGCTCACAGAGGTTATTCTTCTCTCAACACGCCCCAGGTATTTCCCCCTCCAGCCCCAAACAAAACCAGCAATTGACATTCCTGTCTGTACAATTACAACCAACAGCTTCATTTTTTTCATCTTAGCAAATTTTATCAATGGAATGGACAGAATTTATCTTTGGGTAAGTCTTGACTCAGAATACTAAGTCACAATAATTTACACCTCATTTATGAGCGAGGCAGGTTTTCAGACTACCCAAAATTCCAGATAGCAGATGCACAAATAAGCTGCAATATTGTTAATTTTCAGATTTTCCCTATTTCATGAGAGAACACTGTATTATCCAGAGGAAGAACAAGCCCCCTTCCCATTTAATAACAAGAGCTGGTGGATTATCTCTTCATATACACACCTATAATGGTGAATATCTTCAAAAGACTTTGTATTGTTTATGGCAAACACACAGAGGAAGCCTTCCCCTGTTCTCATATATTGGTCCCTCATTGCACTGTATTCTTCTTGACCTGCTGTGTCAAGAATATCCAAGAGACAGGTTTCTCCATCAATTACTACTTGCTTCCTGTAGGAATCCTAGGGAAAAAATACACCTTGGTTAATCACAAACAGGTAAGGTTGTGAACATCAGTAAATTTGGAGATAATAAAACTATTTACCAGCAATAAGAGTGACTGAAAAGGTTTGACCATGCTTAAGCTCACTAATTTAAATAAAATTTTATTTTAATTTAAATAAAATAAAATCTACTAATTTTGTTATTTCAACCACAATTTGTCTCTCATTCCATGCTACAAGAATGCACAAAATAATAAACCAGAAAGAATACTCAAGTAAGACAACTCCAAAAATCTTTGCCACTGAAAAGGAAGTGAAGAATAAAAAGCCTTCAGTGTTTGGGACAGGAAATATGTTTTGTATGCCTGAGCAGGTGTGCATAATGATATCTGTTGTTAAGTTATCAAAGTTGAGCTGATATATTTGAAATTGAAGCTTTTCGGCCAGGACAGACCAACAGAGCCATATTAAAACCCTGATGGGCTGGTTCACACAGATGTCAGAACAAATTATTACAATGCTATCAAATCAAAGCTTTCAGGTCACTGACTCAAGTGGCTAAAATCTGTACAAAGTCACACCAGCTAGATTTTATTACATCCCTGTTTAGGCCTCTGTGAGTACACAGCTTCAGCAGTAAGAAGGTGAGCATTACATGCCCAATAATTTCTATAAACACCTCTGTGTTTGAAATAAAGCCACAGCAATGAGCTTGGAAAAGGTGTCATCAACCAGCAGCATGAATTATTCCCAGTAAGCAGCTCTTGTAACAAATAACAGGTATGAACACAAGCTCCTGCTGTCACCTTTCAGCTGCCTTAGCTCGAGATTAACAACATTGCTGCTGTTCTGACACTATACAGGAGTGAACCTAAGGGAAGGGAATTAAAGAATTAAAATTGCAGTCAAGCCAGCTGCAAGGTGAATTAGGAACAACCTTCCTTCCTTTGTACCCAATTTAGGGCACAGTACACCTACTCTTAGGCAATTTCTAGCCATTTGTAATTTTACAAAAGACTCTTTTCTTTCCTGTTGCTCATGCTAAGAAGCAGGAGATAACTGTAAAAAAAACAGTATTTTAAACCAAACCAACTCTGTAACCTCACATTTACTGTTAAATGTTACCCAGGCTCATGACATCAGATAAAACAATTCTTACTGTTTACCTTAAAGATAGAAGTTTGCCTCCAACATGATTTTGAGACTATTTATTTCACAGAAGTGCAAATTCAGTGTTCAGGTAATAAGTGGGGAAGTTACTTCAGAAAACTTTCAAGCCATGTTTAAATATTGATACAGCTGAGAAACACACAAGCTGCAATGTGTTTTAAAATATAATTAATATTCTATCTTGCTGCTTAAATGGAAAAAAAATTACAAAAAACACCCAAACCTAAGGATGCATCTTCATTCCAACACTTCCTTTCAAGAGCAGATCCCCCATGTCCTAGGATACCTATACCACAGCTCTAGAAGAACTTCTATAATCATACCAGACATATTTACAAAGCTTGCACTTTCTCTTCTTGCAATTTGACTGCTAGTTCAAAAATATGAAAAGTAGTTCTTGAAAAGCCTGTACTATTCCTTTCCATCTTAAGGACTTCAAAGGGAAAGAAATTCCCCTCAACTGAGTGCTAAACAAAAGCTTTAAGTAATTTTCATCAAAGAAAATAATTTTTAAGAGAAAAGAAAATTGTTTTTAAGAACTGCCTACCATGGTGGCAGTAGCAGCAAAGATGCACCAGCATAAAGCAGAGCACAGATAGAAAAATTTTGAGGTGCTAAGTTGCTTTGTCACTTCTGGGGAGAAAATCTTAGTGACTACCTAGTGAGGGGATTTGAAGCAGAAGTTTTGAAAAGAAAGATGTGGGAGAGAAAACTGAGGCTTATGATTTACAGACAAGTGAAATAATAAAAATTTTTTTGGGCCTTTTTCCCCTCCCCCTTACAAAACATCAAACCTGAAATTCACATTTGACACTACTAAGTAAAAACAAAATGCAAACTAGAAGATTAATTCCTGATTCCTACCCAGCTTCAAATGTGAAATTCCAGTTTTTCCCCAGTATACAGTATGTAACTTTTAAAAATTTCATTGACCACATAACCTGCTTTTATTGTTCTTTCACAAGCCATAAAAAACAGCAAGAATTATGTTAAAGGAGTAATAATTTCATTGGCTCACAAGCGCTGATAAGAATATATGATATGAAATCTCAGCTTTACACTATATATGGAATTTAGCTAAAAACACCCCAGCGCTTAATAA
>JAYDZK010000056.1:56867484-56882018 GCA_034509185.1 Euphonia xanthogaster | reverse complement strand
AAAACCCCAGCGCTTAATAAATCCCATCTAGGCAAGAAATTATTACTCCACAAAACTCCACTATACCAGAGATTTAATGCTAAAATAGCACAGCTCCTGAGACTAAGCTATTGCCAAATATCAGCACTTGTTTCACAAGGGCACAGGTCATTTAAGAACACGGACTTAAATATCAGTATTCCTAAATCAGCTGAGGGATTTGGCTAATCCAATTTCAAAACCTCTGACAAGCAGCTAGGAAAGCTGCTCTTACTCCGGGATGTTTAAAAGATGACACATATTTAGGGCTGAAACGTCCTGAAAATGTAAAAAAGCTAAAAAAATCAAAGAAATTGAAGGGAGCACAAGCAAGATTTACTCAGCCTCGGCCGGTAGAGGGCACTGCCCCAATTGCTCAGGCCAGATTTACAACGGTTGCTGCCCATTTAATTTAAAATAAAACACTTAAAATTACTTGGCTATAAATCCTTGCTCGGACATCTCCTTCAAATAAAGCATTGGGCTGTAAAACACACATAAAGCATCGATATCTGAGCAACTGCAGCCACCCAAACACTCATTTTCAGTCCTCCCTCTGCCCTGCCATCTGCTCTGCTCAGATTTAAGTAATAAAGCACTCAAGCAGGCCCTGAAATTTGACGTTTTCCAATCAGATTATTTGTTGAATCATTAGGTTTATTCCACCAAAAAGCAGCGCAAATTTAACACTGTAAAGGCAGCTGTGATTAAGTAATTAATGTGTTTTTTCCTCTGCTGCAGCATACTATGTCTTCACAACAGGAGAATTTTAGAAGTGTGGAGTTTCATTCTGTTAATCACAGGAAATACTTAGAATTATTCAGTAACTGTGTAGTTATGAAATATACCATGGACAACAAACACTGAACTATCTTCTCTATCTTACCCCAAATTATTCAGCATGATTATCTACAGGGAGATGAAGTATTCTGCTGTATGGCTATGAAAGAAACAGTACTAAGTGGCAAACAACAGTAGTGACACCACTGAACTATCCTAATTATTTACCAGTCAAGGCAATTTTAGCTTTATGTCCTCATACTGCCTAAAACCCACTCTGCAGCCATTGCTCTTTGATCAGCATCACAACTGCACCTACACAGGAAGCACCACCACCAATCCTTCCCAACCAAGTGGATTTTGCCCAAGCATGAACTGGAGCATTTAAACCAAAATTTTATTTTTGTTTGCCACTCCAAATCACAGCCTGCCCTTGCTGGCACTGAAATATTGCGTACCCTCATGTGAGCACACACAAAGCCAGTTACCAGGAGGAGCAAGATAGTTTCCATCCTCGAGGCCTCAGAATTTACAAGATAAGAACAGGATCTAGTAGACAAGAACTTGTAAAAGGAGCAGAAATGAATGCTGCTGCATGTGACAAGCTGTGAACGCTGGTAAAACCTATTAGGTTAATTTGGTGTCACTCTTAAAGAACACATGGCTTCTGGACACAGCACTGAATTTGTGGCTGCCCCATCCCTGGAAATGGCCAAGGCCAGGTTGGACAGGGCTTGGAGCACCCTGGTCTTGTGGAAAGTGCTCCTGCCCATGGGAACAAGATGATCTTTAAGGTCCCCTCCAACCCAAAGCAGCCTATGATTCCATGAATAAAAGACACGGTTCTGGGATTTTCAGGTTCATTCTATAAGGAACTGTATTTCCATTTTATTATTTTACATTAAAAACATATTTAATGCCCTTCAAATCACTCAGCTGGTGGAATAGCAAAATCCCTCAAGTGCTCCAGGAATACTGGCACTTAAGTGTCTGTGTTCCTAAATTGTTTGCACAGTAACAACTCATAAGATGGAACCTGCACAGCACTTTCTGCAGTGCTTAAACACACCTCTAACCTAAGAAAAACCCAGGTAATTATGAAAAAGCATCAAAGACCAACAGCCTCCAAAGGTCCTTTTGTAGGAAAAAGTAAAATCCCATTTGGCTTGTTCCTCTCAGAAAGTTTGCTGTCATTTTAGAGAATGTTTGGGGTTGCTGTTTTAAGACTTCAGATCTTAGTAATAGAAAGAGCTGCTCTGCTGGTGTAAGCCAAACAGAGTTTTCTGCACAGGTCTAGTCACAAAACCTTCTGCAATCAAGATGTTATTTGGACATGCAAGAGACAGACAAGAAGACACATGGAAAGAACCTCAAGTCAACACATCTCTGTGCCACCACTAAATTTGTGCCACCTCGGGGCACTGGCTCCTCCTGCTTGTGTCTCCCTGAAAATCACTACCTACACACTTCCCAAGCTTCCATTTTAAGCCCAGATTTAAACCCTTGTGATTCCTTCAAGTGAGCCTGGAAGTGCCTTGCTGGATAAACATATAAATGAAGTCACGAGATGCAGAGCTTCAGTGCTGGGAACAAAAAAACCTGGAGTAAGTTATGGTATCATTTCTCCTTTTATAGAGTCTGAGGTTGTTAAATGCAACGATCCACAGGAGATTTCAGACAACACCAGTATTCTTCTTGTGTTTAAAAGGCAGAGCTTGCCTGCTCATTATAAACCTTTAAAACAGCACAACTTTTAAACCTTATATACCATTTCAAACTATGAGGTACTGAGCCTTAGTAATGTATTTCAAAGAACCCATTCCAAAAGCTATCTTATAATATCTTCTCTAGATAGGGAAACATGTACTGGTGTGTTTAAAGAGAGAAAAAACAAAACAGAACAGGCTCCAATTTTTGCTTCATTCACTGCAACATCCTAGGACACATTTCTCCCTGTGTGAAACAGATCCCAGTGATAGGAGCTGAGAAAGACTGGCACACACATTTCACAACCACTAATTTTCCTTCTTATCTAAGGAAAACGTCCCATTTAAGAGGTTGCACAAAGCTATGAAGGGTTTCACCAAGCTTTTTCAAGTGAGTTTGCAAATACTTTGTCATGGAGATCCTAAACACACACATCCACACTGCCCAAGGATACATGGCAATTAACACCATATTTTAATTGGTCAAAACTGGTAATTTGTAACTGCAGCTGTTGTTCCACAGCCAGATCAAGAAGCACAGCAATTCTGTCTCCAATGCAGAACATTATCTCCGAGCTCTTTTTACTATAAAGCCCCTTCCTTGGGGTAAGTATCCAAAAGGAAACAAGCACCATTATTCACTGATAATCTCCCCTCACAAAAAGTATGAGATGGAAGTGTTTACCTCTATTGTGGGGTCATATTCATCCACAAAGTGATTCTGGATTAGCTGTATTGTCAAGGCGCTCTTGCCTACACCACCAGCTCCAACCACCACAAGTTTATACTCTGTCATTTTTTAGCAGACCTGATGACAAAGAAACCAACATTAAGCAGAGCTGGGCTCCCACTAACGAGGATGCTGCCGGTGCCTTCTCATTCAGCGTCAGGATCCTCTGCTATTACCGGGAAGCAGCTCCCTCCCTGCAAGACAAGACAAAAAGGGATGAGGGAATGCTGTTATGCTGCTCCTCAAATATTACACACACAGGGAATGTAGAGCGGGTAGGCAGCGGTCACACCGAGATAAAAAGAACACGAAGTAAGTAAAAAAAAAATAAAATAAAAACCCCACAGTAAATTAATTTAAAAGGCACTGAACTCCGGGAAAAGCGAAATGAGTATTTCGTGCAGGGAATTAATCCGTGCAGGGATTTAGTTCCCCGCTGCTTCCTCCCGGTGCCTGGCGGAGCCCGCCCGGGTTTCCCGGAGCGTCCCAGCTCCCCTCGGGATGAAGCCCACAGCCGGGAACGCGCCTCCCGTGCCCGGACAGGGGACACGGTGAGCACGGCTTCTCGCGGCGGCTTCCCCGCCACAGTTTAGGGTGGGCTTTATTAATTTTTAATTGCCGGGCGAGCCGTGCCTGCGGGACCCCCGCGGCTCCGGGGCATCGCCCGCCCCGCCCCGGCTCCCTCTGCCCCCGCCAGCGCCGCGCCCGCGCCGCCCCAACTTTCCGGGTTTAAGGATTTACGAGAAGGGGTGAGGGGAAAAAAAAATTAATCCATGAGGGCTCAGGGAGGGGTGGGGGATGTCTCGGGCGAGCGCCGGGTCCCGCAGGGCGTTGGCCACCTGTCCCCTCCCGCCGGGAAGGACCGGGAATGCGGCTCCGGGAGATGCCGGCGGGAGCAGCGGGGGAGCGGGACAGGAGAGGGAAAAGGGAACGGGAGGGGCAACGGCGACGGCGGAGGAAGGGGGCGCCGGCTGCGCTTCCCACCTCGGAGGGAAAGCGGGGAAGGAAGGAAGGAAGAGGGTCGCCCCGGCTCGGCGGGGTGGGAGTAGGCGGTACCTGGCTGGCCGTGCCGCGGGAGCTCCCGGCACCCGCCGTGCTCGCGTCGCGTCCCTTCCTCTACTCTCCTTTCCCTTCCCGCTCCGGGTCCCTTCCCTTCCCTTCCCGTCCCGGTGCGAAATGGCGGGGGACGGGCAGGGCTGGGCGGGCGCTGCCCAGGGAGCCGAGCACCGATGTACGGATGGATGGCCGCGATCGATGCGCTCGGCGCTCCAGCGCCCCTTGCGGCAGCGCCGGCACCGCCCTCCCGCTGCCGAGCGGCCCCGCGGGTTCGAGACCGCATCCGGCCGCTCCCGTGTCCAGTCCTGGGATCCTCAGCACGAGGGAGACAGGCAGCACCTGGAGCGGAGGCTGCGAAGGTGATTTAGGGACTGGAACGGCTGAGGGAGCTGGGACTGTCCAGCCTCGAGAGGGGCCCTCGGCCCTGGGTGTCCCTGTCTGCTGGGAGGGCTCCGAGCAGGGCCCAGACTCTGCTCCAGGGGCCCAGCAATGGCACCAGAGGAGCGGGCAGGGACTGAGCCCAGGAGGTTCCACCTGGACAGGAGGAAAAACGACTTCCACAGATTGCCCAGAGAGGCTGGGAATTTCCTTCACTGGGGGTATTCCAGAGCCATCTGGAGACAATCCTGTGTGGCAGACCCTGCTGAAGCACAGAGGTGGTACCAGGTGCCCCACTGAGGTCCCCTCCATGGTGGCATTCCATGGGGCCAGAGGATGCGGCTTTGGGGCCGGGGAGAGGCTTGGAGGAGACATTTGGGAAGAGTCTGTCCGGGAAGGGTGCGCTCGAGGGCGGTGAAGGGAAATGTGCACAATTCCAGCATTTCCTCACCGTTTCCCCCTTCCTGCACTGCCATTGGGGACCTGGAGGGGAAGAGGCACAAGAACCACCATAAGGCTCAGGTCAGGCTCATACTGAGGGGACATGTGGACTGCCGGGACAGGCAGAGCCTGGTTACACATAAAGAGCGATTTTATCCATCATGGAAAAGTTAGCAGAGGCTTTGTGGAGCTGCTGTGACACTTACCAACCAAATAAAGTTGGTCAGCTTTCAAAATAAAATGCAAGGTTTGATTTTTAGCTCTGAATAAAAGTTAATAAACAGAGTCTTTGTGGTTTTGTAACAAGTTAACAGATGCATAGTAAACCATAATTTCTTATTAAAAGGCTAAAACCATAACTCCCTGTAAACTGAAATACAGAATCATACAATGGCCTGAGTTGGAAGGGACCTTAAAGATCATCCAGTCCCACCCCCTGCCATGGCAGGGCCGTCTTCCACTGTCCCAGATTGCTCCAAGCCCCATCCAACCTCGCCTTGGACACTTCAAGGGATAGGAAACTTTTTATGATCCCCATTTCACCTCTCCCACAAATTTAGGTGTCAGTAACCTAGTAATTTTTTGCGTTAAAGGTTATTAGGATGTTTCCCAATAGCCACAATGAAAAAAAAACCTCACAAAAAATCCATGTGACAGAGTAACATGAGATCATCTCACAAATCAGGGTTATTAATTAGGCTGCCTCACATGAGCAGATGTAAAACCCAAAAGTCAGACTTGCTTTCAAAGAACAAGTAGCCTGGTGGTAAAACCACAAGTTTGGGATGTGGGAAACCCTGAACCCACACAGCCACAGCTGGGATCAGAAGAGTATCCGGAGAGCAGCTGCTGTTGGCAGAACCTCCTCCATGAAAACTTCAGGTCCTGATGACAGCTTGTGCTGTCCTATCTCCATAGCATCTCAGCAAAATGTGCAAGCAATCCTTTTGCATGTCGTGGAGGGAAAATGAATTGTTAGAATTCTGGAAAAAGCAGAATGCAAAGCTGCTTTTCTTGTGCACAGATTTTGTTTATAAATGTCTATTATGAAATTGCTTTTTGCTGTATTTGCATTTAATTTAGAAATATCTTCTCGTGCTCGTGTGTGGAGTGGTTTGAAAACAAGATCAAATAAATGAGCTGATGGAGAACATTAAGTGCTAGTCCATTCACTGCTTTGATATGAAAGCTGGTGATAGTCAGCACAAGTGATGGAAAGCCTCTTCGATTCTGTGGAAGTTTTTTTTCTCTGACTTCCCATCTTCATTTTAGTGATTGTTTCTTTGGTGTAATTTGCACAGAGAATTCTGAACGTGTGCAAACACGATGCACACCCTCAGATCCCAGAACCCTTCAGTGTGCTGCAGCTACATACTTCTGCTAAGTTAAAGCATATTTTCAATTCAAAGATTTCTTCACAATGGCAATAAAATATTCCAGTCCCTGTCTTCTGGATCCTCCATGGAACATTGTGGGCAACACCAGTCACAGCTCCTTACTCCAAGAAGATTCCTCCCTTATGATATGCAGCACTAGGCCAAGTGCAATCCCACATTTACAGTACTCAGATTTGCCTGTTCCTAAACATGATACAATGAATTCAGTGACATTTTCACTTTGAGAATACAGGAGCATTCCTCACCTGTCAGCAGTTGTGGGCTGGGGGGCAGGACATGTAAAAATCAGCTGCAGCCTGGGGATGAATAGTAAGCTTTCCCTGTTAGCAGAGAGCATCAGACAAGCTGGGACAAGAGTTAATTTTCCTGTGGCTTTTCCTGGCATTGAACTCTATGCAAAGCAGATGCAAAGCCAGTGTAGTGTTAGCACAGAAAGGTAAGTGGGTTTTGTGCAACTTCAGGTTTGCCTGCTGTGAATTAGGAATATTAGTAAAGGGAAATTATTTTTAGATAGGCCAAGGGTGGTAGTGATACCTCCATTTGGGATCTGCTAGCCTTCAGGATTTACCTTTGCCTCTTCTCCCCCCAGGAAAATTAAGACTTTTAAGGAAGTCCTGCCAACTTCTGCTGCTCTCTTGTTGAGATCACCTGCAGAAGATTTTTCATTTTAAGTTCTATTTAGAACAGTACAAATGTGCTCGCAATTTTTTGTCTGCTGACACAGCAGGATACAATTATATTCCCCAAGACTTTTAACTCACTAACTCTACTCAAGACAGGATCTACAAGACATGTATACAGTGAAATTAAATATATAAATATTTGCATCTATAGATAAATGTCTCTACATGTGCAATTTGGAATATATGAGTTTATATTAAAATAAAGGCTATAATTCTCACAAGATGCTGACTTTATTGCCCTGTCAAATTTCCTGGAGTGGTCTGGGGAGCTCCAGTAATTTTACAGGTATAGATTGAAGTCTAAAGAAGCTGAACTCACCCAGAATGTGAATACAGCATGTATGGTCTCGCACGGAACGTGAACGTGTGTTGCTCCATCATTGCAAATCTCTTTCAAATTATTGGATGGACCCCAAGATATCCACGAACACTAAACCAAAAATTACATTTCAAACCCCCAGCTATGTAAAGCACAAGTCTAGGAGCTGCTCCATTGGCTTCAGTGGCAACTTGGTTGGCCACTACCCACTTCAAGCACACGAACAGCACGAGGTCCTGCAAACCTTCCTTCTTTTTTAAAACATGTAGACGCCATTAATGTATTTTTCTGCAATAACATTAGATTTGGCTTGAAAATAACATGCTAAGATACATGCTATTTTTGAATGGTTTGACTTTTGGTTTAATTCAGCTGTCTCTGACTTTTTGAATACAGTTCTCTACTGAAAATGGGGTGGGGAGAAACAAACAGTTCAACTGTGAACTATTCTTTACAAAACTGGATGCTTTTGCCATCCCACTAATGTCATCTGGCATTAGTTAACATAGCATCTCTCTAATTATATTGTCAGCATACAGCCACCAAATTAAAATACAAAGAGAATCATTAAAATTTCCCAATTTGACTTCAGCATTTCCTTTAAAGCACGATTTTTCAACTTTTGTGTATGTAGGAAATCATCCAAAGCCCACTGAAATTAATGGGTTTCATCCCAATGGGGCCCAGGAATATTTGGAAAATACCAGTGGGGTGTCCAAATTGCCTCTCTAAACCAAGTGATTTGATGCCTCTTTTCTGTTGTTGGCACCAACAGCTCAGCACCCAAAACCGAGTGTGCAGGGCTGGTGGGTCCCTCAGGGGAGTGAGGACCATCCTGTGGGGAGGAAAAGAGGGCATTAGGCACAATGGAAGTCCCCCATCCCTCTGCTCCCTAAAAGGAACACAAGGAAGAAGGACTTAAGTAGATCTGTGCTGCCTGAGACAGCATGGAAGAGCAGGGGGGTTACAGCATAACCTGCCTCCATCCTGGGTTTCTGTGTCACGCAGGATCAGCTGCCCCCTGATGCTGCTCTCCTCATGAGTTTTGTGGTTCTTTCTTCCAGTGGGGAGGGCTGTGGAGGAGAGCTGGTGCCTTGGCAGAGTGTGTGCCCTCAGGCAGGGAGCTCAGAAGCCTTGAACAAACCCTTGGGTTCCAGCTAAGTCTGTCCTGCCTCACAGCACCCTGTCCGTGGGCGAGAGGAATCTGTGTGTGGGGTGATCCAGGCTGAGGGCAAGCCCAGAGTAAAACACTGGCTTGGTTTTGCCTTTGGGCATGGCCTAGAGCTCAGGCCGGTTCTCAGTGAATGGCATTGCTAGCACTTCTCTGTGCCTGGCCTTCCACGTTGGCACTGTCTGCCCTTCAGCATCACTGGCCTCTGCAGGTATCCCTTAGTGTTATTAAAATCTTTGGGATCAAGCTGATTTCTCGCTCACCAAGAGCTTCACCTCTCTGGGGTTTGGAAAAACTATACATCGCCCTGAGATGATCAGAAACACATGGAAAAATATTAAAATGGTTCATAAAGAGGAAAAAAAAAAAGAAATATTTTCTTTCCAAGACTTTTACTGCTGAATTTTTACTTTAGGGGGAAAAAAAGAAGATGCTTGTCAGCACTTTAGAAACAATGTTCCTTTTTCCACCTCAACAGCCCTTTGCCTATTTTGCCTAGACCTGTTAAGCTGAGTATGTTGCTACAGCTCAGGACAAGGCATGGAGAGCTAATATTTTTCAAAGAAATAAAAAATGTTCCAGCAGCAATAGCAGCTCACGTTTTTCTTGGACAGGATGTATTTCCCCAGCTCCCCTGGGAAACTCGAAGCAGAATCCCAGGGTAGCCCTTCTCACTGACTGCTGTGCTTGGGTGTTAGCTGTTTGGGGAGTATGATCCAGACTGGGAAAATCATTCTCTGGAGATGCTGGGCAATTTGAAGACTTAGGGAAGGCTGGAAGCTTCTGACCTCAGTGATACACAGACCTCTCAAAGCTTGGAGCCTGAAAAGCCAAAGCATGCAGGCTTGCAGTTCAGGGAGCTGCCTGGTGGCTTTGGAGCAAGCAAGTAGTTTAAATTGAAATCACCAGTTCCACGCAGAAAATTCCAGGTGGCAAATGCATGTTTCTCCATCAGGGCCATCATCTGGATGCCCTTATTTGTCATCAGAAGGCTGGCTAGCACAGGGATGTGTTAATTCCTGCTGGGAGCCCTGAATGCAGAGGGCAAGGAGCACGCTGGGCTCATCCTACATGGCCTTTCCCATGGAAAATGGGGTGCTGCCTCTTCCATGAAGATGTACACATCTCTTGCTGTGGTAACTTCATGACCTGTCAATGATTCTCATTCACTGCTGGCCCGAAAGCTAAAATATGGAGTGGCATTTTTGGCTGTCACAATAATGCAGGACTAGATTCCCTGTGCCCTGTGACTTCTGTGTTCATGCACGCCCGTGGTAGAATCTGTGTGGGCAGGTCACTTATGCAAGGCCACTAAATGGAAGTGGTGGGATTTTACACAGGGAGAGGGGCAAGCACACACCCCTGTTGCCAGGCATCAGGAGCTTAAAACACACCTGGTCTCTGAGCAGATCATTCTGTGAACTGAAACTAAGCTTGAATATACAAATGTTGTACTCATTCCTCTTGGTCACGTAACACTTTCTGGTAGGTGGTAAATGGCCAGGGACACCCCTGTAGCCAGACCCTCTGCCAGCATAAGGGAGCGAAGTGTGAGTAGGATACGAAAGAACCCTCTTGCAGCCAGCTTTGGGCTTCACAATGTTACATTTGGAACTAAGTTTTGGAACTCAAATGTGTGGCCAGAGGCAGAGAGGACCCTTCCATCCCTGCAATGGGAGCAGAGATGTGTAATGAGGTCAGAATCTCTGTTGAGCTGAACTGTTCATTCCTGTTGCTGTCCAGGCACAAGGAGGCATTGGACAGCGGTTGCTTCTGGGTATAGCCAGTGCCAACCAGATTAATCATCTGTATCCCAAATAACCAAGCTCTTCTTGGCACAGCAGCTTCTGCACGTTGCCAGAGCTGTGAGCAAAAAAAAAAAACGAGGGCCCACGCTACTCCTGCCTCTTCCCATCCTGGTCTGCTATCCTCACTCTACACCTAGGGCCAGCCTAAATAAATTGCATGTGTTAATATGTATTTTATGTCAAACTAAAATGTTTTTTTGTCCTTAGTTTATGCCCTTGGTTGTTACTACCATAATAACTAAACAAACACAGGAAGAAACAATGTCTGCAGCAGCAGCAGTTTGGTTACCTGCTTCCTCACACACACACACACTCTAGAATTTCATGTCAAGAAAAGCTCACTGTACTTGAGGTTGCAGGTCCTGCTTTGCTGTGCAGTAATTCAGTTTTCATTTGGCTTCATTTCAGGAGGCTCCACTGTCCATTCAGCAGCTTACACATGCAGAATTTTCTGGGAGTGGCTGCCTTTACTCCAGACTTGAATTAGAATAAATGACAGCAAAATGTGTCTAATGGGGGTTAATAAGTCCACAACAGCGTGCAGCCCTAGGCAAGAAGTCTGGAAGCACTGCAAGAATCATCCTAGAATCTTAAAATCACAGAATGATTTGGGTTGGAAGGGACTTTAAGGCTCATCCAGTTCCACCCCCTGCCACGGGCAGAGACACCTTCCACCAGACCAGGTTGCTCAGGGCCCCATCCAACCTGGCCTGGAACACTGCCAGGGATGGGGCATGTGAACACAGCAGGAAGTATTGTTGAGGTGTAACACCTCAACAATAAAATATTCTAAAAATAAAAGAAACTTCTGTTTAATACCAGTGGTGGGATTTTTAGGATTGCTTGCCCCTGCAGAGGCAGCTAAATAGATCCTGACAGAGAGTACCAGGGAAGGAAATGTACGTGTTTATTTTGGAGTGTTTGGATCATTGGATAGAAAACCTATAGGAAAATGGAAAACATGCAGCAGTAATTTATTTCTAAAGGGAAGGGGGAGGAAAGTCGAGGAAATTCCCTCACAGCCTGCTTGGAGCCAGGTTTTCAGCTGGTGTAAAGCTGAGGCTAAGTTAAAATTATTGGAAGCAGGTCACGTCCCATACTAATAGAAAGCAACAGGGCAGTGGTGACTTGAGGCCCTGAGGAGGTGGCACTACCAGAATCCTGCATCAGGGTCTGCCCAGGGTTCTGTGCTAGGATCAGCCCCAGCTCCCATCCAGAGTGGAGCTGTGCAGACAGGCAGGGGTCCCTGTCCCTTGTTACGTGCCAACAAACGTGTCCCGTGTTACGTGCCAGCGTCTTCCTCCTCCCACCAATCTGTCAAGGCCCTCCCTGACCACATTAAACCACCACATGAGTTTTGCAGCAATGATTCTTATTCTCCTGTCTTTAGGTCCCAGCTCTCACCAGCTCTGCAGACTGAGAGCATGTTCTTTGTGACCTCCTCAATACGTTTGCGTTATCAGCTATTACATCTTTTATCACACATCATTGAATTTGATGCATCAGGGCTTCTACACAGCTTGCCCCTGCTCTCTAGGAATTCCACAAATAAATCACTGCCATGCACTGCAAACTGTCAAAGAGTTGCTGACATGCTCTGCAGCAGAAAACTGGATAACCTTTGGCACCAGAACGCTATTTTTAAGTGCTTTAATAAAGAGCTCCTTTGTATTTGGAAATGTACAGCAATGGTGAGAGGAGTTAATGGTTTGCACATGATGCATCACACCCATGATAAAATTCTTCATTGAAAAGTCAAAAATCCCAAGCAGTAACCACACACACAAAATCATTAAGGATACTCTGTGGCTTGAAGCTCTTGCCTCTGTATGAGCTTTCTGAGCAGCCGTTGTGAAACTGAGCCCAGATTTATAAAAGCCAAGCTTAATGATCCAGATGCTTTTCCACACCATGGGGTCAGAGCCTTGGGCAAAGGTTCCCCCCATTCACAGTCAGGGGTGGGGGAGGGAAAGGGGTGCTGGATGTGTCCAAACAGCTGCCTCTTGGTTTTGTGAGTGGCCCAAGGAAAAAGGACACCAAAGCGTCTGTTCCTTGGGACAAGGCCGTGGTGTTTCTGCAAAGGGGAATTGGCTGTGTGCTGTTTCTAACCACCCTTGTGGTGATCAGCAAGTGTCTGGATGTTCTTTAAATAGACACATTACCCTAAGGAAACACCCAAGTCAGCACCTCTGTATCCTGCTGTGAGAGAGGAAACCTGACCTACAAGGCACCAAAATTTGCTGTCTCTTGGCTAAGGGGCAGAAATATTCTAGCTAAGGCCTGACTGCTGCTTGCTTTTCTTGGAGAGTTTGCTTCCTTCAGCTCTCATGGAAGTCAGTTTTACTCTGGGGTGACTGCAGTTAGAATTGCTCAATAATTACACAATTGGCAGTGAGAAAAGAACCAAGCCTCAAGGAACTGCTTCCTAAGTAAAGCAAGGATATGATCGAGTAATTGATCAGTTTATAGATTCCTCATTTATTCTTGCTAATTGCTGTTTAATATGGAAATATTTCCAAAATTTTGTCCCAGGAAATTGCTGCTCTTTTATCTGATGCTGAAGTCTGACTATATGAATAATTCAAAACCAGACAAGACAAGCCACCAGAGAGTGTGTTAAGCAAAGTGAGGATAGAGTTGCAGCTGATCAGAAGAACAGAGAAGATGGTCTTCCTTCTTCCTCAGTGCCTGCAGTGGAATGTTCTGTACCACAGTTTGCTAAACTGATGTGCTTCAAAGAGAGAAGACTGAGAGGGGATCTCATCAATGCATTTAAATATCTCAAAGGGTGCCAAGGAGACGGTGCCGGGCTCTTTTCAGTGGTGCCCAGGGACAGGATGAGGAGCAATGGACACAAACCAAAACACAAGAAGTTCCACCTCAAAATGAGGATGAACTTCTGTACACTGAGGGTGGCAGAGCCCTGGAACAGCTGCTCAGGGAGGGCCTGGAGTCTCCCTCTCCGGGGACATTCCAATCCTACCTGGACATGCTCCTGTGTCACCTACTGCAGGTGCCTGGGCAGGAGGTTGGAGTGGGTGATCTCCAGAGGTCCCTTCCAACCCCAACTATTCTGTGATTCTGTGACAAGGAATGTCACCTACACACTTTTGAGGAATGTCTCTGAAATTCCCATCAAGCAGCATTGCTGGTAAAGCTCAGAAATCTGTTTGGGAAGATGACAGAGGACTGCAAGATGTCATTGTACAAATGGTGTAGTTCACCAAAAATAAGACCCTGAAGACTTACCCTGTCCTCACCCTACAATTATGGGGAGGGAATGACCATGGAACACAGCTTTTAGGACACCATGGAATATATTTGACCTCTGAGCAGTTCTTAGAGCACCTTGTCATACGTAATTAGTGAGGATGCTGGTGTTTATTTAGGGCTTGTGGTTGTGAAAAATAGAACAAAGCCATTTGGGGGCTGGGGGGTGGGGATGGGCAATAATCAGTGCACTAAAGTAATTTCTCTGCTTTCTATGCTTTTTTCTCTCCAATTTTCTATCACAAAACCAAATCAAACCTCACCTTATCCAGTTAGCTCACTTAACTCACTCTTTTTTGACAGCACATGCTGTGCAAGACTTTTTCCCTACATTCCCTTCTGCCTACGATGCTTCCATTTGATTCTTGCTGTATCATAAAGCTGGAAGATCTTACCATTGCAAACTGGTTTTGAGAGCCTGTTGTCAGACTGACAGAAGGCAGCAGGGAATGAGCTTACCTTGCTATTTTCCTCAATAGTTCACTTTGAGATGAAAATTCTTCCTTGGCACATGCAGTCCTAAATGAAAGAGCAATTTCTGACTTGCTTGCCTTTTGATTTTCTTCTTTATTCTACACATGTCTCACAGATATTTCTACAGCCTTTGCTCCTTACAGGCCAGTTTCATCTTACTCACTCTTCCATTTTTATCAAAGCTTTCCTTTTAACAAAGAGATGCTCTGTAGAAAAAGTTCAAATCAAAGTTCCCTTGAGCTTTGTGAGAGGAATCACCCTGAAATTTCTTTTTTTTTTTTTTTTTTTTTTTTTATGATGTTC
>JAYDZK010000056.1:56822195-56866401 GCA_034509185.1 Euphonia xanthogaster | reverse complement strand
TGATCCCCTTGGTGTCCCTGCTCTGGCCTGGCTCCAGCAGCTCCCTGTCCTTCCTGTGCTGGCCCCAGGGCTGGATGCAGCCCTGCAGGGGGGGCTCAGCAGAGTGGGGCAGAGGGGCAGAATCCTCCTGCCCTGCTGCCCTGGGGCTCTGGGTGCAGCCCAGCACAGGGAGGCTCAGGGATGGGGCAGGGTCAGCTCTCACCCACAGCACCCCCCAAGTCCTTCTGCCAGGGCTGCTCTGGATCTGTTCATCCCCAGCCTGGATTGATCCCGGGCATCACTGGGTCTTGTCAAAACCTCATGAAATGTCCATGGGCCACTGCTCGAGATTGTCCAGGTCCCTCTGGATGCCATCCCATCCTTCAGGTGTGGTAACAAAACACTCAGCTTGGTGTCATCTGCAATTTTCTGAGGGTGCACTTCATCCCTGACTGCACTGAAAAATGAACCCACATTTCTCCTGGCAATGAGATCAATGCCTGCTGTGTTTAATTGCTGCCACTCTCCTGGAATGGGTTGGTATCCTAACAGTTGTACTGTGACAGAAACAGGGAGTAAGGGAGGATCTATTTTAAGCAGAAAAAGAGGATTACATTTTAGAAAAAAAAGCTATTTTTATGGAGAAGAACAATGTGTATTTCCATCCAAACAAGCTGTTCTATGAGGAGGAGAAGGACTTTCACTATTTGAATTTTCTGGGGTTTAGTGTAAGCTGAGGTACTCAAATCCTACACTGAAGGCATGAGCGACAAAGGTTAAACCTAGGAAAGCACAGTTTTAGCAGTGTGGGGGCAGGGTAAGAATGCATCTTTTCTCTTGCAGTATTTCAAGTTCTCACAAATTTTTGAAATATTTTGTGTGGCATTTAGTGAAGCCACATCAAGACTCCCTCCTCAGCCCTTAAGAGATGCTATTGTCTTTTTCAAACACTCTTTTTCAAAGCATACTCCTTCACTGCTAAACTCATGATAAAAGCCAGTGTGAAAGGGACAGAGAATTTTCAATACATGAAACATTGCATTTGTGTGGCAAACAAGTAGCTCAGGAACTCGAGGAAAGAAGCCAGACTCACAAAGTTTCATGAACAGGGGACAAGTTTTAGATTATGTTTGAGGAAGGTGGGTGCTTTCCCTCAAAAAGATTGACTGAACCCATGTGAAGAGCTCCTGTCCATGAGAACTTCCAGACACAGGGTTTTTAGCTTGGATTTAGCTTTCATTTGTGAATGCTTACTCCCTAATTGCCCTTTGGTCCCTTATGGAGGAGGCTGGCTCCTACAGAAAGATCGCTGTACCTTTTACCCAAATCCTACTTCCCAGACTGTTCCTGGCTTTCCCTAGCCTAGCAGGAGTAATCTCAGCCTCAAAACCCTACCCAAACGTCATCAAATAAATGCACTCTGCCTACCTAGCTCTCCTACTTAGTTTCAGTAGGAAAAAAATCATGCTGCAGGTTCCATATCGCTGTGTTTTATGAAGTTTTTACAATGTAAATGTACCAAGCCTTTGCCAAAATATAGGGCTGTGCCCTACTTCTGACACAGCCACAAAAGTGAGGGGGGAAAACTGCTCAGTGCGTGGCACTCACTGATGGCTCTGAAATGTCTTTGTGTGAAGGAATTTCTATAAATTATGTATAAACCTATTTTTGTTCATTTAAAGTCATTTCTTCTGGTGGCTTATCGTCACAGGCTAATGTAAGCAGTTATGCCACCATCATGCATTTACAAACCGGGCTATGAATAAATAACAATTAAACTATTTATACTTTCATTTTCAAGTTTCACATCCTACTGGCACCAAGAATGTATAACCTGAAGGTTGAACTTTACAGGAATACTGTAAAGGAAGGATACACATGGCTAAGCCTTGGCTTTATAACATCTTGCTTGCAGATATTTCCTTTTGCATCTAATGGGAAGCAAGGGAAGATCCATGTTTCAGTTTATCTGAACCACCAAAGTTTACACAGAAGGAAAAGAGTGGGTGGGGAAAGAGGAAAAGGGAGGGGAGGCTGGGGAAAAAAAAAATCAGCTGTTGTCTATCTATATTCTAAGCACAGAATCCTCTGATCTACTGATATGTCATTCATACCAGCAATTTGATTCCTTGAAAATATTTTGCACGGGGCTGATGATGTTACAGAGCGTTTTCCTCCACCTCCTTTAACAAACAGGGCCATGGGATGATTTTCCTCTCTTAGCCTGAGTCATTTCCTCTTCCGTTGCCTGGAGCTCTTTCAGCTCCAACTGACAGCAGCCATCTCTCCATCAGGGGAGCCCTCCAAGTGCCCCTGCCTGGCTGCAGCTCGCAGGAATTCCGCATTGCTCTTTGGGGAAGCTGTTGTGACACTTGCCAGGGTGTCAGTGGAGTTATTGTGCTTGAGCTGCCCATCTGGACACTTTTAGTCTGCCTTTTTTTTTTTTTTTTTTGTGGTTTGAATTGATCCAGTTCCAAATAAGCCTATGCTAAAGCCACATGGACATATCTACATGGAAAAGTAGCTTGGAATAGCTTGTAACAGCTTGGATTCTTCCAGTGTAAGGATGGTTATTCCCACCCTAATTACCCTCTGGGATTGCCTACTGAAACCTTGGGTAGTTTTACATAAAAAATTGTTTCTATTACCTCTTTTATGCTACCAACTGCAAACAACTCTACCCAGTTATGTAAAATGAGAACTTCCCTGATTTCCCTTTTTCACAAGCATTCTGAAATGCCTTCAGTGAGTGATATTTTATAGATTTTACTGGAATACCACAGATAAAACACAGCTCTTTTTAAGAAAAGATCATGCTGATAAGATGTTGCTATAGAAATACTTAAAATATGAGCAGCTTTAAACTTCAGCCATTGTGATGGAGAAAAATGAAAAGACAAAAACTTACAGGTTTTTTGGCACTTGAGGCTAAGCATGGAAGCAGTGGGGTGGCAGGAGCAGGTAGCAGGCATGGAGACTCAAGGTGTGAGGCAATAGCATTTCATCAGGCAGAGCTGGAGGAGCCAGGACAGGGGCAGTGCATGGTCCCTGAGAGCCTGGAGCTGCTGGGGCACAGTCAAAGGAAGGGGTCTGGGCTCAGGAAGGAGTGGAGTGTGCTGCAGGGAAAAGGGCTTTGGAGGAAAGACAATCCCTGCAGAAGGGAGCAGAAGGGAAGTGGGGAGCTGGAGGGCTGAAAGGCTCTGGAGGGGCAGAGCAGGGACAAACCTTGTGTCAGGCAACCAAAACAGAAGTACTGGTGGCTGGGAGGTGCAGGAGGGCTCTGAGATGAGGTGGGTGGGAGCTGGGATGTCTGGGGCTCTGAGAGAGTTGGATTCACTGTGGATGTACTCCTTCCCAGGCATTCCCAGTTACACTTGGGGTCCAACAGGGGGGACCCTATCAGTTACCTTCACCTTCCTCACCCTCGCACTTGCTGTGAGGAAGGCAGGGGCTCAGCCCAAAGCTCTGTGCTTGCTGCTGGTGGAGCCTCCTAGCACTCAGAGGGTTTTGGCAGCAGAGCTGACAACCCTGGCTCCTGCAGCCCCTGGGGAGCCTTGAGGGGTTCAGGGCCTCCCCCAGAGCTGTGTGAGCCACAAACCTGCTTGTGAATGACTTTTGAATTCAGAACTGAACGTGAGTTAGGCTGGGAAGAGCTGAGGAGAGCTTTGGGCTGGGAATCCACTGCAATCCAAGGGCATTCAGGCTGTGAGACCCCCAGGACACCCCCTCCAAGGAGAATGTCAAAAGATGCAGATGTTTCTATCCACAGACCAAAAGAGTGAAATCTCTGTCCAACAGGACTGGAACTATTTTCAGAAACTATAGGGACTCCTGAGCAGCAAGTTAAATGCTGCTGCTGCTGCTGCTGTGACTGCTCAGGAGCCCACTTACTCATCACTGTATTTGGCAACATCCTAAATTACTTCTCATAATTTCATTTAGAGCATGGAAAACCTTTAGAGAAAGAACTGAGTGATACGGTCCTTCGAGTTGGTTTTATGTAGAGAGCTTTATCTTTTAAGAACCTAAGTTATGCCATATTTTAAAAAGCATTTGTCCATATATCAAGCCCTTACAAGAGTTGGGAGGAAGAAGGAAGAACAACAGACATTTCATCCTGAAACATAAAGGAATCATGTGGATCTTGGCTTAGTTCAAGTTAATTTCTACTTAGATTGATAAATCTATTTATCATAGATTTGTAATTTGGCTATAAAAGCATATTTGAATCCTTGAATATTGGCAGTCAAAACTTTCAGGTCAGGAGAATATTTTTAGCAATATTTTATTTTTAAAAAAGAAAACCATAAAAGTTGTTTTTGAGTCTAGAAAGTTAAAGGGAGAGTTTTAAAAAGCATGGGTTGGGTCACATTTTGACACCCATGTTTGTTTTATTTTCCCTTAAAGAAAAGAAACAAAAACCCCATCCAACATGCTTCCAGCCTGACAGATAATAAAAGACATTTCAGACGGATCCTTTTAAAAGCTGCCCACAGGCTTTTTTCACATCCAAGAGTAAACAGTTCATCTCAACTAATAACCCATAAAAAAGCTGAAATCAAGGGACTACTGTGAATTTTAATGGCTGGGTTTAATGAGCAGATCTTCAGCTTGTGCAGATCATTGTAACTCCAGGAATGGCAACAGCACTACATCAACCAGCACCCGCTGAAGATGTGGATGGTAAATATACACTACACTCCCTCCCTCGAAACACGTGACTAGTTCAGCAACACTGAGGCAGTAATTAAGGTAATTAATGCACTGGAAGGAATGAAGGCCCAATGAGAGCAGACCAGTCAGGTCAGCATGCCACGTACAAGAAGCATCAGGACAATTTTGGCCACGTGTTCTGGGGCAAACACCTCGCCACAGAATCTTTAGTTTCACGGTTTCCTTCAGCCTCAAAATTACAGAGGGGCTGAGTCAATCCTGCCAGGATTTGAGTTAGTGGTTCCAGGCTGAGCCACTGGCACAGCTAAGCTGGGGGGCAGAGAAGGTGTGGAGCACACAGCACAAACAGGAAGGTTCATTTCTGGCCTTTTCACTCACACCCTCTGGTGTGTTTTTTGCTGCACAGCCTCCCTTCTGTGATTTAGGCTCCCTTTAACATCGTGGGCTCTGGCTGCCAGGGTTCACCTCTTTGTGGTGAACTGGCCCTGTATGGCAAAGGGGTGTCCCAAAAGAGCAGCTGCTGTGTTGTTGACACTAAGAGAAATCCAGATTTGGAATAAAGATGATTCATCCACCTGCTCCCAGCTCAGACCAGGAAACTCTTTAGGACAGTGTCTGGGCCAAACCTAAGGCACCCCCTGCAATGGAACAACCCCTGTGAGACCATTTCAGAAAAGTTACAGCTTTAAATACTCTGGAGCCAAATTGATCCCAGACCTGCAAAGTTTAGAGGGATCAGAAAGATCACTTTGACAGATTTTACTCTCACCAGAGGTTCTGTATTCAGTTCAACCCATTTGGGCCTGAAGATCTAGTTCTTCTAAGCTGACCAAAGCAACATTTAAAAGCAATTCTCAGCCCAAAGGAGGTCTTCGAGTTTATCTTCAGATGTTTTACATCCAGCAGTGACTTCTGTAGTCCCAATTACTACCTTAGTCTCTGTCCCTCCAGCCCTGCTCCTTCCACCCTCATCCTCCCTTGCTCTCCCTTCCCTGCCTCCTTCCTCCAGTGGCTGGGTCCCCCCCTCTGGGCTGCACACACCCTCCTGATGGTTTCAGCACATCTTCCAAGCACACATCCTTCCTGCAGCCCTGTGTCACCGGCGCACCTCCCCTGCCGAACAACCGGCCTTTTCTTCCACCGCCGCGCTCCCAGCACCTCGCCACAGCCCAAAATAGAATAGAGCCAGGAGGGGTGGCTGGGCAAGGCTTGGGCTGTGCTGGGCTCAGTTTCACACCCCACAAAGCCATGGGGCAGCAGCTGGGATGTTTGCAGCCTGTTTGCAATTAGCAAGGTAGCTGTGCTGGGGGAGGTGGATGTGGGCTTTCACTTAAAGGTAGGGCTCTGCTAACATCATTTAGGGGGAGAACCTCACCACTCAGCTATTTCAGCCAGGCTTTGAGCTGCTGCTGGAGCTCTTTCAGCTCCAGCCTAGGTATTATATAGTCCCCCTCGCTGCAGAGTTGGAGCACCTCCCAAGTATTTGGAAACAGAAGTCGCAGTTACAATCTCCCTTTCTTACTTGGCAGCAAGAAGGAGAAATACTTGGCGTAACTTATGCATTTGTTTGCATATTCGTGGGTGGGATCAAGTTATTTGTTGATGTGTACATGGGAAGAATTAAATTTCTCTCAGTAAGTTGAAAATATTTTAGCATAAGGAGAGATGACTTCAGAGGCAGTTTTCCACGTCCACACAGCACAGCTCAGTAAGCTGCCTTGTGTCCCCTTGTGTTCCCTAGGTTTTGCCCAGAGGGCAAAGGTGTGGTCAAAGCAAAGATCTGGAGCTCATCGTTCCTGTTAATTAGCTAATGGGGTCTCCCCAACATGAAGAACTTTCTGTCCCTTCCTTTCTGCTTCCAGGCAAAGCCACAGCACTGCTTTGGAAACACTTCTGTGCTCTGGAAAGCCTTTTGAAAGGGCCGAGCAGCCCACCCACGTGGCACAAACACCAATTGTTTGTTTGGAGAAGTCTCTCTCTAACAGAACATTCTTCACCCCATGCCCTCTGTCACCCAGACAGGGCTGACTGCCCTGGGATGCAGCTCCTATCAGGGCCTCACTGCCTGGATCCCAGATATGAGTGTACACCATGTGTACTCATCAGCTCACACATCTGTACTCTGAGGGAGGACACACCTCAGAATGAGGTCAGCACGCTGCTGAGAAATACAGCCTAAACCTTCATGGGTTACCAACCTAGCAGGGATCAAGCCCAGAAGGTGACTGAGCCTGGAGAGCCAATGGGAAATGATGAAATTGCTCACAGATCAATACTGGGAGGGGAGGGAAAGGGTGGAAATGGAATAATTCAATCCCGTTGCCTGCCTTAAATATAAACTGGAGGTAAATATGGTGGGCATAAGTAAATGTGAGGAGAAATAGGAAAGCTGGAATATCTTCCCAGACTAAGATTTTTTACTCTCTGAGCACAATCTGAAGATATGGGACCTACTCCAGCACTGAATGTCTGGATGTATTTATCAGGAAATTTCTCAGCTGGAAAAGGATGAAGAGCAAGGGGCCTTTTCTGTCTGCATGTGTCCTTGAAGAGAGTAGATAACCTTAGATTCCTTTCCTTTCTGTCCCTTGTCTAGGCAAAAATGAAAGGCATTGTTTCTTATTGTTCTCTTGTTATTAACTAATTTCTCAACAAAGATATGAAATTTAACATATACTCCCATGATACTGTCATGGTTTTACTTCTTGAAGCTTCAGATTTTCTGGTGAACTGTCTCTGGAATAATGCAAAACTTAGGCAAAAGGAGGTCTGTAAGTAATGCCCATTCTCAGCTTAGAGGCTTGAAAAAGCCAAACCTGCTCCTTCTGGCTGTGAGTTAACTCGGGTGCTGTGGAGCCATCTCCCAGCCTTTGGAAAAGTGGGAGGTGTTACCCCACAGGAGTGTTCCTTGGAGCACAGTGCCCTACAGACAGGTGATGCAACAGCTGAGCTGCTCCTGGGATGTTGGATGTAAATTTGCCTCTGTTGCAACCTGTCCCACTCGGCCTGTCTGGCTCCTTGTCCCTGTTGCTGCAGCTCCACTCACCTCCCCAAAACCTGAACCTGAGGCTTCCTGGAGGATGTCTGCTTTTCCCACACCTGACCTAAAATAGCTTGAGCCTCCCATGTTGCCTGTTTTGCCACCAGTCCCTTTTTGCCACACAACCAGCCAGGTGAGCTGAGGGTGCTTTTGTCTGTCCCAAATCGTGGCTGACAGACCAGAGATGAACCTGACCCAGCAGCCTCTGTATGGTCACGTGCAACCAGCAGCACTCTGAGCTCACTTGGGCTTTTCCTCACACCATCAGTGGCTCTCTGAAGAGCTTTCTACAGTTTTCAGAGTATGGTTTATTGACCCCACACATATTCCAGCATGGTACACCATGGTTTGGCTACCTGGTCTTACTTATTTCTCCAGGAATCTCCAGAGATCAAGTAATCCTGCCCTCTGCTCAAGGCAGGATCAGGCTGCTCAGGACCATGCCCAGCTCGATTTTGAATATCCCCAAGGTCTTTGGGCAACCTGTTCCAGTGTTTGATCACCCTTACAGTAAATGGCAGATTCTCCCATATTTGCCCTTGTCACATCCCTGGGAAAAGCCTGGCTCCATCTTCTTTATATCCTCTTGCCAGTTCTCTATAGACATGGATAAAATCCACCAGCCTCTCAGCCTCTCCTTGCAGGACAGATACAGCAATCCCTTAATCACCTTACTGGCCCTTTGCTGGATTCCCTCTGTATTGCCATGGCTCCCTAATGCTGGAGGACCCCAGGACTGGATCCAGCACTCCAGATGTGTCTCAGCAGTGCTGAACAGAGAGGAAAGATCACCCTTTTGAACCTACTGGTAAAGCTCTCCTAATGTGTGCGGGGAGGCTCTTGCCTTCCGTGCCCTGGCAGAATGCTTCTTTCTGAGACTATTTTCTGCTAGCAAAGGTGTACACCCAAAATGCACAGGAAAAATGAAACTACTATAATTTTCCCTTCCTGTCACTGAAGCACTACGGTTGTCACTGGACTTATCAGGAATAGACTGTGATTCATGCTCGCTGGCAAACACGCACGGATCCTGCGCAACTCTGCCGCAATCAGAAAATCCCTGCCATGGCTCTGGGCTGCTGGCACTGCTCTGACTGTCATGATTAACAGCAGCCACCAGAAAACACTGGTACCAGGGCTCCTGGGTGATGAGATGTAAACAGCCCTGTGTGGATCACTGGAGTTATCCTGCAGAAAGGTTTGGAGCTGCTGGGCACAGTGACAGCATTCCATACCCTCATTTTGACACTTCCACTCCTGCAGGTAGCGTGTATCTCGAGGGGAGACCCTTACCTTGCAATTGCCTTTAGCATAAAGCCAGGGTGAGCAAAATAAGCTCAAAATATAAGCAATCCAAAATCCATAACATCCTGTAAAGATTTATGAAGGCAGAGGTAACAAAAAGGACAGAAAAAAACTATTTATCATGTGACAAAATCCTAAATCCTCCTCCTCTCCTCTTTCCCCCTTAAGCTGATAAGATGTAGATCCACTCTTAGCCCACATGGTCAGACTGGATCCCTGTGCACACTCCTGCCTTCAGGCAACATTTACAGCTGGTAGAACCACACCAGCTCTGTAGTTTCACCTTTGTGTGGAATTTGTGTGGGAAATGCTCACATTCACATCTTACTCTTCTCCCAGCTTGGCCCTCCCTCCTGGTTTCAAACCTCACCTCCCGAAACTGTACCTTTTTTCTGGAAATACCAATCCCTGTGCCAGGCCTGATGTGTCAGAGCTGTCTCTGAGGAGGTGTGAAACACCTTTTCTACCTGAAGGACCAAGTGCAAATACTCAGTGAGCAGCATTTCCCTACACTTGAACTTATTTTCCACAGGAATATGCACCTGGCAACCACACTGAAGGCAGATACCTGTCTGAAAGGCATCCTGGCTGAGATTTCACGTGACAGTCATTAATTACTTCAGACAATGACATACATGGGAAAGCTGAGCAACCAGCTCTTGGTTTGGGGATGTTGTTTGCAGCTGCACGTTGTATATGTGCAAGGACAAATCAAAACCAGCGTCACACACCTAAATTTAACACTGGGACCTCCTTGTTAAGGTGGAGCCCTGGTTTTTATTCCCCTCCTTCACATGTCTGTAGTGGCATGACTGGCCAAGATGCAGAGCAGCTTCCTCTCTTGAGGATTTTTCCCCCTTGATAATAATAATTGTAATAATAGTAATAATAATAATAATAATAATAATAATAATAATAATAATAATAATAATAATCACTTGAATAGTGCTTTTCATCCATGAGGTGCCTCAGTAGTGTTAATACAATCAGCTAACTTAATTTGCCCTCCTCCTTTCCCCTGAACATGCACAGGGCAAACAAAATGAGGTGCCAGAGGAAGTGTGAGAGGCCCTGGCACCCATCCCTGAGGCCGCTCCCTCTGCCAGGCAAGTGACACAAGACCTCCCTACAATGCCCCACTCCTCCAGCTCAGTGTCCTAAGCACCTTTAAGTAGCAGCTTTTGTGCTTTATCATGCAAGGCAAACAGCTTCTGGGGAGCTCCTGTTTACCTTTGCTCTGTGTGCCACCATCAGCTCTCCCCAGACCCAGGCAGGCAGGGAACAGGTGCCAGGGCTGCCTGCTTGAGTCACCTCGGTATAAAAGCTGACTCATAATTGCAGGGAAGGTAGAGTCTGCTTTCAGAGCTTTGGGGAGAGATGTGAAAACTGATTGTCACATTAAAGAGAGGCTGTCAGCCCTCTTGGTCTCTAAGGAAACAGGGTTTGACAGTGAAAATGGATAATGATATCATTTCTGAAACATTTTTTAGAGTTTATGACTCCTAGACTTAACACAAATCAATTAAGCTTCTCTATGCAGCCACTACAGAAACACATCTAAAAAAATACACATGTATGGAGGAAGTCTCTCCATTGTCCTCAGGGGAAAAAAATTTGCATTTAAGTGAATGGAAGAGAACAAGCACAGAGACCACCCCTTTCAGCTTAGATTGAAGTCAGAGCTGATCCCAAGCTATGTCAAGCACAGGTGAGTCTTCAGTAAGTGAAAGTTAGTTCATGTTCAGGCACTTGTGCATAGTGTGTGCTCTGTTTGCTTTCATTACTGAGGATGGTCTCCCAAATTTAGAAAAGATTCTTCCTTCACTAGTGAGCAAGGAGGCAAATGAAGCAGAATGGACTTCTCAGGAGGCAAATGAACATGGCAAAATGAAAGACCTTTAATTTCTGCAACAGGAGGCCTTTCCTACCTTTGGACTAGCAGCACTTCTCTCCACCCCTTTCCCTTCTCTGCAGCTGGCAGCTGGGACCAGCAGCTGGAGTCCAGCTGGAAAAAGGTCATGGCTGCATTAACCCCTGCTGGGCTGATTTCCTGCCCTTCACACCAAGGGGACCCTGGACTGGGAGTATCTGACTGTACTTTGGTGAAGGACGGGGAATTTCTGACTCTAGTTTGATGGAGGAGTACTAAATGACCACCTGCAGGGCTCCATCCAGCCCTGGGGCCAGCACAGGAAGGACAGGGAGCTGCTGGAGCCAGGCCAGAGCAGGGACACCAAGGGGATCAGAGGGATGGAGCAGCTCTGCTGGGAGGAAAGGCTGAGGGAATTGGGATTGTTCAGCCTGGAGAAGGGAAGGCTTTGGGGTGACCTCATTGTGGCCTTGCAGTGCCTGAAGGGAACCCACAGGAAAGATGGAGAGAGACTCTTGACAAGGGCCTGGAGTGACAGGACAAGGGGAAATGGCTTCCCACTGACAGAGAGTGGATTTAGATTGGATATGAGGAAGAAATTGTTCCCTGTGAGGGTGCTGAGGCCCTGGCACAGGGTGCACAGAGAAGCTGTGGCTGCCCCATCCCTGGCAGTGTTCCAGGCCAGGTTGGATGGGGCTTGGAGCAACCTGGGATAGTGGAGGTGTCCCTGCCCATGGTAAGAGGGGTTGAAACTGGATGTGCTTTAAGGTCCCATTCAACAGATTTTTCTATTATTTCAACAGTCTTTTTATTATTTTATGCTTTTGGCCCATCCAAAATGCAGGGAAGAGTTTATGTCCAATCCCAAGGGAGCTTTATAGGCTAATGTGCATGAACAGTGCTCTCACATAGCACATTGTCCAAGGATTATCAATCACTATTTTTAAATAAAGGAAATACAATATCCCCATTGTATAGAAATATCAGGCACAGGAAGTTGTGTGTAAACTTCTTAAAGGGACATAAACATCTCTGTTAGAGCTGCAGTCAGAACCCAGGTCACTGCTCTAACCTCTTGTTTCTCTCTGCTGGGTGTGTTACTTCAGATATTTCACAGACAAATAATTTCAGAGGTTAGATTTTCTAAATGTTGCAGAAGAGCAGCATGATTACTCAGAAGACAAGAGCAAAACCACAGACTCACAGTCCTTCATTACCTCATCAGAAATGCACTTGAGAGGGCAATATCTACTCCCCACCTGGTTACATACCAGGTAACTTCTCAAAGGGGTTCCAGGAATCTTGCCAGGGAGCAGATCTGCAGAACAATGCAGTTCCACTTCCTCTCACTGTGATGATTATTCTGGATCAGTTCCCTGGGAGACCATCTAATCAAGTGATCAGTTTGATCAGAGGTTTCTATCAAGGTTTTATATGCTCCTGCCTGGTGAGAACAGTTTATTGCCAGCTAAGTTCTGGCATGTTTGAAAGATTGAGAAATAACAGATTCCAGGAGCAACAATTCAGAAGAATTTCTGCCAGCAAAGGCCCAGATCCTGCAATCAGAAGCAGGCTAGTAATCTCCTACACCTACAAGGCACTGGTGACTGAAGTGAAACTGCACTCAGGACACTTCATGCCCATGCACTCCTTGTTATTAAGCTGAGCCAAAGGCTGCACCTCCCAGCCAGGGACAGATTCCCAAAGAAATGGAAAAGCTCCAAGGACAGGATTCACACCAAGCACCTGTATTCCAGCCCCACCTGAACTGTGTGTGCCCTTGGCAGAACAGGAGGCACCTTCCTACCATCTCCTAATGAGGTCTTCCTCAAGAATGACTGCTCCCTGTTTTCTTTTGCCTGGCTTTCCAAAGCTTTGTGCATTCATCCAATTGTCTCACAAAACCCCCTCCTTGCTGGTTTTCATCTAGTCCCCTCCTGCATCTCCTGCTGTTTCCACAGTCCTGCTAAATACTTGGAGATTTTCTGAATTATCACCCTCACCTTCATTACTACCATCTCTCATGCCAAACAGCAGGATTTCTCCTATCATGGAACATCCCACAGGCAAGGAATCAAGTATTTCACCTCCAGTGCTTAAACATTGTCCCATTTTGTTCTCTACTCTTCCACCATTGTGGTGATAGGCTGAACAATGCACCCAGCTCTCAACTAAAAAGGAAAAACAAACTGGGGAAGTTGAAATCTAGACCAGCAGCTGAGATCACCTCTGCAAAGCAACAGTAACAACAGCAGCAAGATCTAAAATAAAATTAGACTTATCCAACCTTGTGGATGTTCAAAGGACTGACATGAGTTTGTCTCAAAGTCAAGGTCACAGAGCTTGCCTAGTTCACCATTATTAGTGTGATGCCAGAACCTCCACAGTTTTGGGAACTCCTCTATGGAACGGAAGAGTCACCACAGAGCATCCCTGAGCTCTAAAACTTTCCCCTCCAACTGCATCAAGCTCTCTGGGAAACATTAGCAGCTTTGGTGCTAAACTCTGAGGGCTCAGGCATGTCCTGCTGAAGTCTCACTGAAGAGGTTCAGACTCTCATTGCAAAGAAAATTTACCTTATGGGTTTAGGAAGGATGTGTTCTTTTAATTCCTCAGCCAGTATATGTAAATTAGGCATAAAACAGAACTTTAAATGAGTAGAAGTCCTTGCATCATGTCTGTTCACAGCTGCCAATTGTGAAAGTGCCAAGTGTTTGTCCTGGACTGCAATTAAAAATGAAACCAGTATAGTTACAGGAGAGCAGGAGTTTCTTTGGGTATGTGGGAACAAACCACTTATTTCCAGCACAGCTGTCCCTGGGAGAAAACCACTTTCTGCTACATCACCAAAGGAGAGCCCATCCGCTGGTGTTTATTATGTAACTTGGAAGCACTAAGCCGTCTGTCAGAAATAGGGGTGTGACTACAAACCAGCTCTGCAAATTCAGGGAAATTCAGCTCCCTGATGCCTCTGTCTGGGCAATTCCCTCTGGACAGGCAGGGTCCCCCTGGGTCCTGTGCAGCACTGGCAACACGAGCACTTAGCACTCATTCTAATGGCCCTGGGATGATTTCAGCAGAGCGCTGCAGCGTGATTTGAGCTCAGCACCCCCTGAATCGATTTTCCATGGTCTGTAATCCTTGCTGTAAACAGCCTGCTCTGCAACTAAGGAAGCAGAAAGGGTTTTAATGCCATCAGTTTCACCCTCAATACCCTCACATTAAGCTCAAAGAGCTAAAAGGATTTCATATGATTTGTTCCAGGCTTGTATCAGACCCTACATCGACACACCTCCCTTGTTCTAGACCACCACGGTGGCCTCTCATGTTTGGCTCTCTGCAGGACCAGCCCTGTGTTCAGCCTAAATTAAAGCAGCTGGAGGATTGTGTCCAAAGGAGTGGGGAAACCCTCTCAGGGTAACCTCTGCCCTCACCAGGCAGGGCATGCGCCCATGTTGGGAGCAAGACAGAAGTTCCACAGGTTGCTGTACCTTCCCTTCCAACACAAACCCCAAGGAAAGCCAGTTCTGCTGTGTGATGTCCCCTTTGAACAGCTGCACAGCCTCCAAGGGGTCACAGGGCTGGGGAGGGGTGAACTGCTCTCTTTGTTTCTCATTTCCACCCTCCAGTCAAACATACATTCTCTTGTTAGCCATCCAAACTATAACAAAATCTCCAAAGCATTTTCCCAACCTTCACCCCCAAATAAGCCACACAAGAGGATGCCACGGGGTGCTAGAAAGGCTTTGAAGTCCCCATGAGAGAACTTTTCTGTGAAGTTCCCTCCCTTATCATGCATAAATTATGCTTCTAAAAAACCAGCAGCATAAGAAAGATAAGCCATAACCTCCTTTTGCTTTGTCTCCATTTAAAACTGAAGCCTGTGAAAAGCTGTAGATAAGGTCTGACATAAATAAAAGGAGTTGCCAGTTGGGGTTGAACCATGACATTGGGCTATCTTTAAAATCACAGGATAATATCATAAGCAAAAGAGTATTTAATAAATGAGAAATCATTCCTGCAATGCTCCACAACCTCAGAAATACAGCAAGTTTTCCATAATTTAAAATAGTGGGGTGGCTTTGGTATTATATGGAATACTCTGAAATAATAACTATGCAAACCCCCTGTGATGCAGCAGATGATGAAGACTGCTGACTGGAGTAGCACTGTCACCATGTGATAGATATCCTGGAGAAATTTCCTACTGACAGAACAGTCCCCCCTTCTCTATATTTCTTTTTTTTTTGTGCCTCTGTAGCATCTCTTTGGAAAGAAAACACTGCCCAAGTGGCCACTGTAGCTACTGAAAAAGAGTGGGACTTAAAAGAACAAAAGGTTGAAGAACAGAGAGCCAAATGTGAAAAAACAATCTCAACTTCTGACATTTCACCTAGTTCTGCCTTATTTTTTAAAAGTCTGCAGTACCAATGTATGGATTTCAGAAGTCCTCAAAACCATTCAGTGTTTGGATCTCAGGTTCTGGTTTGAATTAACTCTTATTTTCAGGCTCTGTTTTCCCTTACCATTGGTGTAAGTACATTTTTTTGTAAGGCCTCATAATGATTAGCACACCTTTTTGATTTTTCCATTTGTCTTCTGTATGGATTTGGAAAAAAAACCTCAAACCCTAAACTTTCATTTGAGATCAAGGAAATGTCTGATTTAAGAAAAAAAAAAGAAAATAAAAAAATTTAAAAAAGAAAATAAAAAAAAAATAAATTAAAAATAAATAAATAAAGAAGAGAGAGAACAGGGTTTTGCTTCCCAAGTCCTAAGTCTAGCAATTATTTTATTTTGGTACATCATGAAACAAAAAGCAGCATTTCTAAATGTCCTGAAACACTGAAATTTTTACACGTGTTGAAATTTTATCTGGTGAGCTCAGAAACGAGGCCCTGCCCCCACCAATCCGTTGGAAGGATGGAAGGGAGGGAGGAAGGAAGGAAGAGGAAGGAAGGAAAAGTCAGCTGGGCTTTGCCTGTGCTACAAAGCGAAGCAAGCAGAAGTACCCGCGCCTGATCCTGCAGCTGTGGGAGCCTCTGTGCTGATGAACGAGCTGTTAATGGGCAGAAAGTGGGACATCAGACCTGTTTACAGCAGCATCTCCTTCTCTCATGCACCCTTCACAGGAAGAATGAGCACTGCCCAGCACCTTGGGATGGTGTCCAGACTCAATGAGGCCGATTTTTTATTGCAATCTTTTGAGAAAACACCTGTGGAATAACATTTTGCATCCTCACAGGTGGGCTCTTCCAAAGACTGGTGAGGTGCTGTTGCAAGCTGCTTCCCAGGGGCAGAGCATGGAATGGCCTGGGTTGGAAAGGACCTTAAAGATCATCTCATTCCAACTGCTGTGGGCAGGGACACCTTCCACTATCCCAGGGTGCTCCAAGCCCTGTCCAGCCTGGCCTGGAACACTGCGAGGGATGAGGCAGCCACAGCTTCTCTGGACAAACTGTGCCAGGGCCTCAGCACCCTCACAATAAAGAATTTTTTCCCCATATCCAATCTAAATCTCCTCTCTGTCAGTGTGAAGCCATTGCCCTGTGCAGTGGGTGTTCCCCACGTTGTGCAGCAGGGGAAACCAAGGCACCACAGGCTCAAATCACTTGCCCAAAACAACACAGTAAAGCTGCAGCAGCCCAGCAATAAAGGCCACGGGTTATGAGATAATGATAGGAACTGTCATTTTCTCATTATTTCACAGTTTGATGGAGGATAACACATTACAGAACAGCAGCTGTCCCTGCTGTATTATTAGCCTTCACTTTTTGGATGTGTGAACGCTTTACTGAAGCAGTTGGGAAGTGCTGAGTTTTGTTTCTGTGTCCCATGCCTGTGTATTCTTCATGCAAATGCCAGCTACAAGGTGTTGTCATAGTGAGAGCTGAGGGCAAAATACATATATTATAACACAGCTTGTTCAGGTAAGCTTTTTGTCACTCTTCACAGCTTTTCTGTGGTAGGTTTCTGCACGCATTGGAGGTGCCTGGGCAAAAAACATTCAGTGCACTTCCTCCATCATACACATAAGCCCTTGCTGAAGATTAATTTCAGGTTAGTGTGTGCAAGAATCCATGCACCAAATGCAAGTACACAGCCCAGCCAGGCCAAGGGAAGAGCGCTCAAGGGGTTCAATCAATCACAAAAATCAGGCAGTGCTTTGGACAAAACACTTCCCGACCCTGTGAAACCTGCTCCCTGTCCTTGGTGTGCCAGGGCATGCAGGTGGTTAAAGGCAGCTTTTGTCTGCTCTGCAGCTCTGCCTTTCCCCTGACTACTGACCACAGCTCACCAGGCTAAACTGGGGTTTGCACTGGGGGGGGGTTGCTGTTGGCTGTGAGTTTCAGTAAGAACCCTAGGCCAAATTCGTTCCTGGCAAAATTCTGACTTGCCCTACAATGATGCAATCACCCCCCTGCAAATCCCGGTACTGGTAGCTGTTCTGACACCTGCTCAAAAATCCCTGTTTTGATCACTTACAGCCAAAATCAATCCTGCGGTTCCCTTCTGGGGCTCTGCAGGAACCACTAATGTATTCAGGGCTGTACCAAGGGTGGGGCAGAAACCAAGCCAGCTCTGGATGTTCCTCCAACAGAGGCACAAAATGGGGAAAAGAACAAAACAAAGCAGCTCCTCGTGGATTTGGACATCAGTGGGAGACAAGTAGGAGAGAACTGAATTCCTTGTCCTGCCCTAGACAGGAACATGCCTTGCTGCAATCCCAAATATCCCATACCCTGAACTGAGCATACTGAAAGTTCTTGCTTAGCTGATGGATAGGAAAATGAGGTGAGCCTTATCTGATGCAGCAGAGACCTGACTGCACAACCCCCAAGGAAGCTGTTCAGAGCTGCAGCTTTCCATGGAGCAACAGGGATTCAGCTTCAATGCATCAAATGAAAATGCACCAAGCCCAGGTCAGTGGAAGCCTCACACACCTCATCTCCAGGGGCTTGTTCTTGGAATGGGATAAGGAATGCCAAGCTCAACAGCTGGGCTGATTACCTGTCTGCAAGAGAAACATTAGGAAACTTGGAGTGAGAAAAATGGAACTCATAGAAAATTAAACTCCAGAAGAGGCACAGCAGAACGGGGCAGTGTGACATGAGCATGGACAGCTCTGGAGTTCAGAGCAAGGGACTTTTAGGTGACTCTTCAGTTCCACCTAAATGCTGTTGAGGCCCTTAAACCATCTGGAACCCTCAGTCTCACCAGGAGAATGAAGTCCCTGGCTCTTCCTTTCTGCCCTTTACATTGCTCCAAGTTCCTAACACAAGTCCCCTGCAGGGGCACCTGACGCTGCACAAAATAAGCCTGACCCAGATATCTGAAAATGCATTTTTGTACTAAGCAGGGAGGTTCCTCATCCTGGAGAAACTCAAATCTTCTGCCCTCCTACAGATAACATGCATGAAGGTAAAAGGCTGAGGCCACTGGCTAAGGAGTGCAAATGACTGGAGTCTGAAGTGTGGCAACCTACACCCCAACCTACCCAACAGGTTTTGGTTAATTATAAAATAAATGAGCCCTGGCTTTAAAAACGCTTTAACCCAAAACACTGCTCCTCACTTACTTGAGAGAGGTTTTGTTTACTGGTATTGAAAGCACCATATGGGAAACTTATTACAAGTGCCTATTCTTAGCTGAGCAAACGTCACAGCATTGTCACAGCAAAAAGGGATCTCTAAATGCCATCACTAAGGCCTGCTGCCTGAGACTCTGATCCTGCTGTGCTGGCACATACCCAGAGATCCTTTAGGCCTTGAACACACAATTGGTGAGCTTTTCAAAGAGTAAGGCCAACACCACCTGCTCCCAAACAAGCTCCCCAGTCTCAGAGGAAATGAGAAAGAAGGGCGGTGCAAAGGTGTTTGTAAATAGGACATGTCAGTGGGCCCCAACATATTTCCAAATTCCATACAAAAAAGTATTATCCACTTTGTCACTGAGGGATTTCCCACTAAGGGCCCATAAATTGGTCTGTGTTACTGATACAGGGCACAGGATGAACTACAGATGTGGCCTCTGAACTATACTCTGGGGCCTAAAGCAGATTAATCAGGTAACTTTGGGACAGCTTTAAAAAGCAAGCTGTAACTCTGAGGGCTGCAATTTGGAGAAACCCACATGTCAAAACAGCTCCTTTCCTTGGTAAGTACTGAAAAATGTGAACCACTAGCTTGAGGCCACTTTCAGCCAACCTTCCCCTCAGTTTCCCCACGTATAAAACAGGCAGAGTTACCTTGCACTGGGTTTTATGCTACAGACCCGTATTTAGGAGGGAAAAAAATGAAGCTATGCCAGAAGAACTATTTGGAGTCTCTTCACACAAGAAACAGTTTGCAGAACAGGGTTTAGAGATTACTGTATGGCATATTCTATAGACAGAGATGTACTGCTGCAGGAACTAAATGTGAGCTCTTTAATCCCAAGACATATTTACACAAACGTGTTCTATTTCAAAACCGCCTCTAAATTATTTCAGGCAAGCGGAGAACGCTCCCTCCCCAAAGTGTTAAATTATGCACAGAAATTGCGACTCTGTTCCAGTAAAATGCTCATTCTGATGCTAGATTTATTTTCCCCTCCTGATTAATTGCATGTGCTGAAAAGACCGCAGAGCCCCCGACAACCTGAGGCCGCTTTACCGAATGCTGCTGAGGTCATGTAAAAAAGCTGCAGAATGGCCAAGGCAGACAGCTCTCAGAACACACCACAAGGCTGGGATGACACACCTTCTGTACACTCTGACACCTGGGTTCCTTTCCAGAGTACAGACCTTTATGAAGGAGCAATTTTAGTCCACAGACTAATAAGGCAAGACAAGTTGCCCAGGTTGGAAACATGGGAGGAGCCGCTCAGAAGAATGTGCCTCTCAACACACTGAATTAATAATTAACAAGACAGACAGAAGGATATGAAAAAAAAAAAAAAATGAGAGAAGAATGAACTCATTGAGAGCCACATCTCCAGATGAGGCCCAAAGCCACTCTTGCAACGTTGCTGTGGAGAACTGTCCACTGAGTGACACCTCCCTGTTTGTGCTCCTAGCCTATGTGAAAAAGGCAAGCACCTTCCTCAGCAACTCCCCATGGTTTGTGTTTCCTGCAGGATCCTACTCACCATGGCCTCACTGCTGTGCTTCCTTGGCACTGTCAGGCAGATGGCAAGCCAAACTCCACCACACAAAGTCCAGGTTTTGTACTCTGACTCCAGTTCGCAGGCTTTAATATTCTTGTACTGATATGCAGGAACTCAAGCTGCTGGAAGGATCCAAAGATTAGTGCAATTTACAGGAGGAAAAAATTCAGCAAAATGTACATAAAGTAGCCTGAGTGCTGCTACAAATAAAAAACCCAAACAAACAAACAAACAAACAAAAAAAAAAACAAACAAAAAAAACCCAACAAAACACCGAAAAACCAAAAAACAAAAAAAGGTTTGAATACTGCTTTTTGTAAGGGTATGAGGCATTTTGGATCTAGAGGTGATTTTTTTTTTCTTTTGGCTGTGAACTTATGTCATCTTCTGAATCTGGCTCTGCTGGTAAAATCTGTTACCACCCCAAGCCCCTCTGCTGGATGTTGGCCTCTTCCAACTGCCTGTGGAGCAGTTCCAGTGAGCACTCCTCCTTTCCCTTCAGATGAGCTCAGACTGACTATTGCAACTATTCAAGCCAGCCTGCCTGATTTTTGCCTGAAAAGAATTAGGATGTGCTCCCACAGACTGGCAGCTTGCTCGGAGTGGCAGTTTTCAGCCAGGAGACAATTACAGACAGCCAGAAAGCTGCATGTGAAAAGTGGCATCTTCCTACAGCCCTGTTGAAATAACCAGTCTGGGAAAGCAAATGTGGCAATTCTGGGCCAAATTCTGGCAATGTCTTACTTGTGCTGCCCAGCCTCATCCCCATCCCTGGAAATGCCCACGGCCAGGTTGGATGGGGCTTTGAACATCCTGGGATAGTGGAAGGTGTCTGTGCCCATGGTAGGGGGGTGGAATTAAATAGTCTTTAAGGTTCCTTCCCATGCAGGCCATTCTGTGATTCTGTGATCCTGCACCTTAGCCAGATGCTTGCAACCTCCAAACCAGGCAGTGTGTCCCCTTTTCCCTCCCCAGGGCGCCCTGTATGGTCTTGCACTGCCTCTATTGGTCACCAAAACCACGTGGGAATTAATTCAGCTCATTAACCAAGCATAGAAGGAGTGACTTTTTTCAATTATTTGCCTTGACATTTGCAATCTTGGGCTGTGTGAGTGACTTCAGCCAGCTCTACCTGTGGACTGACAAGCAACAGAGACAGTGACTGTGTGGCACTCACGCTGTGAGTGTAGTGGCATGCTCAGACTGGTAGCACTCACACTGGAGCCCTCATGGGGATGGATGATTGGGAGCAGATCACCTCCCTTCTGCTGGATGATTGGGAGCACCCTCCCTTCTGCTGCCAGCAAGCCCTCAGACCTGCACAGTCCCCACCAGATAGCTACAAACTCCAGAGAACTGCATTTACTTTGTTGTGATCCGAGGGAATCGGCATTAATTGGAAACATCAATGTAACAGTATCCCTGCCACAGCCCCAGAGTGCTTAATCCCACCGACACTGCTCAAACCAGACAACTTCCACTGCCTTTAGACAGCCCCAAATTTCAACCTTTGTGGAATGTGTTTAAAGAATCAAAACCCAAAGGATTATTCCCTTTATATATGTTTATATACACACATATACACACCTCTCTGTATATACACCTCTATACTGGTATAACTACATTGATTACTATTCAATATCTTTAGTAAAAGATCTTTATTGGCACAAGTCCCAGTGTGGACACAATTATGGGAAGCAAGGTTGTGCTGCTCCCAAAGCCATCAGCAGCCTGAGGCATTCACTAAGCTATTCAATTTTCATCAGGGGTAGTGATTTAAAAGCAAACAAACAAACAAACCACAAGTGTATCAGAGGTTCTAACTAGAGTGAGACTTTAGTAGGACAACAGGTAGGCAAAGGCACGCAGGTGAGTGCCTGGGAGAGGGACGGGGGGCCTCAGCATCACTGCTGGATTCAGGCAGCTCGCCAACAAGCACGAGTCCCTGCCAGGACACACCCGGGGCTGCTAAATTTCAGCGCAAGCCTTTCAGAAAGCCAGTCACCCTCACAGACTGCTTGGTCACAGACGGAGCTCGATTTCTCTGTGCCAGCCCGGGCCCTGCCTCTCCACCTGATCCTGCCCTGCAGAACAAAAGCCTCCAGCACAGCAGCCGCGGGGGGCTGCTGCGCACGCCTTGCTGCCCAGCTCCATCCCATTTCGGCTGGGATGGGCATGAGCCTCCTTCCTAGCTTTGCTCCCTGCTGATATCTGGTCGTTTTCAATTTGAAAGCAGTCCCTTTCTTTGTACACACTGAGTAGAGGGGCGGGGATTTGGGAATCCTTTATATTCCTGACCAATGTGAGCAGGCAGATGGTATTTGCTGGTGAGCTTCACACCCAGCCTAACTCCACTCTTTGTGGATCTGTTTGGTTTGTGCTTTCATTTATTATGGAATACAATCCAGAGCATGAAAAAAGTACAGAATTACTGGCATCTATTCCATGCTCTGGTCATACATTGCTATGTAAACTTGCCTATATTCAGGGATTCTCTGTTGATTTAACCACAGGTTAAGGGTAGTAAAACCTACAGATTTAAAATTGCACGTGAGCATTGCTGTCAATCCTCAAGCAGATGTCTACAAAAGCACTGTTAGAAAAACAGAGAAAAACCCCAACTAAACAAAACCAGGTCACTTGAAGCACATTCCAGCTATGAAATACATTTCTCCCTCTCTCCCACTGAGGCAGCTTAAGAATTCCAGAAAGCCCTTGTAAAATGCACTTACCCATCACAATTCTTTAGCACACAGTTCCTTTGAGGGCCTGACCCACATGATCTTAAAATTACTATTCTAAAAAGTCTGCACTGATTGAATGGGCATTGGTTGTAATTTTAAATGCCCAACGAGTCATTTGTTGCCTTTTTTACTGATTTATTTCCAAGATCTCACCCTTTCCCAGATCCACTATGGTTTCATCCTGGAAACCACTGTCCTGCTCTAATAGAATGGGGGTCAAGTCAATCTGTGCCCTTGCAGCACCATCAAGGCAGAGTGCTGGCAAGAAACTGGCAGCAGGGACAGGAGGCTACCCAAAGCCCTGCTGGCAGCCAGCTCTCAACACACGGGTAGGCTTTGGGGTTGCTGTGGGGTTTTCTTTTTTTGGTTTGAAGGAAATCTTATTAAAAGCCGGGGGAAAACTTGTCAGTCTGTCTCTGCTGCGCCAAGCAGTAATAGTTGGAGCAGTTCCTGTCCCCATCCACATCCTTCTCCTAATTATGTACAGTGAGGTGGGCTGCCACACCTGAAGGATGGGAGAGCATCCAGAGAGACCCAGGCAAGGCTGAGCTCTCGGCCACGGCATCTCACAGCGTCTAACAGAACCAAGGGCTGGTGCTGCACCTGGATCAGGACAGCTCCCAGGATCAATCCAGGCTGTGGGGTTGGAAAGAGATGGCCTTTAAAGTCCCTTCCAACCCAGGCTATTCTGTGATACCTTAGCAAAGTATCCAGGCTGCCTTACCAACAGCTTAGGGAGGTTTAGGTTGGTTATTAGGAAAAGTTTCTTCCCCCAGAGGGTGCTGGGGCACTGAACAGGCTCCTCAGGAGCCTGGAATGGTCACGATCCCAAGGCTGCCAGAGCTCCAGGAGCCTTTGGACAATGCTCATAGGCACAGGGAGGGATTTTTGGGGTGTCCTGTGCAGGGCCAGGGGTCGGACTGGATGATCCCTGTGTGTCCCTTACAGCTCCGCACATTCTGTGATTCTTTGATGTGGTGTTTAAAACAAGAGTAAAGACATTTGCAACTCTTATTCACAGAATTAGCGCTCAGCTGTGCTGTGGAAAGGAGAGACAAGCACACGTATGAACCAGATGAAAGGCTGGGTATGAAAACCCAGAAACAGCAGGCTGGGTTTCCAAATGAGGGGGAATGCTGCTGATTTCAGTAGCACTGCAAGCTGCATGACAAATGGCAAGTGTAGCTTATGGAGACACAAAGCTGCTGTTCTTGTCAGAAAACCCCTGCGTGCCCGTTCTGTAAGGGCTGAGAGTGAGCTGGCGAGTCGGGCTTTGATGACCAGAGCCGCTCTCGGGGCGGAACAGCTACAAAATCCTGCTGCCCTGAAGTGCCGAGGATTATGCCATCTGACACAGCTACAGATGCCGGGACACCTCCGCCAGCCCTGGAGCATCACCGAGTCTCCCTTCCAACCCTCACCGCTGAACCTTTAGCAGGCGGGGTGGGCAAAAAGCCTCGGCACAGCGCTGAGCTGTGCTCCGGAGAGGGTGGCAGTGAAACGGGGTGAAAGCGAAACCCGCGGCGCTCGCAGAGCGGCTGGGAAAGCTTTCGCCAGCGCTCAATGAACTGCAGGCCGGCGCCGGGAGGCCGGAGCGGTCCCAGCGCCCGGGATCGAGGACGGGATTAAGGCTTGAAATCAGAGCCGGGACTCGACTCCCGCCGGGAGCGGCTCGCGCGGCTCCTTAAATAGCGGCTATAAATACAACGCCGGCGGCGCGCTCCCATTGGCTGAGCAGCTCTCCAGATTTGCATAAGAGGGCGTGGCCAGAGAGCGCTGGGCGGAGCGAGTGGCGCCGTTTGCCCGGCGGGGCCGCAGCGCCGCCTAGCGGCCAGAGGGTGGAGCGCACCGCGACCCTCCGATCCCCCCATCGCTTGATCCCCAGATCCCCCATCCCTTGATCCCCCGATTCCCCATCCCTTGATCCCCCGATTCCCCACCCCTTGATCCCCCGATCCCCCCATCCCTTGATCCCCCAATCCTCCATCCCTTAATTCCCTGATCCCCCCACATCACTTGATCCCCCCATCCTCCCATCCTGGACCAGCCCTGGCCTGGCTGTGCCTTATCCTGTCCTGCCTTGCACAACTCTCCACCGGTCCGTCCGTGCCCTTGTTCCCGAGGCCACCCTCAGAGCCTTGGAAAAGTTATTAGTGAAAGCAGAATGAGAAGGCTCTAAAGTTCAAGTAGTGTCCCCCACCTCATGGGATCTAGGTGCATGAAAATTGCATGAAAATTACTTGTAAATTGGTATATTGTGTTTTGCTTCTTCACCCCAAAGTGCTGTTGAAATACATTCCATATATTGGATGATAATCCTAATTGATGCACAGAACCATTTAGCAAGGAGAAAAAGGGTATGAAGGGTATAAAAGGGTATGAAGGGTATTAAAAAGGGTATGAAGAGTTTACTGTAAAAATGTGAGCCTCAGCACGGGAATTGGAGTTGCTACTTTTGACAAGCAAAGCCTCTACCCTGTTGGCCAGAAAATGTCATCTCCATTTCAGTTGCAGGTCATAAAAGAATGTTATGGAAACGGACCCTGGTTTTATGTGCTGAAAAAGAGATGTGGGAAAGGAGATTAAATCTTTGTGCATCTGGACCAAAAGGGAGGATAAATTGTAAGATCTTACCTCCCCACTCTGAGGCTGATGCTCAGCACGGTGCTGTCCCCCTGCCTTGGAGAGGATTCAGACCTGGCCCACAAGCAGCACATCCTGGTGATGTGTTTCTGGAATTAGGAGGGGTGGGGAGGACAAATAAGACCCTTGGAACTGTGGGTGTCAAGACTGTGTCACACCACAGTCAGTGATGACCATGCAAACCACAGCTGGGCACAAGGCAGTGGAGCACACAGAGCCAGCTTGGGGCTGGACCAGCTGGGTGGGAGAGTGGAGCCCAGGCCAGGCTGGACGGGGCTCTGAGCAACCTGGGATAGTGGAAGGTGTCCTTGCCCATAGCAGGGGGTTGGAATGAGATAATCTTTATGGTCCCTTCCAGCCCAAACCAGTCTATGATTAGAAAAAAATAGGAAAGCAGGATGCCCTGAGCATCTGCTTCTTGCAGAGCTGCATTTTCTAGAATTGAGTGTTGTGTATTCACTGGAATTGCCCAAAAATTTCTGAGAACACAGCTTCCCTTTGAAGAAGAGCTGCCAGGTTAAAAAAAAAAAAAAGCAAGTTGCTTTGTGGGAGCAAGGTTTTGCTTTCTCATATCCCAAAGGGCTGTTCAGAGACCTCCTTTAGGTCTGTTACCATTGCTGCAAGCTGAATATCTTATTTCAAATGAGGCCAAATTAAGAATGAGGACTGCTGTTGAGTTTCTGCTGACTCACCCTGAAATAATATTAGAAAATGTTCATATTTCTTGGCATGAAAATCCAGAATTTCAACAGCTCCTGGAATTTACAGAGTTACCCTGATTCTTCAGCAAGACACAGACCTTCTCTGCTTTGCCTGCAGGAGGAGGAATCTTTTGGGCAAACAGGAGAGAGATTTCCCATGCCCTGCAGCAGTCACAGGGCCTTACCTCAAGCCCAGCTGACCTCAAAGCCCATCCACACTAAATACTTGACCTTTCCCAAACCTTCGATCTAAGGAGCCTTGAGATTGCTGCTGTGGCTCCAGACTTGTGCTACACCCACCACAGCACATCCCAGGCTCACCTAAACAAGGGGATCCACACAAACAGTGACTCAGGGGCAAGCAGCTTCCTTAGGCAGAGCCTAGACCTGCAGACTGCTGCTTGAAGGGCAGCAGACAAAATCAAAAGCCTGAGTATTCCTTCAGATATAAAATACCCTTTTTGTTTGGTAACAGCTCAGCAGCACAACTTGGGGGTGGAAATATATAGGGATTGATCTCAAGGCTCCTGTGTGGGGTGTTTTTCTTAGACCTATGGCACTCTGAGTCATATGATTATAACAGACTCCCAGCTTTAACTGCAGGAAAGAAAGAGTTTCTGCATCTCATGACCGTGCAGGAAGATGCATTGTGGTGGCTGTAAAGGAGACACACAAAAGGAGAGAGAGAGGGAGAGAAGACAAGCCAGAAGGCAAAAGGAGCCAGAATCTGTTATATGAACAATAACTCGAGGTTTCTGAGTTCTTGGCACTGGCTCTGCCTCATCCAGCTCCGAAGGCCAGAGCTGTGAGTGGGGGAATTGCAGCTCCTGCAGGAGTTACCCCTTTCCCACTGAACAGGCAGAACAATGTTTGCCCACACGCTGAGCTCCTCAGTAATGCTGCTTGAGCTGAGGTGACCTAGATCTGCCCGAGAGCCTTATATATTCCTAAGTGCAAACATAAATACACTCTGCTCCTGCATTTAATTTTTGAGCTGCTCTAATTAAGCTCAGCTTTGTTTAAATACCTCCAGATCTCCCTTGGTATTTGGCCTTCAGTGTGAAGACTCTGCCAATTGACAAGAAGAGCTGGGCCATAAATGAGAGTGAATGGCAGCTGCTCCTGCATCGCTGATGCTGCTGGTGAAACCTGCGGGTTCTGCTTCTGCTGCAGCCCCAGGGACTTGTCTGAGCCTGATGGGCTCTCACAGGGCTTGTGTGCTGAGGGCAAGGGAAGGGAAAACAGAGTGAAAATGCTGAGACCCACAGGCTGCAGGTCTCAGTTGTCACGTTAACTCATGTTTCATGGCTCCTTTGCATTTGTGTGCCAGAGAAAAGCAGGGATTGCGTTCACAGCCCCACGTGCAGCTGAGTTCTTGTGTAAATAACAGTTTAAATGGGCAGTTTGTGTTTCTCCCTCTCTTCTGATTTTCCCATTTCAGCTGGCAAAGAGTCCAGGCTTTTAAATTATTTTTTTTTCCTTGCAAGAATGAGCCATTTCTGATCTCCATCCCCAAGAAATGACATCGATTTGTAAGGGACTCAGACACCTCTGCAGACCAGACTTGGTAAAGGGCTGCAGGCCAGACCTTCCCCTGCTCTGGTAATGTGCCATGACCTCTGTCAGAGTCACCCCCACTACCCCTCTATCTCTGCTTCCAAACCACCAAAGTTAGCTCCTTATGCAGCCAAAGATTGAGTAGCTCTCAATAGGCACAGCTCTGACAGAGGGGTGGATGGCAAAATCTGCTCCAGCACCGGGACCTTCCCACCCTGCTGCCCCACAAAGTCCCACTGCCACGGGCCAGCTGGCTGCTTGCACTGGCCCTCGAGTCTCCTTGACCTCAGAGATGTCCCACATGCCTAAGGGTGGTGGTGCTGTGGCTGGATTTGAATCCTGTGTCCCAGTGCTCCCTGGGTGTAACAGGGAGGTGCATTTTGCATCTTGAGCACTGACCCTCCACCCCCGAAGTAAAAGCCAATCTGCCTGAGCAGGGCAGGTTGAGAACGGGGAGCTACTCTTGTGTAGCTGCCCTTCCCCTGCTTCGCTTCCTGCTGATGCCAAAGAGCTCCAGAAGTTGAAGCCTTTTGGAGCAGCACCTCCACGGTACCCGTTGAGATGCACTGCCTCACCAGCTGAAACCTACTCAGACCACAGCTCTGTTTGCTCCTGCTACCACAACAGCAGTTGGTTTGTGTAATGAAACACTTCTTGTGTTGTAACCAAAACCTACTTACGTGGTGCCACCAGCACGGCAGGCTTATCACTTTGCCTGTGTCTACATGCACTTCCAGAGATGCCAGTTTTCCTCCAAAAGGCAAATAGAACCAGAACCTGGTCATGAGAAAATGCAAGCATTAAGATAGGAAGGTCTTGTTGCATTAATAGATTTAAAGTACAAAATGATAACACATTTTACAGTCACCCATTCCACTGTGAAGCTGCTATGAAGTACTTCAAAGGCTGACTGCTCACCCATTTTAAGGCATAATAAATGACCACACAAGAGGCAGTGCCATAAAAACTCAGGTATGTGATCTATAAGTATTCACACCATGCAGCCAGCCAAGTCCTATCAAATCCTATATTGCTTTTGGCACTTCTACACTGTTCAATGCTCTTGTGAGTGCCAGGTTATCCTGAACTTTATTATATATGGATTTGAACATTTCATCAAGTCCTTCTCTTGCTGGAACAATAAATAACCAGTCCTAACTAGGTGCAGCTCTGGAAAATTAAAATTGCACTGACGTGGAAAATTAGCCCCTGATAGCAAGACTTCAGCAGCAGGGCCATGGGACTGTGCAGGCCAGCCAGGGAAACACGAGCTGGTGGTGGGAAGGATTTAGCTGCTTGAAGCAGAGGTGTCTTGTGCTATTTTAGTCATGTGTGCTTGTCATGCCCAGCCCTTCCCTGCCAGTCCAGAAGGGCATGGGACTCTCAGGGGCTGCGTGTCAGACATGCCAGGCCCATACGGGTGTGTAGGGCACTGTGGGATGTACAAACCAGGCGGTCAGAGGCTGGGCAGGGTAAACAAACGTGCTTAAAATAGCACTGCATGACTCCATTTAGGCAAATGAACGTTGCCTTGGCACGTCTGAAACCCTGCCCTGTGCTGTCACTCCGGTACCTGACGCAAGGCAGGGGGAGACTTGGCCTCCTGGGCTACGCAGATCACACCGATGCAGTGCTTAGAACAAAACAAGGTGGGGAAGGAATGATGAGTCAGGTGAAAACTGGAAGGGTGTGGCCTTTTGGAGGGGTCACAACTTAGGGCTTGAGGGTTTTGGGTCCCTCTGGGTCGTGCCTGAGGTACCAACATCCCCCTGCAACAGGATCCACCCCTGCAGCCGTTCCCTGCAAGCTGGGAGTGCGTGCCTCACTGCTGGCTCCCAAGGCTGCAAATGTCCGAGGGGATCCTGCAAAGGGAAAGAGAAGCAAGGCCTCATCAGCGCTGGGGAACTCGTGAGCTCAGAGCAAAGAGGTTTCTCCCTGCTGCAAGTGTCTGCTGCAGCCAAGGAGGGAAAAAAATCGTCTTTGTACACAGACTTTATAAATAAGTAGGTTACAACGAGCTGTCCCTGACTCACGCTGCTGTCATCCCAGGGAAGCAGCTCCGCCAGGCTCTGACCTCTGCCTGCCCGGCAGGATTACGTGGAGAGGCAGCTCACTGGAGGGGCTGGCTTCGGCCACACCACACGACTCCACTGCCAGCTCCTCTGGAAACAGGGCAGAACTGTAAATTTGCCATCTTTTCTAGGCTTGGAGAGATGAGTCTTGCCATGCCCAACGCCCCTGCCACATTTCCCATCAATTTGTGATCAGGCAGGGAGGAGAGACCACGCATCCCTGTAGCACAGAAGGCTTTCCCCAGGCAGCCTGTGTAGTTTCCTGGGGAAAGGGACAATAGTTTAAGCTTTTACCTCGTTTATAACTGAGCAGAGCATCACTTCAATCCCTTCTCTTATTTCCAGTGATGATATCCGCACCAAAGAGAGTCCAGGCACAGCCTCCAGCAGCAACAGGAGCCCTATGTGGTTTTTAAGTGTTACACATTCCCTGCCACCGTTTTGGCCCATGGTGCCCTGGGATGTCCCAACTGGCATCCCTGGGGCTGGTCCTGACCGCAGAATGGGTGAGCTCACCCTGTGCTGGGGAGAAAATGAGGTCAGCCCTGAGGACGTGAGCTGGGCTCTGGGCATGCTTGCCTGACCTCAGGGCAGAGAAGAGGCCCTGGCCAATTGCTCACTGCTGCATCTACTGCCAACATGAGCGGGCTCTTTTGCTCAGGAAACCAGAGCAGTGCTGCCATGTGCCACAAGAGTTACCAGCGATGCCATCCTTTCGAGTGCTGAGGTGATCTCAGGGGCTGCCACTCAATTTGCAGGTTTTCTGCAGGAAGCAGAACACCCCTGGCCTCTGCTTTGGCAAATGCTCAACGCAGATGCTGCCACAGGACATCACTGCATCCTCAGAAAGCCCTCATTGTGCTGGGGTATGAAGTGGCTTCTGAAGGCAAGGTACGGAGCTGCAGGCAGGCAGATGAGAGAGATGGAGCTGGTGCTGGGCCCAGGGGGCTGCAGCAGGTAAACCTCTCCTGCAGCCTCTCCCCACTGAAGTGCTAATACAGAGCAGAGCTTTCAAGCAGTGCCTGCGGCTGCTCAGCACTGTCAGCTCGCTGGCATCCCGACGGCGCTCTCCCAGAACTGCTGAGGAAGCACAGTGTGCCCCAGAAAAAAGTCCTCAGAAACTTCTGTGAAAGCTTAGCTTAACGCTTTACAGTGCAAATTCCTGCTCATGGATGATGGAGGGACAGCCCTGCCCACATCCCTGAGGTCCCAGTGCAAACACAGGATTATTAGCACACCCCGTGCTGGCCTGGGCTCCTCCTTCAGCCCGTGCTCCAGGCTGTGTCTCAGGGGATTGAGGTATCACTCTAGGGAGCAGGTGGCCATCCCTTGACACCCTACACAGGCTAAGCAGATCCAGTCCTTTCCTATATCTCACACCAAGTCTAGGCTCCATTCTTGCCCTGTGTAAGCCTAGCTTGAAGCCTGGAGCATTGCTTTGTATGACCAGGCAGGAGTCTGTGTAGGCTGAAAGTGTTTCTCCTCCCAAAGAGAGGCAATTTTAGATGTAAGACCTGTGGCTCTGGCTGCATCTGAGTGGTGTTTCCTCCCAGCTGCTCATGGCCAGAGAGCTCCTGGCTGCAGCCTGGGCTGATGGCTCTGCATCCAATTGCAGCCTCAGGGAGATGTTTTTTGGCATCCCATTGTGACTGTGCTTTTTCCTCAGCCACCACAGACCTTTGCTCCAGGCCATTTTGATGCTTTTTGAAGACAGCCTGTGTCTGAAACGCAAACACAGCTTTGAGCCAAAAGATCACAGAATGCCTTTGCAAGGAGTTAAATTTGCAGCTATGGAAAAACAAAAGCAGCAGTCTAAGCAGGTTTACTTAGGGCTCAAAAAGCAACCTGACATTTGAAGTCTGTCAGGTATTTTCAGAAGTCTGCCTCTATCAACATCACCTCTACCCGTGGAGTTGCTTTGTGTCGATGCTTATGTTCAACATTGCCATTTTTCCCCAGCACAACCACTGTGTATCAGCGGGGATGTCACAAAATGCCTTCTGAAGGCTGGAAAGAAAGAAGGGCTGGGGAGCCAGGAAAAAACAGGTACAAAGCTCTCATGGCATTTGAGCAGCAAAGCTTTAGACAGCCACCCAAAGCCAGGTCGTTGTCCTCACGGTACCTTGCTGGTTCTCAGAGCATCCAGTTAAAGATGAGCCCTGCTGCATCCCTAAGGAACTGGCACTGGTATGCAGCAGACAGATAAGGATGGCTACAAGTTTCCAGGACACTAAAGAAGTACCACCTATTTTCTCTGTAATTAGGATTATTCATAACATGCTAGAGATAATTTTGCATCTCACCTAACAGGTGGTCTATTAAGGTTTCTTGGCTGCAGTTGCAGAAACTGTACTTCTGGGCTTTACAAGCAGCATTTATCATGGCTGGCAAGGTAATTTATTTGTGTCTTAAGTACTTGTAATTAGACTGCCTCATAGCTAGCACAGTGAGGAACAAAACAGGCTTCAGTAACACACAGATAAATAATTCAAAGAGCATTCCTTCCTTAAAAGAAGCATTTGTTTTTCCTCTCTGTTCCCACTGTCACTTTGAGTTCCTTGATCTAAAAGCTGGGATCAGTCTCCCCCAGGTTTGCAGGTCACAAAGCTGCCACCCCTCCCAGGAAGTTGGAAAGTTCAGAGAAAACCGAAGTATTTAAGAGGGAAAGAAGTTCTGTAATGTCAGCTTCTCTATTCTGGAGAGCCAGCTCCCAGTTGCTGCCTCTCCAATAGCTACTCCACCCAGCCCTCAGATAATAATCACAAGCTATTTCGCCAGCTCTGTTTCCTTCTACATTTTTGCTGTTAACTCCATCAGCTGAATTGATAGCATTTAGCTAAAGAGCACAGAGACTTATAGAGCAAAACATTGTTATTTGGGTTCTGGGTGATAAAAGGTGATGCCCCTTGTCCTGCAAACTACACAAGCACGTGCAAAGCTTTGTTTCAAGGAGTAAGAGTAAAGTCAAGCAGGACTCTTGAAGAGACAGGGCCAAAAATGCATGGGGTGCTTTGCCAGGGTGAGCTGATTTCCTACATGGATGTGGATGTTTGTACTGTTACATTTGCAGGAAAAATCACTGCTCTTCAGGCTGTCCCTGGGGGAGGAACAGCTCTGCTGTCCAAGGGCCCAGCTCTCCTGCTCCCACTCAGGCAAAAATCCCACTGAGAGCAAGAGTTGAGATGGCAGAGTGGAAATTGCAAAACTGGATTCAGATTGGCACCTGGTCAAAAGCCAGGAATCTTTAGTGATAAAATGTTTTTGTTTTTCAAAGCGTGCATCAGATTCTGAAGCATATTTTAGCTTTCAAAAGTGTCATTTTCTCCCTCAGTTGCTCACAGTTTCCCTCACACACAGGATTATTTTAGCAGCCCCAAATACGTGTATCTGCATGTGCAAACTTCAGCAGCACGTTAAAGAGACACTGCCCAAAACTCTTCAGTCCTCATGAAGTGAAACTCAGAGTGTCTGACATGGAAAGTTTGTATTAGCTTAAGCTCAAATAATTTAATCCATCTGCCACGGAGACCTAATAAAACTCCTTTTGCTGGACTGTTTTTTTCTAAGGCTTCTCTTCATCTGAATAGGTCTCTAGGGCTGCTTTTCCTGGCCACGTTTGCTGTACACAAACAGCATCCATACTCAGGACCTGGTGTTTCCCAACAAAATCATCCTTGTGAAACCCAGGAGGGCTTTTTCTCTCACCTGCTCATGTGACATGCCTTCAGAACATCATCTCTGGTGTCCCAGCATACAGCCCACATCTGCAGGGACCTGTGAAGCTGGAGAGATGCACACATTTTCCCAAGGCAGCAAAGAGCACTTCAGCCAGCACACCAAGGAAGCAGCTGAGAGAGGGTTACTGTGCACACAGAACAGCACAGGCATGTCCCCACCTGTTTGAGGGCTTCCCTCCAAGTCCACTAAAGAGCTCAGTGTACTCCATTACTCACAAGGATTATTTTGGGGTCTCAGTTGCCCAGATAGAGCAGAAGTTCTCAGTGCCCTGGGACAAGTCCATTCCCAGCTGGCCAAGCTTGGCCTGCAGTAGAAACCCCATTTTTTCCAAAAGGCACCTCCACAGACTGATTCCCTGCTGAGTGAAGAGCACTTTGTCCTTTCCCTGGCATTCAGTCCTGAGAAACTAATCCAGCCTGGGCAGCAGCCTTCTCCAAATCCAAGGGACATTCCATCTGCATGGAAAGCAGCTGTGTTCAACAGCTTTCCATTCCATGCCACCATGTCAAATGAAGGTGTTTCCACCCCTAGCCCCCATCTGCATTTCAATGTGGCAGGGAAATAGGGATGAGAAGGCGAAGCAGCCCTCCAGACAGGGTTGTTCTGCTGGCACAGGGGGGCTGAGAGAGGCCCTGCTGTCACAGCATCATAGTGCCATACAGTAGTCTGGGTTGGAAGGGACCTTAAAGATGATCCAGTTCCACCCCCTGCCATGGGCAGGGCCATCTTCCACATCCCAGATTGCTCACAGTTCCATCCAGCTCCTTGGACACGTCCAGGACGCGGCAGCCACAGCTTCTCTTGGCAGACTTCACACACCTGCATGGCCAAAATCCTCTCATCAACATTCAGCAAATGACAGCAGTTGCCAAATAGGAGAGGGAAACTCAGCTGGGTGGATTTCAGAGTGTGATACGTTCTCTCAATGATCGCTTGACTTGTGGGAGAGTATGGAGTGCCAAGGGTGTGACAAACATCCCAATCCATTAGAATTGGTGATAGCAATTTGGTGATGGTAATTTTCAGCAATACAAGCATGGGGAAGATGTCCTAACCTTCTGCTCAGGGTGACAGCACTCCAGGCTGTGTTCTGCCACCTTTATTTATCCTGATTTCGATGGGAACAGTCAGGGGCTGGAACAATAGTTGCTGCAGGTCGATGACAGAGTCTGGCACACAGGGGTGACCAGAGAGTTACAATTTCTCCTCACTGAGCTGATAGAAGTAGCTTGGATGTCTCTGCTAAGGTCTTATTTATGGTTTGGCTGAACACCCTCTGCTTCATCACATTGCTTAGTTAGTCCTGGTGTCATACAGCACTGCTTTCTAGCAGCTACTGGAAAGATGAGAGTTTCCCAGTGGGGAAAAGTTGATTACAATAAAATCAGCAGCATCTTGCCATTAATTTCATGGCTGTAGGATTTCACCAAAGAAAATCTCTACAAGTCTTTGAGTATTGTGATTCCATGAAGAGCATGCAACTAGAAAAAGACTTTGCTGGAGAAAAGTATCTGTAAATGAAAGGGAGCTCAGCTAAAACTGGAAGATGTGAGTCTGAACAAACTCAGCACACCCAGTATCGGCCAGTCTGATTTGCAGGCAGGAAGTTCCAAGATGATTGTTGTTTGGGCAAGAACCAGAAGTTTGGACTCCATTTCTGAGCTCGATAATCGATATGGGCTGAGGCCAAACCCCACAGCTTTTCTAAGGCTAGGCTATTTCTTGCTTCATATTATTAGGCACAAGAGGCAGAGCTGACTTGGATTTACAGAATCTTGGCTCAGACAGAGTTAGCATCAGCATGACTACTGAGGAGGAGTGTATTCTCAGTTAAGGCCCCTTCAGGAATTGGGTTTTTTTAATAGAATTTCAAAAGCCCAGTGGAGGTGCAGCATTCATTTCTACTACAGCATCACTGGGGTGTTGCATGGGGAGGTTTAAGATTACATCCAGGGTATACTGGGGTTTTAGAATTTTTCCTTATTTCAGCCCTAAAGCTGAATCAGCCCAGGCAAATCCTGGAACTGCTGCCCCCTCTGCATCCATGCTGCTCCTGCCTGTGGTCAGGCTTTCCAGCATCAGGAGCTGCAGAGGCTTCCATCAGACACCTGAGTTCCTGCAGAAAAATCCTTTCCAAAGTGGTTTTCTCTGTGCTGCACTGCTGAAACGCAGCTGACTGGAGAGAGGCTGGATGCAGTGCAGACACACCACAAAGCAGCTCTGAATTTGAAGGGAAGAATAACTTCTCCCAGTAAAAACTCCAAGGGGAATCAAGGCAGGGATTTTGGCAACAGCCAGGATAAAATCCTCTTTTTCTCTGGGAGGGCTGTCTGGAGAGGTTTTGGATGGCTCTGAGAACTTAGGACAGTTTTCCACCTTATCCAAAAGATGGCACTGTGAACATTGCAGCCACGCTCTGCTCCTGCCCGGGTCTGGCCCTGCTCAGCTCCAGAGGGCTGATCTCACAGCCCACCCTGCTGTGGCACACAGCTTTTTACAGCATTTTCCATAGCTGATTGTCTTTGCCCCAGAAAAAGAGTAAATCAGAGCCTGACTTGGCTCAGGCAGTGTTTGATTCCTCTAAAATCCAATTCCTAAGGTTTTGGAGAAGCTTTGTGTTTTAAAGTGAGATGGGAGACAGGGAGAAACAGGAGAGGGGTGAGGGGGAGAGGGGATGAGAAGCTGTGAGAAGGAGCAGATGAGAGCACAGGGACTGGACTTGTGTCAGCAGTGGAGAGGAGAGGAAAGCAAAGGAAGGAAGGAAGGAAGGTGATAGGGTCCCTCCTTTGCTCACCATGAGAATTACCTGGCTTAACACCTGGAGGGGACATCTGTGACTGCCCAGAGCAGGATGGGCCTTCCACTTGGTCAGTCCAGCTCCAGCCTCACACTCACACTGCATCCCACCTAGAGGCCTTTGTGGAGAGACATGAAAATAATGCATCAGATTTTTAGGCAAGCACAGGAACATCACACAGGAGTGCTGGACAGGAAATGAGAAATTTTGCATTAGCTCGAAACTACAGAAGTTTAATTATACTTGCATGCCTTTCAGTCCAATTTGTGGATTTTATGATGACCCCAGAGGGTTGTCAGTTTCAGTTTAATTGACCTATTTGCAATCGAGCCAGCCAATCCTACAGATGGGGACACTTTTTTCACAGATTCCAATTCACTGATTCAAGCTTCTGAAGCCAAAGGGACCATTAGATCATGTAGTCTGGCCTCTTGCATATGGACTTTCCTCCAGACATTCTTCTGAGCTGCACAAGATGTGCCTGGCAAAAGCCTGCATCCCAAAAAGAAGCTCAGGCTGGACCAGTGTTCCCAGGGATGGGCAATGCATCATTTCCCTTAACCGCTTGTTCCTGCAGGCAATCACTGATTTGGAGATTTCAATGTAAGCATCATCAGGATCTTGGTCATTCAAGGCATCACCTGACCCAAAAATGTTGAATGAACAGTGCCTGATGGACATGCTATTAATTCTTTAAAGCAAAATTTTTAAAGTATAAATTGGATTATGAAGTGCTTAGGAGATGTTAATTTTGCCGAACGGTCTGATTAGCTCCACATCCAGACAGACAGAGCAGACTAAACAGCAGGAGTCATCAGTTGTTTTCTCAGCTTTAGCTCATGTTTTTGTGAACACTCAAGCCCTCCTGAGCAATGGCATGTACAGAAGTCAGTTTTTTAGTTACCCTTTAGAAGCTGTGACTGGGAAATGCCCTGGTAAGACACACAGATGGCTCTTTCCACACGCTTGGCAGATGTGCAGGAAAATTACACTGGAAAGTTGGCTCTCAGCTGGGCTTTGCAGCAAGGTGCTAAATGCATGGGCTGTAACACTTTGTGATGACATGCTTTGGGTTGTTGGCCTGGTTTTTATCAAGTTTCTTTGCCAAATTACGAACCTAGTTGCTGGTTGAAAGCTCAAAATCTCACATCTTTGCAAAAAGGAAATGGTGAACTGAAGAGATGTCTCCCAGCCTGGGATGTGGTGCTGCCTTCTAGGGGGCAGCTCTGCCTGTGGGCACAGGCACAGCTCTCCCAGATCTAACAATACCTCCTCAGCCCCTCCGAGCTCCCTTTAGCCCTCGTTCCTCTTGCTTTACCCCTGACCTCCTTCCCCACTCCCAAGTCTTCTCCATTGCCTTTTTCTGCAGCTCTCCAGGATAGCCCCTTCCCTCACAGCCATGAGCTGAGGGAGAGGAGGATTTTCTTCTTCACTGATGCCCAACTAACTGGGGACCAGATGCCATAATAACTTTTGAAATAACTTTTAATAAGGCAGAATACTCACCTGTCAGTCTGAAACATAGCAAAACACAGCCAGCTCTGCACACTCAGACATGGGGCTTCTCTTCACACTGTGGTCAAACTCACTCTCCACAAATGCAAGCATTGCAACAGCCCTGCAAGATGTCCAAAAGTCTGTCCAGGGAGCTGGGAGAATTCTCTCTTCCTAAAACGGAAGCCTTCAGCACGCACACAGTGCATGTAGGGCTGGGCCATGCTTGTTAGAAGCACTTCATGTCTTTGCAGCCTGCCTGGGCACCAGGCCTTTGCCATAGACAAGGGGCTCCTTCTCCATTGTGCTTCCTCTCCTGCCAGCACCAAGGCACGCTGCTGCTTTCCAGGGATTCAGGCAATTTGGGAAGTGCTGGCTGACTTTTGATGCTATTTAGGCCAGGCTGGATGGAGCTGTGAGCAGCCTGGTCTAAGGGAAGCTGTCCCTGCCTGTAGCATGGGGTTGGAACTGGAGAATCTTTAAGGTCCCTCCAACCCAACCCATTCTTTGATTCCATGATTCTGTGATTCCATGATTATCCTTATTACAGTTATTTGACCAAGAGAAGCAAGAAACTGGGCTCATCAAAAAATCTGAGGGCAAGGCACGTCACACCTGTTGGCCACAGGACGGTGAAGCCCTGATGTGGCAGTCTTGGGCAAAGGTAAGGTCTCAGCTCTTTGGAGCAGAAATGAGGAATGCTGTCACTAAAAGAAACTGCAAAGGGAATTTTAAATTAAATTGGGATTTTAAAATTTAACGGCATTTAAATTTTAACTAGTCCAGCTCTCGGCAAAATGAAAGCAGCCTTTCTGTTCCAGCGTGGAATGGGCCAGATCCTCTGCAGCTGTAGTCAGTGGCCCACTCTGCTGGAATCAGAGGGACTTAATTGATTTGTAACAGCTGAGGGTCTGCCAGCTCAGGCTCTCTCCTGGAAACACACCACTCCAATCTGGCTGGCAGTGCAGCCTTGATGTTTCATTAATTCACAAGAAAGCTCCTGCCAGCCCAGACACACATGGCTGAAAAAAAAAGAAAGAAAATTACTCAAAAACTTGTTATCATCTGTCATGTTATTGAAGCTAATTTAAAAAACACTTCCCAGGCTCCCAATCTCAAAGGATGTTGTTTTTCTCTCTGTGTGCCTGAGTTAGGAAACCACAGTCTTGTTGTGTTTTCAGGCTCTGTTTCTCTCAGGAGGTTGAGGGCAGGGAGTCAGCAAGGAGGAAAGGGAAAGACCCTTCATGCCCTGCCAGCACAGAACCATTCCCCACACTTGGGCTTTGTCCTTCAAAGTTTGAAACGACTCATTGATAAAGGTTCCCACTGCTTCCTTTGGGAGATATTTAACAGCCCTTTCAGGCTTCAGTGTTGGGATGTTTTTCTTGATAGTCAGCCTAGACATTGCTTTGCTCCCTTTCCTCCCATTGCCCCTGGTTACACCTCGTCCCACCCTAAACAATTCCTTTTCCCCTCCTCGTGTTGATTCTGTGCATATCAGAAAAGGAGGGGGTGACTGACACAGGGATAACACGGAAACGTTTTTAGTCCAGCCTGCAGAATAATTTCCAGCCAGAGTTGGAGTCACAGATTACTACTTACCAAACATCTTTTGGACAAAGAATGAGGACAAAATGACATCATGGCTGTCTTAAGGATTTAACTATCTTCCACCTGTGGTCCATTCCCTTCAGGTACCACCAGCACCTCTGGAAACTGGGCCTCATGGTCCTTGCTCTTTTTAGTAAGCACATGGCTCACTGTGAAAGTTGAATGTAACAGAAGCTAAAAGATCCCTCTGGATGAGGCAGCATATGGAAAAAAAAAAAAAAAGGATTTAATGGCAGCATTAGATCATAACCACAATCTGAAAAGTACTTGAAACTTGTGTTTATTCACTTCTCTGCCGCAGTAACAGCCTGGCAAAACAAAAGGCAAGAAAAGCTGACAAATGCAGTGATACAAATGCAGTGCAAAGCAAGGCACAGCCAACAGCTTTACTGATGAGAGATGCACTTTTCCTTCCTGGTTTATAGCAACTCTGCAGCTCCCTCCGTGCTGCTGAAGTGCAGCAGAGATTTTTGGCTCATCAATTAAAGTTGTTTCCAAAGCTGTGCTTTGAATATCTCCCTAAGTTTTGGGGTAATACCTCACCCTTCCCAGGTCTTTTGGCTTCCTTATGTGATAGACCCAGAACTTAAAGCACTGCTCAAAATGCAAACAAAAAGGTTGACTTTGTTTTTGGCAAAGAAACAGCAAAGAGAAGTTTAGTCATTAGCTTGACACTGCTGCACTGTGATATTCCCTGTAAAAAGCATCACCTGCAGAGCTGGGATGGGCAGGGAAGGAGGGGAGAAGTCACATGATGTGCTGGTGTGACCCACAAACACAGATTTTGGAGGAAAAACTTCAGAAACACCTGTCCATTAATATTTCTGCCCATAATGCCTTACAGCATCAAACCAGGTCACCAGAATGGGTTTATTTTGGAGAAAGATTCAAATGCAATCAGCCTGGGAGAAAGCTGCACCTCAGAGGCAGGAAATGGGAACTGTTTTGTCTCCTCATACACGACTTCAGTGGACTTTCTCCTCAGATTTTTGGGTCATTGAAAGCTTTGAGCTGCTTTAGCTTTGTTGCTGCCATCTGGGTGGTTCAGTAGAATGTCAAAATCAGCGAGGTCAGCACCACACCTCTGGGGAAGGGCAGGAATGCTGCCTGCATCCTTCAGCACTGAGGGGAAGCACAGGCATCTCTCCTGGTGGCACTTCTCTGGTGGCAGAAATCACACATCTCCCTGGCCTCCTGCGGGGCAGAAATTCTGCATCCAGGGAAGATGCTCAAAGCTGAGGGACTAATTTGTTCAAGCCTGTGGAAAAAACAGCCTGTGGTCTGCAGAAAGAGCTGGAGCAAGGTTTTCTTGCTGACAGCAGGGTTGAGACAGAAGCACAGCTTTCCATACCTGGATTAAAATTAGGCATTTAGAGTCTGGATTTAAATTTCATAACACTCTCATAATGAGGGAAATCAAAAGGACCTTTGGGATCTCAGCACTCCTGGGTTTACAGGGAGCTGGGATCTAAAAAAAATTGCTTTGAAAGCCAGGCTCTAGACAGGATAAACATATTCCTGGGGACAGGTCTGATTAGGTGAGCTCCTCTGAAGGGGAGCCATGGTATAAATAGAGCTGTGCTTGGCCTTTCTGGCTCAGCTAATCTGATCATTACCTCCTGCTGGCCTCGAGGTCACCCTATCTGACCAGATCTGCTGACCCCTCGGAATATCCCAGCAGCTCCCACTCCTGCAGGTGACTTGCCAGGGGCTTATAAAGCCAAAGAAGAAAGCAAATTGAGAGAGGGAAAGCACCCTGCAAAATATTTTCAATGTCCCTTCCTTCCTCATGCAAAATGGATGTTGCTTCTGAAGAGCTCTCAAGGGAAAATCACTGACCTACGTAGCAATGGTTTTTTTCTTTTAAACATTGCATACAGGCACATGTACATAGAAAAGTTATAAATTAAACACACCTCAGTGTGCATCAATGCACATGTGGAATTACTGAGCAATGCTAGTGATGACAATGATTAAAATAAACTTTATTATTAAAATACACTTATCAGTCTGTGCTGATAAGTTTGACAGCCTCTGGTGTTGCCACAGAGCCAAATTTCTCCCTTTCTTGGAGAAATGATTGTTTTGCAAAAGATTGAAAAAAAAAAAAGTCAAAACCCCAAGCCCAGATAATCTCTTCCTGTTTACAGAAGTGGTTCTGAAAGCTAGAACAAGTGATGTATTTGCAGCATGGAGATGTAAGATGGGTAACACAGTACTTCCAGAGAGCAGTGACAGGTGGGGTGAGACCCTACAAAAATTACCAAAACTACACTGGAAGAAAAAAAAACCCCAAGATCTCTTGTAAGTACTGGCAGTGAGCACAATCAATAATTTTTAACTTGATCCCTGCTGACTAAGTTTAGCTTTTCTTTTCCTCTTAGTAATCTAACTGCTCACCAATGCCTCTGATTATTTGTTCAGTATTTGGCAGGTGGAGCAACAACAGGAATATCCCTTGTGCCACTCCTGCTGCCTAGACTCTGGCACCAAGGGTCCAGCAGATGTCCACTCTGTGTCTGGGTCCTTTTCCTGAGACTTCTATGGGAGGCCAACTGGTCTTAGAGAAGATTGTGGTGTTATTTCTATTTGCATTCATTTATTGGGCATTGAACTGCACAGGATTTTGTATTTAACTCTCCAAGCTGTAAATTGATCATTACCTATAAATTCTATTGAAAAAGACAGTCAGGTGAGGATCCTGGTAGTATAAACATCACTGTCTTTCTCTGTTCCCGTATTGTCTCTGCCCTTTTTTTCTGGAATTTCATCAGAGCAAAAGATAGGAGCAGAAAGAGAAATTGAGATTTTCCAAGTGTGTTGCTGACCTTGGAGAATGAAGATGGTATTATTGCAACAGGGCCTGGTTTTCACTGAGTACAAACATTGATCCACTTTTAGAAAAATCAATGGTTATTCAAGGTGATCACCTAAATCATAAAATGGTTTGGGTTGGAAGGGACCTTAAAGCTCATCCAGCCCCACCCCCCCCCGCCATGGGCAGGGACACCTTTCACTATCCCTGGTTGCTCAGAGCCCCATCCAACGTTGCCTTGGACACTGCCAGGGATGGGGCAGCCACAGCTGCTCTGGGCAGAATACCAAGGCTTTGTAGATCACTGGTCTCTTTCTACACAGAAAGGACCTAAACTGTTAAAAAAGTGCCATTCAGCTAACATTCTGAAGTTCAAGACTTTATATTTTCCTCTCTGCAGTGGGAAAAAAGAAATAAAGTGTGTCCCAAATTTAGCCACTGCACCCAAGAAGGTGTGCCAACAACTTGATATTTTCAGTCTTTAACTGTGTTTCTGGTAGCATGCAAAAGGCTGGAAACAGGAGATATTAGAAAAAGTCTTCATTGTGAGGGTGGAGAGGCCCTGGCACAGGTTGCCCAGAGCAGCTGTGGCTGCCCCATCGCTGGCAGTGTCCAAGGCCAGGCTGGATGGGGCTCTAAGGAACCTGGGATAATGGGAGTTGTCCCTGCCCATGGCAGGGGATGGGAATGAGGTCATGTTTAAAGTCCCTTCCAGCCCAGGCCATTCTGTGATTCTATAACAGGAATTTTAGATTGCTGCATGAAGAAACACCAAGGAAGCAAAAAATGTAATTCCTGAACCACTGAGGAGGCAATTCAGTGATGCAATTACTGCTAAAGCACTTGACACTTGGAGTGGTCAAGGTCAACACAACTTTTCACTGCTTCCCGCGAGCTTTTGCACCTTAGCAATGCTCCTGCTTAAAAAGGAAAATGCTGTGTTCTCCTTCTAATTCAGCTTCCATAAGGTCTTGTAAGGTTGAAAACAATATTAAGTCACTCTGAGTCCCAGGTGTCCCTCCAAAACTTCAACCCAGCTGGAATTGTCCATTTGGTCCGAAGAAAAGGTGTAAGACACAGCTGGGTTGACAAATTTGTCAAAATATCTTGGCCGAGAGTCACTGGAATGCCAAAAATGATGTGAGATTACAAGAAATTTGTGGTTTTCTTGACGCATGCAGCAACTGCAGTGCCCTACCTGGGAATTCATGGAAGTCTAAGGAAGAGACTTTGCTGTGGAAGGATGTGGGCTAGTGGCTAAAGGAACAGTGTGGTTTTCAAGAGAGACTCAGAGGTTTATCCCTGCCAGCTCTTTTGCACTGTGACCTTCAAAAGGTTACACGAGGCATCAGGTTAACCTAGGACACAGGAATAGAAGAGAGGCCTAATTAATCACAGCCTTGAAGTTTCGAATCCAGACAAGGGAGGTGAAAATCAGTATCATGTCAATAATTTGGGCCCTCTAGCTGATTATGTTCAGAAAGACAGAGTGATTTAAGAAGGGCGTGTGTGCAGGTGCCCTGCAGATGGCCTGTGACAATTCCCTGCTGGGTGCAGGTATTTTTAGCTGTAAATGAACCCTCAGTATAATTCAAAGATTTCCCAGGCTGTGGCATGGGGAGCTGCTGTGGAATTGTTCCAGATTGCAAGGCAAGATGTATTCTATTAGCATCTGTATGGCAGTTGTCTTGTGTCAAGTGGACAATTCTCCTTATCTCTCTCCCTGAGTGATCACAATCACTCCTCCCTTGGCAAGGGACATCTCCTGATAACAGGCTATTGAATGTCACTGCATGGCTGATAAGAACTATAACATCCCATTGTGAGATCTCTCTCCCTGAGTGATCACAATCACTCCTCCCTTGGCAAGGGACATCTCCTGATAACAAGCTATTGAATGTCACTGCATGGCTGATAAGAACTATAACATCCCATTGTGAGGTGCTCCGCCCAGAGGGAGGAGCCAAGCATTGCTACCCAGATATAATCTGGAGATTCTGAAACACCAGCACAGCTTCC
>JAYDZK010000056.1:56798198-56815287 GCA_034509185.1 Euphonia xanthogaster | reverse complement strand
GAATGATAGTGAATTTATCACGGGGTGAAAAATAGATTTTTGGGGTTTTTAGCATGGGGCTTCAGGGGACAGGATGGAGGAATCTGGGCATGTCCAGCCTTTCTCCTTCTTCTTCTTCTTGGCCTCCATCTTCTGCTGTGATGTTGGCCCTTTTAGATTGGTTTAGAGTAGAAGTTCACTGTCTAACATAGGTGATAGGTATTGGAAAGTAATTGTAAACATTGTACACGTAGTCTTTTGTATAAAAAGATAACACTGCCCAGGGGCAGGCAGAGTGCCTGTGGCTGTCCTGCTGAGTGGACCTCGGCTGGACAGGAGAAAGAATTTTAGAGATAAGAAACAATAAACAACCTTGAGACCGAGAACTGAAGAGCCCTGACTCCTTCTTTGAGCGCTGGGATGCGAAAAGAGAATTTCTAACATATCTCGGGGTCGCTCTGAGCAGCCAGAGTCCCAAGACTGCCCATGCCCACTGAAATAATGATTTGAAAGCTTCTTTTCCAGCCTCCCAAACACATCAAATGTCCTAAAGGGGCATCAAAATGGAAGAACTGGACAAGGGGAGGGAGGGAGTGGAGGGATGAAAGATCAGATGCTCACTGTGATCCAGAGAAGCCCACAACAAGCACTGGGTGTTCTGACCTCAGATCTTCTCCGTCCTGTGCCATCTAAATTGGGTCAACTCTAGGGATGTTGCCTGGCCTTCACCTCCTCCTGCCAGCTCATCTGACAGGGTGGTGCCTTTATCATGTGCTTCAGCTGTAGTTATCAAGGTAACACAACAGGCTGAGCATCACCTTCAGCCACACCATCAGCCACAGGCACATTTAAACCTGCAGCTGGAAGGGCTGGCCCGTGACTGCCACCAAAGCATGTGTTGTTTCAGTTCCAGGTGACCTGGAGACCAGTGCCACCACTTGGGAGGGGCAGGAGGGAGCTGCCCAAGGTGCATTCATAGGAGGGTTTGCCCTTGACAGAAATGCTGTGAATTTGGGAATAAACATTTGTAGGAATGTTCTGTGGTGTACCCAGCTCAGCTTTGGGTGAAACCTGCAGCAATGCCAAAGGGTCTGGGTATGACCAAACCAGAGAAATCATGGAGACAAGGTCAATTCCCTGTGCTTCCACCAGAGCAAACCGCACTGCACTCGATTTACTGAAATGTTGCAGGTGAGGGCTGTAGCAATTGCCCCTCTTCTTGTGCTGTCAGGCTTCCCTTCAGCAGGGTGTCCTGTTGCTGAATCAATTCAGTCCATGTCTGCAGGGTCCTGCAGCAATGCCTGGTTTCACAGGATGCGCATGGCTCAATGTTTCTCAGTGCTGCACTTCCCCATTTGCTGTGGCATTTAGAGTGACACTGCGTCTGCTCTTCTGGGGACACATGAGCCTAATAGGTAATCTACTTGATTTATGTACCATGAAGCATGATTAGAGTAGGGGTAAGATCCTTATTCATTATGTAATTTCCTTGAAATGATGAACCTAGAGTGTTTGTTATGAGATCCCAAACAAAGAGTAAAAGGACATTTTCAAGGTTGGCATTAAGCTTGTCTTTAGCAAAACCTTTTTTGTTGCTCCTCAGACTTATGAAAATTTCTTTGAGAGGCTGAGCTCACCCTCCACTGCCCTTGCCCTGCTTTACCCACATCTCTCCTGCCTGGGGTTACCTGTTCCCCGTGTCTGCCTTGATCCAGGGGTCCCCACAGTCCCTTGACACCTTTGCCCATCTTTACCCTCACCAGTCTCTGGCACCCTGCCCTCCTTGACTCTCCACCTTGAGCCCTATGTCCCCCACCATGCAGACGCAGGGGGAAAGGAGAACAAAAAGTCTCAGAAGCACACTTTAAATAAGTGGAGAAGCTTTGTGCAAGGGATGTTTAGGACCTGATACACATTCTACTGAAGTCTCACCTTGTCTTAAATAAAGCCTGGATTAGGGCCTAATCCCTGTTTTGTGCAGCTATTTCTCAAGTGCAAGAAGTGGCAGGTTATTCCATACACACCTTGAAAGAACAGGGGAAGCAAAAGTAAACAATATCTATTAAAGGAGAGCAAGGAAATGCTGGGAGATCATTCAGCTGTCCTTCCCCTTTTTAAAAACGAACTGTCAGAGGAAAGAGAAAGTAGTAATTGGGAAATGAGGTGCACTCCATAAATGAAAAGATGGTATGTATAAAAGAACACAAATCAAATACAATATTAATTTAGAATTATTCTCTCTTACTGTCCTACCAACTTCAAAGGAAATATTTCTTTTTTATAACAATAAATATATATTTTTGTTCAATGAGGAGATCTTTTTAAGAGTTTAGCAGTTCCTATGCAATTACTATTATATTTTCTTAGGCTATAAATTACAAATCTTCAAAACATACTCTGCTGGTCTCTTGCCTACTCCTCCAGCAAGGTGAAACAGCACCTGTCCTCTGAAACCACTAGAACATCACAAGAGGACAAGATCTCATTACACTGAGTTTGAATTTACACTTTGGTGTACAAACTGCTGCTCCGTAGTACTCAGAGCTGCTTTAGAGCCACACAGCCACTGCCTCAAATCCCCTGCCCATGAGGAAGGACTGGAAAACATCACATGGCAAGGGAAGGCATTGTGTTGTCTATCTGGGTGGTCACCCTGGCAATTGCTTGGGACTATGAAGAGAAAGAAAGGAAAGCAGCGGATTTTCTTAGCTGCTTTCAAATGTTTCACCATCCACAGCCAAGATTTACCCAATTATCCTCCAAAGTTTCAGCAATACAGCCTGAGATCAAGATATTTTCCTTAGAGGGAATGTGTTCAGGAGATACATAATCCTGCCTTTTGCCCAGGCTCTGCAGGAAAAGCACAACATGAGGAGCAGGAGACATGAGCTCTGGTCAAGGTGATGGCACACTCCACAGGGAAGGGCTTCTTCTCCTGTGTCTGATGGAGCACCCCTCCCTCACAGGATGGATCAGGAAAGCGCTGGTTGGTGAGGTTGTGGCATGTGCTGTATCTGCTGCTGCCTGACCAGCTGGAGTTGGCTGCAGGTGTGAAAAATCAGATTTGGACTGAATGCCAATGAAGCTACACTATTTCTGTTGCACTGCTGGTGCCTTTGCTCTGGGCTTTTCTTCTTGCCTGCTTTGGGAACACCACAGAATCACAGAGTGGCTTGGACTGGGAGGGACCTCTGGAGATGCTCCAGTCCAACCCTCTGCCCAGGCACAGCCACCTGCAGCAGGTGACACAGGAGTGTGTCCAGGTGGGGTGGAATGTCCCTGAAGAGGGAGACTCCAGGCCCTCCCTGGGCAGCTGTTCCAGGGCTCTGCCACCCTCAGTGTGCAGAAATTCTTCCTCATACTGAGGTGGAACTTTTTGTGTTTAGTTCATTGCTCCTCATCCTGTCTCAGGGCACCACAGAAAAGAATCCAGCACCATCTCCTGACACCCACCCTTGAGATATTTGTATGTCTTGATGAGATCAGTGCACAGCCCCTTCACACTGCCAGTGCAGGGCAGGATTTACAACCATTAATGCCCACAGAAGTGAGGAGTGGAAGGATGAGATGAGAGCACCTTCTCATGCTCCCCACAACCCCCCAGACCAGAACTCAGATCATGCACAACTTGTCACCTCTGCTGCTGGCCAGTCCTCAGCACTCTATGTTGTCTCTTCCAGCCCCTGTAAGAGCTCCATTCAGCACTGCCTGGAAGACTGGAAAAGCCCCAGCCATGATTTATGGGGGACTGGGACAAGTCAGGGTCAGGGAGTCTATCTAAGTTACCCCAAGTTTGACTGGCTGCCCTACAGACTGAAATAATGCCCAGGCTCCCCAGAGCTTCATCACTGCTCACCAGTTTTTATTAAAGGTTCAATCCTCATAGGAGCACTCTGGATCCCTTCTCTCTCTATCCTCTAGGATAAAGGATAAAAGGGGCAAACCCACAGGCTATCTGTGAATCATACCAGTGCATTTGTACTGAGTGCATTTACAATATTCTCTTGATAACAAACATTCAAACTCATCTGTGTGACTGACATATTTATGGAAATACAGGCCTGTAGAAAAATCAGCCAGGGCCAAAGTTTACTGGATAATTCACCCAAAACAAACAACTCACCCAGTGCTATGGGAATGTGATGTAACCTGCTCATTTGGTGACCTCTGTGAATTAGGTGCTCTTCACCCCACCCTCACTGAGACATTGTTTATCCACAGTAGAATTACTACACAGCTGGTATTATTTGTTATCTCCCTGGCCACTGTCTGCAGAGGCACTTACAAATGAATCAGTTTCCAGAGGAAACTCATCCTGCCACTTCTCAGGCTTCCCTTTGATTTGTGGAGAAAAGCAGAGTCTTGAGGAAGATCGGGAAACTGAGGAGCCACAGGTTTTGCACATACTGATGTTTAACTGATTTTGCAAGCTAGAAAGGCAAACCCCCGTGATTAAAACAGTTGATGGTATCACAGCATCATTTACTGTCAATTGTAAGTTTAAGTTTATGTGTTATGCATATGGCCACAAACTAAAATATGAGAAGTTCCACCTCAACATAAGGAAGAACTTCTGTACATTGAGGGTGGCAGAGCCCTGGAACAGCTGCTCAGGAAGGGCCTGGAGTCTCCCTCTCTGGAAACATTCCAACCCCACCTGTACATACTCCTGTGTCACCTGCTCCAGGTGACCCTGCCTGGGCAGGGGATTGGGCTGGGTGATCTCCAGAGGTCCCTTCCAACCAAAAAATTCTTTGGTTCTGTGATTTGTACTAACATTTCATAGAGGGTCATTAAATCTTGTGTAGCAGGGTGTTGTGAAAGCAATGAAATGACAGGACACGGGACCACAGCGCTGACTGCCTTTCAGGGGACATCATTGGGTCTGCAGCACAGCTGAGAAAAATCAGGATTTTTCTTGCTGCCAGATGAACTCTGTTTAGAGACTGTAAGACAGTAAAACAAAAAACTCCTAAGTGAGAGAAGTTAAAGAAGACAAAATTAATTGTTGTCAATAAGAGGAAATAAATAAATTATTTCCGAGCCCAGCTTTCAGTCTCTGTTCCTGTGTGTGTAGAGAACATCCCACAGCCTTCACACCTCCTGTCTTGTGTCATGCCAGGCTGCTGGTTTGCAGCCAGCACCTCTCACTGCTGTTCTTGTGATTCCACAGACTGAGGAAACAGCAACTCTTTATCTCTTTAATCACCATTATTCAGCACAATCCCCTCCCCACGATCACTAGGGCAGGGCTGCACGGTTGTAGTTTCAAATGTGGGGATCTTGTACAACTCCACTCTATCCAAAGTCAAGACAGACTGAGCCCACCTTTCCAAAGTGTATTTCCTAATTAGAGGAATGGAAAAAACCTCCTTTCTGTCTAGTTTCTATCCTGCAGCCATCTGATATGCTTGTGCTCAGCACACACAACAGCAGAAGGGAAGGCAAGGACAGCACAGCACCCTTACACCCCAATGGCAGCAAAGGAATCAAAGCCATTTACATGGGGTGTTTGCCTGCCAGCTGCTCCACAGGCTGCAGTTCAGTTTCTTCAGGGTAAAGGGACAGCAAAAATAAAGTTTTTTTATGATGGAAGAAGGCACCAATGTCATCCTATTGCAAATGCATGGCCAAGTAAGACAGAAAAGGACCCAGCCAAAGAGCAAAGGGACCCAAATCCTACATTTTGAAAGTCAAAAGAGGCATGAAAAAGAAAATGAACCAACTTTCTGTTGTTTGAGTCATATTGATTCCCTTCAAGAGACTATGAAAAATAAACTAACAGTTTTTTGCCATTAATTCACACAATCACCATAAATATAGAGTGGATCAATGATTTCAGAGGGCTCCTCTGTCTTTATCACTAGCCAGCACAGTGACCTGACAGTGGTTGCAATGAAACTTCCATCCATGGGATTTCCAGTGTGCACACAGGTACCAGCCTTACATACCTCTCCATAAACCATTTCCAAATCACATTCTCGTGAGAAATGTGATGCAAATCAAAATATTTTGGAGGCAGAGACGGCAAGACAGAGCTGGAAGAGTCTGAGATCCACACCCTTTGGAAGGAGTCAGTAATTTCTCACAGAAGGATGGAAGGATCAAGTAGCTGGGTAAAGATTTGGTAAGAAACAAGGCAGGGGAGCTAGCTGGGGAATCTAGTACAGGATCCAGCTAGCAGAGGTAGGAACTACCTGGTTAAAAATACTGGAAAACACTTGGAGGATACTGGAGCTTGCCAGCAAAGCCTGGTCCAGGCATGACCAGCACACATCAAGAGTTGAATGAGAAAGAGTGGAGGGCAGAGCTCAAATTCCTCAGGGATCTAAACTGAGGTTGTACAGGACATCCTAATTCTGGCTTTTGTCAGTTTTTGCTCACAGAGTTTTGCATCATGAACAGTCTCTTGCTGTTGCTTTTTCTGTACACTGTCATTTTTCATTTAAGTGAGGAGTGAAGTGTAATTTACCCCTACTGAACTCAGAGAATATATTTTCATTTAAAGCTCTTTCACAAGAAGTTTTGTGCACCTGTACCTCACTGTCCTAAGTAACCTTCTACTGTAGCACTGTGAAGGGCTGGACTTGACTGGCAGAATGCATTGTGATATTTCAGCAATAAAATTTAGAATGGAATCCTTGTTTCCTTTATTAGTTGCATCCACTTGAAACTGCCACTGAAAACTAAAAAGGGGCCCTGAGCTGAACAGGTGAAGTCACAAAACACGTGCAGACATCACTTTGGCAGGATGACTTGATCTTTGAATCTGCAAAGATGTGCAAATTGACTTATTTCTTTTGGCTCAAAGTTTTGTTATGAAAGTTTCTCTCAGCACTGTGGAGAAGAAAAGGGAACCTGTCAAAAGCAGAGACCTCTCACGAGGTTTTAGGAATGCATTTTCTCTCAGCAAGGTTGCAAACCAGGCTTCTTACAACACCCTGAAATTCACAGGAGCCCCTGTTGTCTTCCTAAGCTCTATTACATCCCATCTTTGTAATAACTGTGATAAAAATAGCAAGTGATTCCAGTCTGCCTTCAGAGCTGTATCTAAAGAAGATGTGCAGTGACACAGGGACATGTCCCAACTCCCTGGGATTACACACAGTCACATCAGGCTACAGATTGGACAATACATTTTTAACATTCATCTCCAGCATGTGGGGGAGTTCACTCTGTTACAGTGTCTCCTGGGTGGAGCAGGCAGCAAAATTGTGATTCACCAAGTGTTTTGTTTAACAGGAAAGAGGCAGACTGAAAGAAAACAGGGCACTCTCCAAAAACTGCGCATTGCCTCGTGATCGTGCAATCATTCCAGAATGGAGTCATGGATGTCCTTCAATTGTGTGGAACTTGTACCAGATATTCCTGCAGAAATGAAGTGCTGAGGGCCCAAACCTGTGGGCAAATGTGGCTGGTGTATGTGAGGAAGGACATGGAGCTGTCGGAGTGAGTCCACAGGAGGCCAGCAAGGGATCAGAGGGATAGAGCAGCTCTGCTGGGAGGAAAGGCTGAGGGAATTGGGATTGTGCAGCCTGGAGAAGAGAAGGCTTTGGGGTGACCTCACTGTGGCCTTGCAGTGCCTGAAGGGAACCTACAGGAAAGATAGAGAGAGACTCTTGACAAGGGCCTGGAGTGACAGGACAAGGGGGAATGGCTTCCCACTGACAGAGAGGAGGTTCAGATTGGATATGAGGAAGAAATTGTTCCCTGTGAGGGTGCTGAGGCCCTGGCACAGGGTGCTGAGAGAAGCTGTGACTGTCCCATCCCTGGAAGGGTCCAAGGCCAGGCTGGACAGGGTTTGGAGCAACCTGGGATAGTGGAAGATGTTCCTCCCCACGGCAGGGGGTGGGAAGTGGGTGATCTTTTAGGTCCCTTCTGACCCAAACCACTCTTTGATTATGTGATTAAAGAGTAAGACAGAATATGGAATGGCCTTGCCCCATATTTCTTAAATGGGGTAAGTCTGGATAGAGGGCTTCCGTATCAGAAAACTGTAAACTGTAGGGAATACAGGAATCAGAGATAAGGTGCAGATTTAATTTCCTTCTTTTGAAATACCCTGCTTTGAAATTTGAAATACCCTGCTTTGACTGACAGTGTCCAAAGCAGCCTCAGGTGTGTGTGAATAACTGAATAGGAGAAAGTTACACCCAGCCTGTCTCCACAGATCTCTAGAAATATCTGGATCTGTTGTGGGTGCTTGACACTGGCTTAGCTTGTAAAAGAAGCCATACAGCTAGACATTTGGGAGTAAATGTCATAAATTCATAAATCCACAACACAGGCTAAGCAGTAGAAACTGTGTTTTCATGCTATCCATCTATTTTGTCTTAAAACTGTCCCACAGCTTTGCTTCTCCTCTCTGCCTGTGCAGTCTCTGCTTTCTCTGTTGGGATTGCTCCCAGCAGCACACAAAGGGGGGGCTTCTCTGCCAGAGGCTCAGCTGACACCCCCAGACATGCCCCACACAGTTGCAATCTGCTTGTGACAGCAGCTGGGACATAATAACCCACAGTGCTGACACAGGTGAGAGAGCCTTTGGAATTGAATCCCTGCCTTTATCATCCCACTGCTCAGGCTCAGCAAAGCCTCACTGCAAAGTGACTCAGAGCAGTGGAAGAGGATGAGAGAACAAAAGGGTACCAGGAGAGGCTGCCTGCTCCATCTCCCCTCCAACAGTAATCCAGAGTGTCACTTGTTCCTGAGCTATTCCCAGTGACCTGAAATGCAGTGAGGATAGCAACATGAATTCTGCACTGCTATTCTGACAACTGACTGTGTGCCTGCACAAAGCTTGTTCATACTGCTTCTGATTCATTGCTTTAAAAAAAATACCTTGGGACACAACAACAGCCACTGCAGAAGAACCAAACTGAGTGGAAGGATGGCTCACCAACCACAGGACCTTGCTGATTTGAAATCTGCATTTTGAATTTCTAAACCCTTGTGTTTTAAATGGAGGACTCTTCATGAGAAAGAACAGATAAGTCAATCCCTTTTCCCATCCTGCAGTTCCCATGAAGCCACACAGAAGAGTTTGGGAGGCAGCCAGCCTTGTCCTCTCTATCCTCCTTTCTCTCACCCACAAAACAGAGCCTTGCACTGGGATGGACAGCAACACTTCTGATCTGGTCCTATCATGGAATCAAATGTCACTTTTCAAATATTCTAAGCTTTCCTTGTGTCTGTTTAATATGAGAAAGGTTCATCTTCCACCTAGAAATAAAGCCACTCTTAGACCAATTGGCTTCAAGGGTAAAGCCTCTTGATTATTGTAAACAGATTTTCCTTACATTAAATGCTGTGAAAAACCCAATCCAAGAAAAACAGAAATCCTCAGGAAGCCATTATTAAATCATCTGAGCTCAGTGCATACTCACAGGTATTCCTCTACCATTATTATACAGGAAAGAACATGGTATCTATACCTAGTGAAGGTATTTATTAGGGTGATCTGTATGGGAACTCTTGCTGGTATAATTTTACCACTGAGTTCACAGGGACTGGATTGTCCTTATAGATATTCCATGCAAAATAAGAGTTGGGAGTTTTGCTTTCTTGGGTTTTTTTTTTCTGGTTTAATTTATAGAATTTTGAAAGTGAAACAGATTAGGCCAGAAAAAGGGAGTTCTAATTGGGAATAAGACTATCCCTGTAGCCTGCATCCAGTGATTGAATTTTACCTATTCCAGTTTCCCACACTGAAACTACCCTTATATAGGATCAAACTTTTTGTGCTTCTGAGTTTCTGGTGTCTCTCAGAATCGCCTATCTACTACATGCTTTTGGGACAGAATTTAGGACTACACAAACATTCTGATTGTAGAAGAACACAGTGAGCCAAAAGACCTTACACACAAATGTTGTCTTAATGGTCATCACTGTTACAGAACTCCAGATGCACACAGAGTTTGGGAAAATCATTAAAAACTGCCTATAACCATCACCAGCAATAAAATATAAAAGATTATTCTCAGTCTATGAGGCAAGTAGCAAGTGGATTTGCTTGGGCACAAGAGCAAAGCCCCACCTGAGTTCTGTGTCCTCGTGGGGGCTGTGCCCACCTCACTTTCAGCAGCAAATCCCACAGTCCCTCTTAGCTTCAACGCAATCAGCTGCTCTGTTATTTCTGACCCTGTGCAACAATTTCCAGATCCATCCCAGTTACTTTGGACCACTCTTCATGGCAAAGAGGGCAAGTGGCCAGACCTTGAGAGAGCTTCTCCAGGGACTCAAGGCAGTGCTCTTGACAGTCTGGCTTGACTACGAGCAGAATGCTACCAAGTGAAAGGATTTTTTAAGGAATATCTGAATGAAAGCCTGACTTGGCTGAGAAGCAGATGTATTTTTAGGGCTCTGCAGCACAGCTGTGACACCAGAATTTAATGAGCTTCTACAGGACAGCTAGGTCAGTGTCAAGTTGAATTTTTAACACCCTATAATCTGAAGTGTACTTTTAAATCTCTTTTGATGAAAACAAAACAAATATCCTTGTTTTCATTTGCTCTGAGAGAACTATGTACAGAGTTAGTTACTGCTGATAACATTACAGATCACAGGAGGAGTTTGTTTTTCAGCTCTGAATATCCAGTGTGAACCAGCAGAAGCCCACAGTGCTAAGGGCCCCCTCCCCATAAAGCTGTAAAATGTCACATAGTTGTCTTTGGCTATTGCAATCCTTCTACTAAACTTTAATTACTACGTAACAACCTAGAGATTAGAAAGCAAATTACTTGGTCATGGTTTTTTGAGGTCATTTTAATTCAGCAACTTCCTCAGGAACTGTGGAATTCTTAATCAAAAAGCATTTAATCTAGTGTCACTGTGAAAAACACACCAGTTCATTGCACTTCTGAAGTACCTCTCAGCTAAAGATAGAAAAAAGTTTTTACAAACACTGCTGACTCACACTGCCCCTAGCAGAGAAGTGTTATTACTATCATTTTATATAAGGCAAAGCTGTGGCACTGATGTGTAAGCCTGTACCTGGGCAAAGTGAGCACACAGGCACAAGCAACAATCCTCCAGGTCCCTTTTTTCTTCTTTATTTCTACCTGATTTTCCCAGGCTGATTATTCTTGTTTTCCTATATATTCATGTGGATATAGGTCTATTTCATGTTATCTACATACATATATATATATATATATACTCATACATATTCATTTTGCATTTATAAAAATGTATAAAGGACTTTGGAGAGCACTAAGTATTGCATCATCAATACATATTGCACAATTTCATTATTATCACAATAATAATAGAAAATTGTATATATCACTAGTTTTATGGACAAACCCCACAATTCCTGTCCCTTTTGCAACAGAACCTAAGAAGTAAAAAAGGATTTTGGAATGATATTGAACATGTTGCAATGCTTTCCCAACAGCTGAATATTTATAGACATTTTGTAGCACAGCCATAGGTAAAATATTCTGAATTACAATGAATCATGCAATTGATATTAAGTGAAATCAAGCATCCAGCTCCTAGGGAAGAGTCAGGAAACCAAGAAGTTGGAAAGAAGAACTTGCAACAGCTCAAGTTTGAGGGTCTGTATATTTACATGTGGAGGTTTCATGGCTGACCCCAGATTCCAGGCCTTTAGAAAGGGTAGTGCATGCAACAGAATCTTCAAAGAGATTAAAAACTGATATCTGGGTGTGCACTGAACCTTTATTTTCCCTGGAAGGAACTCTGTCAAGAGTTTCCAAATGAAAGCAAACCTAAAATGCAAACATGGAGCTCTCTAGAATTAGATGTGTGTGGCTGTGATCAAGTTGCAGTGCCTGAATCCAGATGCTTTCCATTTGTGGTCTGGCATAGGTCTTCCTCACAGAAAGAAGACTAAAAGGATTTTCAACAAAATAAAGAAATTCTTGTATTCTGAAATGCGGGTTTTTTTAAACTCTAACTTTTTTTCTTTGTTTTGTTTGTTTGTTTTGAAAACTGTTTTGTTCCAACTCTTACCCCTGGTTGATTCACTGCCTTCCACCTTTCCCACTCAGCCAGCTGGGAGCTGCAAGATATTTTTCTGGCTACTTCCTTCTTGTTCATGACAACACTCATTATTTCCACATACCTGCTTTGAAAAGAAAGTCAATTTAGGAGTCAAACACGCTACAACAGAAATGCTCTGTTTTGTCTGACTTTATGGAAGAACACTTTAAATAAAAGCCACACTGGGATAAATATACAGTCACATGCAAGGCCAGTAGCTGTCACTAAGATACCTTTACTTTAAAGGATTAATCTCTAACTTTCAGGCTTTTGGTTAAATTTGGTTTCAGCAAGCATTGGTTGGCCAAAATCACAGTTGCTCTGGCTGCCCATGGACAACATGTGCCTCTCCAATCCTTTATCAGCCTCTGAACGGAGATTACCTCATTTTCCTCCCTTCTGTCTCTTTCCCTCTACTTGGTGCTCTCAGACTCTTCCTTACACCATCCCCACAAGTCTCATTGCAAAAGCCATCACATGTTTGGCTCCCTCTTTTCTCTTCCTGCAGTCCTTCATAAATTCCTGGCAGGGAGGGAACAAGCTTTTTCACTCCCTCCCCCTGGAGTTCTGGAGTTCTGTCAGTTCTTAGAGCTGTGTTCAAACCTAATCTCAGCCCTGGACATACTTTTACCATAAAATCATCTTTTAAATTACTCCACATTAGTATTGATGTGAGCACCACCTCTAAGCAAGCTCACTTGGAGATTTCCTAGGTGCTGGGGGTTGTTATGACAGGAGAGCAATTTCCAGGAGCAAATCTCTGGATTCCATTCTACCACTCCGTTATATGACTCAGCCGTGGACTGTGTGCTGCAATGGGTGACAAGAAGATAAAAGGCCACCCTTAGTCATGGCTTCTTGAAGGTCAGGCTGTTCTGCCAAAACTATCTGGGAGGGAATTGCTTTGTCATAGGCCAACATGACACTTGCAACCACAGTTTCCTCAGAGCCATCATCTTGCAAGAGAAGCAAAGGGTAATAAATGAACTCTTCATCCAGGCAGCCCTGCTGATATTTCCAGGTGACTTGTGCTTGTGAAAGTGTCCCCATCTCAAAGGCAGATTTCCAGATTCTCCTCTCAGCCACAACCAGAGTTTGCAAGTGCCAAATCTATCAGCACACCTCAGCATGGTCATCCACATCAGAAGGAGGAGAGGTATTTGGTTTCCTAAAGCCTTTAGAGAGCTTCCTATCAAATGCCACCTCTCTCTCACTCAACACAATGATGGTTAAATCTCTGATTTGTTTTCTGTTGCACTGAAGTATCCATAATGTGATTTACTTGACCATGATGGAAGGAGGTGAGTTGTTTTCTTGTTTTTATTGTTTGAAGATGTTGGCAATAATCTTGAATTCCTTTCACAATTTCCATATGTGGCCACAGAGAACTATTATTTATCCTTTTATTTGCCCTGTTTTCTCCCCTCTGCCAAGATTGTAGGTCAGAATAACCTCTTGATTTTGTTTCCTGAAGCACCAAAAATACACAAATGTACATTGCACCATTAATTTTTAAGTGGTAAACAACAACAAAAAAATTATTTTTAAATATGCCTGGCAGATAGGGAAAGATAGTGTCAGGCTGTAAGATACCATAGCTGAGGGGCTTCACTTTGTGTCAATAGGAGCAGTTCATTGACCCACTCTGGTCAATTGATCTGCTGGAGAAAGCAGCTGACTTAGTTTCTTACTGTGGGATACCTTGTTATATCTTGTTTGACATCTGGAAATTGCATCTGTGTGTTTGTACAACACCATTTAAAAAGGCCAATTTCGTTGCTTACTCCTGCCTGTAAAATGTTGACGCCCTAAGGCAGAAGACAGGAATCTGCAAATATTCCTCACAGCTAACTGGGAATTACTGGGCAGCTCCATGAGCTATGGAGATCCTTGGGACAAGTCAAGAGAGAAAATTCATCATGATGTGAGTGCATCTCATCTCGCTCAACACTTCATTTCTGGGATGAAACCCCCCAGAACCAGTGGTAAGAACAGAAAGCTCTCAGTGGTGGGAATTGGCTCTTTCTCACTGAAAATGTGTGCTAAATGTGTTCCTCGTCTGCGGGTTCAATTTGGCCCTGAAAGCTTAATTAGTGTTCCTTAGCAACAGGGAAACAGCCTGATTGACAAAAGCCGCCGGTTTTGGCTGAGCCTTCAAAGTGCTCACTTCACGGTTATTTTTAAACTCCCCAAATTCACAGCTGAGCATTTCGATTCAGAGTGAAATTCATCAACAACAACAGAAAAGAAACATCCCCAGAGTGATGCATTTCTGAGGAAAATGGGAGGTAGGAGCTCGGCTCAAACTTTGTGATCTACAGCAGCAGCAGTTTTTTGCCTTTTCTCCCTCAGTCTAGAGAAGAAAATGGGGCTACTTGGGTGAAGAGGAAACCAGAGACTTCAACAATTAATGAAAAAGACTATAAATTAAAGAGAGTGAGGAATTAAGTGAAACCATTTGTCGATAACTTGTGAAGTCTTTTGCTGTCAGCACCAAAGAGCTTCAGGAGGGACTCAGAAAGCAAAGTGGACAAACAGTAAAGAAAAATCAAAATATACCCCCCCCCCCACCATGTTTATACAGTTCAAAGTATGTTTGAAGATATTATTCCATCACCATCAGAAATAATGTCTGGTGGCATACTTATACAAATCTCCCTAAAGCATTGGTAATTTTTGCATTGTAATAAAATAAGAATGATGCTTACACCTCTAAGTATTCAGTTCTGGAAAAATCCAGCAGTAATATGTAATAGACATGAATATTTATAAGAGTAAAAAAATTATGATTCCCTTATTTAATTTTTAAACTGAGAGTTTGGATATTATTAACTCTCCTGGCAGTATTAAGAGGAATAATTTCATAATTCAGTAGTGAAAAGAACTGCAAATGAACCGTAAGTAAATAGAGCTGAATTATCTTTTGCGAAGATCTCAGAGACTGAGGGTATGCGGGTTGCATGTGAAAACCTACAGAAATCAGATATATTTAATATGTGACAGACCACTTTTCTCAAAGTCCCCATGCTCAGGAATAAATCTGCAGGCATCCCTCTCCCTCTGCCTGCAGCCCTGTGTCCCAAAACAATGTGGCTGCGTTGCAGTCCCAGGTGCTCTGGTTTGGTTTCCTAGCTATTGAAAAAGGTTTTAGTCTTAACAATTGCAAGGGGGAAAACAAAAATTAATCTTGAACCCAAATGTAGGGAGTGGCAAGAGCACTGCACTCCATGTGGAGAGATGTGACAGGAGATAGGAACACAGCAAAGGGATGCACACAGATTATCCACACCATGCTGGCAGCTCCCTTTGAGCAGCCCGGGAAGGTTCACACCCAGAAAGGAGCTGTGCCACGCAGAGGAGGTGGGACCTCCTGGCCTAGAGCTGGGACAAAGTAAATCATCCTTAAAATGTGTGCAGGGTGGATGCCAGCTCTGCAGCAACCAGGGCTTTCTTCCATGGGTCTGCTCCTGTTTGTTCCCAGCATCTGCTCCTGTGAGCACAACCTCTGACGTCACCAGCACCCCCAGGTGCCAAATCCCACTCTGTCCCCAGCTTTCCCTTGTGCAGGAAACCAGAAGAACACACATGGGGAGCCAGCTCTGCAGAAGACCAGAGTGATACCCAACAAAAGAAAATGAAGTTTTGGAAAATAGGACAAACCAGGACGACACAAAATAGACAGCCAGTAGCTGATGCTACCAATGATTGAGACAGAGCAGGAAACAAATCACAACATCTGGTCTATTACAACTGTCTCCATCAGGTTTTAATCTTGGAATCACAGGATGGGTTGGGCTGGAAGGGACCTTAAAGATCATCTCTTTCCAAACCCTGCCATGGGCAGGGACACCTTCCACTATCCCAGGTTGCTCAGAGCCCCATCCAGCCTGGCTTGGACACTGCTGGGGATGGGGCAGCCACAGCTTCTCTGGGCACCCTGTGCCAGGGCCTCCCCACCCTCACAGGGAACAATTTCTCGCTAATAATAAATCTAAACCACCTCTCTGCCAATGTGAATACAGCCCCCCTTGTCCTGCTACAACCTGCTCCTATAAAAAGGTTCCTTTCCTGCTGTCTGCTTTGCCTGGATTTAACAGTTGAGGAGAAGGAACTTCCTTACAGTCCTCCCTGGTTGCAGGATTACTCTTTGGGTGTGTAAAGTTAAGCATTTGAATAAACCCTCCCCTGTTTCAAGCTGAAAGGCTTTTCCTAGGCTGGCATTCCTAGAAATCACATTTTAAAATACCTCAATGTCTTTTTGTATTTATCTCCTCCTTTTAAATGTCTGTTCATGTGCATGTTTTACAACGTACAGAATATAGACTTGTAGTAGTAAATGCATATAATTCACAAATAAGTAAGTGTATATATTGTGGAAGGGACAGAAAGAGAGAGAGAGTGTGTGTGTGTGTGTGTGTGTGTGTGTGTGTGTGTGTGTGTGTGTGTGTGTTCAAGGATTTTTTACTGATACAGGTGCACAATTATAAACTTTTGGAGATCATTGATAGAGAAGGAAGAGGTAGTAACCAACATATATTTTAAGTCTTAAGTCTGCTGTTGTGTTTTCCACATATTTTGCACATGCATGTATGTGCACAGGGTATAAAAAAGATGTGTATTTTACATATTACTGCATTATTTTTTGCATTGCATTAGCATATTTATTAATATCTTTTGCATAGATTTACTGAGCTTCCTGCACACATACATTAAATTTATGCAATATGCCTAACAAACAGCACATACATATTTGACACATTCTGCATTTAGTTGTAGGTAGAGCTGCAACTTCAAATTGTTTGACATATGACATAATAATTTAACATTTGCCTTCAGTTATAATTCTGCCAGGTTTGAACTCTTTGCACTGAATGTTTACATAATTTTGCCCTGCTTCTGAGTTACTTTCTTTGGAGAGTTTGAGTAAGAGTGATTTAGCCATTTTTTTGAGAACAAAACTTGGGAAAAACAGCCAGTGTAACCTATGCTGAAAATTGTTCATCCTATGAACATCTCCAGCCACAAACAGGAGAAGAAATTTAGAGAAGAGCAATTCCCCCAAAGTCACCCGCTTTTTTTTTTTTTTTTTTTTTTTTTTTGGTGAAAA
>JAYDZK010000056.1:56719735-56798098 GCA_034509185.1 Euphonia xanthogaster | reverse complement strand
TTTTTTTTTTTTTTTTTTTTTTTTTTTTTTTTTTTGGTGAAAATATATCCAGATTGTCCAATTCTTTATTTTTTAGGGACATCTTTCACTTTTGTGAATCTGGCTCAAATCTTGGCTTTCCCAATTGTGATCTCTGAATGGGGCTGAGAGGATAATATGTCACAATAAAGTCACATTTGAAGAAGAATTTTACTTGAATTTTACTTTCCACTTATTCTTGACTGACAGTGCATGCACACCTATAAGAAGATTTGGGCTGTATTCCTGTTTGAAGCTTAAGGTTAATTTGTATTTTCAAAATGCAGAGCTGCTCTAGAATTGCTAACCAAGACATTAATTTAAAAACATTCACTCACAGAGTCAGTCTGGCACAATGCAGCGATTGCAGAGTGCTCATATTGAATGTCACACACACCTTTTGATGAAAATTTGTCTTTTCTTGTGCTTGTCATGGGTCAGCCTCTTCCACTCTGCATCATTTGATGTAAATTCCTGTTCATTTTGCCATCCCTCTTTTTGCTCTGTTGTTGAGAAAGTTGTAAGACAATGTTCTCAAATTGTTTTTTTCCTCTTTCAACACCCATCCTTGTCTTCTGTTGCGGTAGAGAGGGGTGTACCAAGCCACAGCCTGAAAAAAACGAACCAAACAATATTTCACAACCTATTTATATTCTACATCTTTTCATCAAGGTAATTGTATTTTTGTAGATGAACGGGGAGGGCTGAAAGGGGAGGCATTTCAATGTGTCTCTAAGTTATATAACATTTGAAAGACAAATACTTATCAGCACCACCAAATTCCAGCTTTTTAACATCAGTCTTTAAAATCCATTTCCAGTTTTTAAATATATTTAGGACAAATTCATCATCTAAGAGTCTTAAAATTCCATGGCTCCAATTAAGTAAAGATGTTACAGGAGAGAAAAGAGGATCAAGTATGGCCAAACTGAGTTAGGAGGGAACTAAATGTAAAAAGGTGAGACTAAAAGTCATCATTCACTCAGCAGTTTGTAAGGGGTAAATTATGGTGCCTTGGGGAAGTTGTATAATTTACACTGTTTATGAAAATCACAGATTTTCTCCATGTTCTCACTAGCTCGAGTTTGTCTAGCTAAAAATGACCAAAGGCACATTTACCACTGGGCTACTCTGGGGTAAAAAATGGTCTTGGGCTTTCTCTCATCACCAAATTATCAGAACTTTGTCTAAAAATACTCAGCAGGGCTGCCAAGCCAATGGCAGCTCCTAACAGGGCAGCCTGGACTGGATTGCTCACGGCTGAAACAGGGGCAAGGACTGTGGGCTGCTCTCAGCAATCTCCTGGTTTCCTCCAGGTCCTAATAATCAACATCCACACTGAAGCCAGGCTGACAGAGATATCACAAGATTTCTTGTGCTTGATTCAACAAGGACTGTTCACAGCACGGCCCCAAATCTCTGAAGGAAGCCCAGTGACAGAGCTGCCACTGGACTACAGTGGTGATTTTGCTCCTACTTGACCACTAGGGCTCACAGGCAATGACTTGTCCTAAATCTCACCAGATCCTCCCAAAGAAAATCTGAGGGAGGTTTGTGAAGCACCCGCTGCTCAAACCTGCAAAGATTAAAGACAAAATGGCTCCTGGATATTTATACAATACAAGAACTCAGTAAACCATCAGGTTTTACGTATACAATACAAGAACTCAGTAAACCATCAGGTTTTCCCTTTTCTCTTTCATTTTTGTAACACTGGTCACTGTTTGATCTGTGGTATCAAAGCTTAAAGACCTTCCAGCTTAGTTTTAGTGATTATTTTCAAGTACCTTTCCTGTGGATTAACAGAGATTAGCAAAGGAACATTTTTTCCAAGGTGTGATAGTAAATCCTGGGCTTTTTAGTCTGGCTTGCTGAGAGCAAGATTAAAAATAGGCAGTTTCTTTTATTTTCTAAATTACCAGGGGTGTTGGAAGAGATCTGTGATATCAGCTTTAAAATTCCAGTCTCTGCTTGATTCTGGATTCCCCCTGTTCAGGGAGAAGCTGGCTCTACTGGAGACTAGACATTTTTTGTACTTTTATCCTTATACAAAAGATTTAACAACGTTGTACTTTAAAATGTGAATGCAATTACCTGTGACCTTTATCACTGACACAGGAGCAAAAGGACCCATTATGAAAACATTTCTCTCACGTGAGGCAACCACAACACATTTTTGCAAATGGCGTTCCTAAAGGATTTGGCATTTGCTATCTGTGGTAAAATAGCTGCAACCACTTCCTGTGAGCCAAAGCAATTCTCACTCAATTTTAAAGGAGAAAGATCCTGAAAAAAATTAAAAGCTCCCCTCCAAAAGTGCTCACCATACTCTGCCAAGGTCTGTTTGTGGTTTTTCACACATCCACCAGAAGACATCATTGAGAGTGGCTCTTCTGAGCCCCCCGAAATTGCATTTTCGGCTTTCTTATGGGAGGGCTCACACAGCACGAGGGCACGGAGCTGGGTGATGAACAGACGTGTCCTCCTTTTATTCTGCCAAAGCTCAATTTTCATCTCAGAAAAAGGAACCAGCATTGGTGGTAAAAGAAGCCTCAGGCCACATTCCAGCCATCTACACTGGTGTCTGAGAGGAGCACTTTGCCTTGGTTCAGCTGCTGCTCTCTCAGGGAGCTGGAAGGGCTCCCTTGCTGGCCTGGCTGGCACAGACACTGTTGTGCTGCAATTGTAGATGCAAGAGTTGGCAGCCTGAATATGACCCCTGGAAATTAAAAAAACAGCAGAGGTTTTCTGCTTGCCTATGCTGGGTTCAGACTGAAAGTGAGGAAATTTAGGGTGGAGATGAGGAAGAAATTCTTCCCTGTGAGGGTGGGGAGGCCCTGGCACAGGGTGCCCAGAGAAGCCGTGGCTGCCCCATCCCTGGCAGTGTCCAAGGCCAGGCTGGATGGGGCTCTGAGGAAACTGGGATAGTGGAAGGTGCCCCTGCCTGTGGCATGGGGTGGAAGTAAATGATCTTTAAGGTTCCCTCCAACCTTTAAGGTTCCTTCCAAACCTTTCTGTGATTCCATGAAACAGAAGCTGTTGCAGACAATTAATTGCTCATCCCGGAGTCTTTTAATTATAATATTAACAGCAACATTTAGTTCACATGTTCAGGCTTTTTTCATCACCATGGATGTCAGATGCACATATTTGTTGTTTTCTATTTAAAGCTTTTCTGGCTTGCAATGGAACCATCTGACTTCTCATCTTAGCTCCTGCCTACCTCTCGAACTCTTATTCAAACAGGCAAAAAGATACATCTGAACTAGCTGGAGGGGAAGTAATCTCTGAAGAGCAGCAGCCCATGCACTGAATTTTTAACATCCAGTTCTGGCACAACATCAAAGCAGAGCACATCATTATCTTCCTTTTCCAGAACAGGAAAGTAAAGCACAGAGTATCATCATCATCTTGCCTAAAGTCATCCAAGGCAAAGCTAGGAACAGAGTCCCATTGCCAGAACTCTTGTTTATGGCTTTCTGTGCTGGCTAGCAGCTGTCCTCAGATAGTGGACACACTCTGGAAAGAAATACCATTTTTCTTTTTATTTTCAGATGAGATCCTACTCTAGTGGCACCTCAATCTATACAGAAGCCCATAATAATTCCTTCACTAGCAACACATAAAACTCATTTCCTTTCTAGTTCCCTGATTTGTGGGTTTCTGATCCAAGGTTCACACCTCTGCTGGCAAACAGTGACACAGCTCAATATTCTGCCAGTACAGGGAACATTTAATATGAGCTATGGCTGGAAAAAGAAACATAACAAAAAGGAATCTCCAGGATGGCCTCCCTTTGCTGGGCCACATGAAATGATGAACATCATGGGGTGCTGGAGTTGTCATGCAAATTCCAGGCTTGTACTGATGATGGACATTTGCAGCTTTTTCTGAACTCACCATTATTTGTGAGTGTGAGCCTTTCTTAGAAGACAGATTTAAATTTGACTCTGTACCACAAGGCTGAGAGTGAACCCTGGTCTGGCAGCTGAGAGAAAGCACTCAAACCCCCCCACATCAGGGGGAAGCCAGAATACAGCCACTTGGACATCCTGGTTCAAGAGATAATTCCCAATGCTTTCATCTGCTTCAGGGGAAGAGTTCAGGGTCTTTCCAAAATGACTGCCAGGATCAACTTCACCAATTTTCATATTTCCAATAGCAGTGAAGCTGCAGAAGTGGTCTGAAAGTGCAAAAGCACCGCTTAATTGAGAAGAAAAACAAAAACCTCGTATTTCCACATAGCAGCTAGCTTAGATGTCAGTAATTACTGGTAAGTAAATGTACCAGAGGCAGAATATTTACAGCACTGCCACTCGACTTTTTATGCAGTGCCTTTCATCTGAAAAAATCCATTTGCATTAAAATTACTGAAGTCTGTTTCTCTTTCACATTTAGGTGGCATCCATTACCATCAGAAATTAAAAGACTCTTTGTGGGGCACAAAGTCATCAGTCTACTGTTTGAATTTAGGTTTGTCTAAATTTATACAGGCTACAGCATCTAAGGCTGCCTTGGCTATTAACTTCCTATGATTAGTAGGAGTTGTGTAGCTGATTCTCTTCTGAAGTTCAGACAATTCCTCCTGTCTGTCATGACTTTTTCCTTCCTGGAGAAAGACAAATCTTCATTATTAACACTTCAGTATTAACTCAGAGAGTCCATGCTCAAAGACTTCAGAGATTTCAGCCCTCCCTTGTTTCAGAATCCCAACAAAGAAGGGTCTGTTTTGCATTTGCACTAAGATCAGGGACTTCTTGTGTAAGCTGGGGAACACTCAATCCCCTTAAGCACAGGAAAACAAATTTATCACTCGAGTGTTCCTTTAAGTGGTGCACATGTCAAGGGAGCCCTTTCAAACACTCAGTCCCAGACTGTAATACTCATCATAGCTCTTAACAGACAGGTTGTGAATGAAGTCCAAAAAATGTTCAGCTTTTGTCGTGGCATCCACTGTAATAAATTTCATTATTTAGTACAGAAGCAGTGCCTTGCCTGTCTTCTGTGCATGTAATGCTTTTGCCCTTGCCACATCCATCTTGTTCCAATAAGTCTAAGTCAGAACCCAGTGTGTTGGGACAACTCTGTCCCAACGTCCCAGAGAGCCTATGTGCTTGCTTAAAATAGCCAAATCCTCATCCACAGTGTGACAAATACCACCCACCCGCCCCAAAGCACTCAGCAGAGTGGCGTAGCAGTGAGTCACACTTGCTCAGGACAGCCAGGCTGCCTCCAGGTTGCCTCTGGCATTGATGGATTTGGAAGCAGAGCCTCAGGGAGCTGCCCCCTCCATGTCCAGGAGATGTGCACAGCAAATGTAACACTTGGCTGCCTCTCCTCTGCCTTCCTGCAAACTTTGGGAACCCGTGAGATCTCTGCTCCCACTCAGTCCTGCTCTATCTGTGCTTGGCATCAGCACAGGGAGACTGGAGGTGGCTCTGCCCCTCTTCTGACTTTCATCTGGCTGCCACAGCCTGGCACGTTTCTCCTTCCCCACTGCCTGTAGCACCACACTCTAAGCTGCCCACTGAAACTCAGCACAAAAAGTTTTGGACATTATTTTAACCTGATGATTTTTGACAGTCTTTGCACTCTTCTGTATTGCTGCAGCTGTAGGGATGGGCAGCTGTGGCTCAAAACATTGGGAATGCTGCAACTCAGACCCACAGCTGGTTTGTACATACATATCTATAGCAGGGGCCTGGGGCTCTGAAAACAGAATGACACCAGCAATGAAGAGAAAACTTGACAGTTTTACCCTTAGGAATGGTCTAGAAACAGTTTAGTCAATAGGAGAAAGTTTTTAAACCATAGGGAAGGAAAAGATCTTCCTGATCTTACATTTCCCTCTATCTGTGCAAGGAAAGTTTTGGGTGCTAGTATGTTTCTAGGTGGAGGACAGAAAAAAACAGATGGGAAAAGACACCTCCTAAAATGAGGTCCAAAGAGGACCTGGGCAGGGATGAGCAGCAGACTTTATTCTCTGCCTGTATATCTCAAATGGAGCTGCTAAGTCAAGAGTCCCTTTTTTGTTAACACGTAAAAATCTAAGAAAAACCCCCAAGTTCCTTAAAAGTCAATGGCAGTTTTTCATGCAGGTGTGGGGTCTGCACATAGCAAAAGAGAGAGAAGTGGAAGAAAAGCAGAAAGGAAGGAGAACAGGCCACAACATCCAACACCAAGGACTATGACTCCACTCACCACAAAACTTAAGAGCAGGTAAAATTCTTCTCACTTTACTTATAAGAGAAAGTGGAGCTCTCTCACACACTTCCTGACATTCCTTCCTGCTTTTCCACTGAGACTTCACTCTTTAGTCCATTATCTTTGTTGTATGTTTCTTTACATTCAAATTCACTAATCTTTCAAATTTTGAGGGAGTTCTTTGCCAGAGAATTCCTGGGGATATCCCCCCCAGCTTTTCTTTGATAAAATCCAGAGTGACTAAATTAATAAAGGACTGACCAAATTAACAAAGACTGACTATAGATAAGACTCTTTCTTTGAACTGGAAATCCTGTTTTACCAGCAACAGTTTTTAAAGAATCCTAAAACAAAATATGCATGTTTCCACCTTTGTGTTCTGGTATATTATTTCTTGGCAACCAAGACTCTCAATTTATTAATATCACAATCCATGTATATGTCTCACTGGGAATTTGGACCTTAGCCTGTAGCACTTCCTACATTTGATCTTTAAAAGTCCCAAATGCAAAAGTACCTTTAGAACTAATTTTTCCAAACCAATCTGGGTTTTGCACTAAGTGTCCATGCAGCTCTCAGCTCCATGCCAAAGCCCTACAGGAGGGAGGGAGCTGGTGGGGAAAGTGAGACCTGTGGGGTTTCTCTAGGAAGTCATATAGCCAGGAAAATGCTGGATGTCAACAGACTTCTGTGTGTTTAAATGAGGAAATAACTTCTCTAAGGAGATGTTCACTGAAGGCTTCAAAGCTTTTTTAACAAGTTGCTTTACTTTCCAAAACAGTGGACCAGCTCCTGTGAGACTGAAGTGCTAAAGTGTGTGGGGAGGGGTTGGTGTGTGTTGACGCTGCAGTTTCTTCTGCTGTGTGCTGCTGTTCTCTGGGGGAACAGAATCCAAAGTTTTCCATGACATTGCAGAGGGGGAAACCTGTCAGTGCTCTCAGCAATGGCCACAAGCCAGAACATGACAAGTTTCACCTCAGCATGAGGAAGAACTTCGCATTGAAGGTGGCAGAGCACTGGAACTTCTGCCCAGGGAGGGAATGGCGTCTCCCTCTCTGGGGACATTCCAACCCCACCTGGACTTGTTCCTGTGTCACCTGCTCTGGGTGACCCTGCCTTTGTAGGGGTCCCAATACTCTCCAGAGGTCCCTTCCAAACCTAACTCTGTGAAAACAGACACCCCAAAACCAGAGCAGATTTAACACTGCTCAGGTGTGGAAGTCAGGGAAACGTTTGGGGTGACATTCACATTCCACAGACACTCTGAGTATCTCTAAGCACCAGTGCCAGGGTGCCAGGACATGTGTAGCAATGCTGTCACCTCCTTGCGCACAGCCGAGAGCTGAAAATCCTAAACCAGTGAATCCTGATGCTGCTAAAAATCCTGATGGCTCAACTCCAATCCATGTCTTAGGATGACATGGGTCAACAATCTAATTAACCATATAACCTTCAAGGTGCTTTAAGCATGTTCATATATTCTCAAAAGCAAACGGATGTAAATGAAACTCAATTACAAACAATAAACCCAAAATGTCCTTTTTGGCCAAACCCATGTATTTCTAGTGAGTTTGTGTGTATTTGTTTTGTGGCTTCATGGCAAATGAGCTTCAGTCATAGCAGTCATCAATGCTCTCTAGAAGTGTTACTAAATTATGTGTTCACACTGCGACACCCCAAGCATGTTGGATAATGCAACACCAAATTAAAGCACTGCTTATTGTGTACTACACCATAACTGTATTTATTTAAAAGGTATAACAAGAAAAGGTAGAGCTGAAATTCAAACTGAGTGGAGTGAAAAAATGAAAGCGCTGCCATTGTGGGATGTCATAACAGTAATGAACAAGTGAGAATTGAAAGAATTGTTTGATTTATGCCTTTAACAAGCTTAACCACACACAAAGCAAACTGTCATCGCCTTTTACTCTTTATCTGCAACAATTAGCAGAGCTAATGACTCCTTTTGCTTTCTGTATGAGACAAGATGTGATCCAATCCCCACCAGAGAAGAGTTCACACAATACAAGGAAATGCACAAAGGGGAAGGTGATCCCTTTTATCTCCTGGGGTTTATCTGGAGTTATTCTCCCCGAGCCCAGTCAGACACTGTGGTGTATCTCATTATTTGGAAACCGCTTTGGAGCTCAGAACACAACTGGAGCTTTCATGCTGGCCTTCAAAGGGATCTTTTCATGGCTCTCCCTATAATATCCTGAGAATTACACAGATCTCTCTACAGAAACATATGCAAGGAGCACCATGGGTTTACAAAGAGTAAGTCCATGAGAAAAATGCATATAAAGTTGACAGAATTACAAAATGAATGAGAGCAGGGAGAGCAGCAGGCATCAAAGAGCTGGGAGTCAGGAAAGCGTTTGATAGAGTGCCTCTCAAAATATTATTTCCCATTGGCTCAGACATAAATACTGTCACAGGAACTGTCTGAAGGACTGCAAACATGGAATAATAATAGACAAGAGGGCTGTGTCTCATATGTTTCCTATAGAGACAAGGGGTAGCTCTCATTTCATGGAGCATCTCTACTTGTGATGTGCAAGGGGGAATAAAACAGCTGGTTAATAAAATATGTAGATAACATTAAGTTGAGAGGAGAGGGTAGAGAAACACAAATGAGAGCAAGAGAAATAATACCAAGAGCCCTGGAGAGCTTAGAAATATGGGCAGGAAATAAGTGAGAGGCAGCTCTTGGAAATTGGTGCACTAATTTATCAGGGGAGAAATGGCATTCACTGGAGGGAAAAGTATGGAGGGCAATAATGCTGAAAGAAGGAGAGAAGGAAAGCAATGATGCATTTGCAATTTGAGAGAACAGAAAAGGCTGTTAGGGTTTTATGGCACTGTCCTTGTGGAGCAGTGAGCACCGAGTGGAAGATTCCCTTTGTGCAGCTATGGAGAGGAAAAATGGGGAATAGTGATCCTGATGTTCACCCGTGCCTCGTGTGACCAGCCTTCACTTTGAGAAAACTCCTCCTAGGGGTAAGAGGGAGGTAAATAGAATTCTCTCACGTCTAACCCAGGCAACACAGTGTTCACACACCCCTCACATCTTGTCCTCACACACCAGACATAAGAACTCATCCTTAGCACTTTGTTCTGGTTTAACTCCTACACTGTAGGAAACTCTGGATTTAGGCTGACATGAGACCAAACTAAAATGTAGGGTTCGTTTCAGGACATTTTATCACAAGAAAATTACTGACAATTAACAAGGAATTATGAAGAGCAAGGGATCCAAGGGTTAATATGTGTAGAGGGATATTGCAGACATGCATTTCCTGAATGCATGTCTGCAATAGATAATCACAGGCATGACAGTATGGGTGTAGCAGGTGGGTAGGAAATCTCAAAAAAGGATGGGAAGCCTCAAAAAGGTAAAGCCCTTGTGCAGCTGAACTATCACCAATAAAGTATTCCTGTAAAAGGAGAAATGCAGGTTGAGTATTGTGGAAGCAACCTCAGCAATATCAGCAGGCCTATCCAATGAACAATGCAGTAGAAAAGTCTGCAGCAGGCAGTGTCCACATGGGATAAACCTTAAAACTGGAGTTGTCAACTGTTGTCCTCTCCCTGGAAGAGACAGATCCAGGATAACTGAAACCAGCTGAGGATCTGTTTTTCTGGCTCTCTTCCAGCCTTAGTACACGTGGCACTGAATTAAAGATGGCAAATGCCTTTTTTGGGACAACTAACTTCCCCAGGAGACAATTCTTGATTTTTAATTGGGATTTCTAGGTGGGTGTAAACCACCTAGAGCCCACTTCACTCCTGTGGCTGCCCGTTACTGCCTCAAATACTTCATGCAGCCCGCAATGGTGGGACCCTCTGAATCCCCTGCAATATCAGTTCTGTTCTTGGGTTCAAAATTAGGTGGGATCAGTTGAAGACAAGGCCAAATCAGCCATGAAGTCTGTGTAGTCTCCTTTTAAGGACTACCTTTACAAGGAGATATCTCTGAATTTGTATTAACGGCCACTGAAAGGGGCATGGTGAAAGCAGGTGATTTGCCCTTTCTGAGAGTGAAGTCCAAGGTGGGGGAAGTTGCCCCTGAAGCAATGAATGAGATATTTATATTTATATGCCTTTGATGTTCTCCAACATCCTCCTGGATAATTACTCAATCCCTTATCAAGAGTTTGTTTGCTTGTGTTTCACAGCTCATGTAAACAAGATACTGCAGCAAACACCTTCTCTTCCTACAAAAATAACCAGATGAAAAGTCCCAAACATGCCTATACCTCAACACAGACTTTTGGTAATCCTCCTCAGCAGATTCCTTCCAGGATTCTCCATGCATCCCAGGCTCTGGCCAATGTTCCTCCAGTCAGCAAACAAAGGGCTGAAGTGGATCTGGCATTGTCCACCTTGGCAGTTCAATACCATCTCTGGGCTGAGCTGATGAGCAAGCAAAAGGCAAAGACATGGAGTTATGCAATATTACCAGAAAGATAAATTATGAGAAACAAATCTCTCTCTTTTTTTTTTTTTTTGGTAACAAAAATGGAACATTTAATTTCCTCTTTGCCTCTAATTGCAAATTGATGCTTTACAAACATTCCTCTCAAAGCATTAAAATCTATGGCTATAAAATAGAGCACAGCTGGCAAGCTGAGTATTTCTTACTGACACATAGATTTATGACCTCACTGGAAATACCTTGGGTAACAACAAAACCAATAATTTATGCCATCAGCAGTATAATTGTCACCCTGCAACTTCAGTGCTATTAGTCAGCATTGCATCAGCTGTGAAGGAATATCAAATATATCAAGGCTTCCTTTCAACTTCAAAATGAAAGTGGTAACATCTCCTAATCTCCTTTTTGTTGCCATTTTCAAATACAAATGTTCAAGAAGAGCCCCCTGCCCTGGACAGGGCTGGGAGAAACAGAAGGAAGGAACATGCCCTGTCTTTACCACACAAACTTAGCTCACCCACATCTTCCCAACCATCAAAACCCTTTCCAGTGCCAGTTCCTCAGACTTTACATTTGAGACTTCCTTCGGTATTCTGTGTAGTGTATTGTATGAGACTCACCCCCCCCCCCCCACCCCCCCACCCCAGGCATTCTATCTCTAACCAGATGTGGTGGGGCAGGGTAAATTTTTGGGGGAAATGCATCCCTCAGCTCATCTTAGCACTGAAATGACTGGAGCACAGATCAGCTTTGCTTGGATGAGTGTCTGGGTCAGGCAGCATCCCTGCAATGCAGATCAGCATCACCAGCTCCCTGGAAGTGTTGTTGACAGTGTTAGTTTTCTCCATCTGAGTTTTTTAATCACAAGAACCAGGGTGTTAGAAACCCTGCCATTGCTTCTCGTTGTGCATTTCCTCACTGTGTGGTGATGGTCCTGCACCAGACACTCTGCCAGCAACATTTGTGACCCATTCCCCTGGGACACCCAGGGAAGAACCTCTGGGACAGTGGTGCTGTTCTACCTGCCTGGGTTAAACTAGAGACAGGGACAAAAAAGTGCATTAACACAGGGGCAATAAGGAGGTGAAACATTACAGCACAAGTGGCCTAAAGATAAGGCTACAGCTGGAGATCATCTCAATGGAGTGCAACCCTAGTTGAGGATGAACCAAACTAGGAAATGTTAGATAATGACCTTTGGGCTTTTGGTAGCAGGGAAACAACACAAAGGGCAGAGAGCTCCCTAAGGCAGGAGCTAGAAAGGCTGGGCTGTGTTTTTCTGGGCTGGAGCCTTTGCTAGATCAAACATTGGGAGCTGGCAGCCGCAGGGCGAACAGACTGTGTTGGAGCTGCTTTTCATTGAAGTGTCAACAAGCCAGTCTGTTCCCCATCTCAGACCAATTGTTGCTTTTGCTGTTGCTAGGATCTGGCATCCTCAAAAGGGGCTTATGGGGAGCCTCTAGGAGGGGCACTGACACTGCTGAAATTCCTCAGGATCAAATGACTCCTTTCGAAACTGCTGCCTGAATTGTGATAGCGCTCCACAAACAACAGGGAAAAAAGCTGCAGGAGGAGCCTCCAGGAAAGCATCTCTTGGGCAATGCCCCCTCTCCTGTGCCACCCTGAACTCTGGGAAATCCCATCTTCATCAGTCATGAAGCTGCCTTAGAAATTTCTCCTGAGACAGAGGAAGCTCTGAGTTCAAGCATATCAGATCCAGATCAGGGCAATGATTTTAATTACAGATTTCCTCTTAGGGGGTTGGACAGCTCCGAGGCAATGGTGTGGAGGGGACAAAGGATTGTCAACAAATCCCACTATCTACTATGCTTCAGTATTCACCAACAAACATTTGGGAACAGGAGGGAAGGACTTGAGGCTAGTGCTAGAATAACCTGGTCTAGTGGAAGGTATCCTTGCCCATGACACAGGTTTGGAAGTGATGATCTTTAAAGTCCCTTCCAACCCTGACCATTCTATGATTAAAACATTTTCAAAACTTCTTTTTCCCTTTAACAGCTGTTCAGGACAGGAGGGTGTACACTCCTTCCAGGCAGATTGGGTCTTTCTTTGATTTCTAAATAGCTGGGGTGAAATCCACATTAATTCATCCATACTTTGGAGATGATCAGTGCAGCACTTTTGGAAAAAGGGTGTTAATGTCTCCCAGTTCTGTGGCAGAAAAGTGCTGCTGGAATAAGCTGCAGGGGCTCCCTGCCCAGCCCTTCATCACATCCCTCCACTGGAGCTCAGTGTTTTGATTTGGTTCAATAAGCAGGAATGAAACATTTGAACTGAAGAATGGCCAAGCATTTTGTTTAGGTCAAATGAAACATCCCGACCTTTCCAAACAGGCTGCTCCCCGAGCTGCTGAATTAATGAAGCCTGTTTTCTAATGACTTTTTTCCCTTCATTCTGCTTTCCCATTCCCCTGCCCTGGCATGATTTTGGTTCCCTGATAGCTAATAAATGGGAAGGAGGAAAGGAGGGAAGGACAAATCAACCTTTGCTTTAAGAGGAGCACTAAAACTATCTCTCATGCCTGACTGTCAATTTTCAAAAAATCTCTAGGACTGCATCCCTGAGGACACTATCCCACAACAACCTGGAATTGAAGAAACTTGTCCATGCATTTCAAAGTTATTAAGCTTAGAAAAATGAGCGTATATACACAAGGACCGGTAGCTAGGAAAAAAAAACAACAACAATTTTTCTTTGTTTTTCCCAACATAGCATCATTTCCTCTTTTATAACTATATGAATCAAATGCCAAAATATCAGAATTGCTCACTCTGGTCATAACTGTGGCAGTGTGGGCATCTCTGTGGTCCCTATGATAAAGGCAGGATGAGATAAACCTAGGAAGGACATGTCTGAAGAATACATTGATCCATCTGCTGTGGACCTTGGAGTGATGGAATCTAGACCAATAACTCAGAAGGCTGCTGGAAGGATGTCTATGATTCCATGTCAACTCTGTTCTGGATGTTAAAAAATGACTCTTCAGTAATTTTTCCAGAAAATGATCTTGAAAACAATATCAAAGCATACACTGGCCTCTTTTTCTACTAAATAAATAAGTGAAAACAGGATCTTATATGGGAACAAGTAATATCAGTGTAAACCAGGAGAATGATATTGCAACCTGTTCCTCTTTTATAATCTACATGTTTTGAGGTGCCAGCTGTGTGGATTTCTCCCTTGGAAGGATGACCAGGCAGTGATTCAAGAAGTTCCTGATAATTTGCCAGCACAGGGCAAAAAGATTTGCAAACATCTTCAACCATGATCTTACAGGAATTGCTGATTCTCCTTCAAAAAAAGTCTTTGTCCTTGTGTTGCAGTTCAATAGTTACGTGGTTCATTTTATGTCATTCGGGGGACCTTGCAGAATTCCTTATTGTGACGCTGCTGCAGAGTCAGGACAGCAAGAGAGGTTCAGGGAAGGGAGGAGATGAGCTTGGTGGAGTTCCTCACCTTCACTTCTTGGGACAGGAGGTGGGGGCTCTTCCAAGATCCTAAAAGGGTGGGAGCTGCATGTCCTGTGAGGGCAGTATGGTACCCCAGCAAGAGCTGTTCTTGTGTTCATGAGCTCCATGAAGCCACGGAGAAGGCAAAGACATTATTTACCACTCAGAGCCAAGCAGTTTAACTGATGCACTTTTTAAAGAGTGTGTGAGATCCCACACAACGTGCCTGTAAATACAGAGGCACCCCCTGCACACACAGAGCATCCAGCACTCTCAGGGATTCCCTGGATCCTCGCTGTGAAACTGGAGAGCAGAAAAAGAGCCACAGTTCATACAATACTGACACATGCAGGGCACATTCCAAGTGGAAAACCAAAGCCTGGTGGCACCTGTTGAAAACCTCCAAGGAAGAAAAGGTGTGTTTGTGTTAATCCTTGTAATATTCCTGAGAATGCTGTTTTGGCAGCTGAGGCTGACCATACACAGCCTTGGCAGAAAAGGAGTTTCCTTCCCAAACATCTGGCTTTCATCTGGGCAGACACACTCAGCCAGGCTGTTTATTTTATGAACCCCACCTGCGCCTCTGTGCCTGAGCCTCTCTGCCTGTGTGGGCAGGCAAGGCTGAGTGTCTGCTGTAGGTTAAAAAATTCACAAATTAACTTAATTAGCTTCTGCTTCCACCTACAGTGCTATAAGTGCAGAGAGATTTCAGTAACTTAGTGAAATGACTGGTGGGTTTATAGAGGTGTTACTGAGAGCACAGCTGAGCCCAGAGAAAATATTCACATAGAAAAAATTCACAGAGAGTGGAATCTACTGCATCACAAAAACCCTGCTTGTGCAACAGATGTCACTGGGCATTAAAATACATTATGAAAATCTTAAACACAGATACATTTGTTGCAAGCATCATGCTGGAGAGAAAACGAAGATGTTTAAACACCCATCCCACCCTGCCACCCTTTGGAGTTCCAAGCTCAGTTCCTGCACTACGTATTGGAATTAAACAGAGGAGTGGACCACAGCCTCCCTGCATTAGAGGAGGCAGGTAAGGACAGAAGAAGCCTGGGAATTACACATCACAACCAAAAACCATGCAGATTTGTTTTCCACATAAACCTCTGCTGTTCCTAATCAGAAAGGCAAAAGATGAGCCTGTGTTGATGGAATTACTGGGGAGCTCCTTAGTTTATCAACTAGCAAATGGCTCCAACAGGGGGAAAAGCAGAAGGTATATGGCTTGCTTGATATAACACCTAAATTATATTTATGTTGTGTTATCATGCTACCCTACATTATATCATATAATCTATTTTATGATTATATATGTGTACATTATATCATATTATCTATTTTATGATTATATACATGTACACATACAGATACCTATATAGATATATGTCTGTGAACAAATGAATGGTCAGCAGGACTCACCAAGCCCTTAAACCAACAAGGTTTATCAGTGCAAAACACACTCCTTGTCTCAGGGAGATCAGATCACTGAAGCAGGTGTTGTATTTGAAAATCTGCTCTTTGCTCCTCTAGACTTTCTAACCAAAAGAGATCACAAGTGCCTGTGTTTACTGATGTATGTGCAGCCTTATGTTTTCCTTCCTTTAATTTTGTGGGCTTTGGCACTACAGCTGGTAAATGAGCCCTCTCCCTCTCACTTTGGTTTGCAGATCTCTGGCACGTGCAGGTTTGAGCTGCAGGGAGTAGCAAGAGGAGAACTGTGCCACTGAAATTTGTGGCTGCTCCAGGAACCTGCAGCACAGTTCAGATATTGAGTGCTCAGTGGAACCTGAGCACACACTTCTTGCTAAATGGGTAGAGAAAGAAGAGTAAAAATAAGCATGGCCATTTCAGCGATTCCTCACACAATTGTTCTTCCTCTGCCTTTTCCAGGCACAGCCCTTCCAGCAGGTGCTTGTGGCTTCTTGCTTTGCTCACATAGAAGGAAGCAGTTTTCTTTAATGTTGTGCGTGCTGGAAACAAATTCAGGTGATATTTCAGAAGTTCCAAGTGGTGCTTCCCGCTCTCAGGATCTGCTTGGAGAAGCAAAGAGCTCTTCAAGTTCAGTTGGGAGCAGCTCAGAGATGAATGAGGTGAGATTGGGTTGGCAAGTCTGCATAGGCTGCTTTGCCTTGGGAAAGTCTGTGCCTCCCAAACAAAGGATTTATGGAAATTCAGCATGCAGGGCACTGGAAATTGGCTTGGAAGAAGCTGAGGGAGCTGACTGGGACAAAGAAGAAGCTGAGGGAGCTGACTGGGACCTTTCTGGGATTTACCAATCTTCTTCCCCCAAAGGGAACCAATATTAAAACAGGTCCACCCAGGGGAAAGGAAGGGCAACAGAGAACAGCTAAGGGCAGACAAAGTATAGGAATTAAACTTACTGGCCTGGGGCAAGTGGGAAACCTGAAAACTCAGGATCTCATGCAAGCTCTGACCATGCAGGCTCGGGAGGACTTCCAAAATAAACACGAGGATGTGAGCACTATGCTCTGCTCTGGGAGGGTGGAGGGAGTGAGAAGGGAGCAGGTCAGAAAGGAAGAGCTGGCAGGAACTCAGAAGGCAAAATTGTGTCTAGCACCACATGACAACAACATAAAAACTGCTCTGTCATACTCTTACAGGGACTGCCTGACATTTTTCCTTGGGTTCAGGATTCCAGTGAGTGCCTGACATTTTTCCTTGGTAACAGAGTAGCTGAGAGGGCTGATGGCACAGACCTTTCATTGTCTGTTCTCAAACTCAGAAAATCTAAGCTATGACCACTTGAATATATTTTTTAAAGTGATGTACAGCAAAACAAGAAATAAGTTAAACAGAGATTGAGTTGTTCATTTAACTCTCCCACCTGTTCTTCCTCCAGGCACATCTCTGGGTGACCTGACTGCACTTTCCAGGAAGAAGTAATTCTGGACTTCGTTCAGTGCTTCTTTCTTGGCAAGAAGGTCTTGCACCTCCCAATCATAGAATCACCTGAAATCAGAGAGAAAAGGGTTTTGAAGCCATGATCTCATCACCCTATATAACATGGATTTGAATATGAAAAACAAAAATTTCATTCATATTTTGACCATTGAGCTAAGGGAACTTCAAATGTCTTATAAATTTGGTTACCTATAATGCAGATTTTTTGAGTGAAATGGGATGGTGTCCCTGTGGGGTGGGGGGGGAATAGAAACAAAAGTGGTCCAATATCCATTAAATCTCAATATTCATCCAGTTGCCATTAGTTTCTCATATAAGTGTGTGTCTGTATTTGCTATTTAAGTAATGGGAAAATAATTTATAATTAATAGTGGCAGTAGTTAAAGAGTGCAAAGAAGATAAATGGTGCTAAAATTTTGAGTCAACTTGATTGTACCAGGTTGGAATTTCTGTCTTATGTACATACATACAAAAAAGGAGTTCCTAAAATAACCATAGAGTGGTGTGCACTATGAAGGCAAAACAGAAAAGCAGCAGCCCGAAATCCCACCAACATGAAGTGACCTCTGAACTCTCATCCAGGAAAAAGCTGGGAGAACTGACACTTGTGCACACAAACCAGTTATGTCGCTCTGCTGGAAGATGCTCCCTGGGACAGTGTGAGCCAGGTACAGCATCCCCAAACATTCCTGGTGCGTGGCTCAGAGCAGCTGGACAAACCTTCTGTGGAAATGTGCAGATATCTCTCATGCACTGGCTGAAGAAGGCTGTCACAGCTGCCCAGAGTGGGTAGCAAGGTAAATCCAGGCACGTGCAAATGCACGGGGGAAAGAAGTTCCTGGGGCTCCTGGGAAATTGCTGTTCTGCTTTCCTGAGCAGGGAGAACAGCACGAGGCAGCACAAAGAATTTAGAATCAATTAGGCTGGAAATGACTCTTAAGATCATGAAGACCAACCACAGGCAGTACAGAAGCCTCCTGGCACACCGCAGTGTGGGAAGCTGTCTGTCCCTCCTCAGGAAGGGCCAAGACATCTCAGGGTCAGCTGGCACAGTGGGCAAGGGGTGCCAGTCCAAAGATAATTCAGCTTTGCCATGGAAAGGACCCTGGAAGCCACAAGAACCATTAGCCCCGAGTATCGTTTGACATGTGGGAGCAGCTTGTTCACTGAGTGTTTTGACCTTCATCAGGCCGTGTACAGGAGGCAATATTTTGTAATCTGCAAGCAAATTGAGCTACTTCTTAGCCTGAGTACAATAGGTCAGTGCCCCACTGCTGAGCATCACGCTTCCAGTGCCATCATTTTTCTTCCACCACGACAAAAACGTCCAGAATTTGATTACAGCCGCATCCCGGATGATTTGTGCGATCAGTAACCATAAGCTATGGTTTCAGAGATTAAGAGATGCCCTATAAATTATGTACACACAGAACACGGCAGCTGAAACATTTCTAGAAAACAAATCTTAAATCAGACTTGTTTGTAGAGCCCCTGGAGATCTTGTCCTTCCCCAGAATAAATGAGTAGGGCTAAAGACGTCTCTGTGGTTTGCCTGCTGCCAAATCAGTGCGTGTCACAAGTGAACTTGTGGCTCCTACACTACACTAAATTTGGGAACCTGGGTTTTGCAATATAAATATTTTGAGAAAAGAACAACTATCTCAACGCTAAAATAATCTAACTTCAGTCTGGGACAAGGAACTAGCAGAGGGAATTTTGCCACATGAAACCCGACAGTGCCACAATACACTTATAAACAGAACTAGTCTGGGTTAAAAGACATATCCCAAACACTAAACAAAGGTTACCTCATATATAAACAGGGACAAAAAATAAATGTAGGGAGTCATGAGTTCCACTTTGAAGAAAGATGAGCTGGCTAACATAAAGAAAGCATTGCCTTGACTCAGATTTGGCACAGTGCCATTTATGACCTCATTAAAACAAAACAAAACAAAAAAAAAATGAAAACTCAACTTAAGTTCATACGTTTTTCTGAGTCATGGAGATAAACCAAATGAAGTTAACTGGAGTAGCCTTTAGGAGAGCCAGCCTGAGAATGGTTTTTCCTTCCCCAGAGGTTTCCCTGATGCTCCTTCTGCCAACTAAAGCCAGCACATCTGCACAGGCCCAGGTGAGTGGTGCTGCCACCAGGCCAAATTCTTCTCCTTCCTCTTCCAGACCCAGAATGGGAACTCCACAGAGGTATTCAGGGGTCAGGTAAATTTCCCTGCTATTAAAAGTTTCCCTCAAAATCAAACCTGAAGCTTTTGATGTCTTTGTTCTACACTGCAAACTAACAAAGGGGACAATAATAATTAACCCTGCATTTCAAATGTTAATTACAGAGGCATAGGTCTGATAATAAAAAGTACATTTCCAGTGAACTTTAATTAACCCCAAAGCCTTACCTTACTCTACTTTCTAGACTTATTACTACGCAATAGAAAAATTTATGATATTTGGATTTGAAACACAAATGTAATATAAGGACAGATGAGTTGTAAGATAAAGGAACCATCAGTTTGCCACTAAAATATTTTGCTTGAATGCACAGTTATATCACTATTACTCAGTACATTTGAGTTATTATTTACTAATTTTGCTGATGCTTAAACACACATAGAAGAGCTCCTGGGAGCAGCACACATGATGAGATTGTCATATATAAATATATATTTAAATCCTATGTACATGGGGGGCAGCTCAGGTTAATCAAATGCTGATTGAGTGTTCAGTTTGGCTGAATGCTGCAGACAGATCTACATTCATCACTTCCAGGGTGAAAATTCATCTTGCTCTCACTAGTTGTTTCCTAATCAGCTGGCTGCTCAATTCACTTGATTGCTCCCTCTGACCACACTATGGCTGGCTGCATCCTTTGCCTCCCAATCACACTAATTGATCTCTTAGTCAAAAGTATTCCAGGTTTCAGTGCTCTGCTCACAGCTAATTGCACCCTAATGTATCATTTTGGCTGAGCATTTAGTGTGCATTTCCAGGATAGGCACAATATTTTAGGAGGCACTTGAATTAGAGGATTAGTGGAAATAATCTGCATGAAGGCACCGCATGTGGTCCCATGATCCTACAAAACCTAGGAGACAGCAAATAACAGGGTCTGTCCAAGAGCTGGGGCAGAGAGCACAACTGGGTCTGCATAAGAAATCAGTGTTTCAAACAAAATTTAGCAACCCAGTTCTGTGCCAAGCTAGCATCCACCCATGGAAAACTGCTGGCCTCTCCCACTTACCAAAATAAGGCTCTGTTAGAACCCCACCATGTCCCCCATGCTCTCCATGTGCTATCCAAAATAAAGAGTTATTAGGAGCCAAAGAGATTTAATACAAAAATTTAAAAGCAGGGTATCAAGGAGTGACTCTGCTGCCATTAAAGATTAAAATAACACCCTGTGTACAATTTGCACAAACAGCAGGGAGCAAGCTGAATAGTGCTGGGAAACTTATCTTTGTCAGGAAAAGTATCTGTTGTCAGAAGATGGAAATTAATTTGGGAAAGTGCATTTGTAGTCAACAGTTTGTTTGCATTTTGTGCTGCTAGTGCAAATTAAGAACCATATAACGTTTACCCAAGGTTGTTAAAGGTTTGTTTGCTGCAGAGAAATTGGATTCTTAACACTAAAGATTTCTGACAAATCAAGGAAATCCAGCATGTAAAAACAGCAAGCAATTTGCTTACTGAAAAAATGTCCTGTCCTCTATATTTAGAGATTTACCTACAGTTTTGCTCCAGATCTACTTTTAAAGGCATAGAATTTTGCAGATCTGACCTTATTGCAGATGACTCTGGAGAATTAGGAAGCACATCCCAGAGATTATGCGCTTAGAAAGCAGAAAAACTCAAAATGTGAAAAGGAGAATTTCTGTGGGGCTTTCCCAAGAGGTTGCCTTGTGCTATCTTGCACCTGGTGTAAGCCCAGAGACCCCACCTGCACACTCAGACCCGAACTCCCTGAACCCCTCCCTGCAACACTCAGAGTATTTCTGAGTTTTCAGAGTCACTAAATTAATATCAGTAACAACAATACCAATAATGTTCTGCTAATAGGTCTTCACACAATTTGAAGGGACAGCAGAGGGCATATGTGGTCTTACTACCAAGAAGGAGCTATTTGAGAGAGCTCAGAAGTAGAAACTTTAGCATCTTCTGTGATAACAAGCATGGGAAGAAGAGAGCTGTTCCTGTCTGCTTAATTATAACTTGTAACAATGGTAGGGCTCCCTGTGAAGGTGCTGTCAGAACCTTCACAGCCTAACCAGCTCCATGAATCCAACAGGAGGTCAAAAGCAAGATATTAATTGAATTCTTGTCATTCTGAGATAATTTAGGGGCACCTCATCTTAGCTAACGTGTCCCATGCTCCGACAGGGCTTTGCCTGAGCTCCCAGCTGATGGAGATGAATGAGAGCCCCTGCACCCATGGAGATGAGCCCTGTTCAAGGCTCCTGCTGTAGAATTTTGGCCAAGAATCAGGGATTTAAAAGCTTTCTACTGGTTCTGGTATGCTCAGAGACAGGCTGTAGTATCCCCATGTTTTGTCCCATTTCCAGATGCCATCATTTAGACCTGTGAAATTCTTCCAGCACAGCTTTGCTAAGCTGAGGAATTAATACCAAGGAGAGGGACCTGGCAGGCCTGACTGGGGGGAAAGTATCTGGAAATAATAGAACACAGTAATTTTTTTTTCCTTCTAATTCCTGTGACAATTCCCAGTGGGTGAGGTCTGCAGTACCTTCAGGGTCCAGTGTGCAGGTGGAAGCAGCAGCAGCTTTGAGAGCACGTTTGAAATGCAGTCTCTGTATTTATCCATCTCTCCAGGGGATGTGCAGGTGCTGTCGAGCACCACGTCGCTATGGCTACTCCTGGAGCACTACCTGAGCCCACTGAGTGCCAAAATCAGCCCAGGAGGAGTCTGTGAGAATGGCAGTCAGCACAATTAATGCAAGGCAGAGCTGCTCTGAGCCACCATCCTCAGCAAACACACTTTGGGCAGGTGATGGTTTGGGATTTCCTAGAAGCACCTCTTGGGACAAAAAAGATTTGATTCACTTTTATTCCAATTCAGTTTCAGGCAGTTACAAAGAGCCAGCCCCAGGATGAATTCAGCAAGCCAGGCTGGGGGAGACAACAATCATGGGCCAGGAGGATCATTAACAACACTGCTCAGGTGCAGATGAGCATGAGCATTTCCTACCACTCACATTCTTTTTTTACTTCTGTGTTTTTCACCATGCACTGCCTGATCTGTTTTGCTTTCAGCTGCCCATAGGCATTCAAAAATGAAAACAACAGTTATGGATCTGAAACCTGTAACGCCAGCATTCAGACTCAAGACACCATTTCCAGGGTGTGAAAATTGCATTTTAAATTGTCAGGTTGGCAGGACATGTGTGCACAAGCATTCATAGCATCACAAATGCATTGGAAGGGACCTTACAGATCATCTCATTCCTTCCCCTGCCATGGGCAGGGACACTTCCCACTATCTCAGGTTGCTCCAAGCCCTGTCCAACCTGACCTTGGGCACTGCCAAGGATTCAGGGGCAGCCACAGCTTCTCTGGACAACCTGTGCCTGGGCCTCACTATCCACACAGGGAAGAATTTCTTCCTAACATCTAACCTAACCTTACTCTCAAATTGAAGCCACTCAAATTATAAAAATGATGTAAAAATCAATAACTCCTGTTAAAAGGTGATATCCAGATAAGGCCATTACATAAAGTAGTTACTGAAGTATGAACATAGAGAAGTAAATAAAATGGGAAAGCTGTAAATTGTGCCATGACTCTGCCTTGTCTTTGCACAATCCAGTCAAGAAATTACCAAGGTGTTGAGAAAATGTTGTCATTGCTGCTGCTATTTCTATGAGCACCAGTAAGTGAAGAAATTATTATCCTGACCCAAACTTTTGACCAGAATTTCCAAGCCACCATTCACAAACACACATTCACAAAGACAGCCTTCTCCTGAGAGGAGAGGGAACTGCTCTGATCTCCTGTAAATACAAACACATGGCCAGAACTCACACTTTCCAGAGCAGAATGAGACACCTGACACTATCCAAGTACATCCCTGCCTCCCTTTCCTACCTGATTCCCACAATGGTTTCCAGAGATGTGTCATGAGTTCATAGAACTGCCCTCTCCTAAAACATATTATTCAAACTGGTATTATATACTGCTTATATTTATTAGGTATTTCTCTGATGGAATAAAAATACTCATTATAGTGCTGTAGAAAGCTGTTACAGTGTTTGTTTTGTGCTTGGTTACACCAAAGCGAGCAGCAGTTAAAAGATAAGAGGCTTTCTGTGCATTATTGCTCTGAAGACAACCATTGCTGTTATGATTTCTGTTACATTTATCCCTAGAAGCCCCACCAAGATTGTTCTAAGCGGTTTTGAAATCCACAGTATGAGATTTGTAACAGACTTTTTTCCCATCCTAGCACATGAAGCAAAGGCAGACCCAGAAACTAATGTTACTTCCCCAAGGAATCATCTCTGGAGGGATAAAATCACATCTCCTGGCTCACCTGAAGCCCTCATCCACTAAACTGTGCATCATCTCTGCTTCTGCTTTGTATCTTGTATTACTTCTAGTAACTTCTCCACAGATGATATTTATTGGGCCTTTCAGGTTACATCAAACAGCACAGAAGGTACAGATCTCAACCACTGAAACATCAGGATTATTTGGCCATCAAAGGGTGCAAAAAATTTTCAGAGGCTCCAGTGCAGTCACTGGAGGAGGGATGAAGAGAAATAACAAGCATGAAAAAAAAAACTGCATGAGGAGAAGTTATGTGTCTCTCTGCAAATCTGTGTTTCAGTGCTGCCTGGTTCATTCCTCTTTCCAGGTACAAACCAAGTTCTCAGTACAACCCAAAATGTTGGGGGGAAAGTTTAGTCCTCCCCTGCCCACCAACAGGCTTGGTGATGATTTGAATGAAGCTGTTTTGGCAATATTAACAGGGTGATTAATATCCACCTAAGCAAGAATCTGCTTTCACAATTTAGCAAACTTTACTGGAGGTCAGTGGGATATGGGTTCCCCACTTGCAGGAACTCATAGTTCCTGAGGAATTCTCATATCCCTGTGTCCAAAAATCCCCAGCTCTAAAAAGGCAGCAACACCTTTTCACTTTGCTGTAAAGCAAGAAAGAGTGCTCAGAAGTATTATCTAAGTGCAAGCCTGACCCAGAAAATCAGAGGCAGTTTTCAAGGAGATGCACCTGTCTCCAGTGAGTCCATGTGCCTGTGCACAAGGGCATGAGTGTTTCAACAACCACCCTGGTGCATTTGTATGGATGGCAAAGTACAATTTCTACTGGACTCTTCCTCAACATTAAAAAAAAAACAATTTATGAGATATTTTTGCATGGCTTAAAGACATATTCCTCTCTTGGTGTGCAAATGCAGTTTTCACTAACCCTGTGAAAACTGCTCAGAATAGAAAGATAGGGAGAGAACTTGACAGAACAGGAAAATATTTTTCCTCAAAGGATGAATCAGACTTTAAATTTGGTGATGAAAATAAAAGGGGCCTGTGGAGAAGCTCAGAATAAGTACATTCTTTGTCATCAAAGAGCATAAGTTGCTGCTCTCCTGGAGTGAGAACAAGCTCAAAAGCATATTACAGAAAAGTATGGGATTTCCACAAGATTTCATGGGTGGCCAGACACCTCTTCCCCTGAATGCTGACCTGGAACACCTGCAGAACACTGGAAACATCTCCCTACAGGCTCTTGTGCTGAGGAGCAGCTGCCCTGGAGAAGGATGTGAGGATCAGGCAGGAGAGTTCACTCGACTCCTGCTCAGGTTTTGGCTAACCCAGCTCATGCTAAAGCCTGATGTCAGCTGGGAGCAGCACCATCCCATCAAAGCCAGGGCACCAGGCAGGCAGGAGAGGTAGCCAGAAGGGCCACTCTGCAGTCACCATCCCCTGAAAATTGCAGGTTTACCTTTTTTCTGGAATTTTTCTCAGAATCCACTAACTTCTGGAAATGGCAAAGTCCAAAGCTCCAGGTGGAAGGTATAAAACTTCAGCTTACCCCAAAAGTTCTTGAAGAAGATCCAAGAGCAGCTGGACTGCTGATGCTTTTGTGTGTTCTGGTGGGATACAGGGGATGCTCACAGCAGGATGGAGCAGGAAGGATGAGCACTCTCAGCACTGAATAGAGAGCTAATTCTAATTTTTGTTCACGGGTGATGATATTAAGAGTCAGGGGCTATAAGTTAGGAAATCATACAACTTGAATGGTGGCTGAGGGAATTAATATGCCAGGCAAGTTGCCAAAAGGTGATTGAGCCCTTGTTCATCATTGTTCAATAATAAGCTCATGAAATAAAGTTTAAATCACAGATTACACTGTCCTGTAAATATGAGAGATCTGAAAGGACCCTGGCAGTCAGTGCAAAAGATCAGGCTGCAAAAATTCGCTGTTCTTCAACTCTTTCCCTTCATGGCTGTGGCTTTTTGGAGCCAGAAAGAATGGGACAGCTTTGCTGTGGAGGGCCAGTGTCCTCCTCAGCTGGTTTTTCCTGCATTGCACATGGAAAGTTCCTCCTCCTGTTACAGCAGCCTCTTTGTGTTTAATATTTATAGCAATCTCCTCCTGCTTAATTCACAGCATGGATCCCAGGTGGTTGAACAGCCAGAACCCTGCTTTGCTGGATGGTCACAACCAAAAACACACAAGAAGAGCCAATTTTCTGTGTGCTGAAAGAGATGGTTGTTGGTCCTCTCCAGAAACCAGCACAGGAAGTGCCTCTCCAGCTTTGTTCTTTTCCCACTGAGTCTCCCTTTTCCCAGGACTGCTGTTAATCTGATTATCCCTTACATTAGAGTGATGCAGACTAAGACTGAGCATGTGCCCATCGTTTCACATCCAGTTAAAAAAAAAAAAAGCTCAAAAGTATTTATTAAAATGACTTGTACATTTTATAAAATATCTGTATCAATTAATTGCTAATAAGTAGTTCAAAGCTGACTCAGAGCTGAATTAATAATTTAACACTCATAACTTATTCAATTAATTCAGTCTGTCTCTTTTTTTTTTCTGGAAAGTCTTCTCAGGAGTTATCCTCTCTTTGTGTCCAGGGAAGGATCTTCAAGTCTGTCATTTCAAATTAAAATTTTTCCCTCTCCTGAAATGTTATTACTTCACAAGATTATCTTACACAATTTATTGCAACTATTTCATACTAAAAATTCAAGTAGTGTTGAGAATTATGATGAAAGAAATATATGTGTTTTTTCATGAGAGTTGAGAGTAATTCTTTTCATTCTAAGCAATGTTTAAAAAACCCTCTCAAACTCTGCATTTTTCAGGGACAAGGAGGGCAGAGGGAACAGGTTATTATACTGACTATTGGAATTTGGGAACCTATCACAGTTTTCCCTCTCTGGCACAAAGAATTGACTGAGGCAGCATCACATTGGAAACAACAGGCGCCTGTGAGATTACTGCATTTGCAAAAAGATGCACACAGCATTTTAGACACCACAGTGATTTGTTTTTTCCCTTCTCACTGCAGGGGAATAATGACACAATCAAAAATACACTGAAGTCACTGAAAGCCTTTGAGTCCTTTCAGTTGAATTCAGAGGGCTGAGATGCCAATAAATAGAATTGCTTGGCAAACATTGACACTTTAAGGACAAACACTATATAAATGCTGAGTACTCTGAGTGTACCCAGCTTCCCACTGAAGATTTTAAAATGTTTTTGTTTCTTTAGCTGGTCCTCAGTAGAGCATCAGTAGAGAGAAAACAAGTTTAAAAATGGAGAAAGAGGGGGGAAGTAACAAAAACAGTGACCTTTATGTAATGCACCCAAAGGACACCATGACAAGATCCACAGATGAGCAATCTGTGACCCCTGTGGCTTCAATCCAGGCTGAAGCCTCGCTGATCACAAATAAAGATGGGAGATGCAAACACAGAACTTGCTTCCAAATGAAAAGAAAATAGCAGCTATCATTCCTGGTTCTTAATGCTTGCCTTGTATTCATTTCTCCCCAGTGAAGATGGCTGATCAGCATTATGCTTTCTCTGCTTTTCTAGAGCTTTAACTTTTTAATAATACCACTAACTTGGGAAGAGACTGTGCTTTGATGCTGTCTCTCTTAATTATTTTCATGAAATTTAAATTAACACTTTGCTCTAGAAATTAAATATTTCTAGAGATGAGCTTGAGGCATGGAATTTGAAGGCAGTTTTCTCTGAAATTCAGGACAAAATACATGCAAGGTTTTTATGACACTACCTGGGATGCAGGACTCAAGATCAACTGGTAGCAGTATAGTGGAACTGTAAAGAAAATGATTTTGTCTTTCAGAACTTCTATTTCAACATGTGAAACTAAAACTAATGACAGCAGTACCTTTCTTTGTGATGCAATTTGGTGACTCAACTTTGGAACCTGGAAATTCTTAAGTGTCATTCCTGGATCCACTGTGAGAGTGTTCCTATCTGGCATTTTGAATTTGGCCTATTTATAATTGCTTCATTTTGAAATATTTACTGATTAACAGTAAATGTTCAGCTCTTCAGGTAATTCAGATGCTGGCCAACACAGTCATATCTACTGGTACAAGAATTATAAACTTCACAGCATATTAATAACTTGTACTATTTTAAAAATAAATACATAATTCACAAGCAATAGCACAAAGCATAAAGGATATTACCTGCCTTATCTAAGTGTATTTTAGCTACAAGAAATCAAAGAAAAATAGGAATTGTTCAAAACCCTGGGAGGCTGGCACTTACCACTCCAGCTGCTTACTAGAGCAGGAAAGAATTCCCTCCAGCCTTGCAGGGAGCGGGAGTTACCAGTTACTGCATTGCAGCTCTAGTCCTCCAGTGCTGCACAGCCCCTGAAAGCCAGCACAGGGAACACAGGCCAGGCAAGAGGCTGCACTCAGAGCCAGCCACCTCTACCTGGGCATGTGAGGAGAGACAAAAACCCTTTTCCGAGCTGCAACAACTTCCTTTCATTCATCCTTCTCCCTGACCAGGAAAGACAGAAGAGCAGCACTTGCCAGATCCGAGCAGGGCTCACTCACAATTTGGAGTTCTCTGAGCAGCACTGCTTTCTCCTGGAGGATCAGGAGAACCACTAAGAAAACATGATCAGGTTATGCTGTGGAATGATTTATGTTTATACCCATCTGGCAGGTGGGCATGTTCACATAAAAAATCTGTGTGGTTGATCAAACGTGCCTGTGATGGGTTGTAAAACGTAACCACTGATTGCAGCAACTCTGAAAAGGAGCTTCACAGCTCTTTAAAATTAACTGAAGTCCCACTCAGCAAAGTGGCTAATTATTTCTGTGTCATTAAACAGGGGTTTTGTCAGCATGCAGAGACCTGAATTCCCCAGTAGCCACAGACTGATTTCAGTGCAAGATGGGACCACAATCTCTCTGATGTACCAGAGGACCTGAAGGTATTTACAGCCTAAACAGACAGCAAACTAAGGAGGGGAGGGGACAGCAGGTTAATTATACCTTAATTCATTAATAAAAGCTTAAAACAAAACAAAACCAAACCAAAACCCAAACTGGAAGGCAAAGGGGAGGTTGGGTTTGGAAGGGCTGAGCACGGTGCTGTGCCTGCAAGGCAGAAAGGGAAGACATTAAGAAGAACAAAGTGGCTCACGGATGAGGCAAGACCACACCTTCACATTGCTTCTCCTGTAACTCCAGAGGAACTCAGAGGAAGCTGGCAGATTAGGGGTGAAGGTAGCCTGGAGGAGGGATATAGAACCCTGGATCACTGGTCAGGTCAGGGCTCTGATGGACAGGACTTTGCAGAAGAGCTAAATGACAGCAACTGTGGATAGGCTCTTGTGGTGAAGAGGGGTTGAGCCTTTCATGACAGAGTGTAGGGGGAAAAAGGAAAGACAAAGCAGTTGACTCTTTATTCCCTGGTGCGTGAAGGGTTAAAATAAAGAGAAGAGAGATGAACTTTTGGAAAACTCCAGTGGTTTGGATTCTGTTCAAGGCTTGGATCAACCCATCCCAACTTGAAAAAAAACAGGACAATGGTGTCCACTTGGCTCAGCTGCAGGCTCTATGGATTTTTATTACCAATGGCTGGAGTTCAAGGCAAGTGAATTGTAAATAAGGAGAAATGAAACACAATAAAATAGTCTCCAGAGATTTACCTAGAAAACATCTGGAGCTTTGGCAGTAACATATAGAAATCTATACCAATGGGAATGCAACATATTACTGTGAAGTGCAGTAAGAAATAGCACAGATAAATGAGAAGTTAAGGCCTCATATATATCACAATATTTCAGCTCCTTTTGGTTGTGTGAGTTTCCAGTACTCTGAAGTCCTGCCAAATATTTCATTGTTACCTTATTAGATGTTCTTGGTTTACTACCTTTTGCTTTGTAAAGCTCTGATTTAGTGTCAGTCAATTTAATTCTTAAAAACACAACCAGATGTCCTGTTCATTTAGCATATGAGAAAGCCACATCAGAAACATGTGTTTTTATGCATTCCAACACAGACACCAAGATTTCTTTCTCTTGCTAAAACAGTCTCACTCCTGAAATAAGTCCCCCTTTTATCTTGGACATCAAATGCCACATTGGCATGCAACACTATTCTGATCTTTGCAAGCTTTCCTTAGTGCTCGAATTTAGCCAAAAGATCTTTAATTTGGGGTTCATCTCTTGGATTCCCACAGAGCTTTTCATTTCTTTTACAATGCTGACATCATTGTTTGCATTCTGGACTGACCTGGCTGGCTCTTTGGTGGCAGGGGAAGCACTTGAGGCCGGGGGCCCTCGCAGAGCTGGAGGTAGCCAAGCGTAAGGGAATGCTCCAAACCTACCCACATTGTTTAGGGAAAAGGGTTTCAGCACTGTCAGCACAACAACCTCGGGAGCAAAGGTTAAGGAACCTCCCAAAATTCAGTCTGGGTGGTGCTCAGCTCAGCAGGGATGTGCATCTTCTCCCAGCCAATGTTTAACTGGCTCCATTCTCCTTTTGCTCAGGGGGTGCAATATCATCCTGTTTAAATTGAGGAGTGGAAAATGAGCCACTCAGCACCCGATGCAAAGAAAGTGTGAATAAAATTATCTCCACGCTGCTGCAACTTAGAAATCTGCTGCTTCCCAATGTATTTTTCAAAGACTAACACGCATCTGTGATTAGCAACTCCTCTGGAATTGCAGTGAGTTTGGAGGTTACTCCAAGTTGAGAGCTGCTTTTGTTTGTGGTTGTGCTCTTTCCTTGGCCATCTGGGGGACTATTTCAATGATTCGCAGCCCTGCACTTTTATTGCCTTCCAAAAGAGTAATTCTGCATTTGGCTAAACCTGTAAGCTTTCTTTCTGAATAATTTGGTCAAGAACATCTAAGCCTGGATGCTGCCTATTGTGTCAGCACCCCAGGACTGATGAGTCTTTCTGTAGATGTTTACAGTAACCAGAACCAAGCTGGGAATGCAAAACCACCAAGGTGAGCACAGACTCTCACCCTGCCTGATGTCAGCACTGAGGCATCTCTGAGCCTCTCTCTTATTTTAGGGATCTGGTTCTACAAAGACAATACTCTCCAGAAGACCCCCCTGCCTGAGGGGGAGCCCAGCACCCTTTATGCCCAGAGCCCAAACTCTGGGCTTACCTAACTCAAGGGCAATCATTTCTGGGAATCACACCATGGCTGAGAACTAAAATGCTCCTCCAAAATCTGGCTTTGATGACTACCACCCCAAAATTCCATCTGAATCAATAGCCCAGATGTTCCCAGGCCCAGGCCCAGCTAGGAAGAAAGCCAGGACTTGAAGTCTGGCTCATACCAATCCTCTGTGAGCACAAGCCCTGCCCTCACAAAAGTGAACTCAGACAAATCTCAGATGTTGCTGAGCAAACCTACAGGAGATTCTCTGTGTCACTGTGCAGCCCCAGAGCTCTCTGTAGCTTAAATTTTCTCCCACAATGTTCATCATATTTCCCTCTTCCATTATTAACACTTCTAGCACAGGGCCAGGGGAATGGCTTCAAACTGAAGAAGAGTAGATTTGGGCCAGATATTAGGAAAAAAATTGTTCCATGTGAGGGTGCTGAGGCCCTGGCAGAGGTTGCCCAGAGAAGCCGGGGCTCCCTCATGCTGACAAGGCCAGGCTGGATGGGGCTCTGAGCAACCTGGAATAGTGGGAGGTGTCCCTGCCCGTGGCAGGGGGGTTGGAATGAGGTGATCTTTAAGGTCTCTTGCAACCCAAGCCATTCCATGGTTCTGTAATTCTATGATTTCCTCCCAAGCTCCTCATAAATCACAGGCTTTGGCAATGGCAGCCACTGTGTAAACCTTGAGCAGTTGGACTGGCACAAAGAAGCCAGGGAAGTCCAGGCCTTTCCTGTGGATCAGCTTCCCCCACAGGCCCCATGCTAACACATGAAGGATGTTGGTTAAGAATGAACAGCAAGAATAGGTTGTTCCCCTTAATTGTGTCTCGTTCGTGCCCTGGATGTTGCAATCACTATGTCCAAAATGAGCCAGGAGAGGTGACTGGGATGCCAGCTAGAGGGTACTGCCATCCTGCCCAAAACTGAATGCCATGCTGGATGATCAGCCTCCTGATCCCAGCTTTTGTGCTGCACCACATATGAAGACAAGGCAGGTGGAGAACTGGCGCCTGCTGTGAAAGCTGGAGACTTTAAGAGAGCAAAGACCTTGACACTTGCACACTGCTGCCTGACCAACAGCCTCCCAAACAGCCCGGGACAAAAGCTGTTTGCATGACAATCATTTCCCATAAATTCCCCACAGATCCCAGAGCCTGCTGCACCCCTGCACTGGCACAAAGGGGTCTGGCTAAAAGTTCATCAGCTACAGAAACAGAAGCAGAAACCTGAATCTCACATTCAATCACTTAAAGAATCATGGACTCTTTGAGTCTGTAATTACTGGACAGAGCCATCACTTCCTTCCCATTTTCCAACCACCAATTAACTGGAGGCTCTCATATGCATCATAATAAAACCCCTTTCTCTTAGTCATAGTGCAAAAATGAGAATTTAGACAATGTAATCATGTTAGAAATGGTATTCAATTAATAGTTAGCTAAAAATTATTCAAATGGTGATTCAGGGACTGAATAATAAATGGGAAATGGACCAATTAAGCAAATGGACAAGCTAATGGCTGCAGTGCAACAAAGTGAGCTCAATGACAATTTGATAAATTAATAGAAAGCTGCTTGCTGGGCTGACACATAAGGAGCAGGGGAAATCGGGAGGTATGGATAATTGACATTCTGAAATCAGAATACAGCTCTGTCAGGAGACAAAAGGAGGGCTTTGAGCAAGCAGAGCCTATGGAAATCAGACATCACCCTTTGACACTTCACAGAGCTCTGTAGTGATGTTTCAATCCCATCCCTCTGACCACTGCATCCAGTAGATGCTCGCTTTAAATACATGCAGGAAGTTTCTGATATGAAAAAAAGACATATCCCAAATCTGAATAAGAACAGAAGCTGCCCAGAGGAACTCACCGGAATTAACACAGTTTAGAAAATGAGCATTTTGCTTTAGAACAAGTGGTACAGGCTAGCTGGGTCTAGCAGCACCACTGAAACTACTGTGGTTGTAGTCTCATGTTGTGGCCATGGAATACATGCTCAGTGCAAAAATACAAAAATAACGTTGTATCCATGAGTTAGTTGCCAAATTATGCCCATGCACTCCAACATTTCAGCCTTAAATCAGCTTTGTAAAGGAACATACAGAACTTCCACACCAGGCTACCATTCCTTATGACTTCCCATTCAGAATCTCATTTTGGTGTTTGATCTCAGCCAGATTTTCTTTGTCACCTATTGAGGAAACAATCCAATGTTTCACCCCCAGGCCAAAGTTATAAGCATCTGGAAATGCTTGAATGACAATATTAATTTTGCCTGAAAAACACCTTTGCTAAGTGAAGCCTTGATCTGCAATAGAAACACAAAAGTGAAAAAGAACAACAACAGGGTGTATGCCATCATCCCTTTTCCCCGGGGGTTAGAAACCCCTCTTTTTCTGTCCCTCAGCTTTTCCATTTCCTCAGCTCCATTGAGATTGCAGCTACTTGAACACAGCCATCCCCCTAGACTCTCCTCCACTGAAGACCATTGTATTATATGAAACAAGAACTCCAAATGTATTTTTTTCACTGCAGTAAGGTGCCCCGAGCTGCTGGGGCACTATGACAGAGGACTATAATCCCCCTCTTGTTCAGAGAGAGGAAGGGAAGGAAAGGGTCTGCTCCAGGCTCCAACTGACAGCAACAGAAAGTTAATAGGTGGCAGCACAAAACTTCCAAACCAGCTAAAAAAAAAAAAACCTGCAAAACCAGCAAAACAAGAAAGTTGGTTCCTCTCATATCATGATTTCATCAGCCTGCCTATTACCTTTGAATAACAGAGGTCCTATTCATTGTGCTGGAGCAAAGCAGCTTTTGCACTAAGTGGTCCTTGCAGTAATGCAGAGCAGTTCAGCATTTTGTGGCTTGGAAAACTGGTTGGTTTACTTATAATATGCTTATGTAGCCATAAATTCTCATCAAGAATTATCCTGAAATTGCAGCATGTTTTCCAGGGTCATCATGTTACATGAAATGTTCAGCCCTGCCTGAGGCAGGATAATATGTAAGAAACACAGATATGCCTCAAAGCAAAGCAATAAAAGGAGGCTTTTCGCTGGCTCCCAGGATTCTTGGTGTCATTGGGTTTTAGTACACATTCACTTTTAATACTTCATTTTATTCCTAAGGATATTTTAAAAGGTCTTTGAACACTTTCCAGAGGCCATTTCTTGCTTTTAAGTTATGTTTAAGATTCAACCCTACTAAAACATTAGCATATTTTTTTTAACTTTAAGAATAATGTACCAGTGACACCCTTAGAGATTTGGACTGGCAAGTTAAGGACTACATCTAGGAGTCCACAAAAGTCTTTCAGTGCTGAGCCACACAGCTTTCACTGTCTGCCTTAGGCTTTCCAGAAACCAAAAGTTTTCCTGAAGAGCCTCTTACCCAGCAATTTTACCAGGCATAAAGAGCAGATCGGACCTTTGTGGGTGCTGTTCTGCTGCAGAATTTTCTACTTTTTCAGCACTGCAGTGCCAAGATCATAAACTCTGCTTTCAGTTCCTACCATTTACTTGATAATATATGTAATTTAATGGTACATAATCATAATTGTTTTCAAGTGAAACAGATTTTCCAGAGGGGTTCAAGTTATGATCTAAGAGTTGGAAATTCCAGCTGAGACAGATGTGCATAATGCTGGGTTTGTTACTAGTGTAAAATTTTGCCCTTTAATAAGCAAAGTTCTGAGCACTTGGTGTGAACCAGGGCCCGGCATGAAGAATAAGAAAAGCCTAAAATTCAGCCTATGATCATGGCAGATCAGGGGAAGTCCCAGGGCTCAAATCCCAATCAGAAACCAGTCCCTACTTCTGGTCCTAAAATCTGAGCAGCCACTTCAAAAAGAGGTCTTCTTACAGTAGCCCAGCATCTCTGAAATTTGTACACACCTCAAAAAGGAAAGGGATGCAAAAAACCCCAGACAGGGGGAAATGGCTTAGCTGTGCTGCTCCTACTTACTAACTTCAATTCAATTGGTAATACAAAACAAGGATGTTATGCAGAGCATCTTTCTCCCAACTCAAACCAAAGGAATCCAGATGCAGCCCGTTGTTGAATGTACATGCTCTGACAAAAATTTAGTTTGCCACAAAAACAAGAATTCCACCTACCCACATAGCACAGTCATAAATGCTTTTCCTGCCCTGTGTGTTTAAAGCTGTGAAATACATGAGCACACACACACATGCTAGTTCACAAGAAACAGCTCAGAGCTTTAGTCTCAGTTTCAATTTCTAGACAAGGATCAGGTAAGAATCTGTTTTCAGTCTGAACCATCGCAGCCTTCTGGTTTTTATCCCCAAGCTGGTTTTACCCCCATGCTGGACACTGGTATCAAATACAGCAAGAGGAGAATTGAGATGAATGCATCATACTCAGAAATCTTTTCATGAATGTTCTTTTCAGAAGAGCAAAATATCCTGCCACCCTGCTATCAACATGGAACACATGGAACAACATGAAAAAGAAAGCAAAATTAAATTGGACCTCTAATACAATTGGTAGAGTTGCTGCTGTCCATGGACTTCTGCAATAAGGTTTGATAGTGATGGTTTCAGAAAGTCAGGCCATCACCTTCTCAGAACTTAATAAAATAAAATTCTGGCAGTGGGAAACATATCTCAGGGAGATATTGTTGGAAAATGAGTGGGAATGCCTGGGAGCTACAGTCAAAGTGTAGTTGCTGAAGATCCAAACCAGACCCTAATCTTTATTTTATATAGATCTGTTTTATTTCACATCATCTCCACAATCTGTTATATAAAAATATGCTCATGATGTGCAAGGCATTCATTGCATTGCTCCAAAACATCTCTTCCCTTTTCTCAAACTACATAGATGTGTTTTTTTGTCTCTCTTTACATTTCAATTCTGAGTAAGTAGATGTACTCAGACAGTACCCATCTGAGCTGAAAACTACCTAAGCCTTTCCAAAAAAGGTTTCTAAATTGTGCTAGCTAAAACTCAATCTATTTTAAGCCTTCTCATTAGGACTGGTATTCATCCTCTGAAGATCTGGTTTTTTTTGTATCACAGTTTTACTGTGGAGCAGACAGATTAGTTTACCAGGAGTACCTGACTGGTGTGAAAACAAATAATATGAACTGGAATATTTTTGGGAAAATAAAGTAGATTTTCTTTTCACATTTCTGTTCTTCACTTAGGACATTCTTTCTTTTTATCCTTTTCCTATGAACAACAAACACTGCAAAGATTACATGTTTTTGTGCTTCATGATACGATCTTGAATTGATGTACAGGAAGGAGCAACAGATCTATTTCAGCTCTCAAACTTCCATCTACTTCATTTCCTGGAATCATACATCTGTGAGCAGAGATCACCACCAAAAACTTGGAGACACCCAACATATGATAAGGGAAAATTAAGGAAATGTTTCTAAGAAGTGCCGGATGCACATCTTTGTCCAAAATTTTTCTCTGTAGCTGCTTCAGAGGGGAGTTCTGGGAGCACCCTTTCTCCTCAGGGGCTGCAGGAGCACAGTTTCACCACAGAAAAGCTCTGCAAAAGCTGCAGCAGGTACTGCAGGGCCCTCCCTGCTGCAGTGCACCATTGACCCGAGCATCACACACGAGCATGAGGAGGGGACTGGCGTCCATCCCTTCTGCTGCTCCATCACTTCTTCCACTCCTTTGGGCACCTGTGCTGCTGTGTCCTCCCTGCTGCTGGAGCGGCATCACTGTGGCTGCACTTCTGCAGCAGGTCCTTGAGTCAGGAACAAAACAGCCCCACGTGGCAACTGATGCCTTTTTGATGCTGCTGTACTCAGGACATCTCCCAGGCTGGGGTTCCAAGCCAGGTGTTCCTCTCAGCACTGATGATCCTGGCAGGTCCCTTGCAGCTCAGCATGTTCTGTGATCCTGTGATTAATGAGCATTTGGGGGAGCCTCTTGCCAGCAGGTTCTCTGCAGCCACGGGCTATTTTCCACAGGAATATACGTGGGCTGTGGGCTGTAAAGTGTCTTGCTGCTCTTGGGAGCGAGCTGGAGTCCAGCACTGCAAGCATTTAATTACTCTCAATGGTTTTAGAGCCTGGGGCAGGCTTGTGGCTAGCTACACTGGTGTGGGAGGCCCTGAGAAACCGTGGGAGACTGCATTTAAATGGAAGCAGTCCTTCCCTCAGTTTTAAAATAGGTACATCTAACAAAGCATTTCAGGCATTTCAAACTACATCTCCAGAACTGCAAACACACCCACATGCACTGGATGCTCACTTTGAGTCTTTATCAGAATAAACCTGAAGTAAATCATATTTTATTACATGATGAGTTACACAGTAATAGCAAAACGTGTCAAATGCTCTCAATCATTTCCCACAGCCATTCACACATGTATTACACGCATGCACATATAAATGCATGTATGAACACTCACATGCACAAATTTCACTTTAATGTTGCTCTTTGAGCAAATGCAGTAGCACATGAGTAAACCCTAACTTAGATATAAGAATTAACTTCACTGACAGTTTCTCTGGAAGTTTAGGATTTTTTTTTTCCGTGGCTCTTTTCTACAAGGCATAAATAGGATAAAAAAAAGAGCTGGCCTTGGACAGACAAGCAACTCCCTTTGCCAGACTGCAGCCAGACTCTGTTTAACCTTTTCTCTTCATATACCAGGATCCTCCTTTTATTTCTCCGGGATCATTGCAACAGAAACTATTTCAAGTACATCTACTCAAATGGTTTGCAAAGTCCTCATGCTTGTATATGGAGGTGCTAATGATGAAGGCAAATAGGTTCTTTTTTTCCTCATTGAAAAGGGCTCAAAGAGTCACTTTGTCTCAACTGGGAAAAAAAATCTAAGAAGGAACGGGCAGAGGGAAGGGAAAAAAAGAAGAGAGGCCACATTTTTAATCTAATCCTCGGACCAGGCAATCAGGGTGGACACAGGGCTGCACTTCTGCTTGGCAAGCTCTGCTCTGACACTGGACATGGATAAAGCACAATTCATTTGACAAGCATAATTTTTTATTTCAGGGGTTGGTTTTGGTTTGTTTGGGGTTTTTTTCAGATTCTTTCCAAGAATGCTGCAAGCCCACAAACTGACTTTTCAATCACTTTTTCGTGCTCTCCTCACAGAGGGTAACAGGCTTGTGGAGAAGGCTGCTGACAACTGTTGTATTGCTGAGCCAAACCTATTTATGCCAAGACAGATTTGTTCATTTCTTCTCCTCCTCCTTCTTCTCCCATATTCTCCTCTCTCAGACTTTTAATAAGGCAGGAAAGCAATGATGCAAAGGAACAGAGCCTCAGTATGACCATATGCACACCACCCCCAGTTGCTGGATCCTGCAGAACAGCAGTTAATTTTGTGTGTCATATTTTATGTCACACTTATTAGCCTGAAGTGCAGTAATGCATGTTTCCATTCACAAGAGAACCTCTTCTGAATAACAAGGCCATGAATGGGTAATAATAAAAGTATATTCCATGTGCCAGGGACCATGCTAATTAGCAGACTTGGAAGTCTCTGTCAAACACTATAAAATGTTACAGTGTTTATATAAATGTTTAATAATGGAAATGATAACAAACTGAGTGGGGATAGCTTGGGGAAAACAGTCATTTGAGCAGTTTTCTAAGCATGAGTGATGAAACAAAAAAAGAAGCTTTGAAGTGAAAGTTTAACCTGGCTGACGCATTTGAGTAAAGGCTTGTCCCAGTTTGCAGTTTAGCACACTCTAACAGGTACAGCAGAAACACTGTGAGCTTGGTCTCTTTTGGGGTCACTGGCCCAGCAGATCCCCTTTCCCAGAGGGATCAGTAGCCCCTGAACTGCGGCAGGGAGACAGCAGGCTCCCAAAAGTGCCTTTTCAGCCTTGGTGCTGCTGATGGACACAGGACACCCCCACCTCCCCCGGCATTGCTCTGAAACAAGAGCAGCAAGTCAGGGAATTAAGAGCAGGACACAACAGCAGCAAAGCCAGCACGCACTGACAGGGCTTCCCGAATCTCAGGTGTGGTCTTATGGGTTGCCTTTTTTAAACACTGGCAGCTGAATGTATGTTTTGATTTAAAAAATATGAATGCAAGTGTTTCGACAAATGAAACTAAAATAGATTTTATTGTAGACAAACTAACTGCAGTGCTCATAAATGAGGCTAAACCAAGGACAAGGTGATAGGAACCTCCTGCTCCCCAATTCCAAAGACACTTTTCAGAAGTACACCATTACTTCACCTGTACAAGTGGCACATCTGGGGTGACCTAAGCAGCAGAGCTCCACTGACTGCAGCTCTGCTGGGCACCAGGTAGAAGTAATCTCGCCCCAGGCAGGGCCTTTTCATTATTAAACAAATTTTAGACTGTAATATTTAACACATAAAACTTCTTTACTTGAAACTCCAAAGTCAAAATAAGAGTTTTGCACTAAACCAAAAGCAATTGCATAATTCTTATGTACACACACAATAAATTCCTAGCTACCTGCTTTTGGGGAATGTCTAAGTTGTAAGGAGAAATGAAAGACAGCAAGCTTTCCTCTGGCAGCATTTCCACTTTTAGTGTGCAAACCAATGCTGTAAACATGGGTGTAGCAGAAAGCAAAGCATCTTGTAACTCCTTGTGATCCCAAAAGGCTCCCTGGCCAGCCAGCAGGTTGTGTCAGCATTCCTCAGCTGCAGGGATGAAGAGCTGCCCCAGCTCAGGGGTGATCTGGCAGGGAGGTTTACCCTCTGACCATTCAGTATGTGCAAACCTCTCCTTAGAGCCACATCCCTTCCTCACGGCCCACTTTAGAGAATTTGCCCACAAATCACTGAGTATTTTTGCTAAATGCAGTCCCAGCAAGGCCTGTTTGGGGGCAAGCCCTGGCTCCTCACACTAGGTACAGGAGAGGGGTGCTACACAATGGAGCACAGGTTCCAGGATCCTATGGATGCTCTGAGTTTGCTTTTTGGAACACTGACAGCAGATACAAAATGCAGCTGGATCTGTCCTCAGGAAAGCTGAAACCAGAGAGCCTGCCCCATCACCTCCCATCCCTGGGCACAGATCCCAGCAGGGGGAGCAGCAGGGGGCTGCAGCCTTGGAAAGCAGTAAGGAAATGAGTTACAGCAGCAAAGACCCCAGCACATCCCAAACCCTGCTTGTCACTGTGGTCAGAAACCCTGTTTTCTTGAGATACTTGGGAAAGGTTATGCTGGAGAATTGGAGAGCCCTCTTGATCTCCTTCCCTGTGCTTTTTCAAAACTGAATCCTGCCCAGGTTTTACTGAGCCCTGGTCTATGGCTCACAAACCACGGGCGATGTGGGAGGTGATGTGGGAGCTCGGTGACCTGCTCACATCCTCGCCTCCTACCATAAACTGAAGTCAATGTATAAATAGAAGTATTTGAAGGACAGACTCATGAGGCTCCCCCAGGGTTGGAAACCAATATTCAGCTCTCCTGGAGTGCTCATGCACAGGACTATTAGGACCAGCTGAATCCCTGGACTAATGATGGATTATGTCTGTGCTTTCCTCCAAAGCAGGCAAAACATTGGGAAGTGGAAATCTGAATCTTGACTGTCTCGCTGCAGTCAGCAAAGTGAGCTCTGGCACAGAACTGACAGGAAAAGGGGTATTAGCTGGGGGAAAATAAATGGAAGAAATGTCCTTCAGCTTGGCCCCCTTTCAGGAGAACTGTAGGTTCTTCCCTTTGGTCCCCAGGTGAGCTTTAAACCTCCTGTTTGTGGTTGCTTCTTTAGGCTCAGCCTAGCTCAGCATCTCTGAGTTGCTACAGAGCCAAATGGCTGTGAATTTTGGTATTTTTCCTTCCAGTGCACCACAGTGTCCATGTCCCTGACTCAGGATCTGCATCTTTTGTTCAAACACCTACCAAAACTAATTCTGGGAACATTTTATTTTTGTCTCTTCAGCATAAAGTCATCAAATAAATACAAAATGAGCAAATATTACCACACAGCTTGACTATTTTTCCTTCATCATGTAGTTGGCTCCTCAGCCAATTAGAATGTCAATTCTATTAATTCCATATAATTTCCCCCCCTCTATTTTGCTTAATTTATTTCACAGTGCCCTATGAAAGACACTAACATCATGATTTTCATTTTTCACTGCCTACCTCAAGCACAGAATTGCTGCATACAGATTTCAAAAGTCTTACTGAGTCCTGGTCCACCACAAAATGGTTCACATTTTCCTTTATTTTTATCACTGACAACTGTGTATTATTTCTACTATCTCTGATTCCCACTGTACAGAGACCAGAAAGGACTCACTCGTTCTGGCAATAAAAGGGGCTCTTGAAGTGATCCCACAGCACAATAATACACTGGTGGGTTTAGTACATCTTTTTAAAGCCAGACCTAAATGTTAAGTTGTAACTCATCTGTCAGCTTCTTTCAAACATCCTAGGGATAAAGAGAACAATTCAGGCTTGCAATACAATAGACTCCAGGAATCTGGATCTGCAAATCTGAAGGAGGAAAAGAGAATGGAAGGAAAGTCTCCAACCCCAGTATTGTGTGGTGAAGATATCCCATGGAGATATGTAAAATTTGAAGCATACAATTAATAATAATACTTTTCAAAGACGTGCCAAGATATACTTGATGATCATTTTTAAAGTACTTGGAAACCCTCAGAATGCAAATGAACCTAAATGCAAGACAGCAAATGGAGCACAACAAAGTCCTGATGACAGGAACAGAAAAGTATGAGCCTCTAAAAAATACAAAGGAAAATATTACAAAAACCAATGTTGGATGAATCTTTAGTCCAGATACTCTAATGTTCACTGTCCAGATGCATTAGATTGTGAAACCTCTTCAGAGAGCCTGGTTTTACTATGCCCCTAGCCCCTTTCTCCCACGTCTTAAAGCCACGTAGCTGTGTGCTGGGTGTCATCAGATCTGCTCTATTAGCAATGAAATCAGGCTGCACACCCTCGGACAGGAAATCACTGGCAGGGCTGCAGCATCTGCTGGCAGCCAGTGCAGCAGAGCTGAAAGTACACTTGGGTCCTTGTCACCTCAGAGCATCCACGGAGCGCGACGGAGCGAAAACTGCCGCCGCCGGACGGCCCGAGGAGCGCGGGGCCTCCTCCAGGTACCACAGCACAAAGAATTAACAAACAACAGCACCAAAGGCCGGGGGGTTTGTCCCCAGCAGGCCAAGTGCTGCTCCATGGGCTCAGGCTGTTGTGTTTCCCATTAAGTGAACAGCCTGGGCTCTGGAATAACCTTGGGCGTGCTGCTTTCCCACAGCCCAGCAGGCAGCGTCCCGCTGCTCCCGCGGCCTCGCCTGTGCCAGTGGATGCTGGAGCCCTGAGGGAGCAGCACCATCTCAGCCAAAGCTGGGGACTCACACGGTGACCAGAGCAGCCCCAGGCTCACAAAATTGCTCTGGGACAAGGGCAGGACAAGAAATGACACAGCCAGAACTCTGCTTCTGAAAATCACTCCCTCCCTTCCCCCAAGGGGAAGAAAAGCCATGTGTTGACAACAGGCCCAAAGCTTTCCTCACGGAGAAGCACTAAATAAAAGGGTTTTTAATGCCAAGTTGTTTGCAGAAGCCATCACAAACCACAGAGCTGAAAGCCAAAAGGTGAAAGGCTGATGTCTCCCGAGTCCAGGAGTGCCTGGACCTGGTGTTTGTTCACTCCTGTAGCTATCTAAATGTCACAACAACAGCTTCCTTCTGCATCTTCCTGTTCTTTTGCCATGAGCTGCCAACAAAAAGGGCTGGGAAGATGACCACAGAGGCTGGGGCAAAACTCAGCAAGGTGCAAAGAAGGTGAAAATGTCTGAGCAATCCGAGGCAGTCGAAAGAGAAGATTCCTGCTTAGTTTATAAAGTTCTGCTATGACTACAAAAGGCCATACCCTTCTAAAAAGAGACTGTAATCAGCTCCAAGGCTGACAAGTACCAGAGATAAGTGTGAAAAGAAAGCTCTTTGCTACTGAGAAAGGCAAGATTCATAACTCACACAGTGAGCAGGTAGTTGGCTCCTGTGCTAGAATTCAGCCCATGGAATCCACTTCCTGCCAATCTCAATTGTGCTGCTGCCCCTTGAGAAGTGCCAGCTGGAAGCTGAAACTGAGTTTTGCAGATAACATTACTTGGTTGCTACCAAACTCCAGTTGCTGTTTTATATATTTACTCACTTAATTCAAGGTTAAACCAGCTAACTCCAGGACAAAAGCCCTGCACCAATTGCTTGCCACATGTGAGACTGACAGCAGCTAACTGCACGGATGGAAAGACAATCAGTCTTCATTTTAACACTGTGCTAGTGGATGACAGCCACAGCTGTTCTGGGCAAGGCAGACTGTGCAGAGCACAGAATGCAGCCCACTGCAGGGAGAGACAGACCGGAACCACAGCTCCACAGAACCTGCTGCCTTCTCTTTCTGGGGTGGGAGATCATCACCTAAAACTTAGATCTGCACCTGGGCTTCAGATCGGGCTCAGTGAGATGCAGACTAATTTTTTTAACTCTTATTTTCAGTCTGGAAAGGGCAGGGAGAATTTCACAAGATCGGTTTGTGTCAGTATTTTTTTTCCAATTTTAGCTGACCACATGAGTACAAACATATGAAGGTTTAGCAAAATCAAAACTGAATCCATATCTTAAACTTGGCTGCGTGTTGCAATTGAATTTTAACATTATCTCCTAGTCTAAACTCCTTAGCCAAGACCCTCCCCTTGAAAGCTTTGCTTTTTTCTGAAGGCCTCAGTTATCCACTTAACTGGAGGGGCTGGCTTAACTGGTGGGGAAATGGAGGGGAAAAAAAAAGTCTAAACTTTTGAGGTTTATCAATCAGATTATTTCCATCTAGCTTGTACTATTAAACATCTAGAGTAACTCCCTTTAAATCAAAGGAGTAGCACGAGGACAAGCTGCCAAAAGGAGTTATCAGATGGAAGATAAATTCAAGTTCCCTTAATTCAATGTCATCTTTATGTTTTCCTTTAAGACAAATTCTGGCTATTAAAATTCCATTAATTCTGAATTACTTAGAGGGATAGGAAGAAACCTTCAGGTGTCCTGAATGTGGCATTACTGATGCACAAAGAAATACTAATTCTAATCTCTTTTAGCAGATGTGAGCCAGGTTAAAAAGCTCTTCTGATTGACCTCTCCCCCCTAAAAACTCCGGCTCAGACGTGGGCCATCAGAAAGGCCTTATTGAGGAATTACGTACAGGGAATCACCAGGATTATTTTAAGGTAGTCCCTCTGTGGATATGGAGAGCAGCTTTGTTTCCAGTGTGTTGGTGGTCTCTGTGAAATTCCTTCACAAAACTCCTCCTTCCTTTGGGATGTGCAAAAATTCATTGGTGAGATCAGCAGCAATCAATGAAAGGTGGCAAAGATGCACCAAGATTTACTTCAAGAGATGGCAAATCCATCTCTAGATTCAGAAAAGATTGAGCTGCTGATTCACTTTCAAGCACAACCTGGGAGATTTAATCAGAGTCCTTCCATAATATTTCTTTTTTTCTGTGAGATACCACAAACAAAAAGGGATTCAGGGAATTCAGCACACATAATTTAGAAGGGAAGCCTTGCAGGGTGGGAGTTTGGGCTGAGAGGCAACAGGTCACACAAACTGAGCTACCCCTGAAGCTCCCTGGATTTACAGGACACCGATGCTGAAGAACAGATATGCATTACTTTTTGCTTTAATGTGCAAGTGTGTGCAACACAGATCAGGCTAGAAGAGAATGAAGGCTGCTGTTTTGTGGGCAAGAAAAAGTAAAAAGCAGAATGAAGAAAGACAAGACTCAAGTTAAATTTTTAATAAGGAGCATTTAGAAGCATCTTCTGAAAAGCCAGTGAATCTTTAATGCAAAAATTGCTTCGAAAAGGCAATTATCCCAAAAAGAAATTACTCTGCTCTGCAGAGGGACAAAATTTAATAATTAAAGTGCACACTGAGAGATTTTACTGCTATTTTAAGTACTTTCCTAGTTCAGCCCAACTATGAAGATTCAATTGTTGCCTCCCTTACATAAGACCAGCAGGCAGTTCAAGCTAAACCTCCTGTAAACCAGGCTGTTGTAGAAATGTGGCTGCCTTTGGCAATCACAGATAGAAGCAGATTGTCTGGGAAGATGAGGAGTATTGTTTTAGAGAGAATGATGCAAAGAAATAACTTTAAAAAATAAAAACGCCTGCTTTTCCTGTAGGTAATCTGCAGGATGAAGGCATTAGTGTGATGTAAAGCCCAGCTGTCTCACATTTCCTGACCTCAGGGCTTCACTTGCCATCTTTCAAGGGGCAGAGGGCCTGGCCACCTGTGGTGATAGTATTGTGATGGTACCTAGGAAGAGACACTTCATTTGCAGTCTCAAAAACAGCAATGGAAGAACCAAGAATCCAACACAGTGACCCCCCCCACCCCCTTATTCCTTTCACATTGCTCTCCTGAAGGGGTTAATAGACTATAAACATGTCCCTTTTACATCCTCTCCTCCCTAATTAAATGACCTAGTGTAGGATGCCATGGTAACGCGCTGGAAAAGGAACTGACAGGCATGCACCACAGAAGGATCCAGTGCAAGTCCTCCTCACCCACCCAAGTGGATGCTGCGCAGGCAGGGGGTGCAAAACAAGCACCCACCAAACAAATCAGTGTCACAGAGCTTGGCTGATGCCTTCACATTTCTGCTTGTTCCCTCCACTGCCCTCACTCTGCCTCATTGGTGAGGGGGAAACCTAAAACCAAATGGCAGCAGAGGTTTGTGGCTGGTGTGGAAAGCACTGAGTCTATCTCAAATGGGACATTTTCAACCTAGCACGTGCCTGAAATGATGGGGATTTTGGAAGGAATTTTGAATGAGTTAGAGATGGGACCTCTAAGTGTTTTTGATGATGCAGTTGATTTTCTTATCTTCTACATAGGCAGGAAGGGCGAGTTCAGCTCACATATTTACTGCAGGGTTCAGAAGGTCACAAGACCCCTACTTACAAGACCTTTTATAGATTTATTGAGCAATAAAACATTGCCAACAAGGATATTTATGATTTTGACCCAGTCCCTAAATATTTTGTCTTATAGATTCATGCTACAGTGTCAGCTTTCTTAACCAATCATGTTAGGACACAAACCTCCAGTACTGCATTCTAAACATTTTATTTTTATATCTTAAACTCTGAAACTCTAAACTTTCTTCTTCTTAACTTAATGTGTCTCTGCTTTAAACTACAAATCCGCATTCTTGTTTCTAGCACCTGAGTTTGGAAGCCTTTTCCAAGGTCTCAAATCAAATCCTGTGTTTAATTCTAAGCTTTGGCTTACAGGCCCAAAGTTCTGAGAGTTCCTTGCATATCAGATTCCAATATGAAACAAGAAAAACAAGGAGTGCAGAGGTAATGCTGGATATTAACTACAGCAAAGTGCCTCTAGGGCAGCAGAGGCTTCCAGGCAGCACTGGGGAGTGTCTGTCCCCGCAGGATATGGAGCAAAGAGGCTGAATTTATATATCTGTCCACACAGACAAGGCCAGAAAGACTCCACAGTTGAGGATCTGCCAGGTTGTCTTAGGGCACAGGAGTTGAAAAGACTAATAGACAGCCAAGACATAAAAGAACTAAACTCTCCCTACTCTGACTTGCAGGATACATTATTCTTCCAAAATTACAGTAGAATTACTGCAATTTTTGAAGCAGTCGTTTTTTAAGAAATTAAAAAAAAAAGGTAATGTGATCTTGAAAATATATGCACAGTTGACCAAACAGGAAAATACTGCTCACATGTCCAGGCTCCTCTCCTTTCCTTTCCCCTTTCCCCTTCCTTCTTTTTATTTACATTCTCTACACAAATATCCATTCAATGCTGAAAATTCAGGAGGTTTTTCACTTATTCAGAAAAGAGGGTTTGTTGCTGTGCTCAGAGAGTGGTTTTTTTTGTGATGTATTTTATTTTTGAAAGTTTTGGGCTTTTTCATAGATGTTCAGGAAAGGGTTTCTGAGTATGACCATGGCTGTCCATTCAAAGATTGGTGTCTGTGTGAGATTTAACCAGCAGCAGTGAGTGCTCGAGGATTTTTTCTGAGACTTTCATGAGGTTGGTTAGAGCTCTCAGGCTGCACCAGAATTCTGCTGCCCTGTCTCAACCTGCTAATAAAACTTTAAAATCTTATGTTTATTTGAAATACTATTCAGTCTTTCAGAAACCAAGGTAACTTTCCCTGTTCTCTCATCTCCTCAGCACAGTTCAAGTTGAGAGGAAAGGGCTGAGGAGAAGGAAAATATGTTTATTTTTAGCTGTATGTGACTGAGAGGTACTGCAGGAGAACGACACACCAGAGGAACATATCAGGGAGTCATGTCTCCTCAATTTGGTGATTAAATCCAAGCAAACAGACTTTTCCCCCACAAAAGGAGGTGTGGAAGAAGAGGAGGATCAAGAAAAAGTCTGGGACCACGAGCAGCTGGTTTCTATTCCCTGAGGAAGAAGAGGGTGGCTCCAGGGGAGGGTCTGAGGTGATGCAGTGACTGTCAGTGCAAGAATGAGAGGGGAGGGTGCTGCTAAAACACACTGTGGTTGCCATATCTGAGGCATCTTATTTCCCTGACATCTGATTCTCAAATGGAAACCATCAAAAATACTGGAAACAAATACAGAATAGATAGGGAACTGAAAGCAAACACTGAAGAAAAGCTTTAAGTAGAAGAAAGAAAAATACTGAAGAGCACAAGAGTTCACCAGTATTAACAAAAGACAGCAGCAATCATGTAGTTTCACATCACTTTCTCCACAATGATTTTAGTTAAATCTGGTTTTACTTTGGTCTGTGCTTTGAATTAATTCCACTCTTGCCAAATATTTTCATCCTATTTATTGAAGCAACCCACAACCCCAAACCTGGGGAAGGCTGAGCAGATCAGTAATTACAAGGAAAGGTGTGTACTCAGGGCTAGACAGTGCCTGGAGGAGTAGGCTCGGATGGGAACTGTCTGCAGAGAGGAAGAGCAAAGGTGAGCTGATATTGCTTTGGGCAACAGGTATAAGCCAAGATGCTCTGGAGCCAGTAGAACCTCCTGCTGTTTACAGCAGGGTCAGGATTTCATTTTTTTGTTTTCAGTCCTAAGGGTTTTTTCCCACATACTGATAAAGTGCTTCCTTCCCCTTAAGGGTGAATTGTCACAGGTCCTAACCTTCATTTTAGGCCAATATATAGCAAAGCAGCACTCTCAGAGCAATGATATCAATGGCAAGAGAGAAAAACTCACTGACAGCAGCTGGGCAGGGTCTGGGAGCAGTGGGAACAGCTCCTCTCTGCAGGCAGCACTGGCAGGGCTTGTGCTACACCGAGCTGCAACTGGGTTTGTGCAAACCCCTGGCAGTACTGACCAAAAAGGACACCCAGATTCAGGCTCTGTCTCTGCTCCCTCTGAAAGCCAGACCAGCTGCTCCCCTCCCAGAGGTGGAGTTAAGCTGAGCTGTCCTCAGGAGAGCCACAAGCCAGCAGAGACTCGCCACCACGGAGAGCTGCCAGGCTCCAGGAGATCTCCCAGGGAAAAGAAGGGCCAGGGGTGGCCTTCAGACACCCCAGGTTTCCCCATTCCCTCCAGCCAGGAGGGACAATCAGGATGTGCCACTGTTTCCCCTCCCATCCTGCACCTCAAAGCCCCTCTGGAGAGGGAAATCCTCACACCCAAAGCACACCTGTGCAAAGCACTGGCAGGGCAGGGAGGTGTCTGGGGCTGCCTCAGGTCCACAGCCCCTGCAGATCTCTGGGGAAGGGGACACGCTCCCATCCTCCTAGGGACAAACCTACAGAGCACTCCAATTAAATGTAAGATGGTAAATTGCTCCCATAGCTGGCCCTGCATTTCCCCCCCTCAGCTCTCTGGGTATTGTTCAGAAGCTGTCAGATAATTAAGCACAAAGGCTAAGATAACGTACTTTGAATAGCTGCTAATGAAACGCTCTGCAATTATTTCTGAATGTGTTATCTGTCTTCCCTCTCTCACACGGGAGCTGTGATTGCCTCTCACTGAAATCTCCAAGCAGGTGATGGTACACCACAAGTGCACACTCTTCACTTCTGTCTCTGCTTCTCTCACCCAAAAACCTCTCAATTCACCTCTCACTCTCTCTGTTAGAGGAGATTTCTGCCTGTGTCTCCACACAGAGCCCACTCCCCATGAGAGCAGCCCCTTTTTGCTCCTCTCTCACTTCCATTCCACACCTGCCCTGTACCACTGTGTGGAACTGATCAAATTTTGCATAGGAAATCCCTGTGAGAAAGGAAAAGGAGAAACTATTAGGAAGCAGGAGCTGCCACTCTCACCTCATAATCTGTGGACATGCAGAAGAAGCAAAGCTGGGTCGAGGATTTATGGGAAGCAGCACAATTTTCTGCCTTAAGCATGAGGATGATCACAGGAGCTCCTGGTCTGACACTTTTGTTTCCAGCCTTTCCCTTCAAGGGAGCAGCAGCTCCGAAAAACTTCTGTGGGTAAAATGATCCCCTTTGCTGGAGCACCTGCACTCCTGTGCAAAGACAACAGTCCCTTCCCAGAAAAGAAGCTGTGATTTATAGCTGCACTCCTGAATTTTTCACTGAATTTAATTTGAGCTCAGTGTGAGAAAATCCTTTCCCACTGAGACAACAACATAATTTACAAAACATAACTCAGGTGTATATTTATAACAGCTTCAAAAATATTTCACCCACAGCTTTATGGCTTGTCTGGCAAAGTGAGGACTTGACCAGCTGGAAAAGGAATTATCAGGAAGCTCAGGAACCACCTTCCTGATCTGTTTAAGGTATTCAAATCAATTACTGATAGGAGTAAAGTTTGGACAGGTGACATGGGAACCATCAGCACAAGAAACTAATCTCCAACCTGTCTGGAGGCAGAGAGGTCAGGAAACACCCAGGAGAGGGTGATGTCCAGTGCCAGCTCAGTGGAAAGATTGTGCTGTACAAAAGGCAGGGACAGCACTGAGGGATGCTGTGCTCAACACTTCCAAAAAGCAGGACATGTTGCAGGTACAATCCTTGCAAAGGAAAGTCATAGATCAGGGCAGAGTATTTTTAACTGAGCTTGTAAGTTAGATTTGTGGGGGCTTTCATTCTTTGGTGATGCCTTTTTTTCTTCCTCCCCCAGAACTTCCTGCTCTCTGGAAGGCAAAAGAAGTGGGAAGAGTAGTAAGAGTGGTGGGAGAATGACAGGAGGCAGACAGAACTGACACAAATTTCTGCTATCATCCTTGGAAACACAGGAGAGACTGACTGGAAAAGTAGCTGAATTTAAATGAGAGGTTATGTTGTAAGCTGACAGCTCTAAAACAGAGTAGGAAGCATATCTAGAACTCCATATGAGGCAGTAGGGTTTAGATCTGTAGTATCCACTTTATTGGACTCTGCTGGATCTCAGGTTCCAACATGATCTACAGTTTATGTGGAGCTGTTTGACCCATCTTTATAGATTTACCACCTGGTCTCTAGTCAATTGCCTGTAGTAAACGAAAATATTGACAAAGGCTTCACTAGCCCTGGTTTCCTAGTACTTCAGGGTAGGTCAGGAAAGCATTTCTATTCCTCTGAAATGAATTTAGAACTGCTTGGATAATAAAGCCTACATCTGAGCAAAGGGCCCTCACTGGATGCGGGAGGATCCCACAGCACACACAATCCAAATGATGGGATAATATCCCAAGTAATGTGAAACAAAAGAGGGCCCACATGTCTGTGTACAAATTCACAAACTCCCTAAAAATCAGCTCAATGTTCCTCTCCAAAACCATTCACTCAGCTGGAGAGAAAGGTGTGACTGGAGACTATAAACACACTGCAGTGCAGCAGAGCTTTCCACAAGGACTGCAAAATCAACCCATCCCAACCCCTTCCACATGTGAAAAATGACATATCTGTAAGCTGAACAGAGCAGTGGGACACTTGTCCCGAGGAAGGAGTTACCTTGGATGGACCTCTGTCAGCTGAAAGACAATTTGACCAGAGGGAAGGAACTGGCTTGGAGAGTCACCAGAGGTAAAACCTTCTGATCTACAGGAAACACGAGCTCATGAGGTGGTGCAAAATAATAAACCATAAATAATAAACCAGGTCTGCTAGAGGAAGTATTGAGTGTGATAAATGCTCTCTACAGCACTTGATGCCTTGGTCCTGCTGCTCCATGCTGGAGCAAGGGGTGAAACCCTGTATTCTCCCAGGCTAATCTGTTACCTCTAAAACACATCTGAAAAAAACAATTGCCATTCATTAAAAAAATGTTTTCTCTTAACACTCACTTTTCAATGTAAATCAAAATGCAGAAAGTTATAATATTACTACATTTCAAGTGGTCAGAAAAAAAGGTAAAAATCAGCCTTCCTAGGCCACCATATCTGCATTATCAGCATCTCCACCTTCCTGGCTCTCCACCACCCAGCTCCCAAAGGCAAGTCCTGGTCACACCTGGGGTGCAAAGCATGCCAAGGATATACATTTAGAAGCTTCAAAGGAAAATGAAAGAGGTCCTAAGATGAAATAGAAACCCTGAAGAATGGATAATACATGCATAAAAAGCTGATAATTCACTGACTAGATAATTGGTTTCATTAAAAGATAAATATCCCTCTCTCCTAATGACATTACTGTTGATATTACTCCATTGATAACATCCGGCTTAACACAACCCCTTTTTATGATTGCAGAGTCATGTTCTGCTTTCCAAAAGAGCCTCTGCCTTGAAGAAAGATCAAAGAACCTTGTTCATGACCTGAGCTCTTCAGCCGTCAGCCAGTACTTTCCAGCCCAGCCCCTAAGTGATGGGTAGCTACATCCCATCACAAAGAACCAGAAAAATAAATTGCATCAGAAAGAATTGCTGTTCAAAAATGGGTACATGTTTAGAACAAAAGAGAATGGAAAGAAAAGAGTGTAAAATATTTATTCCCCCTACCCCCGCCACGATAACGCTAGGCAGGAAAAATGGCTGAAAACCATTTCTTTATTTTATTTCTTACCTTCTCAAGTGATGTGAAAAATCACTCCACTTCAGAAAAGAGCCCAAGATATGCAGGGCCATGGAACATTTTGGGAGAAGAACCCAAGCAGACTAATGTGTCTCTATGGAATTTTGAAGTCAGAGAAGAATACTTGTGATATCATGAATACATCAACTATTTTAAATACTGGGCAAATGCTAACTCTGTTTTCACGAGATGTATTTTCTCTGCTATTATAAAAGGAGGATTACTCCATGGTAATATGATATTCCCTTTATAACTATGATTGATCCTCCTTTTATCATAACTGAAAAATTATCTGTAATAAAAACATACACAGTCTGCCTCTTGTGCATTAAGAAAGCTCGTTCACTATCATAATTTGAATCATAATTTGAGTTGCACTCCTCCAGAAGATGGCTTTGTTGGGGGAGGTTAGCCAGCCCCAGGTAGGCAGCAGAACACACAGCACGTGCACAGAATTGTTGTATCCGTATTCCCCTGGACACAAAACCCCAGGAGGAAAACAAGGCAGCACTCAGGGGTAGCATTTCATTCCAAAGGAGACTGACAGTCACAAGGCCTTGTTATGATCTCGACTGACTCTCCCAATTGAAAATTCCCAGAAAGACCACACAACATCCTGGATTGACAGCTGCTGGGATGATGGACAGGAAAGGAGAAAGTCTCAATCCCAGTGCTGCAAAACTGGGTACCTTTGCTGCTTTGGATGTGCAAGAGCCCACAGGAAAAGGTGTTCCCCTCAAACACACTCCAAAGACTCCCCTGATCAATGCAAATATCTCTTCTGCTTTTACACAGTGGCAACAGGACTAAAATGTGAACTCAGTCTGTATTTTGTAAGGGTCTGCTTGCTTTTCCTGAGTTATTTTCTTTTTTTTTATCCCTATAAGAAAGCCTTCTAGCCTTATTCAGCCCTTATGTTTCCTGTCCTAAATTCACGCTTGACATGTTTGAAGATGAAGACATTAGTGCAGTGAGAGTGAAATGAGGGTGGCCACATAACCATCAAGCAATAACTTGATCAGCACACGAAATAACCTAAAACCTAGCTCAGCTCCAGCCACAGAGGCTTGTGCTGTACAGTCTGTGCAAGCATTCCAGTGCCTCTCCAGCTGCTGAGGGATTGAACAATCACCAGAAAAAGCACATTTGCAGAAAGCTGGCTCCAGAAGCATCCTACAGCTTCTGGTTCTTGCAGCACTCTGCTAACAGGTTGACCAGAAATCTGATGTGCTCCAAGTTTGGATGGTTTTGAAAAGATCTGGATGTTCTGAGCTTCCTGCTGAAGAAGCCCCATGGGCCATTCCCAGCCTCTGCATAATGAAAGCAATGCACCTGCTCCACAGCCATTTCCTCAGCTATGGAGCAGGACAGACACAGCTGTGGCCCTTTCCTGTCACAGCAGCCCTGTTTGGGAACAGTGTGGGGCCTGCCACACTTGCTGCAGTTGTCCTGCCCATAAAGCTCAGCAAGAAAAACGTTAGGCAGCAAAAAATTCCAGCAATTCTTTCCCTCCAGTTACAAGAAACTTGCTTCCAATTTGTTGTCCATCCGTTGCTAATTTCATTATCATTTCACACATGTTAATGAGACCCATGCTGGTCACATGACCTCCCCTTTCCCTCTGGGGCCTAATGAATTATATATCATGAATAATTAGGGGCAGTTTGTTTTGGCATGCAAATTCATTACTGTTTTAATATAAAAATGCACAAAAGGGGAATTAATGTTTCGTGACAACTAAAATAAGCCCTTCTGCTAAAAATGTGGCCACATTGAGACCATTTATTTATGCTTTCTTTTTTTTTCTAATTAAGTCAGAATTTAAAGATCTCCAGACCACACCGCTAAGGAATAGCTGAGTATTTAAAAAGGGATAGTGTGCAGCTTTTGGCAGATTTCCTCCAGATCCCATAACATTTCCCGATGCTCTGGCATGACTGACATGAGTTTCTCTCCCTATGAGTGCAGAGATTTCTCCCCCTCCAACACTTCACTATCAACATTTGAAGAGGGAGCTGTAGCTTTCAGTTTGAATGCCACATCAAACAAGCTGATAAGGCTGTCATTTTTTATTTTTAAGCTGTAATTCAAGTGCAGACTTATATGGCTGTATAAAGAATCTCTTTTCATGGCATCTAAGAAATCAGCTGGGCTTCTCAGATTTTTCAGAGGAAAATAGAAAAGTCAGAAATCAACTGGAAAATTTTTGTTTTAGGTGCAGATGGTGACATTGCTTTTTTAACCTTTTCATGCCTGTTATAAGGATCTTTTAATACTCTTCTAAGGATGGCACATTCTCCTGGAACATACCCTGGTAACACAGCCAGCATTCTGCCAGCCCAGCACATCATCATCAGTCCAACTGGTTTGGATATGAACAACCCCACAAAATTCAGTCTGACATTTGACTGGAAAAAGAGAAAGACTCAGATGTTTTCCATGGAAATCAGGGGTAAAATCTAAACCTTTTTTTTTGTGTACTCTTGGAGTGGAACATCCATTCTGCAGCTTTGCTGGCCTTGAATTCTAGATATTTTAGCATTTGCAGAGAAACACAGAACCAGTCAGACAGAAAGGCACCTCAGAAGACCAGTAGTGAGGCCATGTGTTCCCAGACCTTGCCAATCACCTGGAAGTGCTGAAGCACCAAAGTGCTTCAGGACATGATTTTTTGAAAACATGAGCAGTGACAAGTTTTTGATACAGCTTTATGAAGACATACTGTCAGTTTTAAGAGAGCTCTCATAACTGTTCTTCACAAAATTCAAGTGCCTTCATACTCTGCAGCAAGCAGATTAAATTTGAAAGGCTGGTTCAAGTGCGCAGGACTTGTCCTTTGCTACCCCTGTAAAATATTTCCTGGTTCTGAATGAATTCTGGCTGAGCTGAGGCCTCACTCAGGGAAGGTTCAGCACTTTCAGGCCAGCAGCTGGGTTTTCCCTGGACTCCCTGTACCCTGGCTCCTTCTCCTGTGGCCATTTTCCCCCTGGGGCTTTGGGACTGCTGCAGGATCATCCCTCTCCTGCTGTAGTGCCAGTTGGACAGCAAGGAAGCTGGAAGAAGTGGGCTCCCCAGGATGAACAAAAATTAAAATCCTGGGGGACAAGAGTGGCAATAGAGGAAGCAATTTAGGACAGAACTGAAGAAAGCTCTGACTTCTTCAGCTGGAGCTAAGAGATCTTTGGGCGTGAAGGCTGGAAATGGGATTGAAGCACATTAGGGAAAGCTGCATCACCTTTTTTGGGTTATTGAGGAAGGAGTAAGGGTGGGTAAACTCAAACACTGAAGTGCTCTAAGCAATGTCAATACACATCTATCTCCCACAGAATTCCTGAAGGAAGATCCAGGTCCTGCCACTAAATCTCATATATCTAAAAGAAAAATGATGTAACTATGTTATAGCACATAGCATGTCCTAACCTTGGTCAACTATTCTAAAAGAAGCTGTTCATATTCCCCTTCATTGACAATTGAGAAAAATCTGGCCTGATACTAATCCCAGTTCTTCTCTTTATAAATGGAGGGGAAAGGAAAAAAAAATTCAGATTAATCAATCACTAAATTGTCCCATTCTCCCATTGGCTGTAAAGGAAAAGAAGATGAATAACTAAAATATGATTAGTCTAGACTGAGAAATATTTTACTACCAACTACTCTAGAACCAGTCTACTTTCACTGCCTTTGTTTTACTATTTGATTTCCCATCAAAATCACAGTTTAAGCACATGTTTTTAAATGATGGTATAATTTATTTAGAATCATGCACTCCCTAGCTACTTGTATGGTAAACTGTGCACAGAAAAGATTAAATGAATACTGTTGGACAGACTGAGGAAAACAAAAATTAGGTTGAAACACAGAAAAAGTATCAAAATGTTCAGAGAAAAATTCTGCTACTTAAAAGTAACAGAAAATGGATAAAAATGTTCTATCATCAAATCACATATTACTTACATGGTACAGAGGGACTGTGAAAATCAGGATGCTATTGGGATGTACATAATAATAAATAAATATAAAAAAAACTTATAAAAAAAAAGGACAGCAATCACTTCAGGAAGTAAATGCAGTAAGAGAAAAAAGAATTGTCAGAAGACTTCAATGAAATCTTTTACCTTCTGCAAGTCCTTGGATATAAACCCTGACCTCTCAGTAGGTGCTAAGGAGACAGAAAGAACAAGGCAGAGTAAAATAATCAGGTGGCCAGAGAAACAGAACTTTTAGACTTTTATGTTTCTAATTATGGAAGGAAAAATCAGCTACCAAATGGGGTTTGTGTCATGGAGGATGTGAATCCAGAGACAGAAGTGTTTGCTCTCAGTGAGGACAATATGCTGGTCCTGTACATGAAGCAGCCGTCAATGAGCCTGAGCTGATGTTCACATCTGCAGTGGAAAGCCACAAGTGCCAATAGGAGACCAGAGACCCTGAACAGAAGACAAGTTCAAGGTCATCCAAGTAGCAGAGCAGAAACAGTAAAGCTAAAATCTCTCATCTATTGACAAGCTCATCCACAAGGTTTATTTAATTGATAAACACTTAAAACCTATGAAGTACATGCTAATGCACTGGCTTGTGAGTTAATGAGCCAGGACATTGCTCTGGATAGACTCAGAACAACTTGGCTGAGGTTCCTAAGCCATGATGGTTTTCTAAGATTCATGTGCCAGATGCCTGTAGTGTCAGGCCAGGTAATCTTGCTGGTTCTTTAAGCTTTTAAAAGCCTCATGTCTTTTGCACAGTGGCTATTTGTAATTTCTGAGAATCAACCTCTTTCTTTCCATTTCTGGTTCTGTATAGTTGTTTAGCTCTGTTTTGGCTCACTACCTTGCAGCCTTGCTTTGCTCAGATTTTTTTCTCTGATAAAAAATGCATAATTTTTCAATAATGTACTTTGTGCAGTTAGGGAGAGTGATGCTGTTCATCTTTCAGACCTTGGTGTGGGTTTCTTTACATGTTTCTCTAAGCCTTCCCCTGCATGGATTTTAATTCAGCAAAGCTGAAAGCAGAGGGGCAGAATCCCCTCCCTCTACCTGTTTTTGGGGCAGCTTCCTGGAGTCCTCCAGAACCCCTCCTATATCCATGGATTTATAACTGCTATGGAGAGGGAAGAAAGGCAAATGGCTCCCCATAACCTCGGAGATGTTACTTCCACCCTCAGTCCTGTGCCAGATGTGGAAAATCTCCCAGGCATTCTTCTCAGCTCAAAGAGAGCACCAGCCAGGAGACACTGCCAGATGCAGAAAGTTTCAAGGCCAACTGATGGTGCTGGATATGCTCCTGCTCTAATCTCAATTTAAATTAGTAACTAGAGGCAACACACTGGGAGCTTTTCTAGTCTGCTTCCTCAAGAAGTAAATCGAATCCCAAATAAAATATTCAGCACTGGGAGGCTGAGCACAGCCCTTAGTGTGCACTGAGGAAGCACTTTTCCTAAGACATCGGAAATGTTGGCAGCTCACTTTGGTAACATGTCCAGTTTTATTTGGCTTAGAACCTCTGCTCCACTGGGGGCATGCAGAATGATCTCGGGTGCTCTGGGGAATTTCACCTCTACCTTTCTTACCCTTGCACTTCTCTTCCTTTTGATCTATTGCTACCCACTGCCCAGGGCTGACTTCCTTTGCTGTACAAGCCGCTGGCTGACCCATTCTCTCCTATCCTGATGGCCAGAGCCACCCTTCCCACTACACCCAAACTGCTGATACTGTGACAGCTCCTAAATCAACACTTCATCAGCCAGGAGCTTTTATCAGCAGGAGAGGAACCCCAGCACTGGCAGCAGTGACAGCCCTGCCCAGCAAAGATGTTTTTCGAATTATATTCTTGGCATCTTGCGGCATCTTTAACAGAGCTGGCAGTGACTGCTGAAAACCTGCCAGGTAGATTTGCCCAGAAGAAGGAAATGGGATGTGGTAGGGTGTGGTGGTGAGGACAAAAGAACATTTCAGAGCATATTCCCATTTTCTCACACATATTTCTTACCCCTTAACACTTAGGAAGGGAGAGACATTACTTTGAGGGGCATGTCCCATCCAAACAAACAAGACAGTGGGAACAGACCAAAGGGATCCATCAGCCTTGTAAAAACCACCTCTTTTCCAAGTCTGGCTCGACAGATCAGCACAACACTTAGAGGGCACAAGTCCTGCCTGAATCAACACTCTGCTAAGCTTGTAGAAAGAACAAAATTCATTTTACAGAAATGGAGGTTCACACAAAAGGTCTGGATTTCATATCAAGATTTGCTCAGCAGCTGCACAGCTTCAGATACATATTTGTAATACTTCATCCAAGTAAGGCCAGAACTCCTGCAAGATTAAAGCTCTATGATACCTAAAAAACCACAAGTTCAGCCCCAGTAAAGACCAAAATTTAAAAGTTAAGTCTATAGACCCTCAGCTACTTGCTGAAACTCATTGATGCTGAGACAAAAATCCATTAGTCTTAAGAGGACATATTCATATAACCATTAATTTCAGCTCCTGCTCTGTAAAGTGTGAAGAACAACTGCTTTCTCTCCTGGTTACTGTAAAGTACAGTGTTTTAACATTTGTCAAGTATTTTCTGTCCTCATGCAGCAGGAAGTGCTTCTTTGGGTGCTACATCTATTCTGCCAGTCAAAATAGTTGGCTGTCTCTGCCAGAGTGGTTAAATTTCTTTGGGGTAAGTGAAAGCAATCATGTAAATTAAAATGAAAACCAAGCTAGAGACTTACTTCAGGTGGAAAAAGAAATACAACTTTTTCAAAAAGATCAAAACAGTCTTTGTAAAAAAAAAAAAAAAAACCAAAACCAAACCAACAAAAACCCCTACGAACAGCCAAAAAACCAAAACCACTCCTGATGCTGTAACATTTCCCTAAATTCCCTGGTTATAGCTGGTAGATTTACAGAAATACTTGGGAAAACAGCTGCTGCTGGTACTATGGACTTGACAAACCAAAAGGATGAAGGGCTGAACCACAAACCAGGCCTTTTGATGTATTCTCCCTACCAAGATGGCAGACAAAGAAGTTTCTATAAAAGCCATTGAAGTTTTTCAATGTTTATCACCACAGAGAAACCAAAACTAAATCCAGAGACTGTTTTAGGTACAGAATTAATTTCTTTAAATCCCATGAAGTTTCTAGAACATGGCACATCAAACACAGGCTTTGGGTTTATACTCTTTCCATTCTCTCCATGTCTACCTCTAAACATCTCTCATCCATGCAGAAAAACCATGCCCAGGGAACCAGTTACAAAAAGGTTCTCCCTGACCCTGATCCAGCAGAACTTTTTTCTTTGAAGGGAAAACCATTCTGTGGCTTTGCTTCTGGAAAATCCTGCCTCATGTACTGTTTGCTCTTCAAGCCAAAGGCAGTGACACGAATTGCAGCTATGGTTAGGCCATGGTTGTTCTGTCCTGTAAAGCACTCCCGGTTTCTCAAGTAGCAGGGACCAGGTCCAAAGGACACAGCTATTTACAGAACATCTTCTGCAGCTCCTGGTGGGCATGGTCACAGATTTGAACCCAATTAGCCAGATTTGGACCCAATTAGCACAGCACGTGTCATCCACGTTAGTCATCCTCTTTGCCTGTACTGTACTGAGGCAATTATACCCAAAATTAGAGTTTCCTTATTCTGTTTCAGAACAACTCCATCGGGGACCAGCCAAGCTTGTGTCATTGTTTCGGACCTAGGAGATAACCTGCATTTTAGAGAGGACATCAAGAGCATCAGCTGTGAGTGCTGCACCCCCCTGTGCCTGACTTGTCCTTTAATGCACCACACAAAAAATAGAGACATTCCCAGGATTTCACAGAGGCTGCATTTGCATGTAGGCAACCAAATATTTTGAATAATTTAGTTCACATCCCTGGGGATAAACCCATTGAAAGGGTCCAGGACCTGACTGTGCAGAGGCTGGGGAGGGTAGCTGCAGTGTCTCCATGGGGGTGAGTGACTCCTGGCCTGGCTGGTGGTGTGTCAGCTCCCACTGCTACCTCCCAGAGCACACTCGGGCACTGGCCTCTGTTGAGAGGAGCAAGGCAAAAGAAGAGAAAAAACCCCAGGGAGAACACTCCAGAGAAGAGGCTGGAATGGAGTAATCAGCTGCATCCTCTGCAGCCTCCAGCACGCTGCCAAGCCTCGCTGCTGCACGACAGGCAGACAAAAGGCTTTTTCAGCTGTGGCACGTTTCACAGCCCCGGCCAGGGACAGCAGCCACGTCCTCGTGCCTTTCAGGGATTTGCTCACACGTGCTGCTCTGTCTGCAGGCCAAGGAAGAGCAGCCTCAGCCCTTAACAGACGTACAGATACAAAATGCTCGTCGCAGTGCTGCTGGCACTCAGCATATGGTTACTCTGATTTATTTCTGTTGAAACAGAAACCAGAGCTTCTTCCTGCTGAGGCCCTCTGTGGTAGAAATAAGGGGCAGTCTGTGTCCTGGAGACCTTAATTCAGTGTTAAAAATGACATTTTGTCCTCACCCTTTGCCATCATTTCTGGATGCAGGCACTCCAATAGAAGGAAGCCAAGGCACTGATATTACGCCTCACGTATTTCATTTCCTAGGAACTAAGTGGTGAGTGTTGCTTATGCAACCTTAAAATGAAAGTGTGCTACAGGAACAGACTGTCCTTTTTGTGTTTACCCTGCTCAGTAAAAAAACCCCAATAACATTTAAAATGATTCACCCAGCAGCAGGATGGTTTTCCACCAGGACTGCTGGAACATGAGTTTCTTTTCTGAACATGTGCATGCCTGTGTTTCTCACAGACACTCATGAGAGCTGTGGTTTTCAGCTGTGTGCAGAGGCAACAAGGACAATTAGCATAAAATTAACATGCCCTACCTCTGATTGTAATCCCCTACTCCCTCTCCAAACACTGACTAAATCCATGAGCCTGACTTCATGTAACAGCTAGTTAAATGCCTGAGACCAATTGGGATATCAGACATTACAGAAATAGAGGTTATTAATTGGATGATATATAAAATCCAGTGACTTGGTGTCAGGGTGTACCTCACAATACCAGTCAAGTTATAAAATTCAGACATGATTACATGTTGGCTGAATACATTTTTCTTATTTCACTATAGTGTATATTAAACTTTCCCTTTCCTGTTTGCATAATAAATCTGAATGGAGCTCTTTATTGCATTCACACTTGGTTGATTGCTTTTGGTTATTTTATAGCATGTTATAGGGGGAAGGGGAAAAAACCAAAGGTTTTATTACAAAACTGTAAAACAGAACTAAATGTGAATGCCTGCTCTAGAGAGGTGATGAACATCCTTCATGTTAACTTAGAGGTGCCTCTTTTTATCACTGACAGGTAATTGCTGATTATATTATTGTCATTATTTTGGGGGATGCCTCAGTACCAGAACATAGAATAAAGAATGGTTCCTCAGTTTTATTTGCTGCAGGTACAAGTGCTATGGGGAGGCAGACACAGCTATAGGAACATCCTGGGACTTGGCCACAGAAATTTTTAAGGAGATACCACAGGTGAAACTCTCCTGGTGGCAGAATGACAACACAGAGCCTGAGCAGGGTGTCAGCCTCCCTCCCACCAGCTCTGCAGAGCACCAGTGGGTCTTACACAGTTCAGATGTGCTGGCAACTCTGAGGAGGGGTTAATTCTCATCTTCTAATTTCTGTTCCCAAAATGCCACACAGATAGTGCATGAGAAGTGAAAGATTTGGGGGTGAAGAACCTGCTCTTTGCTGAGTGTCAGACAGATCTTTCAAATATTTGGCAAGCCATGAGTTAACACACTCCAAGTATACACCAGAAAAAAACCAAACCCAAGCAACATTATAACACCTCCCTTGCATCTCCCCCCCAATAAAATCTGTCAAAGTTAAATGCAGAATAAAGAAGGTATCAATAGTAAAATATTACATGTGAAAACACAGAAGTCTTGCACAAACAAGAAAACAGAAGGAAGTCATATACAATGACAATAAGACTGGGGAAAAAGATAATCTTAAAGAACCATTGAATAAAGACACAAAAGCTGATATAAATATTTCCAAGCATACTAGAAATAAGGAATGTGAAAGGCAATCTAGACAACCTTGATGAAGAAATAGAGAAAAATATTAAACTGGTACATTAGAAGCAATCCACAATCCCACAATTCAGCTGAGGGCTCTGTCTGCAAGTGATAAGTATTTGGTAATGTGAAAAACAGGCTAAAAGAAGGACTGGTGCATTTCTTCTCACCTTCTGGCAAGGTGTGATTTAGAGATTCTCTAAAGTAAACTTTCACCTGCATCTCCTCAGTTTTACACACCTTCATCATATATCCTAGTCACCTTTTCTCCAAAATGAAAGCAACAAGGATGAGGAAAAGTATGCAAAGCGTGAGGATGAAGCAACAGGGATTCTTCAAGTAAGAAAGAAAAAATTGCCCCGTGGGCTGCTGGCAGAGAGGTCTATACAGTCTCAGGTAGGATGGAGATAAACAAGGGACGATTAATCACTCACTGTTTCTTAGAATGCAAGAAGTAGGGAACACTTGAACAAAATAGCACATACATGTTTTATAAGAAAGGAAAGGCAGTGAATTTTCAAGCCACGCACAGACTGGGGAACTCAGTGCCACAGGACATGCAGATACACAAAACAGTGTAAACAGGTTCCAAAACAACAGACTCACAAAAGAGAAGCCTGTCAATGACTAATAACCATCAAAGGCTCTGCTTCTCCAGAAAGTGCCAAAAGCCAGAGACAGCTAAAAGCAATGAGTTTGTGCCCAGGGTTGTTTGTCTTTACATGCCCTGCGTTTCCATTTTTTCTCTAAGCAACTACTGCTGACGGTGGGCAGGAGAGATCCTTAGCCTTTCCCAGATTCACATGGCAGTAAGACTGTGCCATTAAAACACACATTAATTAAATATCACGTTATGAAATGAGCCCGTGGGTTATAGCTAGGTCTCAGGCTCTGGTGCCTATATTCCAGCTTTCATGCACCTCTTAATATTAAACACCAAGCAGCTCACTAGAATTTGCAAAATGCAGCCTCATCACCATTCCAATACCATGCTGTCTGACAAACATAATTTATTTGCTCATCAGTCCATCAGATTTTTTTAAAGTCCAGTAAAAACTATCATTCCATTGTTCCAAACAAGCCCTAATCTCAGTGTGCAGTTCTGGGTCTTATACAGATGCTAATTATTATAACTGCAGGGCAAATCAGCACAATATGATCAAATAAATAAATTTTGCTGAATACATAAAAGAAAACCCCCCACAACCCTCTACTTGTTGGTTCTCCAGAATCACAGCTGTATAGTGTTAATACTGTACTCATGATCCTAATAGAAAATAATCCCTTGAAAATTAATTACCACTAGACATTAATAAGCACTTTGTTAATTAAGCCAGTAAGCCAATTAGGCCCAAGGTGAACTCGAGGGCAATCAGCTCTATAAACAGTGTGAGCTAAGTCTTAGAAGTACACTCTAATTTTTAAAAAGCCTGGTTTTGGAGACTGGATAGCTTGTGGGATTGCTCATTACAGAACAAAGCAGCTGCCCAAATGCAAGCCAGGTCAGGAGCAGCCAAGAGCCATCATCACCCAGCAGCTTATCTGTGTCTTCAGAGCAGCTGGTCTAGACCTCATTTGAGACCTTACCAACTTGTAATTAATAGCTTCTCTAAGTAAACCAAATCAGAAAGCCAGCAAAAAGCAATTCAGAAGTGCCTCCTGGGAAAGAGCCTAAGCTGTAAGGCAGGGCAGGGTGCAGAGAGAGCAATTTACAGCTGACTCCCTTTGACTACAAGTAAGCACCAGGCAGCCATCCCTGCTCCTTCTGCTGGGCTTTCACATTCCACAGGACAAAACCTGCAGAGAAATGGCTTAAGCCATTCTGAAGAGATGCAAATATTTAGCAGCCCTTCCACCTCCAAAATCTGGCCCATCTTATTCACTGTCCAGGAGCAGAGCCAGCACAGGCAGGAGTGCAGATACCTCCGGAACCTTCACTTCTGCCTTTCCTTTACAGCTTAGAGGAGCAGATCCATTCCTGGGTTCCCATTCCTAAGGAGAAGCCCCTGTTTCTCAACACACTGCAAAGAGGAAAGCTGTTAAGGGAGCACCATGCTCAAATCACTCTCTGTGGACGTGGCTGAGGATCTCCCCAGGGCCATGGTCACTGCCCCAAACCTGCCAGAATTCAACAAGCACTGACTGGTGGGACTCTTGGGGCTCTGAAGTTCAGGCAGTTGGACTTGACAATCTCTGTAGGTTCCTTCCAATTCAGGATATTCTATGATTCATGATTTTCTCCTCCTCCAATCCTCCTGTTCTCTGGTTTTTTGTGCTATCTCTTCACAGGTCTCAGCAAGCTCAAATACTTCAAGCCAAAAGCATCCAACTTCCCCTTCTACAAAGGAGTTTGTCCATACAGTGGATTTGGCACAGGGCTGGAGAAAACTCATTTCTTTCTCTAATTGATTCCATTTGAAAAAAGATGCCATTAATCCATGCACATCTGTTGGGACTGATAAATGTGCCCTGTGTTTTGAGTGTTTGTCTCCAGGCCTCGCGGGCTGGGGACTCAGCTCTACCATCACCTTCTCACTTGTTTTTTCCAGCAGTGTGTGGACACCAAACCCATCAAACTGGAGAAATAGTGCCACTCCTCACACTCTCTCCAGGGTTAACCATTCCTTGTTACTCCATCTTTCCCATCAAGATTGGACTGCACAGAAACTTGTATGGGAAGGTAACACATGCAGTTAAAAGGCTTTAAAATTCACAGGATGCAAATGAGCAGACAATTATTCTGTGCATAATGATGAGCTGCTAAGTTGGAACATGTTCAGATATACAGTAAGTCTGTAATAATTTTTATTAATTTTTAAGAATGCTGGATCATCTCATCTGAAGCCAAAACCATTAATATTTGCATTAATTAGTGCTCATAATACAGTATATCTTTTGAGTTTTACTGCAGTCATTTGAATCTTTCCTTACACTGACTTTCTAAAAAAGATCACCTTAATGAAGGGGGTTTTAGGGATTTTTTTCAGCCTAGTGAAAAATATTTTCCTGGAATAGTGGTCAGCTTTTTGCCTTTGTTTTTCTTGTCTTTTTTTCTGAGTGTTGGTTGTTTTGGGTTGGGTTTGGGTTTTTTTTTTTCCTCTCTTCCTGCCTTAGTAGAATATGGGGATAATCATGTAGGCTTGACTATGCATATAAATTGAATAATTTGCAATAATGCTCTAAAGTGCCACCGGGATGGAATTCAAAGGGCTGTTTGCAGAAACAATTGCTTTTTTAAAAATTAATTTCTGAAAAGTAAATGTATAAAATGGTGAGATGGCTCAGGGGATTGAAAATGGCAGACAGACTTTCTGGTCACTGCTTCAGATCCTACCCAGGCTGAAGTGCAACTAGAAAATATTATTGTGAGAAAAATACTTTGGGTCTCTGCAAATTTTAACAGAATATTTTGTGCTGAGGTGATGAATGAGATTGGAGTTCACTGAAAAGAATAGCAGGGGGTTAATTCTACTACATATTTTGGAGAGGTTTGGTTTTTTTTAAAGTCATTCTACTGATGGAATATAAATTTATCTTTCTTTCAAATAGCAATCATTTAATCGCAGACATTGTAAAGGAAAACAGAATTCATATCCTTGGCCACAAGTAGAACTGGTAACCTTTCCTCAGACCTATATACACTTTTGCCAATATAATCAGGGTAGATAATATATTTTCATGATAGTAATCACATGTGTTGAGTTGGTTATGTAACAGGAGATATCAAAGGGCATATAAACACTTAAATCAGATGGGAGGAAAAAGAAAATTATGTTTTCAGGATGGGGTCATGGCTTAATGATGTTAAAAATCTCATGCAGTCTAAGATAAATGCACAATCACTTTGCACTTTCCATCTATTTGTAAAAAGACATCAACAATCCATTTTCCTACACAAAACTGCCAAATACGTATATGTATTTCAGTCTGCTGATTTCTGGTCCGGAGCAGAACTAGCCCTGGAAGCTTTAAAATTATTCATGTGGATTTCTGATTGATCAGGTCCATCCCTTCCACAGAGAAAATCAGATGCTTCAGAGAGATGCTTTCCCAGAAGCAGGTTTGCCTGAGGATGGGAGGATGCCCATTTGGATGGACAGGAGGGACAAACCATCACCTGCAGCTCCACAATTAAACTCTGTGCTGGTTTCCAAAGCCCCTTGCAAGCAGATTTAAAACATCTCCAGGAGCATGCGCTTCAACACTCCCTAAGGTGCCTAGCAAGTATCTCAAGAACATAACTATTGATTTCTGGCAATATCTGGTATCTTAAGAGATTTCCAAACAGAGAAGGAGGAGCAGCCTATGGCCTGAACAGGAAACACTGAAGATGGAAAGGATGCTATGGCCAAGTGTTGAAAAGCTGCCAGCAGCAGCTTTCTAGCAGTGCAGGCACTGTGAGAGGCTGCTCCAATGTCAACACAGGAAAGGGTTGGAGAGCTGGTTTTATTTCAAGCTTGAATAAACCTGCTGCCAGTTATTCACCTAACTGTGGACATCTGCCTTCTCATTTCCCACGATGACCATGCTGAGATGCAGCATTGGGGTGCCCACGAGGCAGTGGAAGGATTGGGAGCAAAGGGAGCAAGAATGTGAACATGTGGAAATGGACTGGCCTTTTAGACAGGGCTGAGATGACTGGGCTGACCTTGAATTACACGAGATCCAGCTCTGAGCAAAGCCAGCACAATCCCAAGCACTGCTCTGTGGAAGGTGGATGTGGATGTACGGTGCTGTCAATCCCGTGCTGCACACAAACTAAGACCAAAGAGATGGTGGGGAAACAATCACTGTCCTCTCTTTCTAGAGAGGATATTTGCCTCTGTTGCTTCTGAGGGCAGGAAACACTTCCATATCAGCTTCATAAGGCACTTAAAAAGAAAGTTCCAGAGGCACAGGCCTTGGCTGCTGAGCACAATGCTGTCACTGGAGCTGATCTTTCTGCTGTGAGGACATGAAAAGAATAGGAGAGGGTCAATTTTACAATGGCTGTGATCACCCTCTGACACAGCAGTGCTCTGCTCCAAAGATGGTTGAGCAAACAGAGAAACACATCTCTGCTCAGAGGCAGGCAGCAGAGAAGAGCTCAGTGATCTTTGCTGGATGCCCTTCACCATCAGGCAGTGAAACACTGTGTGTTTAATCATGGGGAAGGATAATAGAGAGCAGAGAACCAGGCAGGCAGCTCAGCTAACTCCAGGCATGCTCTGTTAAACCCTGTATGATATAAAAATGGTTTATAGCCCATGCAGCATACTTCCCTTGGATAAGGACCATCGCACACTGAAATTAAAAGCAATTAGTGCCCCTTAAGCACTTGAAGAGAATTGTTTTTATAAAGCATTTTCTTCAATCTTTAGGGGGAAAAAAATACACAGGAAAGGCATTTTTATGCAGGATGGCATTTGTTTACAGCTAACACCCTAAGAGATTAGGGCTGGCTTTCAGGCCTGGTATTACAGCTAAAAAAAAGTTGCTGTTAAACTGCCATTGAGGCTGACTGATAGGTCCACTATGAGAGAATGTAAAACATTGTTTCAGGATGCTACAGCATGTCCACATGGCACTTTTTATAAAACAGGAATTTCATGTTGGCTATTAACAAACTCTTTCCCCCACAACCATCACAGATGTTCATTCAGCCGAACCCCACCATTTCATCCCCTGCTTTATTTGGTGATTAATCCAAAGGACTGATTTCCATACTAGCATTTAAACTAGCAGCTTGATGCTGGGAACACAATGGCCTACATTTTGAAACCCAAAGAATGGATGGTGTGCTTTATTTATGAGCTATTAGTTTAGCAACTTATAAAATATCCATCAAAAGCCACAGACATTAAACAAAATTAGGAAATGAAATACAACTTGATAAAAACAAAAGCACTGATAGATCCCCACTCCTCATTAAACCTCACATCACCCCTGTAAAACCATGTCCTTAGACTAAGATGAAGAGTTTGAAAAAGTACTGAAATTTCTTTGCCTTGTTTTTAATGCTTTATTAGATTAGATTCTACCACAAATTGAAATATTTATGAGCAAATGCTCCAGTGCTGTATAACAATGTCCTCTAATGCTCCACTCTGACAGAAACAATTTCTAATTGCTATGCTGTAAAATACTGCCAAAAGGCTACAAAGAATGGAGATGGACACCATCTTGCAAGGCTTTTCTACAAGGCTTTTCACAGTAGCATTTACTGATCTTGAAAACTGTTCAACACTGAGAATCTTCTCCAAGGTTAAACCTTCAGAGCTAGCCATGAAATAACAGAAATTAGCATTTCTATAAATGGCACTAGGTTTGCCAGCATGGGAAATTGTACTTAATTACAAAATATCTCAAGGGCAGCAGCAATGATGTTTACTTTACAGTAAATAAACGTGCTTCAGCTTCATCTGATCAGTTTAGGAGCTTGTCTGATCCCTGAACCTGCTGTTGAGGAAGGCAATGCAGCTGCCAAGTGGGATGAGGCTTTTGAAGAAACACAGTCACAGTGTTGTCCAGAGGAGCCTGAGAGCTTGGAGCTGCCGCTGTCCCCCTCCAGGACACGATCAGCTGTGCCCGAGCTGTTCTCCATGTGCTGGTCCCCTCACTCCCCAGCAAGTGACAGTGACAATGCCATCTCCCCTTGTCATCTGTTTTGCCATGCATAACCTTCATTACCCCTTTAATTTCCACCCACCACCTCACTTTGATCTTGCTGCCTACAGTTTCAGCTGCTCCCTCTTGCCTTACTGAGAGAAACACATCCACGTGTGTTCCTTTAGAATTGTCTTTACACAGAAATTTTCATCTCAGGGCTTTGTGACTACAGCATCCTCTAATCTCCTAAACACTCCTTTCCTTCCTTCACACTGCTGTGATTGAAGAGAACCCATTAGCTGACTGCACACATGCATGAACACAAGGAGAAAAGAAGAATTATAACTACAATATCAAGCAGCATATGGCAAACCCATTTATGTCCTTCTACAGCAGGTCAGGCACTGAATGGGACTCATTCCTGGGAGTCATTGTTGGCAGCGTGGAGACTACCACGGTGGTCATGGCTGGAATAATGAGTGCTCTGGGACTAATTGCATATTTGATATTCATGTGATAAATTAATTAGCTGCTTATTCCCAATGAATAGCCTGGATTCAAATGAAGCTGTCAGATGAAAGGTATGGTAGATGCACATGTGTTAAAAATAGCTCCTGAGGGGTGTGTGTGTGTAAATATGTATGTATGTATCAGTCTGCTACTATAATAATTTAATTTAGCTTTGCCCTCAGCCAGGAGTTGCCTGGAGACTCACTAATAACAGAAGCATTCAAGATACTTTTTCTTTTGTGTTCCCTTTTGGTTTTGAATAGATGTGTTTTACACCTTCAGCCTTGATGTAAAAAACATAGAAAAGGTCTTCAACATGGCTTTCATTTATGCAAAACCTAAACTAAATAATGGATGAGATTTAAAAAAAACAAACTATGACTTTTAATTAGTGAAGGACTAAAACTAATCCCAGTTTTAGTCACACTGGTGTGATTTAGCTGCCAGTAACTTCTGAGGCTTTTGCTCAGAATTAGTGCATCTGAAAGGGGATTACAAGTCCCAAAAATGAACTAAGAGCTTATAATTTTCCCCAAAATAACAGCCAGGTAAAGGATGGAGACTTTATTAATATTCTCACCCATGGAAAAAATGCAGCTGCACTGTCTTGTTCCTGGTGAGCACAGGTGCAAGACAGACTGGGCAACCCCTGCCAACCCAAAGAGAACAATCACAAACGTTTTACCTTGTATAAAAAGCCCTGTTGCAAAAAGATACAGAAGCTTAAAAGTACCTAGTGCTGAAACTTGTTGATTTAGCAAGTGTTCTTGCAGATGACACTCCACCACTGTCACCTACATTTGTCTTGTAGTACCTGGAGTTCACACCCTAGGGGTGTTCACAGCTCCAGGTTTGAGACTGGAGATGGGAAAAGGCTGGGAATTCCACCCAGAAAGGAGATTTTGAGATATTAAATAAGAGATTGTTTCAGTTGGAAAGGGGGAGACATGGTCCACTGAGAGACTTTTCTTGACCCTATGTGGACTGAAGTTTGCAGATGATAGAAAGAAGTACTTTCAAAGACTTTTTCTTGAAGGAGGAATATTTCATCCTGAAAATGTGTGAGTAGAATACATCAAGATGGGATGAGCATAGGATTTTCCCTCTATAACTGATTTTCTGCACCACTGGCATAATTTCACAAAATATTTCAAGTTCAGCTGTAATCCTTTCACCATTCAAAAATGTTCCTGGGGCAGTTTTCGCACAGCCCTACCTGCCTGCATCACTGATGAGCTCTGTGCTGCCTGCTGTGCCTTCCCCTGGCTCCCAGGAAGGAGGAGGCACTGAATGGGACAGCACACCTGGACTTCAGCTGTGCTGCCTTGTCAGGACCTGAAAGCAGCTGGAAACCCTCACAATGCTTAAAAATACCTCAGAAACACAAAAGTACGGAGGCAGGAAAGAATAAAACCGAGTCTAGCTCTGCTCTGACAGCCCTGGCTTCCCTGTCATGGATATTTTACACCAAATTCAGCAAGCCATGTGTGTGTGCAGGCCTGAATGTTGTCCCAACACCCAGCAACCTGGTGTGCTCAAAGCAGAGGACATGTGAAGAATAGAAAGTAGCTGCCAGCATCTCCTCAGTCTGCATGGATGGGAGGATGTCCTTGCAGCTGTGTCCCCAGGAAAATTCCCCATGCACAATTCCCAAACTGGCAGGGAATATTTTACCTGGGCTAAGTGCCTTTACCAGGGTTTAAACACAAGCAAATGAAATAAAGATTGTTGTCACCACAACAAAAAGAAATTGTCAGCTCCACCTCCTGCCTCACAGCCAACCTCCAGGATGCCAGGAATGTGTGGGATGTCCCACATCAAAGCAAAACCAATCTTACAGCTATTCCACCTTCTGAGAAGGATCAGAATGGGAGAGGAGGAGGAAGGCAAAGGGATGTCATATAAAATGACACTGACCTGAAGCTCTCAAATATGAGAGAGGAAGTACAAGAGCTCAGGCTCGAGAGCTGTACCTTATTTTGTGTGTGGGTGGGGAGGGGGAGGGGGGGGGGAAGAAAAACACCAGCACACAACAACAACAAAACAACCCCCCCCCCTCCAGAAAAAAAGACACAAAACAGGAAAACAAACAAAAAAGCACCCCAAACATATTCACAACCTTAACTAAATCCTAAATTACATAGTTTAAATACTTTCTAAGCAAAGCTCAAAGCTACAAACAAAGAATTACTGATTATATTTTTATCTTATTAAAACTGCATCAACTATATGCATTTTACTTCAGAAAATAGTTCCTCTTAAGCTGATTATATCTGAGCAGTTTTATCTGAAATTCATAGCTGCAGATATATTCATCTGCACCATTTACCAGGTGCAGCCAAAGAAAAGAAGAAATTATTGGCTTCTGCCTCCTGTAGCAGTTTTACATTATATGGAAGCAGAAATTCACTTAGTCTTCAAAAAAAAAAACCCTAATTCAAACTTGGGGATTGGGGTTTTTCAAATTGTCTAATCTAGAGGTTGCTAAAATCAAAATATCCTTCTATATTCATTGTTTGAGAATCACCTTTAGATTATTATTTTCTTTTTTTTTTATGACAGAAGATTAATATGCTCAATATCTTTGTACATAGAGTGGGTTTATAAAATAATAATAAAACCACAAAGGCTTCCTCAGAACATTAGATTGCATGACTAAGCACAGCAACATCCAAAAGCACTGAAGTTCAGGCTGTGCTCATATTTTAACTGAGCTTTCCCCTCTCTTCAGCAAGAATTCCAGGATGGTGTCACAGCCTGGTCGGGGACACAGGGACTGCTCGTCATATTGAGTGTTTTACAAATGACATTTAAACTCCAGTCTTGGATATATAAATTGAAAGTTTTGTTTCTTGTAGCCCTGGACTTCACAAACACAAGTTGCACTCTATCCTTTGAAGTACAGGTGCTCAATTCTTATATCAGAGAGGCAGCAGAGTGGGTTGGGGTTAATTTTTGTAACATTCCCAAATATTCCTCTTCTCTCCCAGCACAGAACCTACAGCACCTGCATAGGTAACAGTTATTCTGTATGTGGGAGGGGGAATCCCAACACTGAAATAAGCACAGGTCAGGGCTCAGGAAGTCACATCAAATTCTCTGGTTTATGAGCACCAAGCACAGAACAAAAGTGAAACCAACTCCTCTCCAGGGACCTGAGTCATCTCTTCAAGGAATGCTTGACTGGGAGCTTTGTGTTCCTTAAAAGCTAATAATGACGTTAGGAAGTTCTAGGAAGTGTTTAGGAGGAGTCTTTTTGGGGAAAGAAAACCCTTTTTGTCCAAAGATAGTAAACTATTCCCATGGTACACACTTGAGGAACCTAAGAACAAAACAGGATTTAAGTATCTTTTATAAAATATCCTCCCACAGCATTTTCTGTGGTTGGTACTCTTCCAGATGCTTTCTCTGAACCAGAACCACATAAAACCTCTGCTCTTGGTAAAATCACAAGAACAGACCTGAGGTTTTCCTCTCTTTTGTAGTGTGCATCTACACTTTGGGCAGTGAGGTCTGTGAGGCAGAGAGGGTCAGATGAGGCTTTGCAAAGAGACACTGGATTATCATCATTATATTTTCTCTAGTGCAAGTAGATTTCCTGTGTAGCTGTCACCTCCTGTCCCCATCAGTGTGAATAAACCTGCTGTGCTACTCTATCACTTATGCACAAGGTTTGGTGACTGGCAGTAAATCAGTAAGTTATCCAGAAACAACATGAGTCATTCCTTTTGGGAAGACAGAAACACAAAACAGTGTTGTAGATATTGGCCAACTTTTTCCTTCTTTATATAATTTTTCCCTAGTATTCTTTTCTGACTTTATTAAATACACTAATAAAAGTAACTTAGCTCTTGTCAAATATGTTGCTTTTATCATGCCAAGCAGAGAGATCAGCCCTTTTTACTTTTCCACTTTCCAGCATCTTCCTCTCCTAATTAATACACAAATCAGGGATAAAGACTGGTGTGCCCATAATAAAACCAAAAAATGGTTCACACGTTGAAACATCTGACAAAAAGGGGATTTGACATTTGACTCAATGCACACCTGGGCTTGTTTCTTTTCAGGTGCTAAGAGTAAATGCTGCAGAGCTGTGTTTAATCAGCTCAACCTCCCCTTATCAGTGTTAGCTCTGAGCAATTCTCTCTCATTTATCCCTGGAAAGCTGTGGGACTGCTGCTTTCCAAAGGGGGGCTGGGGGGGAATGATTTTGTGTGGGACAGCTCTGATTAGACCTGAGAGCAGAGCAAACAGGGGCCAGGGTTAGAAATTGTTTTCACCCAGATGAATTTTTTTCTGAAATGTCTCTGCTAAAAGCACACACCTTATAATTTGCTGGCTGCAGCAGGACTATGTTCAGAGATAACATCAGTGGTCCTGAGAGCTGTGGGATTCATTCATGTTGAATGTGGGGAATTTGGAGATGTTTTCTGCAGTGTTGCTCTCCTTTCACATCTCCAAACTGAGTTATTTTCCACTATATTTACATCTATCAATCCATAATATAATTTGAACTGCTAAAATGAGGAGATCCTTGGGGCACAGCACAGACTCAAGCATTGTTCAGCTCAGTAACTTGCCTAATGAGCCGGGCTCCATGATATTCTGAAAATACAAGTGCATAAATCAAAGTAATTTTTCCTATTAGCCAAAATGCACTAAGCAAGCATGTAGAAACACAGAAGGATGGACAAGCAGTGGCCCAGAGAATGAGCAGTTTAGCTGTGGAGAACACGGTGCTCTGCTGGCTCTCACAGGGGATGGGAATGCAAGCATGCTTCGCCTGAGTGATACACATGTGTGTCTATAAATTCACATACGTGCACAAAAATAAATCTCCCAGACAAGGCAGCTACCTGGTGGTGTAACACAGAAGCTGGCAGATACCACAGACCTTCTGCTTCTCCTCTGAACAAGCAGGAACACCCAGGGTGCTGCTGCAGGGATAGATCTAATGCTCCACGCATTCAGGAACAAGGCTGTCCCTCCCCTCCATGGGACTATGAGGCGAAACTCCAACAAAAGTATGAAAAAATGGCTCCAAAGCAAAATACTCTGGCCAAAGCAGCCTACACTGAACTCCCTGTGACTTTGTATGAGCCCCTGTAAGCATCATGGTGTTTTTCACTGCTTGTACTGGCTGTTTTCCATCATAGTTCATTCAATACTTCAAATTACTCATGTAATAAAATCTGTTCAAGCACCTTAAACACCCAGCTCAAACACATCTTTCAAAACCACAGGATTTCTACATAAACCCCTCCTACAACGTCCTGAAATGAGGTGTAAGAGATGGCCTAGTCGTATAGACATGACATTCCTACCTCCCTAGGAACAGCTGTATGAAAGCCTGAAGAAACTTTTCTGGGAAGACACTGGAACTGGTGCAGGGTACAAGTCTTTTCTTAGGCCTAAAGAAACTCACAGCACTAAAAATATCGTGAATAAATTCATCCCACTTTCATGGCCTCACTGGGACCTGCTCAACTGAGCCTGAGTCACAGTGATTTCCAGGAGGATATGGGCTCAGAAAATTGAGTCACAGCTGACTAACAACTCACAGCAGGCCAGGGAAACTGCCTGACACCGGCAAGGAGAGCTTCCAGAGAGGGATCATTAACAAACTGCCATTCACACTTCCTATCCCAGCCATTATGTCAGAGGAAAAAAAGAACAGGGGCGCCTTTGGTGTTCTTTTTGTGTGCAATCAGAGAAGAGCTAAAGAGACACCTAAGGGGATGCTGCCAGATGCTAAACTTGATCCCACACACTACCCAAGCCTTGTCATCGGATGATTTCACAAGAAGCAAATCTGTGGTACTTGGACTGTCAGCCTTATCCTACCGCCGTTTATCCCCCTCCACCAGCCCATATTCCATTCTGACCAGCCCAGCCCTGATGTTCAGTCACAGCCACATACAGGGTGCACACCTGGATGTGTTTTTAGCATCTCACCTGTGCCATCCTTCAGCCTGTGCTCAGTGTTTTAACCAACATCAGCCCACAAATCCACACCACCAAATCAAAGCCTAATGCAAATATATGGCCTGGGAGCCTAAGAAACACATTTATTGCTGAAATTGCTGCTTAGCAGGGTTTACTGCTTCAGAGGAAAATTTTCCTCTTTCCTCTTCTATCGCAGAGTGGCATCCTGGGTATCTCAGCTGTCACAGACATATTTTCTGAAAAATCCTTTTGCCAGGATTTTTTTCTCCCGAGAAGCCTCAGTGGAAAAAAACCCCAATAATTATCTGCTGCTGTGGAATGCAACAGGTGCACCTTTGATTGGTCCATGTGAGTTGTTTCTACTTGATGACCAATCACAGGTCCAGCTGTGTTGGGACTCTGAGCAGTCACAAGATTTTATCATCATTCCATTCCTTTCCTTTCTAGCCTTCTGATGAAATCCTTTCTTCTATTCTTTAGTGTAGTTTTAGTATGTAATTTTATTTTAATATAATGTATATCATAAAATAATAAATCAGCCTTCTGAAACATGGAGTCAAGATTCTCATCTCTTCCCTCGTCCTGGGACCCCTGTGAACACCCCCCCAATGCACCCTGCTCATGGAACACAAACGGTGCCAAGGGACAGCGGGCTGGGGCTGTCTGCTGGAACTCTGATGGCTCAGAGCTTTGAGCTGCCTGAATTTCAGGGTGCCAACCCTCCAGTAAACACCTCGTTTGACCTGAGACCTTGGAAAAGGCTTCAAAATTTGTGTGATAGCACAGAAACAGTGTGTGTGTGTGGTTTGGATAGTATTGTGTGATCTTACAGGGTGAAAAAACTTAGGTTTGGGGTTTTAGTATATGGTGATATATGGGAGCCAAGATGGAGAATTTTGGGTGTGGATTAGATGGCTTTTTTGCACCTTCTTCACAGATATGGGTGATTTTCTCTAACTGAATGAAAGATGTCTGCATTGTGGGTTTCAGGTGTTCATAACTGGGTTAGAAACATAAATAATATAGATGCCAACAGTTTATTGGATAATTGGGACATAAATAGCCTTGAACAGACACCATTTTGCCTCACTTTCTCAGCTTGTTAGAGAGAGTTCACATCTTGTGAGTTTGTAATAGATAAGGACAATAAATTTCAGAGTGAGACATCAAAAACATCTCCCGAGTTTCATTTGCCCTGACCTTGGGGCAACAAAGAGCCTGAAATTCCAACAGCTGTCCTTCCTTGAGAAGGCTCCCAGGAGACCTCAGAGCTCCTTCCAGTGCCTAAAGGCTTGTAAAAAAAGAGGGAGAGAGACTTCTTACATAGGCACTGACAGGACAAGGGGAACAGTTTTTAACTAAAAGAGGGGAGATTTAGATTAGATGTTAGGAAAAAATTCTTCCCTGTGAGGGAGGGAAGACCCTGGCACAGGGTGCCAGAGCAGCTGGGGCTGCCCCTGGATCCCTGGCAGTGCCCAAGGCCAGGCTGGACAGTGGGGCTGGAGCAGCCTGGGATAGTGGAAGGTGTCCCTGCCCTGGCAGGGGTGGCACTGGCTGGGCTTTAAGGTCCCTTCCAGTGAGGTCTGTGATTTTGACTCTACATCCATCTGCTCCTGGCAAGGCCATGCAGCCTCCAGGGAATGGGGTGAAGGCTCTGGCACTGCACAACCCAGCCAGCACAAGAGACTGAGGCTTGAACCCAGGATTGTCACAGCAAAATCCTTCCTCTGTCACCAGCATAGAAGTGACCTGTGACACACCTGGAAAAATACTCTGTGTCAAATACAACACAAGCAGAAACAATCACAGCTGGTGTTTGTCACCACTTTCAATCCAGGTGACAGAAAAAAAATGAAGGTGAAAAGGAGAGCTTCCCATGTCAGCACTTATTGACTCCAAAGAAAAGCAGTTGCAGGGAACTTAAAACATTTTTATTCCGAATTTCTAACAAGAACCTTGTCATAAGTTGACAGAACTTAAAAAGAACATTAATTTTGCACATTCGAGTCAACATGTATTATTGTCTAGTGGTAGTATACAGATGGTGGAAATCCAGTCTTTAGGGGAAAGTATGAAGGCATTAATCTCTTTCTAGACAAACATCATGTGTGGCTTCTTAATTCTTTACGGTTGTATATTTAGATCTCATTTTGTACTTCACATGTTTAGAAATATACTGCTTGATCTGAACATTTTCAGTCCCAAACATGCATTTTTACTGATTTAAACCATTCCTACTCCCTTCCTCCCCCAATACAGAACAGGTACCTGAGAGCTCTCAAACATGTTTCAAGCATTAGAAAACTGCAAAACTCTAATGGGAACTGGAAAAGCACCTCAGTGTCCTCCTGAAACTTCCCCTGTTTGGGGTTGTGTGTGATGCAAGGAACTTGCAGAGGATTCTCTGTTAAGGTCTGCCTGGGGAAGTCCCTCACACACAGGAGACAAAGGCAAAGCCCAAGGTGTGAAGGTGCAAAAGTTAAGGTCAGGATGCTCTCAAAGCAGTCTCTGCAAATGACAACACTGTTTAAAACCCAACCTGAATGCTTGTCATACCCTGAGCGGACAAACTCAGACTCCAACAAAATAAAAACAAAACCTGCATGCACAGTAAAATACCTTTAAGTTTTCCTGTTACAAAAAACAGAGACTTGGCAATTATCATGTTTTTCCTGTTCACAGGGAGCCACCGTGACCCAGGGTTGGGCTAGGAAGGTTTCTCTGTACATTTTTCAGTCTATTTTTTTCAAAAACAGTAACAAAATTCACCAAGTAAAGGTGAGGGTAACTTTTAAAACAAGTGGTTGGGGGAAACATCTGCCAACCAAGGACAGTTCCACATATTCAAATGCTACAAGAAATAGATTAAGCAACAAAAGCCAGGTGTAGAGTCCTGCCATCAGGTCCAGAGCATGTCTGTCTTCTGCAGGAGCTCTTCTGTCCAAACCAGGGAGACACTTACTGCTGGGGCAAAAATACATTCCAAGGGGAGGAACTAATACTCCGAACTCTGGAAAGGACAAGATACAATTTTTGCATGAGATGGACAAAGATACAACAACTTCCCCCACTCCCCCAAGGGACAGTGGCCTCTGCAGGGGCAGCACTTGCTCCCTTGGCAACAAGGCTTCTCCACAACTGCCATTTCAGTTTGGTTTGCCAGACTCAGCCCAACACTGGTAATTGCACAGTCCCTGGCTGTGCAGGAGCTGTGTCTGCAGTGCCCCGAGAGCACCACGTTTAGTTGCTCCCAGTGGGAACCAGGACAATCATTCCTCAAAGCATCTTTAAGCTGCTGCTTTGCTGCTAAAGGCAAATGAAAATCTTTGCTTTCAACATTAGACAATTCCCCATGGGGAGAGTTCCTTCTCTCCCTCCCCCACAGGAAGGAATTTGGTACTTTTCCCCCCAGTGGTGCTGGTTTAAGGACCCTGTTTTGTTATGAAGAAAAAAGACTGCCCATTTTTTTTAGAAAAAGGGTTGCAGAGTTACAAGTTAAGTTGGGAGCAGATTGCTGGCCAAGGAAGGTTATTTGTGAGCTGAATGTTGTAATCGCCTGTT
>JAYDZK010000056.1:56685035-56719635 GCA_034509185.1 Euphonia xanthogaster | reverse complement strand
TATCATAAAATAATAAATCAGCCTTCTGAAACATGGAGTCAAGATTCTCATCTCTTCCCTCGTCCTGGGACCCCTGCAAACACCACCACACTCAGCCACTCCCCGCCTCTCAAAACAGGCAAAGTCTTTCTTGGCAAGCATCAGCAAGAGTGGTAACTGCTGTGTGTTCCTACCCATCCTTTTTACTCATACTAAACATGAATATTGCATGAGCAAGCCAACATTTCAGAATCAGACCAACTGGTCCACACAAACCTATTTGTCTTTGGCTTACGTGTGCCACTGACTATTAATAACAAAACACACACTACAGAAAAAGTATAATAAAATCACTTGGTTAAATCCACTCATTTAGGACATCTATCAACACATGCTAGTCCACTTTTTGTTAAAAAAAACACCACTTTTATTTTCTGCTCCTGGTCTAAAAAAAGTACCTTTTTTTCCCCCCGGTAACCAAAAATGTTAGTCTAGTTGGAAAAACAAAAGCTGGGGATTCTTTTTTGTCCAGGAGCTTGCTGAGCTGGCCTGCTCAATGGGTCTGATAAAGAGCTGTGCAACAAGCAGTGTGTGTTAAAATGTTAGCCTCAATTCGTTTCATTGAGTGGTTTTTTAATAGTCTGTTGCCCTTTAGAATTATTTTTGTCCTACATAAATAGGATCTGTGCAGGGTTTTAAAACTTTAAGCATGCAAAACAAAAAGAAGAGTACAAGGGAGAGCTGCAAAATGTGGAAACTGTGGTAAAATCCCAGGAGCAATCTCCTCTCAAACGTTATAGGAAAACAAAGAATTCTGTTTATGCACACATATTTATATTTATATAAAACTCATATATGCACACATCCCCACACAACTTTTCTTATTATCACTGTCCCTTAAAATGAGATGCAAATGAATGCAAATTGCTGTTGTCTTCTAAGCACAGTAAAATAAACAGAACAAACAAATTATCAGAGGCTGTGAATGTTGCCTGTACAGTAAGAACAAATACATTTGTCAATAAATACAAAATTTTGTTTTAGCTACACAATGGTCATGATGAGAAATTTCAATGTCGCTATTTGAAGTTATTTTTCCATTTTTACCAATTCAGACACATCTTGGGATGTAGATTCTTGTGAGACAAGTGATGTGAGGGTTTGATTTGCAGAACTAGGATGATTCCATTGTTTGTTGGGATTGCTTAAAGCTGCCGCTGGGTAAGTTCTGTTCCTTAACTGGAGAAGGTCAAAATGTTTGGGAAGTGGGAAAACTGATGGTCAGAAACACATAAGAAAACTGAGAATTCATTTTGCCAGCATATGTGGAAACTGTATAAATCCTGCTCCTACATTTGCTTTATATGATCTCTCACACTGGCCTGGATCTGATTGCTGAACAAAATATTAAAGGGTCAGAGGAGGATGAAAGCATAAAGCTGTGTTTGCTCCCAGAAATCCAAGATCAGCACCACTGGAGACTGGATCTGACTTTTCAAAACACAGGGAGGTCCCTCCACCAACTTCAGTGCATTTGAGGTCAAATCTTTCTGGAATACAGACGTTAGAGACTGCCCAATTAAATACAAATAATCTTCCTTGGGGCAACTCCACAAATCTGCTATTTACATAATGTGGCAAAGGCTGAGCCAGTTTTGCTTATCTGCATCAGCAGATTGTCCCTTCCTGCTGACAGAAAAGTGCCTGATGCAAGCCAGCCTTAAACAAAAGCCACTTAAACCCAATTATGTGTTCAAGAAGATAACTGGGACAGGGAGGCTGAAGAAACACTCCCCAAAAACAAGAGAGCTCCTTGGGAAGGTAATTGGTACTGTCTGGTAAACCCAAACACACTTTGGCATTTGCAGACTCAAGAGTTCAGAAGGTATTTGCCTCTCTCATTACCAGACGTTAAAATTACACCACATTACACAAATCAAAGAAAGTTGGTGATAAAAAATAACTATATTATGCATAGGATAAATTAAATTAATTTAATTGCTGTGCCAATTCAATTTGGTCTCCAATGTGATGTTTGGATGGGAACTTATGACAGGCTTTTGAAAAAGCACAGTTGTGCAGACTTCCCTCCCAGTGTGCTTCTTGTACAGCCTTTGGTGTGAACATGTATTGATCAATAACTGGCCTGGCTGAGGTGCTAGCACAGGATAAATTATCATGCTTACTGTAGTTAACTGTATTTCAATAATGCAATATAAACCACAGTGATAAATGGAAAGGACTTTTCCCAGTTTTTAAGTGCCTGTGAAAATAACTAAACACTCCCAGCAGCATCCTACACAAGTTCAGATGCAAATTTATCCCAGATTCCTGCAGGAGCTCCCAATGCTGCAATCTGCCTTGGAAGGAGGTGTGTTTGCAAGTGTCTGCTGTGTTAATAGATGGCAATATAATCAATAGCTATATATTTCAATCAATATACTCTTCTCCTTTATGCTCATATGCAACAGTAGCATACCCTGCTACCTACAAGAGAAGGCAGCAGAGCACAATTCTCAGAAGAAAATCTCTATTTTTCCATTATAAGAGCTGTGTTAGCTCCTATATTAACTTACACAGAATACACTGGATGGGATCCATACATTTTTATACAGATCAAGGCCTAATAACAGGCAAAGTGCTATCTTAATCAAAATATGTCTTTATCTAGACATCAACAGTTAAAGTGACCTCGAGGCACCTCAAAAGCCACAGCAGAAGGTAGTTTGGGACCTACTTTTACAGCACAAGTCCCAACATCAGAAGCTTCTTCGGGACCACAAGTGGCTCAATTGTGTCTCCTTGCCAGCACAGAGGGTAAACTATTTACATAAACCAAGTGACTCTTGTGAGCATTCTTTCCAAACCAGGACCAAGACCCACTGGCATCACAGAGTAGAATGAGTTCACAGCACCAGGCCTACAGACCACGTGAAAATCAGCCCTGAAGCCTCAAGCTGCCCTTCTGTTCCCAGGGTGTGAGACAAAGGGAACAGGAGGATTTAGACAAACACTCTGACAAAATGCAGCATTTTATTCCTAATACCCACACACAGAGGCACACGAGCTGTGTGTGCAGCAACCCATGTGTGCAGAAAGCCAAACACAACCGGTGATTCCAGGCCCTACCCTTTGCTGCTTGAACAGCATTTGGGAAGCTCTCAGGAAGACCCAATGCAGAGTCCCTATGGAAAGGGCTGGAATGTTGGGAAACTCTGGATACACTCCTAAAACTCCTGCTTACACATCCAAGACTTTGGCCTAGCTCTGCAAGTGTTTATACTCTTTGAAGTAGGTTTCTAAGAGCAAGTGCAGGCTTATCCCATCATCTGCCCTACTCAGACACCACCTGGTCATGGTGGAGACATGAAAAGACTTTTACCACTTCCTTCAGGGACTCGGCCACCAAACGGACTGGTGCCATCCTGGGGAGCACAGGCCACCCTCTACCACAGTGGCAGCAGAACCATCTCCCCAAGCCCACAGTGCAAGTCTTTAAAAACTTGAGCTGTAACACTACATTTTCTAAAACACCCTGGTTCAGATTGAAGGGGAAGAGCCCAGGTCACACCACACCTCACAGCCTGGCTCCCCAGAGCTCAGTTAACCCATCTGCCCTTGGATTCTGATTCATCCTGAAGATCTCACTGTGGCTCTGGCTTCTCCTTGACCCCTGCTCAAAAGCCTCACGTGGTGAAAGGGGACTCCTCACACCCCACCCTGTGGCAGGAAGGCTGTGGGAAGTGCAGCAGCAAGGCTGGAGGCCAGATCACCCCTGTGTCCATCTGCCACTGCAGCAACAGCAGCAGTGTTATCGTGCTGGGGGTTTGCTTTGCATGATATCTGGAAGGAAAAGGGTGGGGATTACTAATTCTCCTTGAATCAGAAGCAGAGTTAAGGCATCACTGCTCTAGCAGCATCTAGAAGTGCATCCAGCACATGGCTTGGAGCAGAAAAGCCTGAGGGTTAAAACAGGACACTTCCATCCTTGCTGGGCTGCCCTGAGAAACTGAGCACTGCAGGAACCCCCAAACAAATCTTCGGGTTATATTGGGATTAAGACATTTGACACTACATCAACACCTACAAACCAACAGCTCGACCCTTCCTTCTCTCTGAGTGACTTGCACACTAATATGTATCAAAACCTAAGCAATTCATTGGCAGAGGAAAAAGTACCTAGAACAGCACTTCAGAAGCACAGCAGGGACTGTGGCTGACAGCAAACAAATGATGTGGTATTTCTGAGCACAAACACACACAGAACCTCTCCATGGGGCAAAGGGGAAGCAGGCAAATCAGCCCAACCACAGAGCTAGCTGTCAAAACACATCAACTTGTTTTTTCACAAGGGACCGTGTATTTGAGTGGAGGCAACATGGATTTATCTGTTCCACTCTGGGAGGTGTTTGGCAGTGCAGCCAGTCACTGAAGCAGAGCTCTGCAGGATACAACACTACCATGTATTTCAGAGAGCAGTCTGTGAGTGCTGGCATCAGCTCTGATGCTGAGAGCAGAAACAGCAACCTGGCTGAGGCCAGAAATGGGTTAAATTCATATGTCTCTATCTTTGTCTCCCATGTGCACAGGTTGTCCTTGCTGCACCACCCACATTTTCCCTGCTTCCCAGATTGTTCTCTCCCTTTCCCTTCTTGGTAGGTCTCACTTGCACAGGCTCTCAGTGGGCAATTCACACAATCTCTTCCCACCCAGGGCCACATTCCCTTCCCTTGGGATGATTCCCACAGCACTCTCTTCTTGCTCTTCCACTTCTGCCTTAAAAACCAGACCACCTCTGCTTGGCAGTCTGCCTTACAGGACTGGGGGCAGTGGGGAAGACTCAGGCAGATTTGTGCATATGCCACGTTTTCCGAAGCTGAAGGATGCTTTTCCTCAGGTTTTTAAGCCCTATGGCTCAGCCAGATTTTGGGTTGGTTTCCTCCCATTAGCCTTAAGACAGATCTTACAAAGGCAAATTAGAACTGCTTCTACTATTGTGTTTTTTATTGTAGTCACATCAAAGGGTAACTAGGTCCCTGGTGAAATTGTCTGGTTAAGTATTTCCCCATAGCATTGTATTTTCTAGGTTTCATCTAATGGCATGAATCAAATATCGATTTAAGGGGACATCCACCCGAAATGAAGACATACAGATGCCTAAATATGCACACACCAATAAACATGCACTGGGTATAAATCAGTCAGCAAGTCTGATGCCAAGAAGCTGATTGTGAGTGTGTGATATTGGTTCTGTGCAGCCTGGATTGTACAGGGGTTGTGCAAGGACACAGAGGATTCATCCAGCCTGGACTTATTTAGCTATTCACATTAAGGATGCTCCAATAAAAGCACCTAGGCCAGAACCTACTGTACCAAATAAGCCTATGAATTAATTTGCACCCTCTCCTGTGCTGACAAGCAAAGGTCACATCACTCACAGGCTTTGTCTAAAGGCAGTTTGGGTTGGAAGAAGGTTGGGCTAAAAATCAAAGAACAAAGATGACGAATATATACATAAGCCAGGACGAAACCAGCAAACATAGATACCTGTAGGGACTGAAAACTCCCCAAATCCTTTCGTCTTGGGCTGCATCACAAAACTTCAGACGTGGATTTATTCTGCCAGTAAATTTTAAAATATTCACAAGCGTTTGTGGGATTAGGGCCTCGGATAATCAAGATAAGGAACTGATCTAATTCATAATGTAATGCTGCTGAGTAGCACGGTGCCATCAGCCATCAGGTCAGTGCATTGTGCTCAGCATATGATTCATTGAACAATAACATATAATCATATTTGATCACAGTGAGCTAGCTAAGGCTGGAAAAGAATAATTACATCTTCTGCTATCAACCATCAACTCATAAATTACCACAATTATTGGATTAACTTTGCTCCGAGCTCTGGGAAATTTTTTTTTCCCCGCTTCCTACTGTAGGGGGAAGGGGATGAACTAGTGTTAAAGAAGGAGGAAAAAAGAGTTATTGAGCTGTACTCCAGTCATGGATAACTAACTGCAGGCAGACCTCTGGATGTGGTCTGACTGACCCTCTGGAAAGAGAAATGCAACCTGGAAAGGCCATTTGAACAAACGGGAGGTGTAGTCTGAGCACATATTTTTGGGAAAGGACACGCTGTACCACCAGACTGTTAAACCTCTGTAGAAAAGCCAAGTCAAGGAGCAATACTGAGTTCATTTAGCATAGCATGTAGGAAAAGGCTCAGCTAGGGATCCAGTCAAAGACCCAAAAGGCCTCTCCATAGCCCTATTTCAACAGCTTAATCCTCCCTGATGTTCCAAATAGCTTTGCCAAGAGGTTAATCACTCAGTTTTCATAAAATGTGTAATATTATAGACTTTGACATATCTCAGGATCAGGCAGGCCCAGTAGAACTGATATTACTCAAAGAAAAAAAAAAAAAAAGAGCTCATTTTTATGTAAGTAAGTATAGAGATGTGGGCAATTGCTGTGTTTATTAAGGAGCATAAAAGGGAAATTTTCCTGGCAGTAGGAGCTGTGATAGCTTAACTAGCACATGAACAGAGAAAATCAGAACCTGCTTATAATGGATGCTTTGCATGCTCAGTCATGCCTCTGGTCCAGCAGCATATATCTACACACATTAAAGACAAACAGCATGTGGTGGGGGTGCCAAAAGCTGAGAGAGGTTGGTAAAAGTAACTGACATTTCAGGCACATTGTGGTTCTAGTTCTTGGCAAATCAAAATTCTCCGAGGAGAAGTGGTGAAACCTGGCTGATACAAATCAATAGGTAATTGGGATATTCTCAAGGAGCCAGAGCAGAAACTTGGCTACAGAAAAATGTTGACTTCTAAGTCCATAGCACTGACTTCACAAAGCTTTATTTTTCATAGATGAAGAATGAAAGAAAATTAGACCATGAGAGAATTCATGTGCCAAGTAAACACACATATTAGTGAAATAGAGATTTATAACTATTCTGAAAGAAATCAAATCAAAAAGCGCCACCAAATTGCAGGACACATCTACCATATCTGCACAAGTGGGCAGGGTTCCTATGGACTGTCACTGTGGGCCAGGTAAAAATGGAAACCACTGCCAAAAACACTGAGCCCTGGCCCAGCTGAAAGGCAGCTGCATGCTCTGGCTTGTGCAAAGCCTGAGGCTGGACTGGAGGAAGAATTCAAAGCCAAAACAGGCTGGTTTTACCCTAATGGATGTCATGGTCAGCTCTTACTGAGAAGCAGAGGGACAAAAGTGCAGGAGCCATGGGATGCTCAGGGCCAGGAGAGGCACAGGTACAAAGAAGGAGCAGGAGGGCACGAGAACACCTCTCATGTACAACACCACCAGCAAATTTTGTCTCCAAGAACAAAGACTCCACCTTTTTAACCTCTCCACAGCCCACACTCCAACGTGTTAATGAGGGGAGGCAGCCCCTCTGAGGCTCAGCTGGGCAGCAGGGATCTGCCATGGGTTGCATACCAAGATGTGTTGTTTGCCAACAATTCTGACATTATCCAGTACTTGCTTTGTAAATCCAAACCTGTCTCTGCAGAAACAGTCTCTTTCTTGCTTCAGTGAAAGACAGCTTATGTTTTTTATCCACCTTTGGTTATTTACAATAGAGATCCTGACCATCAACTTCTCTTCACAATGGGAAAAAAAGAACAAGACCTAGACTAACAGAACAACAGGCTTTGGACAAAAGGGGGCCATGGTATTCACTGACAACAGAAATGAAGCAAGCTGCATTTCAAGGGGAGCTGGTGTGACGAGAGACAGCACAGAGTGTGAGTCTTTTTCAGTTCTGACAGTGTAAAGACTTACAAAGGAAAAACAAAACCACAAAATCAAAGTGCCTTTCCATACATTATCAGAAAGAGTAAACATATCAGTGCTGCTAATTATTATTGCAAATAAAACAAACATCCCCAGGGGAAGTCCATTACTGTCACTATTTTCCTAATTGCACAGAAAAAAATGCATTTTGGGATTGAAGGGACAGGAAAGAAAACATTCCCTCCTAGGACAGCACAGGGCTCCACAAGAAACTGCTGCCTCCCACCAGCCTGCTGAGTGTGGATGCTTCTAGGTGGCAATGCTGAGGAACACCCCAGGGCAGGGCTGGAAAACAGAAGTCAGACCAATTTCCCAATCTTCTTCAAGATTTACTGCAATGGAAAATGGAAACACAGATCCTGCTGCTCACTATCCCCACCTTCCCTTCAGGAAAGGAAAAAAAGGAGAGGACCCCTCAGTATCAGCTGTAGTGGAATTCAAAAAGGAGTTCTCTCTTAATTTCTCCTTCATGGGTGGGGGAAATCAAGTGCAAGCCTATATACTGATCAGTCAAGGTCTTTACCCAGTACTTGTTTGGGAGACAAAGCATAGGAGAGAGTTTTAGGAGACAGAGGACAAACAATCAATCATATTTGACTTAAAATAATTAGAAAATAATGTGAGAGGGAAAGACTCAAGGAAACAATTAATGTAATAGCCAGAGAAAACAAGAGCAAATCCATGTTTAAACTGGAGTGAGTGAGTCTAGAACCAACATTTGCATCAAATGCCTCATAAGCACTTGATCACTGTATATCACCCTGCAGAGGTGATGGAGAATTTGATGTGGGAGAGAGGGAGGAGAAGACAGATTCAGGGGTCTCTGGGGTCCAGTGGAAGCTGCAAAAGCCACTGGGATGCTCATGCATGTGCCGAACCAGTGCTGTCAGCTGCACTGCTTGCCAGGCTGGGCTCTTTGGGTGCAGTTAAGTTTTAAACAGAACATGACTTGCCAGAGTCAGATTATAGTTAAATATTCTTTTCTTCCTCCTCTTCTTACATAAAACCTTTCCCCTTGACTGGGGGCAGGGGAGAGAGAGAACTCACAGCTGGAGCAGCCAAGCTGTGGAGTTTATGATTTCACATGAAACAGGCTTACTAAAGATTGCAGCTGTAGCATCCAAACACATCCTCCTCTCTGGTAAAGTCTAAACCAAGCTTGATGCAGCTCAGGAGAGCAGAGAAAGGGCCATGCCTCAAAGCCATGTGGGGAACAGTTGCTTTGCTCTGTCAGAACAGCACAGGGACAAGACATGCTCCACAGTCTCCTAAATTCCCTTATTTCCAGCTAATTCTGCACATATACAAACAGCCTATTGAAATCTGAGGGCAATGCAAGGCTGTATTTGTTACAGTACAACATCTCTCTGCTTGCAATTTATGAGCAAGGATGGTAAACCTTTTAAAAAAAAAGTTGCCAGTTGAAAGCTCCTGTAACAGCCTTAGTCCAAATCACTTCATCCTCTTCTCACCTCTGACCTCTCCTTAGGAAAGTAACACAGACCCTCCTTTTACAGCCCTTTGCAAACTAAACATAGCAAGTGCCATAAAGGATAGGAATCATTATAACTATTTGACTTCCTTGCTAATGTCCAGAACACGGGTATTTATGTTAAAGGTTGCAAAATGCACAAGTCATTGAAAAATGAGAATGGCCAAGAGGGTGTAAATCATAAATGCCTGTGCAAAGACATCACAGGTTTAGAGTTATGTAATTTCCCCTTAGCTCCAGTTGCCTGCCTGAGGGAGAAGAGAGTACGAGCAATTGGCACAGTACCTCAGGGCCACTGTAAAAAATATGCTAGAGAAGTTCTCCACCCACACACCCTCCCCTTCAATCTGATCCACTTCAAACTCTTTCTCAGCTTGGATCTATTACTTACATTGCTATGGACAGGATGAATAAAAACAGAGAGTAAAGTGCTACCATTTCTTTGACAGAGAAATGTCTATACATTAGGATGTAAAAGCTCCTCAATTTAGATTAAAGATAAATTTCAAATGCCTAGTTTTTAAAAAAGTTAAGATTCTGTGCAATTATGCTATTTAATCATAGAACAGTTGGGGTTGAAAGGGACCTTAAGGATCATCCCATCCCCTGCCATGGGCAGGAACACCTCCCACTATCCCAGGTTGCTCAGTGCCCACTCCAACCTGGCCTTGGATGCTGCCAGGGATGGGGCAGCCACAGCTGCTCTGGGCAACCTGTGCCAGGGCCTCATCACCCTCACAGGGAAGAAATTCTTCCATATCTCTAATCTAAGTTTCCCGTCTTTCTCTTTGAACCCATACTCCCCATCCCCTCACTCCAGTTCCTGATGAAGAGCCCCTTCAGATACTGGAAGGTTGCTATGAGGCCTCCACACAAACTTTTCTTCTCAAAAGTGAATAGCCCCAACTTAATCAGCGCAGAAATGGTGTCATAATCTCTGTTTAGAATCTCATTTTCAATCCTTATTTTCAGAGGCCCTTTAGAGTCAGATTTACCATTCTATCCTATTTATAGAAACACACCATTTTACTAAGCACATGCTCGAAATATAGTAGGTAAATTGTAAATCAAACACCCCTAGGTGGGACTGTGCCCCTGCACATCTACCTCCCATAGCCTGGGAACTGCCCCTTTTCTGGAGAACCTCCTGAATTTCCTGCCCATTCTGCCTCTGAAGATGAGAACAAAGGCAGAACACCACAAAAGGGAGGAAAGCTAATTTGAAAGTGCAGCTCTCTTTTTTCTGGGACCTGCTTGGCTGTGTGTCTTTTGTAGATAGCTCTGCTCAAGCACCACAATTTCCCTCACACTTCCACCTTCACAGGGTGTGCAGTGCTTTGTCCTCCCAGCTGGGCAGCAGCCTTTCCAAACACAACCCTATTATTTCTTGGGGTAAGTGGGATAGCTCATCTCAGTTTCCATTGGGGATGAAAATTAAAGGCTGCTGCTTATGCACCACATTTACCAGACCTTACATAACTGACAAAGACTGCCCTGGCTCTGGCTGAAAGGGAGCTGGGAGAAATCATCTGGCTGGGGGGAATTATCTATTATAAATAAATCACATGCGTGCACACAAAGAGCAGTTCTCACCCAGACTAAACACTTTTCTCCAAGTCAGGTGTCTGCTTTGTGCTCTGTGAACAGGAAAATCACATGTCCTGCACTTCAGATCGAAATGCTCTGCACTAAAGGAGACAGGATAATCACTTAGTCCAACCAGCACAGCCAAAGCCTTGAAAATTCACCCAGTGGCTAAATTCATCTGTATTTCTGCCCGTGCACTTGGACAGGAACAGAACACGGTTTTGCAAAGCACCTTTTATGCTGTCTGTGCTTAATTCTGAAGGGCTCATTCACTCCAAGTTATCTCCCCACCATCCTGGAAGTTGCTGTACAGTGGATTCTGCAGTACACAAGGATCCCATCCAGGACACTGCAGCCAGAGGAGAGCTCCTCTCAGGATACTGGGGGTGCTCCTCAGCACTGTGACCCCTCCCTCTTGGGCTGCCTATGAACTGTGCGAGGGATTAAACTCCTCTCAGTTTCACCACTTTGATTTTGCTGAAGCAGCATCACTTTGGCAGTGTCTACAAGGAAATCCAACTGGCGACACAAATTCCTTCCTACAGCCACGCTCCATGGCATCAGGTTTCAGCAGCCTGCTGCAAGCTCTTCCTACAGGTCCAGCTCCTGATGTCAGCACAAGATTTAATAATTGTCCCACCACATGGTAACTGGGGCCCCTACAAAGGACAGGTACTTTTGGGTGGAACCCATTCCACAGGTGCAGAGACACCCTGAGGAAAGGTTAGATATGTGAGAAATGATGCTCACTTCAAAAATTTAAAAGGTTTATTAACACCTTATCAAAAATACAACAGAAGACCGAATAGAGAAAATATTACAACACTGGGAGCAAAGGATTTTTTCCACCTTGTGCTCATCCACACAATGGAGGTTTTGCCTTTTAACCCTTTAGCCCCTTCCAAGGTTCTGTCCATCGAGTCCTTCTTTGCTGTCCAGTGATGGAGTTGACTTCCTTGCATTCTGATTGGAGGTCAGGTACTGCCAGAGTAACAAGCCAGCCCTCCCAAATGTCCTGACAACCCAGGTCACCCCTGATAACACAAGGGGGTAAAACATAACTATAAATCTATAAAACTCCTCTTAACTTATATACATGATATTTGCTGTTTAATTGTGAGAGTCAAGCATCATATTACTCATATACCACAGATACAAAACAGTATGGCAAGGTTACTGCTTTCTAAAATAGGTGTTGTTTAAGGAAAGAAATTCTTCATTGGAATCCACAATGCACATATTTCAGCAGTCCATCAGCCTTGCCCCCTCTCACGTGCCACCATTTTTACAACTAAAGGAATCAGCATCTTGGAGTAGTGTTTTAAATAGGGGTCCAAGGAGATCTCGCTGTATGGGGAAGAGGAGTTCTCAACACAGCCATGAGCCCTCCCATCTCCTCTGGGCACTTCTAAGCAAACAAAACCTGAAAGCAAGAAGCTGAGGCCTCACTCCAACTTTTCCTTGTGACCCAGGAAAAGCGAAGAGGTTCTCTGGAGACAATTCTATCTATACAAACAACATTCAGAAATTAGTCACAAAAGCAGCAGTGGGGTGAAGGGGAGCCATAAGGCCAAGCCTGTGCTGAGCAACCCTAAATTCAAGAGCAGGGCTTCTGGTTAGCCAGGAGGTCTCTGCAGAGATGCCTTCAGGTAGAAAAGCTTCTAGGCAGGCAAAGGGAGAACTTCCCAAAAACTCAGGCATGCTTTCAGTGTGTGTTAAGCTTACTGAGATATTACACTGAATTTTGCTGTGATTGCTACTGCTCCAACTTTTCTAGCAACAAAATATACATTACACTGTTACCCAGATCACATGAGTGTTTATCACTTGTCTTCGGTTGCAAATGCAGGATGTGGCTGGGGTGTGCATTCTATTGGCATCTGTTAGAAGTGAGGCAGTTATCTGCTGTTAATTGGGCCACCTGCTAAAACCAGGTGGGGCAGTTCTCTTTATTTCTTCCACAACCAATCCTCCCTCTGGGGAGATATCTTCTCTTAATGGGCCATTGAGTGTCACTGCATGACTGATCAAATTACATCATCCCATTGGGAGATGCTCTGCCCAGAGGGAAGAGCCAAGCATTCCTAACTGGATATAATCTGAGACTTGGAACACCACAGGCAGCCTTTCCCCACTGGATTCCCAGAGGTGCAGCTGTTTTCTCCACTAGATTCCCAGAGGAAGACGAGGCCCATCTACAACACCACTGTATCTTTAGAGGAAAATGACACCCTTCTACAGAATCACTGCTCCAACAGAACCACACCTGTCACTGCAGGAGGACTGCAGCCACCAGTTAATGGCGCTGCTACCAGCACCCTGACCCACAGGGTGTCAGGTCATATTCTGACTCTGTCACTGTTGTTTTGTATTACTGCATTGTTTATTTTTCCTAATAAAGAACTGTTATTCCCATATCTTTGCCTGAGAGGCCCTTAATTTCAAAATTACAATAATTCAGGAGTGGGTTCACATGTTCCGTTTCAAAAGAAGCTCCTGCCTTCCTTAGCAGACACCTGTCTTTTCAAACTAAAACATCACTGTATTTTAATCTCTGAATTTCCTAAAAAAACAAACAAACAAAAACAAAAAAAAAAAAAACCAAAAAAAAAACACCTTACAAAAAAATAAAGCAATACCAACCACAACACAAGGAGGAAAAGGAAATAAGAGACATATTAGTATAAAAGGATATAATCTTTAAAACAAATGGCTTACATACAAAAACTGTTCAGAAGCTTGACCAAGTAACAGGGCTCAAGTCAATGCTCAAAACCATTTGGTTTCTATTCCTGTGCCCTCTCCTCTGGTGGAGGAGGTTTGCACTCCTGGCTATCAGGAGTCTGATAGCCAGGAGTACAAACCTGTATCTGATGCTGCCTCATTTCTAGACCATAGAGACATTTGGAATTTCATCATATATACTGGATCCTTACCCCAAATTAACTATTTGAAGCTGTTGGTTTCCTTCCGGCTGATAAAGCAGCAACAAAAATAGTGTCTAATGCTACTTCTTTAAACTAATTTATACTTGATTTAAAGTAAATCCAATTGGTGTCATAATTACCTTGTTTAATGATGTTCATGCTAATTATTACACTTATTATCATCTTTAGTTTATTTCATTTTCAGCAGTGGAGAGATGCCCTCAGCTCTTTGAACACACCCTGGGATTTACAGCCATGTTTTCCCCTCACTTTCTCTAAAACATAATTTTACTGTCATTTTCAACATATTGGTCAGCTCCAGGATCAGGAGAGAGACAAGTTATTCTACATGGAAGTAGTTAAATTGAAAAAGTGTCTGAAGCTGAACTGCCAGGAGATGAATCAGAGAGATGCTGCTGCTCCTGGAGTAAATGTTATGGGCATTCCTTTCCTTCTAAGTCAGGTACTCTAGAAACTGAGTTGATGCTAAAGGGATTGAAGAATTTGATGGTATCATAAAGTCCATTTTCCAACACAAGCACCATAAGTTTCTGACCTATGTTTGTAAGTGGGAAAAGAGTGAAGGAAAGACCTCAACAAAAGCACAAGAAGATTTTATTAGGGGGAAGAAAAACAAAACAAATGCAGCTGCAGGTGCACACTCTCCCTTTTCTTCTTTACTATTCACTGGGAGATTCCCCTTTTTAGCATCCTATAACATGGAAGGGAGCTGAAGGAAGCTTTTGCTGGTCTCTAAGCACCTTTTGCCCTGCTGCTGCTCCCACATCTCATTGATTTGTTCCTTGTGCAGCAGATGCCAGTCAGGCAAAAATGGAATATTTATCTCTGCAAGGCTTTATCTGAAAAATCTCAAACTCTGCCTTTCAGTAGGCGGCAAGGGAAAAGCAGCTTCTCTCTCAAAAGGAGCATTTCCATGCAGGATTTGGGTTTTTCTCTACTAGATCCTCAGGAAATATTTGGGTTTTGTGACCCTAATGGCCTGGAAGGATTTCCTATTCAGTTGCATGGACCAGATTCAATGCAGTAGCTGTTTCACATTGTCCAAATAGTGTAACACAATGAAAATATATTAATGAGTTACATTGGGTCTACTTTATCATCACTTTGTATTAAGGGAGAAACAAAATTCAGACTGGAGGAGAGACAGGCAATGAGAAGGATGGGGGAAAGAATGTCTCAATAGCAGAATCAAAGTGTGTCTGGGGGATTTTCATTGTTGGCTAAAACCTTTTTTTTCAGTCTGAAACCAAAAGTTGCATTTCATTTTCATGTTCTCAAAACTTTTTGCCCAGTTTCAATTAAAAAAAAGGTGTGGATTTTTTTCGCACAAAAATATTTCACTTTTTAAAACCCTTCAATGATTTTTTTTGCCTATTAAGCAATTCTTCCATCCCTGCCTAAGAAAAAAAAATAATAAAAATCAGTGTTGTGCTGGACCCATAACCAAAAATATTTGTAACAATTTTGAAATGTGTAGCCTGGATTCCCTAGAAAGTGTAGCTTGTTCAACAGAAAAGACACATTGAAAGAGAAGTGTCCTGGGATAAGTCTGAAATACAAAAACTGTCATTGTCACAGAACCATTGGGCTGGCAGGGATGGAATTAACTATTAAGTGTTTATTAGTCCCAGAAATTATATTAGGCTGGCTATTACTTTTTGCCCAGAGAGAACCAGGACATGCAATCAGTAAGGGAAATTTCCATGTCTTCTAAAATATACAAGGCAGGACTTGAACAAAAATCTCCCAGCACTGCTGGCAGCAACAGCTGCTATTATTTTGTAATATTGAATAAGAAGGTGCCCAAGCAACCAAAAGCAGATGACAAGATGAAGATGTGAGTTGCTGGAAACAGCAAGCATCAGGAAATTAGCACCAACAGCATCTGAGGTAGCAACCTTTTTAAAGTGTTGGGAAATGAGGATGTAATGTCAGAGTTTATGGATTTACAGTGCTCATTGCAAACACTCAGCCCTTCCACAGCAATCTCCATATAAAAGGTGTCAACCACAGACTTAATTTTTAAGAGGACATGATGATCATGGATCCTGCTATTAGCTTACATTTTTCCAAAGACTTATCCCCTGAAGAAAAGCACTGGGACCAACAGAGCCAGAAAGCAAACACCTTCCTCCCTTCCCTGAGGCTACCTGAGAACTACTGCAGCAATAAGCTGCTACTGCAACTGAACCAGAATTTCCTGCCTGTTATTTCTTCCTGCCAGCTTTATATTCAAGCTGCTCACATGGCACAAGTGCTATTTTATTACCTCATGGCTGCACTAGGCTAAAAAAGACAAAGAATGGCTGCACAGATCAGCCTTGCCTGGATCCTGGTTGCATCCTGCCTCAGCCTGCAGGGAGCTGCCTGGTCCCAAAGGATTCTCACATTACATGGGACTCTGTCCCCCCAGTGGTGTCCCCATCCTGAAGCAGGCTTGTGCCACCACACCCAAGAGCATTGCAGTAAGGGAAGACCTACCTCTGCTAATATCGCCAAAGTAAGGCAAAAGAAGAAGGGAGACTCCAAGAAAGATGGAAAGAGACAGTTGGCAAGCACTTGGAGTGATGGGACAATGAGGAATGACTTCACACAGACAGAGAGCAGGCTTAGGTTGGATATTAGGAAAAATTCTTGACTATGAGGGTAGTGAAGCGCTGGCACAGGGTGCCCAGAGGAGCCGTGGCTGCCCCATCCCTGGCAGTGTCCAAGGCCAGGTTTGACAGGGCTTGGAGCAACCTGGAACAGTGGAAGGTGTTCCTGCCCATGGGAACTGGATGGGCTTTAAAGTCCCTTCCAACCCAAACCATTCCAGGGTTCTACAGCTGGGTCAGACAGCACCACAGAGCCCTGTGTGGTTTCACTGAGCTGGCCCCTGCTGGAACAGCCCTTGCAGACCTTCCCTAAAGCCACCACTGGCCCTGTTCATGCACCCAGATCAGGCACTGCCTGAGGAACAACACCTGTCGAGGGGTTTCCTCCTCACAACCACAAAGGATTTCACTGAGGGCAATATTCATAACCACAAACAGCCCAACCCCTTCAGCAGCTAAACTGAGACCCCAGGACAAATCTGGGGGGTGCCAGCCCTGCTGGAACCCAGTGACACAGCACTGATCAGCCCCCAGAGCACAGATCCCAATCCACCAGTAAGGAAACAAGATTCCTAAGTAATTGAATTAAGTGCAAATAATTTAAGAGATCAGATAATTCCTTGGCTGCTGTTTTTTAATGCCAATGTTACTTTATTCCTTTGCATTTTCAAAGCAATATGTCCCTATTTAATGAATTACCAGATAGCTTCTCATCAAAATGAGTAAAGAAATTACAGCAGAGATTTTTTCTTCATTATTTTATCGGGTTGGCAATATCTGAAGAGATAATGCAACATCCCCTGGCACCATAAAATATGCAGCATTGTGAATAAAGTTCTTGATGAAAGAGCAGCAGAAAGCAGCATTTCATTGAGGCCCAGTGCTGTAAAAAAAAAAGCATGCTTTTTAAATGATTTAATTTAAAACTAAATCACATTTGAATCATTTGATTACTGTTTAATAACAATACATAATTCATGTCTTGGAAAAAATCAGATTCTGCTCTCTATGGCTAAATATATATTTAAAAAAGGATTAGTAATTAGAAATTTTCCCCTCCAACCAACCAGTTCTGACCCTGCATCTTCATCCTGGAGAGTTCCTTTCTCAAGTTGCATCAAGGAGCAAGTCAGCCCTGGGCAACCAGAAAAAGTGTCAGAAAAATTGAAGGATGCTTTAAAAATGCACTCTGTTTCCCTCCCTCTTATTTTCTATATCAAGTTTATCTGATAGCCACAAATGTAATATTTTAACCTATATTGAAATTATCTCTCTTTTTTTGTTTTTTGATCATAGGAAAGATGAGCAGGTGGTAGGGAAAAGAGAAATATATGGCACTCAAAGTAGCCCAAGATATTCAGCCCTTGGTGTCTATTTCCCAGAGGTAAGGAAGTGTCAGACTTGCTTCTAAAAGCCACCACAAAATTCCTGTCACACCCCTTCAAAGGACAATTTGTACTCATACATTATATTTCAAGCCAATCCAAAGCAGAGTGCTGCATGAAGAGTTTTTCTGACACAATTTCATATAAAGTTTTGAAGTACTACCAGCTAAAACAGAAAATAAACCCTGGATTTGTTCATTTCCCTCTACCTAAAGGCTTTTTTCCCTTACATTTCTAAAACTGAACCAGCAAAAAATTGAGTGGTGGGAAAAGGAAAATATGATAAAAATAAGAAGCTTGTTGTGTGTGTAAGAGTTTTTTAGAAGTCCAGCTGGCTTCTAATGAAAATAAAAATTAGAAAAACCCTCATGAATATTTTCGTTGGGAGGGATGATGATACATCCCCCCATTTAATCCTAGCAAACAAAAGCTGAGCCACAGTTATCTGGATTAAATGAGGCTAATTAAATTTCCTTTTGGACAGACATCACTGTCTTAATCTCCCTACCTGCAAGCTTCAGCAATGTTTCATCTCTTAGAGGTAAAACCTGTACAGAATTCCAGAGCTCCCACCAAAGGGAACAACTCTCCCAAATCACAATGCAGAAGCAGCTCTGCCTTCAGGCACTCCACAATAAGCCTTGTTAAATATTAGCCAGCCAGGATCGTGTAAAACCTCACATATTTCCTCCTCTAACACTGAACTAAACCATATGCAATTCTACAGCTCCAAGTACAGCTTGCTTCTCCTGCAGATGAACTAACAGAGTTGGTCTATAATCAGACCAGCTGCCTCACAATTAAATCTCTGTCCAGAAATGTGCATAAACCTGTGGGGAAAAGCTGTCCCACAAAATAAAAACACGTGCAACGAGCATTACTCAGCAGGCTGTCAAATCACAACAAATGCTTGGGAAGGGTTCTAATTTGTAAACACAGGCAGGCATTGGAAACATTGCAAACTCAAAGAATGAAATTTAAAGCAAGTCTTTGACTGAAGGAGCTTCAGGCCACTGGGGGATATTTGAAGACTAAGGTCACCCACTCTCTTCAGCTTTTAGAGTTGCTTGGTCTACACATGTTTAATCACATTTCTGGAAACACTGAAAAGCACTACATGGGGATACACACTGTGCATTGCAGATTTTATCTTTCCCCTGCTCCCATAGAAAACAGCTTCTAGACTTCAGTAGATGTGGGCTAATTTATGCCACTCAGGGCTCAGACTTTTTGTACTTCTCTACCCAGAACACAGTTGTATATTTAGAGAAGCTTTGTGCCACGTTATAAGCTCTTTAATCAATCAAATTTTCTGATCTAGTCTCTTTATACTCTCCACTTGAGAACATTTTTATGAAGGAAGCATTTTACCTGGCTCCATATGATATTTAATTCTGCTTCTCAAATATCAGCTAATCTCATAAAGGCACACTGCTCATAAGTGTTCCCTCCTCTCGCTTAATTAATTTTTAATGCTCAAAAAATTGCAGTTTTCAAAGAAGCCAATTAAAATGATTCATCCAAAAAATCCCCAGCAAATGCCCTTTCAGGATGACTCAACTGCTTGTATTTATTATATTTGCTCAAGTCAATGAGGGGAAACTATTTTTGAAGTTGGAAGTCAGAGTTACAAAACCAAGAGGGGATTTATAACAAAGCAGCCACGTTGCTCAGCACTTTTCCATCCAGGAGAAAGTAGCCAAGGCGTGACATCCAAATTACAAAGAAAGCTGAGGGATCACTGAGGAGGCAGTAAGTAAGGACACAGATATGCAGGAGCCACAAGAGTGAGTTGGGCGCAAAGGGATTGACCACTGTTTTGATATTTCCCCAGGCAAGCTGAGACCAGGAGGTTTTCCTCACAAGTCCATCCATATTAACCCTTTCCACAGGCTCTCTGGACTCTGACTAGGCTGCTCCTCAAGTTGCAGCAGCTTGCTGTGAAGGATGAAAGCACTAAATTGGAGAATAACTATTCCTAAGCATGACAGATGCTCACACTGACTCCTACTCTGCCTCAGGCACTGCAAAGTCAAATCCCCCTTGGGTTTGAATCCTTGTTTTTCCTTCAAGGACAAAATGCACTGGGGGAAAAGTGCCTGATTTAGGGAGGTCTTTGGCTGGGGCTTTCTTCTCCTTGCCATTTATTTCATCCCTCCTCCCCTTCCTTATTCATTTTAAAAATAGGATTGTCCACTTGTACAGTTTCACAGTTAAGTATAGCTAATCAAGCATGTGATAAGGGTGGACTTGATGAAGGGGTTCCTTGAAGGTCAGCTAAAGATGGTCCATATAAAAGATCTCTGCACCCATGTGAGTCCCTATAAAGTTAATCCAAGCAAACAGAGGTAACTTTAAAAAGCCAGACCTTGGCCAAAATCATGTGGTTGCACTGGTTCAGTGCCAGCTTCAGGCAGAGCATCCACCTACTGAGTGATCAAACCTAATTCTGGCATTTTCACCATGTCTCCTTAAACACTCATCCCCTCACTCTTCAAGGGGATGCCCAGAACAGAACAGAAAATCCCAAAAGCTGCCATACATCCAACCTACATACAGCCACCTGCATCCTTATACTTAATAGAGGATAACTTCATTTTTATAGGCTCTTCTGGAACAATAGGTTATCAAAAATCACTAGTGACATCCTTCATCTGTGGTGGACTTGTGATGTTAGAATAAAATCACAGAAACTTACAGAAAATTACAGGACTACCTCTTCCTAAAGAGGAAGCCCTAATATGTTTATGCAATTCTCTAAAGATAATAGGTAAAAATAGCTTAATGAGAAAGGAGGGACAGACACCAAGGGAAGGGTCACCTTCAAGATAATGATTGGGACTGGCAGAGTCATCACAGCCTCAGAGAAAGACAAAGAGTGAAACATCCCTTTGGTAGTGGAAAGCTAAAACACCTCATGTGTTGTCAATTCTTACATTTTGAGCATGCCAGAAAATTATGCTCCCCAATAATTTACACCTATGTGGCAATAAAGTAGATTATAGCACATGAGTAAACAGGGCAAAATAACATGCAATGCTAAAAAGAACCTGCTGAAGACAGGAAAAATAAAATCTGCTTAGAAGAACAACATGGTGTTCTATTTTATTATCTCAAGGAGAACACGCAGCTGAGAAAATTCCATATAGAGAAAGCTGAAAAAGCCCATTTCACAATGATGAAAGCAAAGTCTCCTGATTTATTGAAAAATGTATCACTGCTAAATTCTTCTAGAGCAACATGCAGCAGATCCAGTTCCAAGGCATTAGTAAAGATAATGCTCAGCTCATTCATCATAACTTCTTCTTTCATTTTAAACAAGAATATAATGTTAGTAAAGGCTGGAAGAATTTGTTTGGTTACTACACACGACCGTGGCAAAGTCTCTTAAGATTTGGCATATGGCTCACTAATTTTTTTACCTTTAGTTTCCTTGATAATAACTTTTAGGAAAAAAAGAATTTGATACTTAGCACATATTCAGGTGCAGAGCCTGAGCCTAGGCCTACAGCAGTGATGTGAAAATAAGTCTTATTTTGCACAGCAAGTGTTGTTAGTAAGCATTAAATTATCCACTTAATTAATCAATTATTTTAATTATGGTATGGATTTCAAATCCTGGTGCTCGTGAATATTCTATTCTTTAAATAAGCATAACTGTAAGGAAAGTAGAATTCAGTGGGGCACTGGAGTCATCAGAAGTATTTTCTAAATATAGGCATAGCTGCCACCTAAGTGGCCAAATTCCTACATCAGTTTCAGCAGCATGATCCAAGATAGATCTGTAGCTAAATATAGAAGCAGTGCAAAGAAAGAAGAGGAATGAGTAGGCTGTAATGTAAGTGGAAAGGGAAAGCAGCACAGTCATCCTTGAAGTGTCCATTTCTCCTACAGCTTCCTGAAATGCATGTCAGGGACAGGACCGGGTATGCAATGCTGTTTTATAAGTCATATATTCTCCAAGAAATCACATTATTGTAATGCACATCTGTATAATAGGTGCTTACATGCAAAGGAAATATCCTCAGCAGCTGGAATTGAATCATCTTTGTGGGTCCCTTCCCAACTCAGTCTATTCTATGATCACTTCATTTTCAGTTCCTCTCAGAGCTAAAGAGTAACATAAAACACAGAAGTGACAAAACACACACGTTCTCTGCAGTTCTGCAAGTCTATGAGAATTAAAGTATAGATTTTTTCCTCTACAGTATTGGCAAGAAGTGCCAGGATGGGAGCAGAGTCACCCACCTGGAAAAAAAAACCAGCCTTTTTTTTTCCCCCTTATCCCTTATGATAAATAATAAAAAATAAGCTATCTATAATCATAATAAATTATTACCTATTATTATATATTATTATAATAAATAATTTTTTTTAGAAAAGCTATCTGTTATTATGGAGTTGCATTAAAACAGATCCAGAGGGAGTTCAGGAGGGCCAGAGAGGATGAGGAGGAAACAGCCACCCTGTGATACAGCATCAGCACAAACCAACTGAGAGCTAGTCTGGAAACCTGGGATGTTCTTGTGGGATCTCATCAGTCACTGGCAGGCAAAAAGGACAAGAGATTTCTCAGCAGTTTATACCCAAGTGCAATCTCTCTAGCTGTATATGTATTTAAGCTTCTAGTGGAAATTAGGAAATGCAGAAAGCTCCCATAATACTCATCCCAGTGTTTCACTATAGTACAAAATCCTAGGAAACCACTTGTGACAAGCTGAGAGTTCAGGTACAGAGCAGCAGAAGCTGCTGAGAACAGCACATCACAGGAAGATAAGAGACCTTGAGTATCTCCAGAGATGCCTCACTCCCACACTTGAGCATTTCTGTGCACCTTGCCCACATGCCAGGAAGCTGTTTATTGTCTGTGTCACAGAAGAAGTTGGCAGAAATACCTCATGGCCTTTGGCAATCTGAAAGTCCCTCCTTTGAGCAAGAGCTGAGAGCAAAAATTAAGCTAAAACCTTGAAAGGATTAGAATTATTTCATTAATACCAGGTATAAATTTCAAAATTAGATCCCAACCTGAACCTTCCACTCTACCCAATGCTGAGAGGGCTTGGATTTCATATTTCAAAGTCCAATTAGAAAACATATTTGCTGTCCCACGAAATACCTGTCACTCTGAGGTTGTACTTTTGTGGCATCTGGCAAGAGGGGAGGAAAAAGGGAATATGGATATAAAGGGAACACCTTTTCTATTTAGCAGATTCAAGCACAGAAGTATTTTGTTCTGAACTTGAAGATATTCTCTTTTCCCATGATGTACATAGTAGAGTTATGTGGAGTCTCTCAAACTCAGCTCCTGACACACATTTGGTTTTGAGAGAAGCAGCAGAGAAATCAGAATGAGAACTCCAGTGCTGCAGACACACTGCTCCACAAAACTGAACGTCAGGCAAGGTGAGAAATTACAACTGGTGTCACACACAAACCACTGACTGCTTACTGGGACTACTCACGCCTTTCTGGCTCAGTTTTAAAATTCAGAAGCCAGTGCCAGTCTCGAGCTCACCAACTTTTCCCTACCTGGCTCAATGGACACTTTTTCCATTCTATACTAACTCAGCAACTGCCTCACCCACAGACACCTGCCCAAGAACTATTTTTTATCCATCCATTTTTTCCAAATGTAGGAGTTGGTCTCCAGCTCTCCATACATTTTTCATTCATGAATTCACAATACACACATCTATATTACACAATGAATAGAGAACAGTTGAAACTGGATAATCTTTAAGGTCCCTTCCAATCCAAACCATTCTCTGACTCTAATTCTGAGTGCAATTTTCTTTCACAGTCTCCTGACAATGTTCTGTAGCACTGGTACAGGAACAGCGATCAAGAGCTTGAAGCAAGCTCCACCAAAATAATCTGTGGAAAATTCCCCATGACACTGGAGCCCACGGGCTGCTCTGGGCTCAGTCCTTATCAAAGACATCCCCATGGTGCTGCACAAACAACACACAACTGTGTGGACAGTAGCCTGGTTACTAACAGAAAGCATAGAGAAATGCTGCTGGGATTAACATAGCACAGGATAAAAGCCAGCCCTGTTTCCTGTCAAACTCTTGATGCTATTTTGGATAACCCTCTGGCAGGAACTCCATTCCACAAGCCAACAGCAGATGACTGCTTGCAGCATAGCGCTGACTTGCTTCCTCACACACCAGCACCTGGCCACAACAGGAAAAATCCCAGCATGACCAGACATGTCAGCAGCTTTGGGGCCACAACACATTTTAGGACCTGTCCTAGTGCACACTGTCCAGCTAGACTCATTCAGACTCAAAGGAAAGCCTCCAAAACACTTGTCACCCCCTCCTGGCACTCTGCAGTGCGGTACGCGTCATCTTGCTTTGGGCCAAAGTGTCAGTCACCACATGGACAGTTAGTCTAGTACAGCTGTGTCCAGGAGCTTCCTATCCCTCAATAAAGGGCACCCCTGGAACACCAAACACACCCTCAGCTACCAGTTTGCCTGCAGGAAGAGGTCTGTTTTAGTGGATCTGCTGGCACATTCCCAAACCCCAAGCAACATTCAGCAGCACCATTTTCCTGTGATGAAGCACCTGTAGATCCCAAAGGGCCCAAAACCTTCCCAGTTACTGAGCTATCCCAGACACCATTACTGAGGCACAGGCCAGGGCAATGCCTGAGATTATACCTCAGACATCCCAACCCTCCTCCAACAACGAGACATCACCATCCTCCTCATCTCTCACTTACTGAAGGTAGGCACAGGAACATTTATTAGTGTGTGTATAGAGGCTCTGCCAAAGAAAAAATAATGAATTTGGCACCTTCCCCTTGGCTCTGTGTTTTGCTTACATGTGTCTCTCTATCTCTGATCTACAAATGCTCAGGACAGACAAGCTCATAGAGGAACTGTCTCCCAACTAATCCTGAACTATCAAGACACACAACACAGTAAGGCTTGAATGCTGCAGAAGAAACTGTGCTAAGAAAGCAGGGCTCTGTCCATAGTGGGAGAAAAAGCTGTCTGCATTTCAGTTACTGCTTCAGCATCTGCTCTACAGGGCAGGAAAAGAATTCTTTCCAGTGTTAAAACCCTCAAGAAGATAAAACCTGTACCACTGGCTTTTGTTCTCCCTTTGAGATCAACTGCTTTAATGCTCCCTATTTAAATCCATTAAAGTAGGAAAAAAGGTGAGGTTTCAAATAGAACTGAATGAACAAAGCACACAGTAATCCCTCCTGCTGGAACTGTAATTTCTTTTTGTAGGAGAGAACCACATGCATGTGTTTCTGCACAAGCTATGCTGGTTCTCCTTGGCTGCAGGACTTGGCACAGCATTTCCAAGGGAATACTGAAATAAAGCCAAAAATGCTCCGGACTCTGGGTCCCCTGGGTTCTGTTGGCTGGCAGGACAACTTGCAGATGCTGCTGGAAGGCAGTAGGCTTGGCACTGCCCTCCCATCCTGTCCCCCAGCTTGTCAGGAGGCTGAACACAGGTGACATGCTCATGGCAGCAGTCAAGGCTTGCCAGGAGTTTGTCAGCAGCAGGACATCCCAACATGGAGCTCCTTGGAAAGGGTTCCTCCAGGAGGCTACTTGTATATCCAAACAGGGCCTTGCACTGTTGCTTCTTCTGGAAGCGTTGAAGCAATAATTTACTAAATGCCTGACACCCGTATTTATAGCTGTGTTGCCTGACCCCACAAGCTATGGGGGGCCAGGGGGAAGGGGGAAGGAATAAAATAAAAACTCATTTTTAAAATAAAAATTCCCTTTTCTTGGGAACAAATAAAGGGCAGTTGTCTCATCAATTTCATCCCTTAATAGTACGCCTGTTCCCTCAAGGAAACTTCTAATTGTTCCTCAATCATTTCAATCTTTGGCTTCTGCAACTTTACTGAGTAATTATGCTCTAAACTTTAGGAGCTTCTTCAGGGGGGAATCCCTAGTTTGCTCTGAAGAAATCCTGAGCAACCCAAACAAGAAGAAACTCTTATCATGCATCATTTGCCATTGAAATGTACAACAAACACCAGACAGACTGAAGAAAACACACGTGCAATAACACTACCAGCACTTGTCATGTTTCTCTCACAGCACAGGGAAAGGTTTGGATGATATATCGGTTAACAAAACTCATCTTTTCTAGACAAAAGTCTCTTGATATCAAACTGTTGATTTTATTTTTTGGGCCTCTGGCTCTGTAAGTTGATCTTCTCCCTGACACATCAGCACCTACACTCACCTACTCCACAGTAGATGCAACCAAACCAAAAGAGAAAAGAGGTTTACTCAAGAGCTGAGCAACCACAAACCAGCACACCCCTCATCATCCCTTGTGTCTTTCTAGAGAGGGAGAATTGAGAGTTACTGCACATCTCTGCCAGAGCCTCATGTCAGCTAAGAGCCCAGCTCTCACAGAGCAAAGGCAAGTACTCAACCCACAAATAGCCACACTCAGGTGCTCTCCTTCAATGCAACACCACAAGCTGGGCTAAATAGTAAAATTACTCAAGTGTTGAGCTTTGGGAATAACTGTGTACAAGGCATCAGGCTACAACGTGTACCATAATGTCTAATTAGTTATCACAGCAAGATATCTCTGGTATTTTGCAGGCATTGTATTGCAGAAATCTCTTCACCATTAAATTCAAAACCATAAATAGGAGAAAATAGCTCTTTATTTTAAGCAGAGTAAGACTCCTGTGGTTGCCTATCACAAGGTGCAACAGAGAGGTGTATCTGCAAAACATTTGATTAATTTTGCCCAGCACTCAGCTTTAATTATAGGACAGCCTTAAGGCTAATATCAAATCCTCACTATGCAAACTCTGGATAATCACAGGCTGTGTTCTGGGAGTTCTGCCTCTGCAGCAACGCGGACAGGAGGCCATTTGAATGCCTCTTCTTCACACGTAGTTCACACCTACTTCACTGCCACATAGGAGACGCAGGGCTGCTGAACCTCCTGCATTTCTGCTGCCTCCCTTGTGTCCTTCCACAGCGGCACACTTGCTCTTTGGGGGAGCTCCCGAGGCTGGACAGACGCAGCCAGCAGAGGAGCTGGGTGGGAAGAGGTTAAACAGTCCACCCAAAGCTGGGGCTGTGGACACAGTCCGTGCTTTCTGCCAGCCCACTCCCCCGTGCCCACACTGATGCCTCCAGAAATTGCCTCCTTTCAACTGAATGACTTGACATTTATGCTAAACATGTGCTTGCCTTACCTGTAGGCATTTTCTGGTACACAGAAAGTTTTCTTCTTTGGAAAAGGGAGACTGGCCTTGTTCCAACTCAGCATCCCCCTGCTCCTCTCACAGCCCCTTTGCTGCGAGAGGCCACTGCCTCTGCACATGGACAGTGCACACGTCACAAGGATCTTAAATGTCAGTGCACATCTTTCGTGAGGACTTTCAGGCAAATTTATGATTAAAAGTAGATATTCAAGCAGAAGATGAATACATTATGTCCTCAGGCTCCTTAAGTCATGATCCATATTTATAATGCAAGGCTAAGGCTTCAGTTGAATAATTACATCTTTTGCCTGCCCATTCTTCCCTCCCACCCCCATATGTATACACTCACCACAAATGCATATATAACATTTAAAGTGAGCAATTATTCAACCCAAAGGCAGAATATCCTTGAGTATGTGCATACTAGAGAGGGAGCTTAATTCTGTAATTGTCATGCAAAGTCTGCAGTAGCAAACCTCGCTGAGATAAAAACACCTTACTCAGCACAAATAAAGGTGAGAACAGTGTATTCCAAAGGGGCTGGAGCACACCAGGGTGAACATATCCCAGGATTGTAGTAGCCACAATCATTCCAACTCCAGGAAAATATTTCCCTTCCAAGCAGGAGTCTCTGATTTGAAGTTCCTGATTTCTTACTTGGTCAGTTCTTCATAGTAGAAGGTGATGCTTTATAAATTAATGAAAAGCGCTTTAAAATATTTGGCAGCCATTGACTTCAGAAATCATACGACAAACCCCCAACAGTATCACAAATATTGCTTTTCAGCTAATGCTCTCGTATTTGAGGTCATCTTTCTCAGCAACAAGCACTGCCACTGGATGACTTGAAGTCAGAAGTTTTGTTAGAAGGAGCATTTTGACCAGTATCCTAGAAATATAAACCTGTATTTCTTCACGTGCTCTTCTCAGGACTAAAGATTTCATTATAGAAGACAGAGTACAGGTATCACTAAAAAGGATTCCACACAACCAAACAGACAAGAACTGCATTCATTACAGCTGGGAAATGCAGCTTTTACACACAAGAACATGCATGTGCATGTACATGCAGGCAGACACTTCTAATTCATCAGAAAATCAGATTTCTCACTAAATTGAACACTCTCCATCAGTTCTGGAAGTGGAAATGCTGTCAGCAGTCTCAAAGTAATGTACTGCAAACAAAAAATATTTCTTGACAGGACCCCATCCTTTGCCAAAAAACTTTATTAAAAAATTCCTGGCAGGTCTCATCATTCTTTGTACCTCCCCTAAAATTTGCCCTCCAATACACTAAAGGAGGAGGAAGTGCTGGGAGCCTGCACACAGCAATGTCTCATGGGCTCCACTAACCCAAGAGCAACTTCCATGGCAAATTTATCACCACATGCCTAGTCCCAGATAATCAGTGTCAATGAAATGCATTTAGCCAACTGGGATTCCTCCCATGATATTATTTTAAAAACCAAATCCCTTAGTCAGGCAGAAATAGCAATCACAGTGACACTGGTCAGCTGAAGAAAGAGGTCACAGCTGCAGCAATGGGTGTCACATACTCTGGGGGCTGGCAGAGCTAGACAAGACCACCCATGGAGCAGACCATTTGAAAACTGAGCTCTTCAGCTCTGAGAAGGTCATTGAGACATCACTCAAAGCAGAAGTATGGGAAATACAAGTGAAATTAGGTAGCAGAGGTGCGGGAGTGTGAACAGGAATGGGCAGAGCATTGTTGAAGAAGGTACTGACTTCTTGCTTCATTCGTATCATTGCTCAAAAAGACAAATGGAAGAAACTCCTGCCTTGTCCGTTGCTTGTGGCTTAGCAGAATCATGGTGATTTGTCTTTCTTCTTCTTCCCATCCACTCCAAAAGAGATAAAAATCATGACCTCCTTTCACTAAGGCTTTCATCACATGCCCTGATCAAGAAGCAGGGTGTAACCAAGCTTCCCCCAAGCTGTCCTCCCATCTCTCTTGTCCACAGAGAGAAGAGCAGAGAAACAGAGACTCATTGGTCTTGACCTGCAACAAATGAGCTCAACTCCATAGCAGATAAAGGCAGTCAAGGCTACACCAACAGCCTCTGCGGAGGAAAGAGACACATAAAAATGGTGTTCCTGAGGTTGTGGTCTAATCTTCCTGAAAGACTTTTTTTTTTATTAATTCAGAATGGTTCCCATATTCCATCCAAGCATTTGTGTCTGCCAGTAAGACAGATATGCAAGCCACAAAGAGGTCAAGCTGCTGAATTTTCACAAGGTAAAGTTAGGCCCCTGGAATTTTTAGTTCCTCACCAGCAGAATTCCTATCCACACAGACAGATGTATTGACTTGCCCTGCAATCCAAACACTACTGTGAGGTCTATCCTGCATCACTTCTTAGCACACTGCAGCATCTCACACCAGTGATGTCCCATTTCTACCACTCACTGCAATCACAGCAGAAGAATTCAGTTCCTAAGCATAACTTAGAAGCAAACCAGCACAAAAAAAAATAAAAATTTTTGTAACTCAGGCTAAATTGCTGGGTTACTGCAATGCATTTTGCTGCTGGAAAAAGAAACCTACAAGAAGACACAGCCACTGCATTTCCATGACATGCATCCTCTTGTTTAGTCCTAAAGAGGATTGCATTTGTCATCCCATGACACACAGGACATGTGCTGTGCATTTCACTTGTTCTGCCAGCTACTCAGAGTTTTATGCTGCAGGTTTCCTTGCTGCTGTGCCTCATTCCTAGAGGATCATTTAAGCCTGGTCTTTATTTGGTGTGGCAGGTACAGGAAGCAGTCTGCTAAGATACAGGAGAACATCTGCATCTGAGGCTTGCTCCTGCTTTGTCATTATGAATATATAATATCACAGCCCGGGAGAGGGAGGAGGCCAGAGCATCCTTGCAAGTGTTTGATGGGGTGGGCAAATCCTGCCTATAACAATAATTAAGAAGCTGATGTGGTTATGGCACACTAGTAATAATTTTTGGAGACAGTTTAGCATTCAGAAAAGGTCAGATGAGGTGGGGTAGAAGCTCACCTTGAAAAGCCAAGAGGTAACACCTAAGTTACAGTGTGCCAAATTGAACAAAGCAATTGCAAAGCATTTCTTAACTGCATCTAGACTACCATGACAAAACCATCAGCAATGGCTGTGCACCCATTCTTGCCAAGTGGTTTCTCTGTGCATTCCACAGCATCCCACTGCTCACAAACCAGCTCCATGTTGACTTCACTGTCTGTCAGTGGCCTGCCTGGCTAAAATCTCCAGGACAGTCCTCAAAGGAGAGATTATTCCTTGGTGATGCCCTGGGCAGCCCTGAAGAGGAGCTTCGCTTAGGGGTGCTACTGCTTTTTCCATCTGCTCCTGGGAACTCTGGTGCAACAGTGAGCCTGCTTTGCCCCCCATCCTCATCCTGGTGCAGGTCTGTTCATATCAAATGCTAACCTAGGAGCTGCAAATGCCTCTGGCAGAGCCTGCAGGAGCTGCCAGCACCTTTGGTCTCATTAGGGTGACTGCTGCTCTATGGGACTCACACAGGCTTTACCAGAGGATGCAGAAATACACATACAGAATGGTGCCACGGAAGAGCGAAAGTGTACACAGACAATTCACAAAACAAATTCACCAAAATTCACATCAGACATCAACTCCTCACATACACGGAGCTGTCAGACCACAAAACAATTCTGGCTCTCTGCCACCAAGAACCAAACCTAGGGCAGGGAAGAAAATACAGAGCAGCAGAGAGATCTCACACACAGCAAGCCCAGCAGAGCAGTGCAGATAAGGTCTACTGAGTGTCCATGTCCTAAAGGAAAGTTTATGGCAATTGTGAGGACTGTTTGACTTCAGACTCCAAAACACAAATTTAAGAGCAAATAAACTTCCAAACATCACAAATGCACCCAGAAAAGTTTTAGCACCACCTATATTAGATTATATTTCATAAGGGCAAATGAACTCAGTTACAATAGAAACAAAGACCCAAAACCAGCCTAGGATTTAAGTCTTACAACCTGCTTTTACTCATGAAATATCCAGTCCTCTTCTGGCTGATTAGAGTAACAGGATACCCTGAGAAAAGCTGCTTTTGTTTTTCCCCGACTTTACAGAGTCAGAATTGTTTCAGAAGTTTTACTGGGATTTCATGCTTCTTCATTAAGTAAGGAGGTGAGATGCCTGTTACAAGAAATTCCCCAGCTACAAAGGAGATGAAACTCCAGTTAAAAAACCCCCAAACTTTTCCCAGCTACAAACACCCAAGTTATTATTTCAATACTTACAAACTGTCTTTTTGCTTTAGAAGCCTTGTGTTTTTGCCAGAACTGTATAAAATGTGATTGCCTCCAGAGGCAATATCTAGAGGAAGAAGAAATCCATTCCAGAGAGCTGATGTGCTTTCTTGCCATACATCAAGATACATGCACCTTCTGTGACGCCTACAACACCTTTTTAGCCAAAAACTGACTCAGGTGATGGAGCACACCATGATATCAGAGCATCTTTGGGTTATTTCACCACACACTGTACAGTATTCTGACCTAGCACAGTCCTTTACCCATGAAAACAGTCTTTATCCTAACTCAAAAATAGCCTAACTTCTGCTATGCTGACTTAGAACATTCTTCCCCTTGATTTTTAAGTCATTGCTGGATTGTTTGGGCAGTTCTGCTCTAAGCACTGCTTCATAAAATGATTTTCCGTGATTCCATTATATATTCACTAAAGCAGCATTTAGATTTAATTATTTTAGCAATCTATTGCTTCTCAGAGTTAAAAATATTGTTTTGAGAGAATCTGAAACATGAGGTTATGTAACTTACTGAATCAACTTAAGATGCAATCAGAAGACTCAAAGTTAACTTTTGAGAATATCTGGGCAAGTCTCACTTCCTCTTTTTATAAGCTTACTCTTCACAGTAGAATTTAGCTAAAAATTCTCTCATCACTGGAAAAACTTGTCAGTGCAGTTTGTCAGGTCTCATTTATTTTGCCTTAAACAGACATTACCTAAGAGCCCCAGAACCCTTCTCCCCGCACACCGTATCTTTCTCACACGTCTTTTTTTGCTGTGCTAACCAACATCCCCCGGGGAGGTGGCTCCTCATCTCCTAAGCCAAAACTCATCAACATCCACAGGCTCCAGGACAAGGCCCAGATGGATTTCTCAGGATCCACTTCCTTTCCTTGCTGCTGGATGCCCCTGGAAGCAGGGATTTGCAGATTTGCAGAGCAAGAATAAAGTTCTCTCTAATCTCTCCTCCAAATGGAAAGATTACACCAGAGGTGCCACTGTTTGACTACAAACCCTCTGAGGGGTGTTTCTGAGAGTGGCACAGTGTTTGCCAGGCAGATATTTTTCAAAGTCTGCATTTGAAGAACTTTGAAATTGAGAGTTTGCTGTCCTTCCACAAGAAACTGCTTCTGTATCTGTTCTTCATACACCTCTGCTGTGAGGAAAGACTGGGAAGAAGAGAGAATTGGGAACTGAGAGAATTGGGATTGTTCAGCCTGGAGAAGAGGAGGCTTTGGGGCGACCTCATTGTGGCCTTACAGTGCCTGAAAGGAGCCCACAGGAAAGATGGAGAGACACTCTTGACAAGGGCCTGGAGTGACAGGACAAGGGGGAATGGTTCCAAAGTGACAGAGGGGAGGTTTAGATTGGATATGAGGAAGAAATTGCTCCTTGTGAGGGTGGTGAGGTCCTGGCACAGGTTGCCCAGAGAAGCTCTGGCTGCCCCTTCCCTGGAAGTGTCCAAGGCCAGGTTGGATGGGGCTCTGAGCAAGCTGGGATAGTGGGAGGTGTCCCTGTCCATGGCAGGGGGATGGAATTGGATGATCTTTAAGGTACCTTCCAACCCAAACCATTCCATGTTTGTACAATCAAACAGCAGCTCCTGAGACAAAGTTTTCCTCTACTTGCAGGAAAACAATATTCCCTACCAAAGGAGAGCAGAGCCATCCTTGAAAACACCAAGCACACAAATTTGGAAATGCTACTGGCATCACAGTTCTCTGAACATTCATCCCTTAAGCTGAAGGCCCCACACAGAAAAATAGTGGAAATTGGTCCTTTGTCTTGATATTTTCCCCAATAGCCTCTGCATTACCCTTTGCACTGCTCAGCTTGGGTGCTGTAGTAACTTATTAGAAGACAGATGTGCTAATCAGAGACCTACCGAGATCTGAAATACAGAGATCTGTTATTTCTGGGCTTGCTAGCAAAAACTCAGTAAGCAGGTGTGCCTCAGCATCCCCCAGGATGGAGGGAGCTCAGATTGTTCTTCTGCACTCTGACCTACTCTACTTGGAACATTTAAGCATTTCTCAGTAGTGGAGGTCCCATTTCCCAGCTATGCAACAAGCATAATGACATCAGGCTTGATGGGATCCAGGGTGCAGCTTGCCCTGAACTGAGAGTGCAGCCTCACTGCTTTAGGGCTGTGCTTGCAAACACAGGCAGCCAAAACCTTGTGACTCTGCAAACATCACATTATTACTGAAAATGCATTTTTAAAAAAAGCACACAAACATTTTTAGGTACTGGGAATACTTCAAGCATTTTTGATGAAAGAGGATTTTTTTTTATTATTTAACAAACAAGTGCAATAAGCTTACACCAAGGTCAAGGAAATTGTTACAGTTCTTTTGCCATTTACCTATGTTTTTCTGGATTGCCAGACACATCTTAGTTTAAAATAAAGAGGGTGATCATTAAACATCTTGATTTCTACTTTACTCTACAAAATTCCAGTATGTGCAGCACAGCACTATTCATGTGGGATTCAATACCCTGAGAATTTTAGTCCAATCGGCTCAAAAGATGCTTTTTTTGTTCCATTATTGCCTCCAAAGAGACAAACATAACCTCATTTGTTCCACAAATACTAATGTAATTTGGCTTTGATCTTGTCTGGACCAAGATAAAAGGTGTCCTTTAAATTACATTCATTAGGGTTTTAACCCACTTTTAAACAGAAGGCAGGTTTTGCACAACCTTGCTTTCAGCATTTTACACAACTAAACAAGGAGGACAACATCCTCAGCTACCTCCTCCAGAGGATATCCTCACCAGAGTACAGACACCAAGGACAAACACCTCCTTGAACCCTCTGAGCATTTAAGCACCCTCTACAGACAAAGGGAAAACCCCACAGAGAATGAAATTATTCCTCTTACATTACAACAGGTGCCTGTGAAATGACCTGCCACATTTATCATTCCAATGACTAATGAGAAGATAGAGAAAGCTCCAGGAATTTTAAGTTAGAATAGGTTGTTCCAGCTGCATTGGTTACAACAGGAAGACAAACATCCATCTAAGAACAACTTGGTTCTTAATCCTAAATTTCGTTGCCAAAAAGTTAAGTCAGTCCTGGCCTTTTAACACAGGCAGTTACATAGTCGACCCAAGTTGACTCCTCCTGCTTCCAATGCTTGGTCCACATGTTTTAGGAGTTAAACATTAAGACCACATGCAGTCAAGATTTCCCATCAGCCCCTCTACCTTCCCTTGCATGTGCTATTTAAAAAAAAAACCTTGAAAACAGTTCTTTGTTTTGGAGTCTACATGGATGTTT